>OZ010791.1:234150088-235350088 GCA_963932465.1 Maratus speciosus | reverse complement strand
TTTGAAATTAAAACCACATGAAACAACAACTTTCATTGACACTTCAGAAATGTTCCATCCAACAAGTGGTCTCCTATATTTAACTTATATTCCAAGTTCTAGATTATGCTGCCATATAGTAACTTTTTACAAAACTATAACTGATATTCCATTAAGTGGTTCTAATTCTAGGGACTGAAGTGTCTTTGGCTGTAATTTTTTTTAATATAAGTTTTCAATGTTTTCTTTTAAAAAGTAAACAAAGTACATCCATTTTTTAACTTGACATACAGTAAATTCTGTCTAAGGCGGACTCCGTGTAAGCCGGAAATCTGTCTACCGCGGAAAATTTTTCCAGTCCCGGCGAACCCATAGAAAATAACATTAATTCTTGCTGCATAAGACGGAATGTGTCTAACGCGGAAACGGAAAGGGTTTTAAGGTCCCACCGAAACGAAAATTTCGCATAAGGCGGAAAAGGGGATATTTTAAAAATGAAAAGCCTTTCGTTTATAGAACTTTAAAAATGAAAGGCTTTTCATTTATGGAACTTTAAAAGTGATATATATACGTCAAATACTCAATCGCGAGCATAATAATTACATTCCATAATACTTTGTAAAAAGTTAATTCATAAGAACAGAAACTGTTTAAATTTTAAGGAATTCTTGCTTTTGCCATTATTTCCTATATAAACTTGCATTTAAAAGTTATTATTACTAGTAGAATGCAATGCACCTTTATGAAAATATGTATTGTCTAAAGTACAATATATTATGCTTTAAGGTTGTTCTCAAATCCAAAAGGGCAACTTTATGACATAAGTTTTAATTTATTTTTGTTCGGAAATGCATGAAACTAGCAGGTGTTGTTGTTCAGAAACTATGTAATCAAGCCGTTTTTCCGTTTTTTTTTTTTTTTTTTTTTTTTTTTTTTTTTTGCAAACGCAATAGATCTTTTACAAAATAGTGTCAAAGTGGGCGTTTTGAACCGAATTTCCACGCGAAAGAAGAATAACCATTCAAGAAACGGTGAAAAACGTGTTTGTCACGTGGTCAAACTCGCTTATAACTCAATAGGTCATTTATTTATCAAAAATATGAAAAAAACAGTTCGATTCCAAATCGCTTCCATGGTCAGGCTTTCCAATTTCATATCTTTCCGTTAAAAAATGAATTTTCGAATGTGTCAAAACGTTTTTCGCTTGTTGAGCAGAGCAGTTGAAAATAATCTTAAAGTTAAACTTGAATTCAAAGTGATTCGCATTCAAAGTCACCGCTTTCTGTTTCTTTCCCGAAGTTTTTTTTTTGTGTGTGTGTGTGTGTGAGCGTGTAAACTTCAAATTTGTTTAGTTAAAAAAAAAAAAAAATCGTGTTCAAACAATAACAACAAAAAATACCGATAAATGTTTCGGTATAATAATATAATAATCGGTATAATAATAAATAAAAGCGATAAATGCATATCAGACTTACGTTTCAGTGAAGAATGCATGGCTAACCTAAAGAAAACACAAGGGTCGATTAAAGATTATTTTTTTATTCTTTAAACTACTATGTGAAATATGATGTATGTTGCATGTATCGGTTAAATTAAATGATTATTAGTAAATTTCAGAATTTAAGCATTTTCGTATTGGCAATATCTATATTTGTATTTAAATAATGTCTATCGAAATTATTAATAACAATAAATTTAATAACAAGTCTGATTTCATTAAAAGTTTTATTTTAAAGAAAGGTACGGAAAGTTACGAACGTAAAAAATATACGATTTACGAATTACTTTTCTTTTTTTTTGGGGGGGGGGGGGTTGCATAAGCCGGAATATTGTCTACCACGGAAATTTTTTTCGGTCCCGACCGATTCCGGCTTAGACAAAGTTTACTGTATTTTATACTGTTCTTATTCTTCATCTTATGGGACACAGTTATATTTTAAAGTAAAAAAAGGAATGGAAGGACATACCACGGGTTGGCATTTAGTATGATTTTAATTTACTTAAAATAGTTTTAAATTTCAAATTTATTCTAAGGTATTGTTTAAATATAAGTTTTGAATGTGCCTACTTAGATCATCTAATTAGTTGAACAAATATTGGCATAAAAGTACAAAAATTTGTTTGGAGCTCAAAGGGTCTAACCGGATAAGCATAGCAAAATGGCCCCCACGGCCGATGTTTGAAATAACAAGTGCGGTAATAAGGCTCACTATGAGAATAAAATATAGAGTGTTTTTAGCCCCTGACCTTGAACTGTCCTTGAGATAATCGGCGAAGTATGCGCCGGCGCTACTATTTTTCAAATACGTTTTTCTCAAAAAGTACAAGAGTTAAAAAAATGAATCCAACGCAAATTATTGAAGAATATATTACTTCACATTACATATTTTTTTCACATTTTTACACAAATTGTAACATAGAAAAATAAACAAAAATTTTTAAAAAAAAATTATTAATGTAGTAATTTTATATTTACACCAATCAAAAAGTTACAGAATGCTCAAAATATGTACTTCAAAAGATTTTCGTTAAAATCGAAAATGAGCTTTTTGAGTTATAATAAAAAAAAAATGCTAGCAACTTGCTAAAACATTCGTAAATCTCCTAGTTTGTATTTGAAGAAATACGCTGATATCAATGCATTGGTCGATTCGTGACCTTTCCATTCGGGCAGGTTGCGCAGTGCGCCAAAATAAGAGAATGTTCCCATACATACCACTTCTCTATAGGTTTATTTCGTGTTATTTTGGCGTACTGCGCATCCTTCTTGCGTAATAATGTCAAGAACTGACAAACAAAATGGTAACATTTGGCTACCATTATTTTCAGATAGAAGAAGGCTATGGGGCTGTACAGTGTACAGTGTATATATATAAAATATATAACAAATCACTTTAGGAGGGAGTGTGGGGGAAGGGGCCTAGCACCTGACATCGAAAGATATCTGTAGGGGGAGGGGGTTTGCCACTTGATATCGTTATCATTTTTAATCAAATCAAAATTTACTTCTTTGTTAACTTTTTTTACATATGTTTTCGTATTTTTATGAAAATACAAGTTTATTATTAAAACCACTGAATGATTATAAAATCATTTCATTCCAAAATATGGAATAAGCCAACGTTCGTCATTAATATTCTCCTGCCATATGTTTATATAATTCGTTGTTAGTGAAACCAGATTCGAAATTATACTTGTTATTTTTGTTAGTAACAGATGGGGAAGAATGCAGTCCACCTGTTTTGTTTAGAAGAAATTCTGCTTATCCGCGTGCAATTAGGAAGTGCAAGAAGACAATATTACTGTTCAATGCATTAGATAACAAATAGCTATTATTAAAAACTTTTAAATAATATTTCTTTAAAATGCTATTTCATATAAAGTTATTTCTTATATAACAGTGATATTTTATGAATTTCTGCTCTTCATTTAAATCAGTATGCGGCTAAAAAATGCATAACCATATCTGTATACCATTGCAAACGTATAAAAAGAAAAAAAAACTGTAAATATAAAAAAAATTTTTAGACACTGATAACGATATTATTAGCAGGGGGGGGGGGGGGGGTCGAGGGATGACAAAGTATGATATCGGAAATTTGGGAGGGGGTCCGACATTGCCAAAAAGTTGATAACCTTATATATTTACAGTTCCTATTCAACTTCACCTGCACAATTGACTAGACCACCGACTTGCTATTTTTACGCGAGAAGGATGCGTGATACGCCAAAATAACAGAATGTTTACAAACGCAAAACAAACCTATAGAGAAATGGTATGTATGGAAACATTCTCTTATTTTGGCGCATTGCGCATCCTGCCCGAGTGGAAATGCCACGAATCGACCAATGTATTGATAGCAACATATTTCTTCAAATATAAACAGTGGAAGTTACGAATATTTTAGCAAGCTGTTATCTTTATTTTTGTTATAACTCAAAAGGCGCATCTTCGATTTTAACAAAAAAAAAAAATTCTTAAAAGTAAATACATTGAGCCTTATTCTGTAATTTTTTGGCTGGTGTAAATATAAAATTACTACATTAATAATTATATTTTTATTTATTTTTGTATGTTAAAATCCGTGTAAAAATGTGAAAAAAAATATATAATATGAAGTAATATATTCTTCAATAATTGGCGTTGGATTCATTTTTTTAACTTTTTGTACTTTTTGAGAAAAATGTATTTGAAAAATAGTATCGCCGGCGCATACTTTCCCGATTATCTCAAAGACAGTTCAAGGTCAGGGGCTAAAAACACTCTATATTTTATTCTAGTGGTGAGAACTTATTACCACACATGTTATTTCAAACATCGGCGGTGGGGGGCCATTTTGCTATGCTTATCCGGCTAGACCCTTTCCACTTTAATTTCAGAAAAAGCCATATTATACTGCATATTTACTTTTTTCTATCTTTACAAGAAAAAAGTATTAGATTCGCGAAAATTTTCAACTTTCGGTTTTCGACGGATTAATACATTTTAAAGGGTCCTGAACACTATTTGACTATTTTTAGAAAATGTTTGCCCGTGATTGTGTGTGTCTGTCTGTCTGCTTGCATGCGACACAGATTTTGTAGACATTCTGTCTCAAGATGTCCCAGGGGATTTAATCAATTTCAGTTAGACCTTGTCATTAATTTGTGCTCATTAGGCTTTGGCATAAATTACTCAATAGGTGGAGCAGCTATGCTGCATTTTTTGCGATTTCTCCGATAACTATATATAAGGAATTAATTCACAGAATTTCATCATACGTCATATTCTGTTAGACTGCGATATAAACTGGCGCTGATTGGGTTTTGGTGCAAATCGCGCAACAGGTGTTGCTACTGTGCAGGATTTTCCCGATTTCCGCGATAGCTATACCGTAAGAACTAAAGCACGGAATTTCACTAAATCTCATATTCTGTTAGACCTTGATATAAATAAATCCGTATTAGGTTTGGTTGTATACTGTCCAACAGGTGTCGCTGCTGTGCTCTGTTTTCCGCGATTTTCGTACCAGCTTTACCTCAAGAACGAATAGATTGTCATTTCATTTTGGTTGCAGACGATTTGATTTATGTTGAAGAAAATATTGCAATGGCCACAACATACTAGTTTTATTTTATTGTATTAAACTATACAGTATATTGTTTGAAATAGGCAAATACAGGGAATAACTTTGGAGATTGAAGCCAATTAACTGTATTTTATTATTTTTATAGTAAAACTTGACTCGTTCTTGAACAATTCGGTGTTCTAACAATTTTTTGGTACGAATTGTTGTCAGGTTCTGATGAGCAGATACTATTTCGAATTACTGTTATATGATATTATCTTTTTACTTATATATTGTATTCGTGTTACTTTCTATGTCTTGGGAGTCTTAAGGTTACATTTATTTCTCATCTTGAAGTTTGTGTCAATGAACAGCAGTTCCCCTGCCTATTCAAATACGTACCTGAGATAAGGCAGACAAAAGAGTTCCAACGACTGCCTAGTGAAAGAATGGACGTCACGAGAATGTGACATTTGAGGTTCGATGAAGGGGAGTAGTCCCTGGTGTCAGAGAAAAAAACCCGTACAGGCTGTCTTGGGATATGAGGGAGATAGCTGAGAAAATCAGTTCATACGTGGACCTGGAAGTGTGTGGTCACTTTTCCGCCAAGTAGAGTTCTCGGACAGAGCGTGTATTAAGTTGTGTGAGGCTCTTGGAGGATAGAGCCGATATAACAGGAGATCAAATGGGATCTCCGATAAATCTATTTTCACTAACGTATTGTGAGGGGGATATAGAATATTTTAATAAGCGGACCAGTACACAGAAAGTATTTTCTATATGTAACTTAACGTCTGACCGGTCATCTATATCCAAGCTCTTAATTGTAAATATTGCTTTGTTATTTATAGATACCCTCATAGCATGCATGGTCACAGTGACGTCATTGTGACGTCACTGTAAGTCACTGTGGTCACGTCACATCTGTGACTAAAATGCCACCACTCAGTGATGTCACATTGTGACTGAGATGTGAACTTCTTAGAAAACTTTAAACAATTATAAAAATTCTTCAAAACATGTTACTTATTGTAAAATTTTATTTTTCCGGCAATTAAAAAAATATTGTAACGTCACTGTTATGTCACTGCATGTAACGTACGTCACGTCATATATGTGACAAAAAAACCACCATATTGTAAATCACAGTGTGACAAAAATATTAACTTCAAAAATTTTTGAAAATGAAGAGAAATATTTAAAACATGCCCTAGTTACAGCGGCATAAGGAATGAATATTAATGGACAGCAAATAGTAAATTCGGACACGAAAAGAAGGGGGAGGGGAGAAAAAGAAAAATGCACGGTACAAGTATCAACAAACTAGATTTCCATGCTATATTTTATCAATTTGATATCTAAGAAGTGAAAGTATACTTTTTTCATGATTTCAATTTTATCTAGCATTGCAATTTAATATAATAATACATCACGGATTGTTATTATTATAAAAGTATTTCTCAGAAAAATGCTATGTGCTGGAGCAATTTGAAACATATTTAGAATTAGAAATATTAAATCTATACACTTTACATATTTAGTTTGCAGGGAGGAAATTTTTTAACTTTTTTGGCGACCACTGGTCGAAACACTTCTGTGATTTCAAACTAAACATTTTCTATTACAGTTAAGTCTGCAGATTTTAATGAGCACGCAGAAAGAATCTTCAGAGTTTAGTCATATATGCATTTATTGCTTTATAATTTGCATTCAAGTCATATTTTTTTTCCTGTTAATCTATTTTTAGTAACTGTTTTTTTTTTTTTTTAAATTTACTTCTTTCAGCCTTTTTAAATAAAATTAGCCTTTTCCGAAAAAAAAAATATATATATATATATACAAAATTTATGCAAAACACATGATATAATTAATTTTTCGCATTTCCAATTTGTGTTTTAGAGGTATGACTTTTAAAAAAGTTATTTTACAAATTGTTTTATTCTGCAGAAAATTAACATAAAAAGATTGACAGATTGACAAAGAAAAATTTTTTATCCTCGAAAACATTTTTTTTTATTTATTAAGAAGATATTTTTTATTTATTACGCATGAAACAAACTTTACTTAAAAAAAGGGGGGTGGTATTATTACCATTAAATTTATTTTTACACATTTTAAAAATTTAAGCAGTGTTTTATCTAATAAACTTCCGTTTTCAAATGAATTTTTTTTGAAACTGATAAAAAAGAAATGGTAAAATGCATTGGAAAATTCTTCAAATAGAAAATTTTAAATACAGACTAACTCATAAAACTATTCCGCCTGAAAGTTAGGACTGCAAAAATAAACATTAAAATCAGCTGCTGAAGATCGTCTGCGTCGGATATAACCGCAACCGCGGGGTAAACAGAGAACTTTTTGTAATACACGCCGGAAAAGAACATGACTAAGTCTACAATGTCAGCTTTTGTTTTTGCTTTTTTAAATGTAAGAGAAAGACGTCTGCCATTTTCGGGCAAAAATACTCGGATATTATTAATTTACAGCAAAAAAAAGGTAAGTCTTATTTAATTTAAATTTTTTATTTCTGTTTGTATATTACGAGTATGAATTAAATAGTTTTATATTATACATATAGAAAGTGACTGATCTGGAATTGTTTTGAAGCGAAATTTTCCTAATCGACACTATTTTGTAAAATGTGTTAATCGGCCATCGCTCAAAAAAAAAAAAAAAAAAAAAAAAAAAAATCATGTCTACATTCATAGTGGGATGAATATAAACATTAATTTGCAGTTACTTGAGATTGAAACAGTGATGTGGAATTTTTTTCGGCTTCTTATTTTTTTTCTGATTACTAACACTCATATAACAGTATTTATCGTCATTATTGTTTTGGAGTTAAATATTATATTCGAATAGTATGATATTACGAAACTGTTTCAGTTTAGAAATTAACATTATAGTGGGAAAATGTCTTTTTACATATTATAATAGCGTAACTTTTGAAAGATTTTTTTTTCTTTTCTTTTTTTTTTTTTTTTTTTGCTAATAATATTTTAAATTATTATTTAAAATCCTGAATCTTCATACCAATGTTTTCAGATTTAACATTTGCCAAAATTATAAAATAATAGGAATTCCTTATAACATATGGAAAGATTTTTGAGAAATTGCTAAATCTAATAATGCATTTAATTCATCAATAGATGAATTAAATGCATTAGTTAGTTGTTGTTTAATAGTACAATTAAAAATACTAATTATTATTTTTAGTGTTTTTCAAATTGGTATATTTATTTATTTATTTTTAATTGTATCTAAGCATTTTTTTTCTATTTGCGATTTTAATCAAACATTTAATTATAGACATTCAGAATCAGTTATTAAATTTTCTTCGATTGTAAACTCATTTTCTACGTTTTCGATACACATAAATATTGGCATTAAAGGTGTATTCGAAAAAATATTTTTCCACCTTCAACAGCTCGATATTTTCTGAGACATTTTCAGACTCATCTTTAAAAGTAAAAACATGAAACTTGCTGAGGTGATTTTTGAAGAGATGTTTAAGAGGCCGTGTGATTTCATTTTCCCCTCAATTCATTAGAATTTAAGTTTTAAATAATTATTTTCTCAGTAAGACCTTTTTTTTTTTCATTCCCAGATCTTCCGCTGTGAAAAATTCTGTTCAAAACGCCTACTTTGACAGCATTTTTTAAAAATATTTTCTGCATTTATCAAAAAATCGAGAAGCACGGCACATTTGGTAGTTTCTAAATAAGAGAATTTTTCAGTTTGATGCGTTTGAGAACAAAAAGGAATTTAAAAATGAATCAGAAAATAAGCAGTTTGGATTGAAATACACCCTTAAAAAATAAAATATTATATTTAAGCATTGAAATAAAGTGTTTTTCATGCCTGATAGGAAGCTTATAGATTAAACTGCTTTAGTATATATTTTTTAAAGTTCATTATTTTACTTTTATATTTCCTTTCAATCATTTATTTTACTTTTATATTTCCTTTTTAACACCTTTCAACAAAGTTGAAAAGTGTTTATGACTTTGGTTTGTCTAGCCGTCTGTCCGCGCTCTAACTCTCGTAAATATACTCGGATTGCTCTGAAATTTTTAGATGTTATTCACCTTTACCATAGCACGGTCCCTATGTGTAACGACGTTTGTAGCATGTTTAGTTCATTTACAGGTACAGTCAAAAGTATTCCGTTACATTACGGCCTATGGGAAAAAATCGTTTCAAAGGTTTTTTCATGATTTTACACGTTTTCATACAGAAAAAAATTGATATGCATTTATGAAACGTACTAAAATATGCATTCTGAAGAATACGAGATGCAAAGAATAGTTATTGTTCATTTACAGGGCTAAAAAGAAGTTCCAATACATAATGATATAGCGGTGGAGGGAATTGTTTGAGGCATACTTTAACTATGTTAATCTATTTCATATATAATGAAAATGATATACGTCGCTGAGGTTTACATACTATAAATTTTTCATGTAGAATATGAAGTGTATATAGCATTTACAGGCACACACAATATAGTTCAGATACTATATTGTATCCGAAGTACTGTTCATTTGTGATGATTGCTGGAAATACATTTTTAATTATGATATGCGCTTTTATGATTCACTATATTTATGCACAGTATATGGTGTATATAAATGCTATAATTCATATACAGGGCTACACAAAAGTATTCGCAAGGATTACTGGGTATGAGCGCAAGTTACTTAAAGGTGGTTTTTAAATGAGTTGTGCATTTTTACGCTGAACTGAATTTAATTTACTGTTGTATAATATAGATAAAATGGTATACAGGGTCATGCAAAGAATTGGATACATGGCCGTCTATAAATTATAATTTCTGGAAATGTGATTTCAGCTGTTTTAAGTGTATTTTAGTTTGAATTAAATTTTAACTAAACGGTGCCGTTTAATGAAGGTTCTAGGTCAACTACAGGGTTGTACAAAAGTATTAAAGTATGTTTCCATATATTAGTATAAATTGCTGAAAGAGAGTTTCAACCTGTTATGCGTTTTCTTGCTAAACTAAATTATCCCATTATATAATATATATATCAACCTACAGATCAAATACAGGGCTGTTCAAAAGAATTGGAAAACCTATTTATCTATGGACAGTAACTGCGGAAATGAGTTTTTCAAATGTTTTATGCGTTTTCTAAAATGTTTATTTAGTTCTCTTATTTACCTTATTTCCCTAAATAACGAAGTTTTTTTAAAGCATTCGGGAAGTGTTGGAAAGTGTTTTATAATCTATGCTTAACGCATGATTTTTCTTACTTGTTTTTTCTATTTCCCAGATCAGTCTTTTCCTATAGAGCATGCCAAATCTATTTAAGCTCATATTCACAAAATACAATTTACACGGAAATAAAAAATTTAAATAAATATGGCTTACGTCGTATTTAATAAAGCAAAGATTAATCACAACCACAACACCTTAAAATCTTATACATTCTTAATATCAAGCTTGAACTCAAGATCAAGCTTAGAACTTAATAAAAAAAAGATGTCAGTTGACAAACATTGTTTTTTAAGTGGAAAAATTAAAACTATTTTAGAAGAATAGGACTCTAAAATAGCTATATTTTGCTAAAAAATACGGTAAAAAGATACGATTTTATATCTCAAACAAAACTTTATTTTAAAATTGTCCATTTTAAAATTCATCAGGATATTAATACTTGGAAATTTTTCCACAAAGAAATATTCGGTTTGCATACAATATTTCAAATGAAAATCAAATTTCAAATTAATTGCTTAAAAGGCGCAAAGGCCAACCTAGTGAAAAGAGTCCATGCTGGGACTCGAACCCGTGCCATCAGCATAGCGCACTAACATTCTACAGACTAAACCACATGGAACGACACTCAGCCTGGAAAATTTCTCGCTATTACATGCTGGCAAGGCTACAAAAGCAGCATAAGATGGGATATTTATCGTGAGCCACCGACATGGGGCGAACACGAAACTTAATTAAATTCAGCATCGATTGAAACTATATTAAGACTTCGAAATTTTTCCAGAGAGAAACATTCGCCTTGCATACAATATTTCAAATGAAAATCAAATTTCAAATTAAAATTGACTTTTAAGCATGTAATTTGAAATTTGATTTTCATTTGAAATATTGTATGCAAGGCGAATGGTTCTCCCTGTAAAAATGTCCAAGTATTAATATAGATTCAATCGATGCTATATTGAATTAAGTTTCCTGTTTATTCCATGTCGGTGGCTCACGATAAATATCCCATCTTGTGCTGCTTTTGTAGCCTTGCCAACATGTAATTGTGTGAAATTTTCTAGGCTGGGTATCGTTCCGTGTGGTTTAGTCGGTAGAATGTCAGTGCGTTATATTGATGGCCTGGGTTCGAGTCCCGGCATGGAATCATTTTCACTAGGTTGGTCTTTGCGCCTTTTAAGAAATTAATTTGAAATTTGATTTTCATTTGAAATCATCACAGTGTTTATGACAAGTTCGTCACAAATGACACATATTTCACAAATTGGTCACAATGTGACTTCAAAGCATTGTCGCTTTCGTCACATGTTCGTCACAAAATTAATGCCAAAGTAGTCACAAATGTCACACTTTACACAAATTAGTCACACTGTGACTTCACAGAGTGGTCACAATGTGACGTCACAAACGACCTCTAAAACGGCCATAACGACCTCGCATTCTAGTCACTATGACGTCACATCGACGTCACGTGACGTCACATCGACGGTCACAAAGTCACAGTGTGACTTCACAACGACGTTGCTGTGACGTCACCATGCCTTACGGGTAATGTGTAAATAAATTGTTAGCTAAGTTTAATTGAATGAGTTAGTATTCTTTTCGATAAGCCTCTCAAAGCGTGCCCGATATGACATAATTATATCGGTGGTGGCCGCATATCAACAAAAGAGGACCATTTTTCGAAGTTGTGTGGACCAAGAGTGAATCCGACAATTGTGTTTGCAAACTGGGGTACTACTGTATTAGGATTATGAAAGCTTTACCATCGATCACTATTACTTTCATTTGTTGTAAAAATAACTTGTTATGTCTAACGTATGCATTTAAAGTTATTGCACGAAAGTAAGCATGTATGTTATAAAAAGGCTACAAATATATATAACGTAGCACATAAGCAATGAATGGATATAAAGATAATGTATGAAGTAGAGAGTATTTAGTATGAAGTTAACATAAAAATTATATAAATATTTATAAATCTAAACCACATTGGCACTTCATTAAATTCCGCCAATAAGGTCATTTTTTTGTCATTAAATTAAATTTTTAAAGCTGGTAAAAATGAATATTTGAGGTACTGAATGCTCTCAACTTTGCTGTTCCTTCTACTAAGGATTTTTTTGAAAAGTTATTAATACTCCATTAACCCATCAACCCTTTTGCGACGAGCATCCCGTAAAAATCACTACGGTTGTTTTAGGCACGTTTTTCATTCGGTCGATTTCGCGACGACATTCTCACGGTTCGATAACGGAATCAAAGTTCACTCGAATTTCTTGTGCAAGAACCGAATTATTCGACAACAATCGTCCGGGAATCGAGGTTTTAATGTACGACGAAAATTTAATAAATCTATTAGATTGATGCAAAAATTATTAGTGTTAAATATCTTTTTGAGGTTAATAAACATACTGAAATGAATAATAGATTTCCCTCACAAATACCACAATACCATACAGGGATGCTTTTATCATAAACAATTAAATTTAAAAAATCAAAAAACCCGACTGCGTAAAAAGCAAACTAATTAATTATTTCTTATCAATGTGAAACTATTTTTTTTCAATTCCTACTATTAGCTCGCACTCTCGCTATATATATCTTGTTCAAATTTTCAATCATTAATAAAATACTCATATTCATCCAATCAAGCTCAAATAAATTTTTTTAAACTTGTAGTGGATGACACTTGATGTTAATCCAGTTTTTTTTTTCAAATATTAATTCATTAATTAAATTAAATTAATTAATTTTCAATAATCGAGAGAGCCCTCTTCTTGATCAAGGTATTCTAAGACCGAGAGAACCCTCTTCTTGATCAAGGCATTTTAAGCGCCACACAAGAGGAAAGAAGAATGGAAGCAAAAAAAAATTCTCTTATTGACCTAAGTAGGAATTGACTTAAAATATACTTTTTTATATTACTTGTTTGTATTCCTTACCTATTTTTTTTTATTTACTTGTATTAATGACTTTTAAGTTGTGTTTAATTGTTAGTTCCTATCTATAAACACTGTTTTGATGAGGTCTATAGATGTCTATGATGGTTAGAGCTGCAGTAAAGCTAAAGATCCTACATACACAACTTCCAGGTTGTATAATATTTTAACGGAGCTTCTGATTGTAAAATACTCAATGAAACATCGTCTTCGTTTTGAAAGACCTATCCAATGATATGCCACTCAGTAGGGTGCATAATTTTTTTTTCTCTCTACCGCCATTTTGTATTTTGCGGCCGCCATTTTGAATTTATAAAAATAAAACCTAACCTATAACCATCAGGCCGTTACGACGAATTGATAGAGACCTCATTCATTAAAATCCATCCAGCCGTTGGGATGTTTCGGGGGTATAAAGAAATCCACATACACAGATACGCGTGAAACACATAACCCTTCTTTTCAGTCGGGTAATAAATGACATACAACTATTCCGGCGATCGAGCAAACTTGGCGCTTAAAAATAAAATTTTTAATTATTCTTTCAGAACATTTACACAGTCAAATTTTAGCTACAAATTTCAAAATTTCACTCAGAATTTTGTTAACTTTTCGATAAGTTGTAAATAATAATAAAGGATTTAATAAAAGCATTAGTTGTCGAGAAAAACAATTTAAATTGCAAACATATAACCAAAAGTTGCGAAAAATTACGAATTTTTTTTTTCTACTTAAAATAAAAATAAAAACGAAAAAAGAAGATGAAGAAGGAGAAGCAAAGAAAAAACGAATGCAAAGTAAATAAAAATAGAGAAAAAGTAAATTACATTTAAAATTTCAAATGTGTTAAAAAGATTTAAATAATCCAATGCTAAAGTTAGAATAAATATTATTCTTGACTTTTTTCGTTGTGTGCATTGAGTTTTTGAATTTCCTAACGCATTTTCAATTTCAAATGAGTTTTAATTGAAAACCAAAACTTTAAATTTCTTTTGTGTGCATAGATTTTAACAAACTGTTTTCAAACAATTTCAAAAATAACATGCATTTTTAATAACAAAAAAATAAATAAATGTGTTTAAAATTTTCATTCAATTAGGCAAAAAGCTGAAATATTTTTGAAAAAACATCTGTATCTGGTGGAGTTAATTGGAGTAAGGCTAATCGGCTAATTGGAGTAAGTAGGACTTACCAAATGCGGTTGCCAGGTCGCCACTGGAGATTAAGCTTTTTAATCTGCATCCATCAAAATAATAAAATTAGAATTAATTGACAAACTTTGACAAGAAAATAGGCAAAAAGTAGTTTTGCTTCGCTATTTCATCGATGCCCCCCTCATCAGATATAGATTTTGTATTTTTGTAACACTTGGCAATCAGCATATCCCAAACACGCGGTTAAATTAGCCTTTATACAGTACAGTAATCCCTTAACAGTCGCGGATTTAAAATTCACGAGTTTTGATTATTCGCAAAATAAAAAATGAAGACCATTTCAACATTCGCGAATGCTTAATTTGGCTATTCTCGAATCTAGTTTCATAAAGAATATTTTTTTACAAATTAAACTTGCTTTGTTTTACCAATTACATAAAACTATTTGACACTAGACAGCTGCGTTGTACTGTATAACCTAAGTTCCGAGAACTTCAACCCTTATATTGAAGCAAAATATAGGTCAGTAATTCCGAGACACCCGAAACATAAATTGATGCTAAAACTGAAAAAAAAAGTAAATTTTCTAAAATTCAAATTTTTTATTGTAACGGAAAATTTTTCTGCAAAAATTCCATGTTATATTTTAAAACTCCGACAACAACTTGTTGAGAAAGCAATGCTATCCTTAACTGGTGAGGAAATCAGATTTTTAAAAAAAATCGAGACTGCAACTTTTCCTTATATGGAAGTTCATAAACAAAGATCTGTTCTTCCAAACAATCGTATATCAATAATTTTTTTCATCCATCAACTAGCAACTAAACTTTGTATAATATGCTTATAATTATTCAAATTTATTTACAGCATGCATTTTTTTAGTGCTTAATAAATATATTTTTATGTCTCAGTTACTTTTTTCCGTTTAAACAAAATCTTAAAACTTAACACCCTTTTATGCACGGGAAGATAGTCTCAACATTCCCGATTTTGACATTCGCGGAGGTTTCCGCGAACCTAACACTCTTGAATGTTAAGGGATTACTATATATATTTCTTTTTTTTTTACTTCAGTGATATGTAATTTTCTTTCATTAGATCAAAAATCTCTTTCATTAGAAAACTTAATTTAACCCATTAATGCATGATTTTTTTAATTTGTTCTAAAAAAAATATGTTTGAGCCTATTTTTGTTAATTATCCACTAGAAAAATTTTGAAAAAAATTATTTATGTTTCTGTTGGGCATAATGTCATAATGTCACTAGTGAGTTTCATAACAAAAATAGCTCAAAAAAATATTATTTTAAATTATATTCTTATTTTAAAGTGTTTACACTGCACAATAGCAACTATTCAACAATATACTAATTTTGATAATATTTTTAATAGTCTGCAGAATTAATAATCACTATCTTATAAAGATAGAGTCGAGCACATTGAAAGCAGTATCAACAAAATATGTTATAAACTCCCCGTGATAACAAATCAGATCAAAAACAGACTTCATGACCTTAAATGCATATTATCACACGTAAGTAACACATAATAGTCCACCAAAAGACCAATAGAAAGCGCCAAGTGGCAAAAAAAATCATCTAACTCCTAAGTTGCACTATGCATTTAAGGGTTAAATTATGTAACTAATAATTCTAAACTATGCTTGTTATAATTTTTTCTCAATTAAGATTCTGAATTGAAACTTTGTATTATCATACTGTAAGTTGTGTGAATTGTTCAAGTTTTAACCTCTATATGAATTTCTATCGAATTTCAACATTTTTAGGTATTTAAAAAAGTTTTTAAAAATTGCCTCCTTAAATTTTAAGTGTTTTTTATGGAAATGATAAAATCTTAAAATTTTCTTCTAGTAGAAATTTTCAAATTTAAACAGGCTTTAAATACTTAATGTTTAATAAAACTTTAAAAAAAAACTAGCTAGGTTTGGCAACAGGCATCTACTTTCTAATAGTAAAAAGCGTATTTTGATAACTATATTCGGTAAGGAGTAATCTCCTATTTAAATTTTTCCATATATTACTATTGTATTCTGCTACCTGCGAGGGGAAAACCTGTATCGGGAAACTTCCCTCCTTAAATATTTCTGTATTCTTCCTATTTCATTTATCCATACTAATAAAAGAAAGTTTCTGTCTGTGTGTGTGTGTCTGCCATGGCTAGCAAACTCTACGGCACGTACGAAGCTGAAAATTTTTGTGAGGCTAGTCCAAAATGTCTTCTGATGCACCTGAGACTCAGAATTATATATTTATAATAATTAGCGTAGTTATTAATTAAAAACTCCAATTAAAAGAATGGAAAAGTATTCATAATTCAACTAAAGCATAGGTTTTTATAAAACCTCAAAATTTCTTCGAGCAACTCGAAGAGAGATGCAGGGTTTGCTGGAATGAAGGGTTGCTAAGGGCAATAACTGTACTGGGCTTTTTTTAAAGAGGACCGTATCTTAAATTCTACCTGTCCTAAAAACTCGAAAACGGCACAGTCAGACGCAAAAAAGAACCCTTTCAAAAATTCTCGAAAATTATTCCTGTACTCTTGTAAAATGTTTAAAAATCCCTTAAAAATCCATTAAAAATCGATTTATAAAATCTATTTTTATTCCCATTGAAATAAAAGCTGTAGAACACAGATGTTTCAGAAATCTTTCATAGCTAGAACAGTTGTTTCCAGCCAGACGAGTTGTCGCCCAGGGTTGGTGGACTTTAATCACAACCTATAAAATTTTTCAAATATTAAATTTATAGATTTAATTTTTATGCAACATTTTTAAATTTTGATGCAAATAATAAATATCTAATCTCTCTATTCTAAAAAAAAGTAACTACCGCTGTCACCGCCGCCGCCGCCGGTTTTGAATTTTTTGTGACCGGAGGTCTTTCTTCGTTAATATTAAAAAAACTGTTGCATACAATAATATGAAAATCGGTAGTATTATAGAAAAATGTTCGATAAACACGCTGATGCAGACAGATTTCAAATTAAAGAATTATTTTAAGAGATATTTAATGCCAAAGTTGGACAAAATCGTTCCATTAAAAAAGTTTTATAGGAGCAAAAACTGTGCATAGGAATTCAATCATTTTTAGATCATTTTATGCGGCAGAATTTCCCGGTGTGCAGATTGCAGTTAGTTTTTTAATTTGAATAATTTTTCGAGGTTTTATTTCTATTTTAAATTCAAATTTTCAGCATTTCGAGAGATATTTTTTACAAATTTTAGAAAACTGTATTAATTTAAACTGTTGCCAGCTGTATAAACAGCGCAAACAGTAATGTTTGCTTCAAATTAAAAATTTATTTTACACGTGACTATTATAAACAAACAATATAAAATGCAGGAACTCATTGAAAATTACGTCATAAAAACTATAGTTACACGTGAATTTTAAATGAGAAAGAATATTGTAAAATAATAAATTCAGTAACATGTGTTAGAAGTCCTAAATAGGAGAATTTACGTCATATTACACTTATTACGTAAATTAACAAAAAATAATATTGCAAAACAGTTTTAATTTAAAAATTGCGCGAGACATTTACTTGACATTTTAAGATTATCATAATATTTCATTGATAACAAAAGTATTTTGACGTGAATATTAAAAAGAGAAAGAAAAGTTTGGTGAAAATTACGTCAGATTCAAATTATAATTCAATCTTCCGAAATCTTTTTAAAGGCGATCAAATTAGCGTGCTGTTAGAGTCTGCGGTGTCTGAACGGGGGTTGACGAGCGTAGCTCGTAGGGGGCAGAGTTATTAGAAATAGTTATTAGAAAAATCATTGCTCAAAGAAAAATAAGAGTTTGATAAAAACTATACAACGTACGGTTGGGTTTAGCTGTACATACTAGAAAAGTATTAATGGGTATCTCTCTATTCTAAAAAAAAAGTAACTACCGCTGTCACCGCCGCCGCCGCCGGTTTTGAATTTTTTGTGACCGGAGGTCTTTCTTCGTTAATATTAAGAAAAATAATGCATACAAAAATATGAAAATCGGTAGTATTTTACAGAAATGTTTGATAAACACGCTGATGCAGACAGTTTTCAAATCGAAGAATTATTTTAAGAGATATTTAATGCTAAAGTTGGACAAAATTGTTCCACTAAAAAAGTTTTATAGGAGCAAAATCTATCCATGGGAATTTAATCATTTTTAGATCATTTTATACGTTTGAAGTTCCCGGTGTGCAGATTGTATTTTTTGTTTTAATTTGGTTAATTTTTTGAGGTTTTATTTCTATTTTAAATTCAAATTTTCAGCATTTCTAGAGATATTTTTTACAGATTTTAGAAAGTGATATTAATTTAAACTGTTGCCAACTGTATAAACAGCGGAAACAATAATGTTTACTTCAAAAAAAAAATATTTATACGTGTAATAAATTAAAAATTTATTTACACGTGACTATTATAAACAGAAAAAAACATTTGGAATTAGAATTAAATAATTATGTACAAAAAGCAGGAACTTATTAAAAATTACGTCATAAAAACTATAATTACACGTGAATTTTAAGAGAGAAAAGGAATTAAATAATAAATTTATTAACATGTGTTAGAAGTCTTAAATAGGAGAAATTGCGTCATATTTACGTCACATTACAGTTATTACATAAAATGAGCACAAAATATAATATTGCAAGACGGTTTAAATTTAGAAATTGTTATAGACATTTATTTGATATTTTGAGAGGATACTTTTCAACTATTTTTGTTAGGAAAGCGCAAATAATATTTCATTTATAAAACAAGTATTTTCATGTGAATATTAAAAAGAGAAAGAATAGTTTGGTCAAAATTACGTCAGATTAAAAACGATTGATTTAAAATGTCTTATTTAAAAGAACTTTCTTTTCGCTTTGTTAAAAAAATACCGGTAGACAAAGATTCTGTTTACTTAATTCCTTTTATATTAGCTTAGTTTGAAATGTTTATCTTATTTTACTTAATCAAAGACGAAAACAGCGATTGACATATGTATTTTTTCTACTACTTAGTTATCCCGTCGACCAAAAATCTATCATTCGCCAAACTATAAGATTAAATGCCAATAATGGTTGATCGTAAATGTCACATTAACTTGACTTTAAGCGCGTTACACGCGTCTACGTCATCAAGTTATCTTTATTTCGACGTTTTATCTGTATTTTTATTAATGTTGCACTAATTTATTTGTTCTTTCGTTATTTAAAATAAAAATGATGTCAATTAGTATAATTTGGCGAGTGCTTTGGCGATTTATATAATTTGGCGAAATTGGCCGACGGGTTAATCAAGTAGTTCCGCAGCGGATTTGGCCTTAAAATTCCCCAGTCAACGAGAAATGAATAGAAATCCGTTTATAGGGAGATCGCCATTGTTTTTTGAATTATAATTCAATCTTCCGAAATCTTTTTAAAGCCGATCAAATTAGCGTACTTTTAGAATCTGCGGTGTCTGAACGGGGGTTGACGAGCGTAGCTCGTAGGGGGCAGAGCCCCCTAGTTTTCTTTAAAATCGCACAGTTAGAACTTTAATTATCAATTAAAAATTGATTTAGTGAAAGAATTTATTTCGCTTTTTTAAAACCACAGATAATTTTTTGACTAAGGAAATTTTGAAGAGTATAAAATTTTTACAAATACTGCATTTAAAGATTTTTAACTTGTGCATCTATGCCCGTTTTTCGACGTTGATTTCAAATAATGTAATTTTCGTAAAATTTGATAAATAAGATTTTATTTTAACGAAAAAATTCCTTTTTAAAAATAAAAAGAAATTTTTTGCTATTGCTACTGCACATTATCTACATCCAAGCGTTTGTCCACTAATTATCGTTATTTTGCGTCATATTTTTGAATCGATTTTAAAATTTCAGATACCCTTACAAATTTTAATAAAAGAGGCGGAGTTGAATTTCGAGGAGAGGAGGGGAGAGTGGGAGGCGCTTATTTTAAATTGTACAGTTTTCAACAAAAGCTTTTGTCCATTAATTAGTATTTTACGTCCGATTTTCTTAATATATTTTAATATTTGATAACACTTAAAAATTTGAAAGTAGGTGGGAGAGTCGAATTTCGGGATAGGGAGGAGAGTGCATGAATTTTTTTCTTAAAACTTTAGCGTTTTCTGCAATAAGTTTTCTTTATATGTTGTTTCCTGACGGAGACCTCCGATAACTACTTTTTATTGTATAAAAAATTCAAAAGGGGGGGGGGGGGGAGGGGGGATAAATTCCGGGGGCGCGAGAGCGGATCTACGGAGAGAGGGGAGGGGGGATTTTCAAACTTTTCAGAAACCCTCGTGTGATGCATCATCGAAAAGTCCTCGGGTCACTCTTTCACATTATTAACCTTTTTACCCCCCTCCCTTACCCCAGTTTTCCCTCCGGGGGGGGGGGGGGGGGGCTTATTTTCTAACTCAGCTCATAATAAAGATACAGCAAGATTCGACTGCATTTGAAGGCTTGTCCGATGGTGAAACTCTCCACGAGCCTTCGATTGGTGGGGTCTATTTCGACCCCAGAGAATTAGAGGGCACATCCTCCGCAGTGGGGGAAGGGATTTTTCATGTGACATATATATCGTCTAAATGCTTTTGGCCTGAAATTTACTAAGTACCTGCCCCCCCCCCCTCTTAACTCATTTTTCATCACTAGAGGGCGTTTTTTTTTTTAGTTTTAATTTGTTCATTACTACTACCCCATACAAGTTTTTAAAAAATATGAAAAAATAAATTACATAACAAATCTTATTAATTAGCAGCTTCTCCCCCATTTTCATACAGTGAGCGGGTACATAAAAATCGAGATAAAGATATAAAATCATACAAAATTTAAGGTTCCTTTAAGAATATTAGCGCGAGCATGGGCAACGCCGGACGGGTCAGCATTTATAAAGTAATCAGAAACAAAAAAAAAATTATTTATAAAAATCTTTCTCCTTATTACGTTTCTCAGCGAAAATTTACTTGTAAAAACGATTTTGAAGGTTTAGAAAATAATTATAGTTAATTTTAAAGATACCATAATGTCAAATAATTCATAACATGCAGAATTAAGCACGTAAGAATGATTATGTGATCGATTAACTTTCATACTTTTTCTTTAAAAATCAATTTCTATTTATTTTTTCTATCAGTAAGTACAACAAATTATTTTAAATTTCTTGAGATTTTCTGTAAAAAATAATAATATTTGTTGTTTACTCGTGATTATAGTTAGTCTTTTTCAGAGATTTCTTCTCTATTGTGTGATTTTTCGTTTCTTTCTTTTCAGAGAATAAATTTCAAAAGTGCTAATTTTCTTTTAACTAAAATCCTTAAAAAATTTTAAATACTTTAGTATTTAAAAAATATTAGTTATTTTAATCCATAATTAGAATTATTTATTATTATATTATATTATTCCGTATAATAAATAATATAAAATCCGTTGTTTCAAAAATGAAGCAAAAAGATGAGGGGTTGTATCCATATATCCATTGATTAGTGCCAGTATAGCATACTCAAGTAGCGTATTTTGAGCTTAGTCTATAAACGATAATTTTCAGACCTTTCACACTATATTTTTGAGATTTTCACAAAAGCTGCTTTATACATTTAGCTAACACATTATGCAAATTATATTTTGTTTACATTCGGGCATGCGCAGTGAATCATTATTTAGTAAAATTGCTCATTTTTCATCCAATTTTTATTATTTTTTCATTCTGATTGCAGGGTATTGTGTACAATGTTATTTGTCATATTTTCGTAAAAGAACTTTTTTTATATTAAGAACTCTACAAATTATAAGCAAAAAACTATTAGAAATTTTGGACTGTTTTTATAAAAACATTAATTTCTCTACGAATATACATGCTATTCTCATAAAAATGAACACAATTTATGAAAATAAGGCACTTAATCATAATCTACAGTTTGAACGCTTTTGCTACATTAGTTTTTACAGAGTTGTCCAAAAGATTTTCATTCTTTTTCAATTTGTTGACGGTCCCGTATGGGGCTTCGGGAAAAAAATCTTCACGGAAATATATGACCTGTACTATTCCGTTTACACACCTGGAATTTCGAGATAATTCCTCATGTATTTTTCTAGATATTTAAGAAAACGTTAAAAATCGCAATTGGCCGGTCATCTTTGGCCATATAGTGTATGAACGATAAATGCTGTACACACCATATTCTATAGTAAGCATATTGCGCTGAACCTCAGAGACTACTATAAAAATTACCGTATTTTTACTATTTGCTTGTTTCTTTATCAAAAATATATGATAATTGATGATAATCAATTTTTTTTTTCTAAATTCTATTTTCTAAATTATACTACATGATTTGTTAAATTTATATGCAAAAAAATGCAAAATATGGCAATTTAAAATTATAAAAATTTGTAACCCTTTCAGACATTTTGTGCATTTAATGAGAAAAGTAATGCAGTTTAAGACTAAAAAAGGTGGCATAGCTTAATTTGTCTCAAGGCATATAAATATACACAGTCCATCCCCAAATTTCCCGGATTGGTTAAATTAAGGGCCAATAGATCGCACTGCGATGTCGAAGGGACGATTACACTTTGTCTAGTAAAGCGATAAAATTTTACGTTACTATCTGTTGTGTGATGCTAATTGTATGTGGTTTGTTGTAACAGTGTAGCGTGATCATGTTGAAGCTTGCCAAGGTCGAACAAGGAACGAACATGTCAAGCTTGGAAAAACAGCTAGCGAAATACTGCAAATGCTGCAAAACGCTTACAGAGACAAAGCCCTAAGTCGGTCGACTGTTTTTCAATGGCACAAGAGGTTTAAAAATGGAAGGGATTGTCTGGAAGCTGATGAATACAACGGCCATAAGAAAAGCGGTCAGTCACCCGAACAAATCATGAAAGTGAGAGATATCCTAAAGAAAGACCGTTGTATTTCGGTCAGATTGATCGAGGACATAACAAGTATCAGCAAAAGCACAATTCGTTGGATCCTCACGGAAGATTTAAAGAAAAGGAAGGTCTGTGTAAAATTTGCCCTCCCCCCCTCTGAATGATGACAAAAAAAGTGCAAGAGTTACTGTCTTCTAAAGGGGTCGTCGTGCTCAGCCATCCTCCTTACTCCCCAGATTTATCTCCCTGTGACTATTTCCTGTTCCCCAAGTTGAAATTTCGCCTAAAGGGGACCACCTTTAGCGGCATTTCGGACATTCAAGCAACTGCGACCGACTATTTGAGGCACACAACAAAGGCGGACTTCCAGAAATGACTATTACATTCGTTGTAAAAAGTGTGTTGAGTTCAGTGGGGTTTATTTCGAATAAACTTAGGTGAAAATTCTCATTTCAGTTCTTATTTTTTTTTTTTTTTTTTGGTTTATAGGATCAGTCTGAGAAATTTTGGGAGACGCTGTGTATTTCAAACTAGAAATTTTATTGAATAACATGGGGCTAATTTCTGTACTTCACATGCTAAAATTGGTTTACTAAATGAAATTTATGGTTACAAACATATTTATTTAATTTTTTAGGGTTCAGTACTTAAAAAGTAAAAACGGAACCATTATAAGATCACCCCTGTGTCTGTCTGTCACACCCATTTTACTCACAAACTGTGGAACGTGGAAAGTTCAAATTGGGAGAAGTAAATAAAGACTATTGACCCACCTTTTTGAAGATTATTATGCATTCACACATATATTTAGGGAAAATGTAGGGGGCTAATTAAGTTACTTGAAGAAAATAAACTTTTCTTTGTATATCGTATGGGATATCGTGCGAAAGCTTTCGTAACGCTGAACTCAAAAATACATTTCTTTTAATTTTAGGTATTATATTTTCAGAGATATCGTCAAAAATATAGTGCAAAAATATGTTCCCCCCTCTCTTTTTCCAAACCTACTGAAAGTAAAATTATGAAAAAATTAGAGGTAGGCCTTGCAGGTAAATTATAGCGATTAAGGGTGTATTCCGATCCAAACTGCATATTTTCTGATTCATTTTAAAATTCATTTTTGCTCTCAAACGCATCAAACTGGGAAATTCTCTTATTTAGAAACTATATAATGTGCCGTGCTTCTTAATTTTTTGATAAATGCAGAAAATACTGCAAAAAACGCTGTCAAAGTTGGCGTTTTGAACCGAATTTTCCGTAGCGGGCGATCTGGGAATGAAAAAAACGGTCATACTGAGAAAATAATTGTTTAAAAATCAAATTCTAATTAATTGAGCTGAAATTGAAATCACACGGCATGTTAAACATGTCTTCAGAAATCACCCCAGCAAGTTTCATGTTTTTACTTTTAAAAATGAGTCTGAAAATGTCTCAGAAAATTTCGAGCTGTTGAGGGTGAAAAAATATTTTTTCGAATACACCCTTAACCTAGATCACATACTTTTTGAGAAAAGTGCATTTTTCCGTTACACACAAATTTCGATTTGCGGACATTCAGAAAAAGTTTTGAGAAGCGCTGGTGGTGCATATCGCAGCAGAAGTATAAAAGCAATTTTGATAATGATTTTCGAAAAAAATCGTCAGTAATTAGCCGAGATATTTCGCAGCTATTTTGCATTGAGTGATCTCTTAATACGCCTCCCATGTCTTTAAAAGTTAATTAAAAGCATATCTGGAAAAACGCGGTTCGGACCAAGGCGGCATTGCAACTTTGCGACCTTCTTTCAAAGCGCGCTTAGCACAACGCCAAGTTTAAACTTTGCACAAGGGTTTTGTTTTAGCTACATTGTAAAAGAAAAGGTTGTTACTACGCTGAATTTAGTTTTATGAAGTGCCAAATGAAGTTTAAATATTCACTACTTTTATTGTCAGTACTGAATTAAGTTCATCATAAACAGATTAGGATAAGATTAAAAATAGAGTCATACAGAATAGCAATATTTGATATTATTTAGGCTTCATATCTCTTTGAGATTTTATGGTATACCCATTCATACTTTTTTAGTATATGGGGCATTCTCACAATCTTTTGACTTTCATGTCCCTGAATAATAACTTTTATTTTAATACACTTTTTTGTGGGTTTTTTATTTCATGTACTGGAGAACAATCCCATTGCATGATTGCATAATAATATTAACGAGATAAAAAAGTTTTGGACGATGTTGGGTGTCCAAATACCAGGAAAACTCCTATACCGTCCCGTGTCCCTGAAGCTGATTTTTAAGTTTGGATCAGTCTGTATAAAATTGTTTCAATAAAAGTAATTCGATGTAATTTTTTTCCGAAACTGGGACAATTGTTTTATATAAATATGTAGCAAAAAATTAACCTGCACACATTTTTACTGTTGATATTATTTTTTTAACGCCGTCCCTGGGTTTTTCATCCTTAACGTCCGTCTTGCTAAACTTATACAGAAAATCACTTCAGATGCAGCCACAGAATTTTTTTCCAGTTTTTTCTCATGCAGAAGTACGTTGAGAAAGAATGTCTAAAATTCTTTGAGAGGAAATTTACTGCAGAATTTATATCAGTATTTAAATATCAATTTCAAGATCGTGGCTTTATTAGTAGTCTTACCGTCCCCAAGGTTTATTCCTGCACTTTTCGAGGTAAATTTTAAAAAAAATTTAATTTAATCCAATGTTAACAACTGTTTCTAAAAATCAATGAATATTGTGGCTATCACTTAGTCTTAACATGATATGCCTAAAATAGGTAGTAATTTTCCCTACCGTCCCTTTTTTTCCCATTTCGTCCCTTTTTTCTTATACCGTCCCTTCTTTAATACCCCTTTAAGACAATGTTATACCAAAATTTTGTACTAAAAATACTACATTGTTATTATTTCTTATTTGAATGTTCTGTGGGTACTATGCAAATTCATAAGTAAAAATTTCGAAGAAAATAAAAAGTTTTAGTTGTAAAATGGTAAGGAAAATTAAACTCGCAAAGTTTATTTTTCCATAACATAAGTTTAGCATAAACATCAGTTAAATAAAAAAAATATTTTCGCTGCTGACCATTTTTTCTTTATTTTGAATCATTAAGGCATGCCTCTATCAGATTAAAATGTTATTTTAGCAAGTTTAATTTCGCCAGTTTTTTTTTCCCAAAAGTCAAAAGATTGTGAGAATGCCCCATATACAACTATACCCAACCTTACGGTGTATAGTTTTTTACAGCGTCTTATTATTCTTTTAGCAACGATTTTTTTTATACATTTAATTCATATATTTACTGTACAAAACCCTCTGAGCGCGAGTAATACACGCACTTGATTGTTTATTTATACTTATTATGTCCACAAAAATACAACACGTGTCTGACTCAGTATTCGGCACGAAAGGCTGAAATGAAGTTAAATCAACGTCTCTCGTCTAAACGTCTTCTTTCCTCTTTTTCATATGCTTTTATTTAACTTAACTTGGTTTGTATATGAAAAGGTGTGATTTTGCAGTAGGATTCTCCCTCGGTTTCTGTTGTATTAGATTTCTGACATTATGTACAACGTGTGTCCCCGGTGGCAGTGCAATATTTTCATATTTCCAGAACATAATTATTAATGAATAAATTCCTTTTAATTAAATTTTGATTATATTACGTTGAGATAATACTGTAGAAACTCTAAATGATTTCAAAGATGTCCGAGCATTATATTTTTAATCTTTTCTAGGTGATTCAAAGATAAATATTTGTGCGGTATAATGTAAGTTAACATTTTCAGTGATATAAAATACTTTTTACCTAATGCCATATCTCAAAAAGAAACTCAGCAAGAATAAAAACAAAAAATAAAAAGTCAAGCCATCATTATGAAACACTTACCAACAATACTTTAACATAACTTCAACAATTTAATAAGGTGAAAGGTGATGTCTAAGTAAACAATTTTGAAAACGCATAACATATTTGTAAACACAATTTTAGGAGTCACCATCAACAGAACTCTTTTGCGACGCCCTGTATATTATCTATAGATTTGTATGTATACTATATAAGTATGTCAAAATGTAGTTCAGTTAAGAAACGTATAGCTCAGTTGAAATTTTTTCTTGATCAATTTCAGTTAATAGACAAAAAAGTACTACAGATATTTTGTGCTGCCCTGTATATCATCGATAGACTTTATACACACCAAAAAATTAGAAGTTAGAAGCACATACTATAACTGGAAACACTTCCAGCAATTATCGCTCATAGACAATATTGTAACCAGGGCTTAATTTGCACCGGAGCCCACTGGCGCTCAGCTCCAGAAGTTCTCTGTTTTTAGTAAACATTTAAATATTGGTCGGAATCCACCAGAACTCCGGAACACAGTGCAATAGCGCTTCCGAAAAGCCCAAGCCAAAATTACCCTTTCCTTTCCTTCCCATCTCCAAGCTCTTGCTTTCTTTTTTATCAAAACACTTATATGTAAACATAATGTGTGGCACGCGTACGGACTCAATTTTTATATCGGTTTTTGGCCTTGGACTGGCTCAAGCGCAATCTGTCTTGCATTCAAATTTTTATTTATCCATGTATCGAAAAAAAATTGTTCCTCAAAAATTACGTATTCTATTCTATTTCCAATAATTTTAATGCTATTTTGATCATAATGAAGGGGAAACAGAAATCGTGTTTTCTATTCTAGAGATATTTCCAAATTTATGTCTGGCATTGATGGCGGCAACGTGTTGATACGGCGCCACTCAAGAGACTGAACAATTAATTTGCTTTCAGTGACAGTGAAATTTTCTTTTGCGACAGTA
This sequence comes from Maratus speciosus, assembly GCA_963932465.1. Taxonomy (NCBI): domain Eukaryota; kingdom Metazoa; phylum Arthropoda; class Arachnida; order Araneae; family Salticidae; genus Maratus; species Maratus speciosus. Next base: position 235,322,028 of record OZ010791.1, on the reverse strand, counting down.
GGATAATTTTTAATTGCCTGGCTTTTTTTATTTTTTTTATTTAGATATCTAAACTGAAAAGAATATTTTATATTTTTAGTCAACGAGCACCAGCTTGGGGTTTTCTTTGTTTGAGGTTTTTAGTCTTATTTTGTGTACGAATATAAAAAATTACGTTAGGGATTTTTCTATTTATTTTGTATCATAAACGCTGTCAATGTCAAGGCTCTGCTCTGCACATTTACGAAGTCACTTTCATTTGTAAATAAATATTATTTCCATATATTGTTATTCTTTTATAGAAAGCAATCGAGCAGTGTTTCCCCTTTTTCTATAAAAGCATCGAATCCTTCCGATAAAGGTGTCAAATTTTTTATTTAATCTGTTTTTCAGGGACACACCAAAAAAGATTGTTAAGCGAAAGGAATCTATTGTAGTTTAAGATATGCACCTTTTATAGGAAATGAACGCTGTTCTATTCTTCAGCATATAAATATTAATTTCTGTAAATTTCATTCATTTTTTCATAAGAATCCATAACTGCGAACTATTCATTTTTTGTGATAACACTATTCCCGAATCATAATCCTTACCATATTTAACCGCAGAGTTCTGCAATTAATTAACATTAAATTTAGGCAGACTTCTATTTGGAAGGAGTGATAATTAAAAGTGAAATAGTTGTCAACTAAGTATATGCTGATACATATATTTAAAATTTTTATTTTGCTAAAGAAAAAAATACTTCAAATTTTGCAAATAATATATGAAATATAAAGATGCAGATTAGAGTGACGGGGGGGGGGGGGGGACGCTACGGTTGTTAGTACAGCAGAATATTAGGGCTCTGGTACTTTTTTGATTAGAAATTAAGCCTTAACTGTAACCAAATTCTTTTGTATGCCCCTGTAAATGAAATAAACGATAAATGACTAAACGATAAATTTTATGCAAACAATATTCTATAGTAAGCATCTTGTGGTGCAAATCACTGACGTATACCAGTTTCAATATAATTGAAATAGTGTAACATCATTGCATGCAAATGATTTTTCCTCATAGATCATAATGTAACGTAATTATTTTGGGTATCCGTATAAAAGAACTATAAATGCTAGGGACTTCATTTTCAATACTGAATATGGCATAGTAAACCTGAATGACATACATCAATATCATGGAAATCCTAGCATATTTATGCGAGTTAGAAATCTGACAGACGACAGACAGACAGACAAGCCCGAATTCATAAATACTTTCCAACTACTATATTGAAAAGTGTTAAAAATTGATAACAGTCGATTAATTTTGAACTTGTAATACATGGTTTTTACATAGGAATGCGACGTCATATGACGAATAGGTATTAATTTTTATTTATAAAGCATGAATTTTAAATTCAGTATATTTCTACTTTTAAATATGATAATAAACACGATTTTTTTTATATGTATAACTATTTTTACTTTTATTATACTTATCTGAAAATATAATTATAATTATCATATAATTAACATATAAACATTTTATTAATACATTATTTAATAGTATATTAGTTTAAATTGAATTTCTAGGAAAAAATTAGCATGTGCTTCCATTAAACAAGAGATGTCACACAAAAAGATCCTTCCTTTTCCTCTAGTGTTTTGAATTAATTTTATTTTCGCATTATCAGAATTCTGATGTATTTCAAATGAGGTCTAATTTTAGATAATAGACGCTTTAATGCATTTAAAATGAATTTAAAATCTTTGCAAAGTTCCATTTTATTCAAATATCACTAGGATTTTAAACACATTCTCGTAATCTAAAATCAATTATTTTCCTTTAATTTATTTTATAAAATTCTCATCACATATCTATAGTCTCTAAATAACATTAGATTTATTTGTAGTTATTTGTTTCCTAATGTTCATCCAACTATCTAAAAACTTTGGTGATGAAATAGTTTATGAAGAACATGATTTACAGTTTGTAAAGAACTTCACTTAAACTTTATCCTTTACAAAACATGGGATATTCAGTTTCGAGAAATTGCTCTACTTTGTAGATTTAAGAGATAAAAGAACTGTTTGTAAAGCTGAATTGATAGTTTCGAAGTCAGTGTATATGAAAGATTTCGTCTTGGAAGCAAATTAATTATTTATGCTATGACAGAAAATTGATATAAAATCCATTTTTCTTTGTAAGGATGCTATTTTAGGAGATTTTTTTCGTCACTATAAAAGTTTCTGATAATTCATAAAATAAAATCTATAAGATTTTATATCTAGAGACACAATCGTTCAAAATTTCTTTAAGAAAATCCTATTCTTAGCTTATCAAAAGCAAAAATACGAAAAATCACATCATAATAACCGTCAAGTAATCTTTGTGTATTTTTTTCCTATCAAAATATTCAAAAGATTTAATTCAAATTGATTTTAGCATCTTTATTGTTCGCTAATGCCTCTGTCGTACGTCATATTTATCAATTTTCTTCTGTTTATGAGTTTTTTTTATGAATTTTTCTATTAATGTCTGTTTATGAATTTTTGAAAAATTCACTTCGGAATGTTCAAAGCTATTGACAAACTTATTAAATCTAAGGGACAGAGAAAGATTTTGTCTTTCAATATTTTATTTAAAATTCTACTTTACAGAGGACGTTTGTTAAATTAAGAAAATTTCTAAGCTATGATTTTCTGTCGGCATAAAAGAATAATTAATTAATGAAGCATTCAATACTCTGCATTGCATCTTTTATTAAGGATATTTACAGTAGAACCTCGATTATCCGAAGTAATTGGGATCGACCGTCTTCGGAAAATCGAAATTTTCGGATAATCGAGAATGCTTCAATTTTAAGATTAAGGAGAAATATATGCAATATTTCTTATTATGGTAACAAGTGCTTAATAAAAATAAAGCAATAGTAAAATAGAAACAAAAATAAATTACTTAAATTTTAATTTTGAAATTAAGTACCTTTTACATATATCACAAGGGTTTGAAAAAATGTTTTGTTTGTCGAAGTTTCGATTGCCTTTGCTTTGAAGCTCTGTCACGGAGTTTTTTAATATTATTACCAGCATCACAGCCTTTCTGCTGCTCCAGACATGCCAAACCTTTTACAAAATATTCAAAAGCTTCAGAATTGCTAATTTGCCCATTTTCTTCGTTCCACTCTGCAGCTTACGGGAGCTCAAGTTAAATTCAAAAGAACTTTAAGAAAGGGAGTCGAAAATATTTATATATACTCGTAGTTCGAAAAGGACCGCTTGCACACAAGGAATATGATAGTTAAAAAAATAATAATAAAAATAAATAAATAAAAGCTTTCAAAATGAATTTTGCTCACAAGGAAAGTGATATTAAAAAGAAAAAAAAAGCTTTAAAAATGAATTTCGGTTAACCGAGAGTTTCGGTTAAAAGAGTTTCGGATAAAAGAAGTTCTACTGTATTTTTTTATTGCCTATAATTAACATCCAAAAATTTACAATTTAATGTTTGAAATCGTGGACGTTCTTTTTGAAAAAATGAAATAAAAATCCATTTAGATTTCTCTTTCGATATGTTATTTAAATTTTGTTGCGTTTAATCGCACTTATCTTTCACACCATTTTCCAGAGTGTCTCGAAACTAAGCATGCAAATTTTGAAGGAAAGTAGGTAATATCGATATGAATCAGATTCATATAACCAAGATCTCCTTACCCCTTATATAACCTGTTTAACCCGGGAGGACGCGCACCGGGCCTGACAGACCCACAGTGCATATGTTTTTTTTTCAATTGTCACCACTATATTTTTAAAAGTAATCTTCAACTTATTTTATTGCAAAAATTTTAACAATTGTCTTCGACTAAATAAGGTGATGATTATTATTTGTATTTAAAACAAAGAAGTCATGACAAAGTAAAAACCATTCATACCCTGGTTATGCGCGTGTTCTCCCGGGTTAATAATGCTTCGCGTATGAGAAATCTTGCCGGCAGTGAAATTATATACTATCAACAATTGTCAGTGGCAGGAAAATCACCGAAATACGCTGCCAATAGCGAATTCCGATTCTAAAAATTATTTAACGAGTCCAGTGACGCATCACCTACCAAAAATCGTGTTGCCTACTAAGCCATTTGCTTTCTACGATTGATAGTGCAACCTCAGCAAAATCGCGAGAAAAAACTACGCAAAGTGAATTCGGACGGGGAAGGACTTAGAGATGGTAAGATGGTCTTGCTGCACGTCACAAAACATGACCGGAAATGGTTAGGAGGTCTTATTGTCTTATATGCCCTCGCTTTCATTTAGCTTGGTGGTGGTGGACTGATCACATGACTACCACCTTATTCAGTTAATATATTTATCACGGATTTTGTGTGTGGGGGGGAGGGGAGTCATATGCCTTAGAGACACTATATACGGAATGCCCGTTGCTTCTGACACAGATCTCGTGATAAAAATTGTCTTCGCCGCTGTTAATATTCGCAAACCTCCAAGTATCGTTTAAAATGTTCGGTGATACATGTGGCATCAGTATTAAGCACTACAAATGGCCGAAAATTGGAACATCTCGTGATGCAGTGTGAACTGTTATTTTACTTTCAAGTCTCACCTAATGAAGAACTTCACACTCTTTTCTGCAATGTGTTTTATATGTATTTTTGTGTTTCTTCTGTCACTGTTAGTGGAATTTATAGTCATGATTTTCTATGTGAATATGGCTCAAATCGATATTCTCATCTAAAATCTGTACAAGGAGTTTTGAGCTCCTTCTGTACCACAACACATTTTTACCGTTCAGATTATAAGTGTTTTGTGCACATTTATCTTTTGATTAAAACAGTACGCTCTCTACCATGTTGGGAATTAACAGATCCTACAACCCAATTACAGGATGGGGCAAAACCTACCTACGAAGACTAAACCTAAAAATTCTCAGTTAGTGATTATTTGAAAAATGTATGTAATATGCTCGTGTCATCAAAGCATTTAATGGGCTTTTGTGTCATTTCGTAGAATTGAAAATAAATCACTAACATCCAGAATGCAACCTGTAGTCCTGAATTTGTTCACTACGTTGGATAATGTGCGTCTTTCTGGGTTAATTTTTACTCCAAAATCCTCTTGCAATACTCTGTTGCTCAATCGTTATGGAGTTTTAGCTTCAAAACTTATTCTTCAAGGCGAAAACTGTTATTCGGTGATGTAGGCGATCATTTTTTTCCTATTAAAAAAAAAAGAATAATAGGAAAAACACATTAAACGAGATGCCTTGATGCCACATATACAGGGTTGTCATAATTAAAGTTCGCCTATTCAGAAGGCTCTAGAGCCGGTTCTATGGCTCCAAACGCAACAAAATTTCACTAGTACGAAGTTGAAGAGATGCGCTCAGCGAAAATCGAAAAAAAAATTAGTTACATTTTTCGTCAGTAGGTGGCGCTGCGCCAATATTTAAGGCGATGTTTGCAGATTCATAATATCGATTTCAGTCAATCCAGACAAATCACACAAATTTAAAAGTTTCAAAACTTCGAGGAACTGCGAATTGTTATAATTAAAGTTCACCTAATCAGACAGCTCTAGAGCCTGACCTATGACTCCAAACAATACAGAAAAATGAATATAATTTCATGTGATGTAATCTGCATCAACAAAAAAAAACATGTCGCTCGGCAACGAGGAAATAACGAAGAATAACATTACGCGTGCTCAATGAATCCTCCACCATTTTCGATAACGCATTGCATTCTCAGAATTGTGCTTTCTACAGCATTGCGTAAACTGTCCTGTGAGATTGAGCGAATATGAAGTCTAATACTGTCTTTCAGATCAGAGATTGTCTGACATCTGTCTTTAGATACAGAATCTTTCAAAAATCTCCACAACCAAAAATCGCATGGTGTTAGATCAGGCGATCATGGTGGCCAGACTGTTTGAAAATAACGACTTATGATGCGGTCTTCTGTAAAATGGCTTGTTAAGAAAGTCCGAACTGCTCTAGTAATGTGCGGTGGTGCACCGTCTTGCATAAACACGAGATTTTGAAGGCAGCCTCGCTGTTGCAGCTCGGGAATCGGAAAATTTTACAACATATTGAGATACCTTCTCCCATTTACGGAACATGTAATGGGTCCTGTGGATGTTAGTTCCTCAAAAACATATGGCCCTATCATAAACGTAGCTGTGAAACCACACCACACGGTCACTTTAGCTGCATGCAATGGAACTTCTTGGACAACATTAGGATTCTCTTTCGCCCAAATTCGACAGTTGTGTGTGTTCACTTGTCTGTTTAAATAAAAATGCGCTTCATCAGTCCATAGAATATTCCAGAGCCAAGAATTGTCCACATTCATTCGTGCAAGAAACTGTAGTGGAAATGATAGCCCACTTTCGGTATCACCCTGTATTAGTTGTTGCATCCTCTGAATCTTGTATGAATAGTAGCGCAAAATTTGACGCATCACTTTTCTCACAGTGGAAATCGGCATATCGACTTCATTCGCAATAGTTGGCACACTTGCTTTTATATCGCCGCACTCTTATTCTTGCTAATTACTAAGGAAGAAGGCATAAGTATAAGATTACTTATAGTTTTATTTACATATATACAACAGCCGCTAAACGCAGCTCTTCTCAACAAATCATTTCTTACAACTGCGTGGAATTTACTGGTTGCATGCGAAATCTTACAATCAGACTGTGTAGTGCTGCCATCTGTTAACATAGATCGCTACTATTTCGGATTCTTGTTTTTTTTTGGGATATGACACCCCTCCCCTCATAGTTCAAACAAACTACAGGCAATCTTGCTCTTTGACTTCTTCGAACTGGAGCACTTTTCTTACAGTCCTCGTCATAAGTTTCAGTCAAATTGTCTTTCACAGATTTATCTGTTGTATTATCATTTTTATTACTCACAACTGTACCTGTTACAACATCATGCGAAGGCTGAGATTGGCTTGCTTCTATAGTATTATCATTATTAAGCTGTCCTTTTATTTTTCCTTTAATTCCAGAAAAACGGTTTTGGTTAACCCTTTCATACCTATCACAATCACTGTAATTTTTACCTCTATGTCCCATATTTTCAACTTTGTCTGACATTAGTTTATCATTTCGATTTATTTGTACAACTCTCTCTGGTATTTCATAAATTATCTCTTGATTACGTCTCAACTGGTCAACGTGACACTTACACATTATTCCGTCACATCTATTTACTAAAACCCATCTACTCCTCAATAATTTCATAATTTTCCCTTTTACCCATTTCTCCCTTTTCCAAATTTTTTAACAAAAACTAAATCATGAAGCTTATATTTGTGCAGGGGTTGCTGTATTTTAGGTTTTGATGGTTATACCAAGTAAAATGCTGTTCGAACTGGCCTTCCAAACATTAATTCAGCAAGAGTTTTACCAGTCACCGAATAAGGAGTGGAATGATTTTCTAACAAAAATCGTGAAATTGACAATGTTATGTCACTTTTATCTAGGTTTTTAAGACAATTTTTCACAGTTTGCACATATCTTTCCGCTTGTCCGTTCGAAGACGGATGATAAGGTGGAATAGGCGTATGCTAAATTCCATTATTTTTTAAGAAATTTCTCAAATTCATCACCTGTGAACGCGGGACCATTATCACTGACCAATTCAACATGTAATCCAAAAGTAGCAAAAATTCTCCTTAATACCTTAATTGTAGTTTTACTATCAGACCTGGGTACTACCTCTACTTCCAACCATTTACTATGAGAATCGACTACTATTAAAAACATTTTACCTTCAAAAGGACCGGCATGATCTATATGGATCCTTTCCCAGGGTCGTTCAGATTTCCATTTCAAGGGTTCCATTGTGGGACAATCCCTCGCAAACATCTGACATCTATTACAAGAAGTTACCATTTGTTCAGTTTCTTTATCCATATTTGGCCACCAAACTACCCCCTAGCTTTCGCTTTCATACTCGATATACCTGATGAACGGAATGCAGTAATTTTAATATATATTCACGGCCTTCCTCTGGTACGATCACTCTATATCCCCACAATAGACAATTTTCTAGACAGGAAATTTCCTCCCTTCTATGAAAATATGGTTGATATTCTTCTGGTTTAACCTTTCGCGGCCACCCATGTAACACCCACTCTAAAATTTGTTTAGTTACGGGATTTTCAGTTGTCCACTTTGCAATAGTTTTAGAAGTAACAGGCCAGTTATCATTATTTGAAACGAACATTATTTCCGCAGGATTACTTACTATATTTACAGTTTCTGGGAGTAGTAATCTACTTAATGCGTCAGCATTTTTATTATTTTTACCTTCGCGATACTCAATTGTATAATCATACCCAGCTAGCATTAACGACCATCTCAGCATTCTAGGTGATAATGTATCAGGTACCTTTTTAACAGGATCAAATAATCTAATTAAAGGTTTATGATCTGTTATAATTTTAAATTGTTTTCCAGTTAAATATTGGTGAAATTTAGTGACACCAAACATTACAGATATAGCTTCTTTATCAATCATTACATAATTTCTTTCAGTTTTATTTAAAGTTCTAGAAGCATAAGCAATAGGTTTCTCTTTACCCTCAACAATGTGGCTTAAAACTGACCCTATACCATACTCAGAAGCATCACAGTTTAAAACTATCTCTTTGTTAACATCATATAATTCTAAAACAGGAGATGTACATAATAATTGTTTAACTTTTTGAAACGCTTTTTCATGCTTTTCTGACCATGTCCAGTTTACATTATTATCTAATAATCTATGTAAAGGTTCTAAAACATCTGAAATATTAGGCAGGAAATTTCTATAATAAGAAATTAAGCCTAAAAATGAACGCAATTTCGATACATTATTTGGAATAGGAGCATTCAAAATAGCATTAACTTTTTCTGGAATAGGTCTAATTCCTTCCTGGGATATTTTATGTCCTAAATAAGAACCTTCCGAAACCATAATTTTAATTTTTCCTTATTTAATCTTATACCATGCTCAGAAAAGCATTTCAGAACACTCAACTCTTTCAGAATGTTCTGATTCATTACTAGCACTACCAAAATCACTTACTAGCACTGCATCATCTAAAAATACACCAACATTTTCAGTTTTTTTTAAATATGTTCATTTTTTCTTTGGAACATTCCAGGAGCACATTTTACCCCAAATGCTAATTGTAACACATTAAATAAACCTTTATGTGTATTTATAGTCAAAATTTGTACTACTTTCGTTATCTACAAGTTGTTGTAAATACGCATCTTTTAAATCAAAAACAGTAAAAAATTTTCCACCTGATAATTTAGAAAATAATTCTTCCATTCTAGGAAGAGGATAATTATCATTTTCAGAATTAGCATTAACTGTTGCTCTATAATCACCACATATTCTAACAGAACCATTAGGCTTAGGAACAATTACTATAGGACTAGCCCATTCAGAATGATCAACAGGTTTTAAAATACCCTTATTTGTTAATCGTTCCAATTCTAAATCAGTAGCTTTCCTTAAAGCAAAACGAACAGGTCGAGACTTAAGAAAAACTGGTTTTGCATCTTTTTTTAATTTTATTGACACGGGAGGACCCTTGATTGTCCCGATCCCGTCAGCAAAAACAGTAGGAAAATTTCTAATTAAATCATTTTTCGAAATGGTTTTAATCATATTTACATTAGGCCAAAATAATTTTGATGCTTTTAACCAAGTTTTTCCGATTAGACTCGGACCCTCCTCTTTAATAATTAATATTATTAAATCAGGAATACAATGTTCATCAACAACAGCATTTACTTTTAATTCCCCCAAAACAGTTAAAGAATCTGTAGTATAAGTTTGTAACTTAATTTTCGATTTAATTAAAGACAGCTTACCTGAGAACAATTTGTTAGCAACACTTTTACTTACAATAGTATGAGCGGCACCAGTGTCAATTTCAAATTGTATATTTACACCATTTATTTTAACCGATTTTACCCACGACACATTATTGGAGTTGTCGTCCATGAAATTTAAACAATATTCTTCCTGAACAGTATTAATTTTTCTGTTCTTAAACTGTTTCTGACTTTTCATTCCAAATGTTCGATTTCCTCAACAAATTTTGAGATGACTTAATCGATGGCGAAAATGGCATTCTTCCGATTTAAAAGGGCAGATCTTTGGATTATGATTTTTAGAACATCTGTAACACGGTTTCTCAGGCGCGAATTTATCTTCTTTAGGCTTAAATGCATGAGCGAACTTCTCTACTTTCGGTTTCTCTTTCTCCACTTTTGAAACACGCACTTGATTGACAGTCGTACTTCCTCCTATCTGTAGGTATTTTACTGCAGCCTCATCTGACTGAAGCGACTCAGCTATTTCTACCGCTGTTTGGAACATTAAGTCTCTAGAATCCAGTAATTTCTGTTGCATCTTCTCACCCTGGATCCCAAACACCAATTGATCACGAAGGCGGTCATTAAGAGTGTTTCCGAAGTTGCAATATTCGGATAAACGACGTAAATCTCTTATGAAATCTGCTACATTTTCTCCTTGCTTTCTTAGTTGTTTCTGAAACTTAAATCGTTCCACTATTTCACTAGGGCGTGGTGAAAAATGATCCTTTGCTTTCTTTGAGAGATCTTCGTAACTAATCTCTTTCAGAGTATTCGGAACAATAATATCTCGTAAAATGGCAAACGTTGTTGTTCCAACCGAGCTCAACAATATATTTTTCTTCATTTCATCATTTTTGATGCTATTCGCTGAAAAATAAAAATCAATTTTTTCGATGTAAATAGTCCAAGGAACATTTGCATTATATTCTTCCAAGCGTCCCAGAGAAATTATTTCTTTATCGGCCATTTTCCGTTCTCTTTTTCTTTTTCCAAAAATTTTTTTTTCAAAACATTTCAATTTGGGTTAAATCCCATCACATCGCCACTTTTATATCGTCGCACTCTTATTCTTACTAATTATTAAGGAAGAAGGCATAACTATAAGATTACTTATAGTTTTATTTACATATGTACAACAGCCGCTAAACGCAGCTCTTCTCAACAAATCATTTCTTAAAACTGCGTGGAATTTACTGGTTGCATGCGAAACCTTACAATCAAACTGTGTACTGCTGCCATCTGTTAACATAGATCGCTACTATTTCGGATTCTTGTTGGTTTGGGATATGACAGTTGCATTACCAAATGATGACTGGCTTGCTAAATCCGCGGCAGCAGTAGCAATATCTTCAATGCTAGAAATGTCTACCTTTTTTCGTCCTCTGCCAGGAAATCGAGTTTCCCTGTTTCCTCGAACTTTTTAATAATTTTGTGAACTCCACGATCCGACATTAGATCACGTCTAACATCTTTTAGTTTTCGGAATTCTCGAAGAGCTGCAGCCGCGTTGCTGTTATTTTGATAAAATAACTTTACAAGAAGTGTTTTTTCTTTCAAAGTTACCATTATCCACAAAGCGTAGATTCAAATGCTTTTCAGAAACAATAACTGTTCCAGTGTCAAAGAAATCACAGACACACTTTATCAGCAAGTTTTAACAGGTGGTTAGAAGGGTATTTAAAGTTTTCGAAGTTGCGACGTCACTTTGACGTCATTCGTCGAAAATTTGAATAAAATGGGATCTTTTTCAAGCGTTGGGTGAAATTTTGTGATTTTGTGTGTTTCATCTGGATTGACCGAAATTGATATAACGAATCTGAAAAGGTTTACTTTTACCAACTGTGAAATAAAATTTCCTGTATTTTGTTTTTTACAAAATAAAGGAATCTGCAAATATCGGCTTAAATATTGGCGCAGCGCCACCTATTGACAAAAATTTTAACTAATTTTTTTTTCGATTTTCGCAGAGCGCATCTCTTCAACTACGTACTAGTGAAATTTTGTTCCGTTTGGAGCCATAGAACCGGCTCTAGAGCCTTCAGAATAGGCGAACTTTAATTATAACAACCCTGTATATTATCCAATTTTCAAAAAATTACGCTCAGTATTAGCTTCAAAATCCACGTTTTATGGCGATAAGGTGACCAAAACCGATAGCATCTCAAGAGCAATGAATCTGATTGGGATTTAACGAATATTTCGAATTATCTAAGTTCGAATTAATGAGAGTCGATCTTATGAAAGATCTCAACAATTTAGTCAATCCCAATAAATTATTTTAAAGTCAATACGCATACTTCCCTTTAAATAAAATTAAGTACGATATTCATGCTGTATAAAATTTACGAAATAAGTTACGAAATGTACTTAAAACTCTCAAATTATTCAAACTGTATTTTACCAATAACATTTCATAAAAGCTAATTGAACTTCGGAGTACTCAAACATGAGTGTCTTTCATTTCCTTTGTTCAATCAATTCAACTAGTATATTACATTACTGAAAGTTAAGTAAAACGTTTATTCGACTTATTCTCGGAATGAAAAGACAAATAGCAGTAGAACATTCTCTTTCCTTCTTCTTAGAGAAAAACAAATATGTTTATATAAGCGAATTAGTTCTATCTTGCTACGTGATGAACATCAGTTATAATTTACTCTTCCCAGAAGACACATATCTCATTCTATTAAGAATAAACATTTATTTCGTCAACAAAATTAAAATAGCTCGATAGTTTACATTGCTAACTATGTCATTTCAAAGTATGAAAGTTTTAAACTATAATTTAACTGTATTTTGATATACTAATGTGCCCTAGCAATACATTGCGTAAAGACAAAGTTAAACAAGATAGATATCATCCTTATTTCGAAATTTGTTCAAGAATTCAGACTAGATTCCTAATGTTTTAAATATTTTGTTTTAGGTGTTAATGCTTTAAATAATCTATGTCAAGATTTTTCGTTAATTTTATTCAGCTTATCTGATCTCTTTTAACTAAAAAATTATTAATCATACTAAAGATATTTTCAAATAAATATTTGAGTTTTAAAGATATAAACATATAATATTTTACTTTTAACTATTCCAGGTCAAAAGTTTTCTTTATCAGTGAAACTTTGTATCATTTGCTGTTGGAAGTTGCTACTAACATTTAAAATAAGATGAAGTCAATACTCGTCAAACAAAATATCGCAAAGTTTATTTCTTAATGTTAAGTAGAAATATTAATTAAGCATTCATATGTGTTAAATGATATTTATTTAGATGATTTTATGATAAATTATACTATTAATATTTTTTCAACTTATTTCATGTTCCACTATAAAAGAATTCAAAATTAAAAGAAGATAACGTTTATTTCAATGTGATTTTAAAATATTGCTTTAAATTTTTTCGATATTTTTCCTTGTACCATAGTTAAACGTCTTTAATAAAAGTTTTATAGTTTTTAAATTCTTCCATATTTCAACTTATTTCATGTTCCACTATAAAAGAATTCAAAATTAAAAGAAGATAACGTTTATTTCAATGTGATTTTAAAATATTGCTTTAAATTTTTTCGATATTTTTCCTTGTACCATAGTTAAACGTCTTTAATAAAAGTTTTATAGTTTTTAAATTCTTCCATATTTTCTTTGCTACTTCAATTATAAGTGAAAAAGCAGATAATGCAATGAGAATAATTAACCAGCTTTAATTATAAACTAATACAAAGAACTGATGCTATTCTTACATTATGAATTTGTATGATATGCCCTGTCATAAACTGGAGTGAACGGTTTTAAAATTCAATAATGAGTAAATAGTGACAGATGTTAATGTTATTTTTGGAGAGGAATAACGTTTTAAGTCAAGAATTTCTGCACTACACTTCCTAGTTTTAGTTTCAAACAGTACCAGTCGATGACGTTGCAGTGTATCAAACTTGAATAACGCTCAAAATCACATTGAAAATTCAAAATGCTAACCCAAATTTTTACCGTTTCAACAGCTAAACAGAATTAAAAGTAAAACTGAATGAACTTTATTTAATTTTTATATGTTATTTTGGACGTTCTAATAATTTCTCACAGTGCAATGCCCTCTATGTGTGATATTTGGACTAAAACATGGAAGCATAATAAAGAAATTTCTGCCCACACATTATTAGCCTGCAATAATAATTTATATTTGTTTCATTTGTCAGCATATTCCTACCATGAAATAATCATCGCATGAAATAGGTATATGTTTTAACTAAATTCCGATACATTTCCGTACCTTACTTTTTTCCGTAACAGTATATAAGATCTATGCAGTGAAAGTTTATAGAATGAAGTTATTTTGGCAGCCTACATAAGAAAATATGATACCATTCTAGATCTTTTCAAAGTAGACTTTTGCTACAAAAAAAGAGAGAGAGAGAGAGAGAGATGGAAAACGAAAGCATCTTAAATCGAATTCTTCGTTATGTATGAGGAGGAAAATGGATTTCAAGGCAGCAATATTTTTATAAAAGTTCATCTGGTAACCTTAAACTCACTTCAATAACAGGAAAGACAAGTTTTTTAGAAATATTTATGAAATAGTACCTTTTCAATCTATGTTACTGTACCATGCTATTACATTAAAATGTTACACATAATTGAAAACCACAGTGAAAGAAAATGATATTTCACATTTCTCTCCAAAATTATTTTACTATATTTACTCGCGTAGGTCGCGCCCTCGCGTAACATGCGCTCACTAACAAAGGAAGGCAAATGTTTCTTCTACGAAAATATTAAAATAACCACTAATAAAAATTGTTATCTAAAATCACATATATTCGTAAATTATCTCATTTTACCTTATTAAAGACCCCGTTCCATAATTCATTGATTAAATTATATTAAATTTTAATCAAACCATATGCTTTCCTATTAAAAATAAAAGCTAAAAATAGTTTATCTTTTTCCAGGGTTGAAAACTCTCCTACATAAATTTTAATTCTTTCACAAAATGTATATGGGGCATTCTCACAATCTTTTGACTTTTGGGAATAAAAATCTGGTGAAAATGAACTTTCTAAAATAACATTTTAATCTGATAGACGAATGCCTTAATGATTCAAAATAAAGAAAAATGGTCAGCAGCGAAAATTTTTTTATTTAACTGAGGTTTAAATTAAACTTGCGAGTTTAATTTTCCTTACCATTTTACCACTATAACTTTTTATTTTCTTCTAAATTTTTACTTATAATGAATTTGCATAGTACCTACCTACAAGATATTCAAATAAGAAATAATAACAATGTAGTATTTTTAGTACAAAATTTTGGTATAACATTGTCTTAAAGGGGTGTTAAAGAAGGGACGGAAAGGAAAAAAAGGGGATGGTATAGAAAAAAAGGGACGGGAATGGAAAACAAATATGTTGTGGCCATCACAAAACTTTCTTCTATATAAATCACGTCGATTAAATCATTTAAATAATACAAGAAATTACGTCAATATAGCACCAATTCATATCAAATGATATCTGAATTTGAAGCTTGATGAAAGTTCGTGCATTAGTTCTTGAGATAGGGCAATAGCGGAAATTGTGAAAAATGTAGCATAGCAGCGCCACCTATGAGCGATTTGCATCAAAACATAAACAGCACTAATTGATATCAAGGTTTAATTGAATCTTAAGTTTGATAAAAATTCCTGCGTTAGTTATTGAGATAGAGCTATAGTGGAAATTCTGAAAAATGCAGCATAGCAGCGCCACCTGTTGAGCGATTTGCACCAAAACATAAACAGCGCTAATTCATATCAAGGTATACGTGAATCTGAAGTTTGTTGAAAATCCAAGGTATTTCTTTCCGAGTTTAACAATTCTTCTTCTATTTTAAAACCTCAATCATATACCCGGAATGTTATGTGAAATACAGTGAAACCTCCCTGTGCGACCACCTCCATTAAGCAACCATTTTTGTCATGGAAAGAAATTTATTTCCATAAGCTCAATACTAATTTTACCTCCCTTCAGAGACCATCCCAGTTGAATTCCCTCCATGAGCGACCAATTTCTTTGAAGAAAATGAAACAAATTCCGTTTTTTCCTGGTCGCTTGAAGAAGGTTTTTCCAGAAAAATCATTCCGGAGAGAGCATTATTCATCAAACTTCTAAACTAAGTTTAGAATTTTCCTTTATTCCGGTAGCTTTTAAGTGTATTTAAACCTCTTTGTGCCTTTTTAGGCAATAAATTTAACTCTGATGACAAATTAAGAATGATGGTCAATGACCTCCACTGCCCTATTCTGTCAGGAAACTAAAAAAAAATAGTTAAATTAATGAAATAGTCATTATTTTTTCCCGTCCAAAAAATTTTGAATTTATTTACAGAACTTCGAAAGGACTTGGAAATAAAAGTTATAACAGATAAAACCGTAAAATCAAAGCAAACATCAATGTATTCATTTTTTAAACACTGCAGTAATTAACTTATGTAATTAACTTTTGTTTTGATACTTAAATTTTCATATTTAGGGTTCCATACTTAAAAAGTAAAAACGGAACCATTATAAGATCACTCCTGTGTCTGTCTGTCTGTCACAGCCCTTCTACTCGTAAACTATACAACGTGGAAAGTTCAAATTGGGGGAAGTAATAAAGATTATTGACCCACATATTTACAGATTAATAAATATTCATAAATATATTTAGGAAAAATGTAGAGGGGCTAATTAAGTTAATTGAAAAAAAAATATTTTCTTTTTATATCGTGTTATATCGTGTGAAAGCTTTCGTAACGCTGAAATCAAAAATACATTTCATTTAATTTTAGGTATTATATTTTCAAAGTTATGGGGGAAAATGTAGTGCAAAAATATGTCCCCCCCCCCCCATCTAATTCCGAATCTATTGAAACTAAAATTATGAAAAAATTAGAGGTAGTAGACATTAATTTAAACCTTACAGGAAAATTATAGCGATTACCCTAGGTTACAAAGTTTTTGAGAAAATCGCATTTTTCCGTTACACTCAAATTTCGATTTACGGGCTTCAGCAAAAGTGGTGAGCAGAGCTGGAGGAACCTATAATAGCAGAAGTATAAAGGCATTTTTGATCATGAATTTCGGAAAAAATCGTCGGTAATTAGCCGAAATATTAACCCTTAAAGACACGGACGGCTTGGATATACATAATGACAGGGACGGCATACTCTATGCTCCATCGGCTTTTAAAGCCTAGATAACAAATTTTAAGGATATATGTATGTAATGCAATGCGCAGTAGCAGTATAAGAGCAATAAACGTCAAATTGTTAAAAACAGACTAATTTAATGAGAATTAATCACATAAATACTATGGGATTTGCGACTAGTTTCCATTGAGTGGCTCTCTCAATACACCTACTATATCTTTCAAGGTTAACTAAAAACCTATGTGGAATAGCAAATATACAGAATAGCTATATTTGCTGTTATTTAGGTTCCATATATCTTTGAACTTTCATAGTATATTCATTTATACTTTTCTAGTATACAGGATGCAAAGGAAAGTCCCTTTAACCTGAAAATACTTCTGAACGGAGTGAGCTAACAGCTAGTGCAAGTGGGGTAACGGTATAGGAAAGCGACTACGCCTGATTTAACTAAAACGACAGCAGCGACCCTTAGTGGCGCAATTTGGAAGATAACCATTGTAAATCGAAAACGAAAAGAAATAGAACAAAATATCCAATTAGAAAATTTTAGAGGATCAATTAATTAGTACGAAACGACATTTAGTTTACATTGATAAGATAAATCTTCGCCTGTTTACCCAAAAAAGTCCGAAATCGATGCACTCCATTTTGCGTAAACGTTTGAATGGAATAGTCAGAAGTACGAAGAAATACGCACAATTTATGCTATAAATACGTACTTATCTCAATACATTTTGATAACATCACACAAAAAGAAAGACAAACCGTCTCACAGTGATAAAAAGTTATTATTCACTATGTTCGAAAAGTTCGCCATTGCTCACGATACACGTTTGTATTCATGAGTGTAATTCTGCATGCACATTTCTCAGCATAGAGCGTCTATTGCAAGCTACTTCAATACGACCAGGCGCGGATCCACCGGGGAGGGCGATCGGTACGATCGCCCCCCCCCCAAAAAAACAAAAACAAAAAAAGATATAAATGCACCGATTATCGCGAATTTCGACAAATGGTCGCCGAGAAAAATCAGTTTCGTCAATCGTTCGCAAGTCAAAGGATCGTAAAAGAAACGCGAATTTCGCCAAAGGATCGCCCACAAACGCCAATTTCGTCAAAAGATCGCAAAAAAACGCGAATTTCGTCAAAGAAGCGCGAAAAATACGCCAATTTTGTCAAAAAATCGCGCATTTCATCAAAGGACTACGAAAAAACGCAAATTTCGTCAAATGATCGCAGAAAAAACGCGAATTTCGTCAAAGGATCGCAGAAAAAAAGCTAATTTCGCCAAACATTTGCGGAAAAAACGCCAATTCCGTGAAAGAATCGCGCAAAAAACCCACTAATTTCGTCAATAGATTTCTGAAAAATGCGAATTTCTTCAGAGAATCGCGAAAAAAATACGCGAATTTCGACAAAGAATTGCTGAAGAAACGTGAATTTCGTCAAAGGGATGCGGAAAAAACGCACAATTAGTACCGGGAGGAGATTCCCCTACGCGCGCATCCATGGGGTTTGGGGCTTCGATCGGGGCAAAGAATGGAAGAACCAATTTACCAAGTTGGTTTTTAAGAAATCAACACATCATACGCATTTTAGCTTTTAACTGACTAGGATTAGGACATAATCCTTTTTTGTTCATTCATCAAATTCCCCTTGATTACCAGTGTGGGTGGCAATAACAGTACATTTTTTACACATTAGTGGCTTTCTTCAGTAAACATTAAGATGCTTGAATTTTTCAAAGGCCCTTTCTTTTTCTTGTTTCTTTCTTTCTTTGGAAATTGCTATGAATCCCATTCTTTTCTCAAACAATAAACGCCTCAAAAATATCGTTATACAGAAATTAGAATTGCAGCTTCTTTGAAAGAACGAAAAAGTTTCTACACTTTAAAAGGATCCGTATAACGTTGTCAATTTCCGTTGTAGAGATACAACAAAAGGTACACGAAGTGGCATTGTCCCCAACCTCAACCCATAGTGTAAAAAATTATGGCGCCGTATGCCTTTTGACAGAACATAATCCTTTTTTGTTCACTAATTGCCGAAACGTCAGTGAGGTTTACCATTGACACCCGAAAAGTGTTTGGTTTTCGTTTGCTTGCCTGTCTGTTCCGCAAAAGCTGACGTTAAAAGCGTTGGATTTATATCTTGGGGGGGAGGGCGACCGTCCCGATCGATCACCCCGTGGGTGCGCGCCTAGGGGAATTTCCTCCTGGTGCTAATTGTGCGTTTTTTCCGCGGCACTTGATGAAATTCGCCTACTTTTTCGCGATTCTTTGACGAAATTCACATTTTTTGCGCGATTCTTTGGCGAAATTAACGTATTTTTCGCAATTGTTTCGCGAAATTCGCGATTTTTTCTGCGATCTTTTGACGGAATTTTCGTTTTTTTTTGCGTTCCTTTGACGAAATTCGCGTTTTTTGCAATCCTTTTACCTGCGAACGATTGACGAAATTGATTTCATTCGGCGACCATTTGTCGAAATTCGCGATAATCGGTGGATTTATATTTTTTGATCCAAGGAGGGAGGGCGATTGTAGGCCATTGTAGGCCTAAAACTGGGACAATTTTGTTTTCTAAGGAGAAAACTTGTTTCATTGAGGAATGAGAATAACTGTGTTCCCATCCTCTCAGGTCAAATTTAGCTTGGCTAAGAATATATTTTGACTCTGTTATAAAATTACTGAGTTGTTCCTCATTGTCAACACTAGTGACACAATTATCAATATAAAAAGATTCCATAAGTCTAGAAACTGTTTCTTGCATAGCGAGAGGGGACTTTTTAAAGTGGTATTGCAAAGTTGCTTCCAATAAATAGGGACTGCATGTATGCCCGAAAACAACTCTTCGATGTTGGAAATTTTTTTATTTTTCAGAATTTTCCTCCTTCTACCATAAAAATCTTATACAGGCAATCTTAAATGTAACAGTATTCCAAACTAAAAATTTACTAATCTGAGAAAAATCATCCTGAAGTTTCAATATTTACTTACCTTCACTTATAGTCATCCGCCCATAAATGATTATAAAACTCAAAAAATAATGCACATATTTGAATGTGGTTTTTTTTTTAATATTTTTCAGAAATGTTTAAAGATTCAGAATAAAACAACACCTAAAACTTTTTTTTTTTTAGTTTAAAAAAATCCTGTGACCCCTTAACCTTTATGTCCCAAATTATGAATTCGTGAAAATTTCATCTTCTAAAGCATTTTTCGTGAATTTTCGAAACTAAATTAGATTTACGCAATCACTTAATAAATTTTAGAAGGAATTTGCCAATTAAAATGAATTAATTAAATTTGAATTCATAGGCATTTTGTGCAATATTTATAACTCCACTCAAATCTCTTATTTAAAAAATTTTTTTAGTATTTTGTAGAGTTAGGAAATGTACAGATATAATGTTCTTACAATAGAAATATAGAAATATTTCGGAACTGACCCCCACAATCTTTCAACGTCAAGAAAGCTGAAAAGATGCAAAAGCAAAAGAAATCATCTTTTTTAAAATATTTTTGTTTTGTGCAATCAATAATGCTTTTGGAACAAGATAAAGTAAAGTATCGATAATACGTTCTAAACTGCATTACTACTATAATCGATGTATTAAATTAATTTTATAACAAGTTATTTTAATGGTACTTTAAAGTACCGTGGAAACATAAAGGGTTAAACAGAGGTCCCGGTCTGTTTAGTCTTTGTGTGCAAAAGATGACCGTAGCGACCGCAACTAACCAAGCAATCTAAAATAGACGAATCTCCAAAATTAACATTTCATCGCAAACTCACCCTTATTAATTGAATATTTAAAATATTGCGCTGAATTATTTGCATTTGTTTTAACTCATCAAAATTCAAAGGAAAATGCAATCTTTCAAAATTCGGGAAATCGTGATTTAATTGTGAAAAATTTACCGATTTCACAATAAGTCGCGAATTCGTCATCCTATGACCTTAATATATTAATATTCAGAAATTGATAAAAATATTAATTCTAAAATTCATAAAACCATCTGGCACATTTTGAAAAAGCATTGAAAATTAAATTTTATGAGAATCCATTCTTTAGTTCACCTTTCGAATGAGCTCAAATGAAAACTCCCACGCAAGTCATTAGCGAAGAAGAAAGAATTTGCCTAATCGTTATGTTTTTTTACATTAAATTACATCATTTAAGATAAGCCTCTTTTATGGTTTTAGGTAATTCATAGTAGTTCTTTTAAATTTTATTCATGACATGAAATTTCTTTTATGCTAATTTACGGTGTTTTTATCTGCCTAAAATTTTGGGGGTTCAGGCACCTTCCCTTTTTATCACAAAATCAATAATTGGTTCTAAAAATAGATTCCTTTTTTTTTTCGAAATTGAGTTAATGGGGTAAATAAGGGCGTTATAAAATTACATTGTGTACTTAAATGTTATTAATGATCCCCTTTAAAATGTCAACTTGACATTTTATCGCTTGAAAAATTAGCATGATGCGTCTTCTCTGGTGATTTAAAGTAGGGTATTTTAGTTTTACGTAAAATATAAAGAAGTCTTTAAGGATGGATGTTCGTAAGATTTAAAAATATAGTGTGAATGAACTAAATTATATTTTCTTACGTAAAATTTAGAAGTGAATTCGAGAAAACATTTCAAAAGGACATAATGCAATATTTAAGGCAGTTTGGACATCTAAGTGTACAACATCTCTTTTAACTCGTGCAATAAAAAAGAGAGAAGTGACAGTACACAACAAAACAAACAATATTGTGAGTATAGTTAAGGGGGTAATCCTTTTATTATTATTATTATTATTGTTATTATTATTATTCAACCAATTATAATAAGTGTCTCACTCAAAGTGAAATTTCTGTTTATAACTAATTACACTGGTCATCAAAATTAAAGGATAATGAAAAAAAAATATGCTCACTAAATTAATGTTGCAACCAATGCCCAATGCTGCAATTAATTATGTTAATTAAATACTATTGAACTCAAAATTGCACTTTCGCACGTACGTTATCATCGGAAATATGCAAATTAGATGATTGACAATGTGATGCGCGATGGACGTATGTTGGAATTTTGGTCTGTAGTGTTGTTTAAAGTGAATGTGGTGTCTGAGTGGGATCAGTATTGATTAGTTATGGCTCAAAGGCATCATTTAAGTTAAAGTCAAAAGTGGCGAATAATTGGTAGAATCGAGTAAGGTAAAAAACAAATGGAGGCCGCCCAAGATTTAAATACCCCTCAAAGTGTCATATCAAGAGCTTCGATCCGCTTTTTAAGCACTGGATCCGTTGATAGACAGCCTGGTCAAGGGAGACTAAGAGCAACAACTGTGTGCGAAGACCGTTTTTTGTCATTGTGGCTTGAAGAAACCGCGAAGCGACTACAATAGATTTGGTTTCAGACCTTCAGGCTGCCACAGGAACTCGAATTAGCCGTTGTACTGCTGCACGAAGGCTTAACGAGGATAGACTGTACGCAAGAAAACCAAAAGTTTGTATCCCACTCCCTCCAGCTTCCCAACGGTTCAGTTTAAAGTGTTGCTGACGTCATGTTCAATGGAGCCAAGAAGACTGGGATCGAACGGGATATTTGACGGACAAGAGAAGGGCAAGTTACGTCTTCCTTGATCTCTTCAGATCAAAACACGCCTAGAATCAGTGTTCAGACTATATCTGGACTCGTCAGTAAACAATACTTGAGCCCAGTCTTCTTGCCTCCATTGAACTTGACGAAGGCAACAGTTTAAACGGAGCCCTTCGGAAGCTGGAGTGAGAGGGACACAAACTATAGGTTTTCTCGCATACAGTCCACCCTTGATAAGCCTTCGTGCAGCAGTAGAACAGCTAACTCGAGTTCCTGTGACAGCCTGAATGTCTCAAACAAAATCTCTTGCAGTCGCTTCGCGGTTTCTTCGAGCCACAATGACAAAAAAACGGTCTTCGGATGCAATTGTTGCTCTTGGTCTTCCTTGACCAGGCTGTCTATCAGCGGATTCAGAGCTTAAAAAAGCGGCAAGAAACTCTTGATATGACACTTTGAGGGATATTCAAATCTTGGGCGACCTCCATTCGTTTTTGACCTTCCTCGATTCTACCAATTATACGCCACTTTTGACCTTAACTTAAATGATTCCTTTGAGCTATAACTAATGAATACTGATCCCATTCAAACACCACATTCACTTTAAACAACACTACAGACCAGCATTCCAACATACATCCATTGCGCACCACATTGACAATTATCTAATTTGCGTATTTCTGACGCTAATGTATGCGCGGAAGTGCAATTTTGAGTTCAATAGTATTTAACTAGTAAATCTGCAGATCAGGAGCCTCAACGTCATATTTGCAAGTCATTGTTTTTTAACACATCTTTGCGTAATATTCAACTTCCTACAATCGTTTTTTAAAGTTTTCAAATTACATAAATATTTATAAGCGTACGAGATACTTCGTAAAGTTTCAGAAATTAAAAGTGTTAAACAAGAGGTTATACATTGATGTTCTGAAATTCTGATGAGCTACTTATTCTGGTAGCTTTTTAAATCAAAAATTGCATTTTTTCAGGGGGGCTCTGCCCCCCTGAACCCCCCCCCCCCCCCGTAGTCTATTTCAATTTACATTCTTAATTTTTTATTGTTGTGCGGATGGTTATATTATATCTTAGATTTTTTTACGCTGTGATTTATAGGGATAAGCATAAGTTTTTTTTTACAAATTAATAAAATTTAAATTTAAAATAAAATATTCATGTTAACCGTACGCAGACAATAAATCTTGAAGTGACGCCAAAAATTTAACCCTAAAATCCGCTACATTCGGCATAACACAACAACGTGCTTAAAAAAAAAAAAAAAAAAAAAAAAACCAGAATAACATTTTTAGTAATACAGTTTTTAATTCATAATACAATGAAATGCTACCTTAGAATGCTTATTGCTTAATTATAAGCAGATCATTTTCATTTTACAGAAAAAAATGCACGGATGAAGTCAAAGAATTCGGTCCCTATTCCACATGCTGGTTTTGTTTGGGCCGAATGAGGGCATTTAAATCTGAGCGATAACGCACATCGTAATGCAAACTGTTTTTACGGCATACTGCATCTCCATCTATCTCTTTCCTCCGTGAATAATAGTTAATTTTATTTTACCCAAGATCTTTTTATTCCAGCATCTTTGTTTTCGATAAATGACGTCTAATTCACCTGCTATGCGTACTTACTCAAAACTTTTCATCTTGTTATATTAAGAAATACTCGAGAGTTTTCTTGTTATTTCCAATGTGCCGCCATATTAATTTTTCTATTTTTAATTTTATTTTTCATTTTCCTGTTACACGACAAAACATTTCAATTGAAAATTGTTTAAAAGAAAATATTTTTCCATGTTTTGATTTTCTTGGCAACAATTAAAGAAATATTTGTAAATGTTATGGAAAAATGTTGCGTTATTCTCTATGAAAATAATGAACTTTTGTATTTTTAAGCAACCTATTTGAATAAAATAAATAAAATACAGGAAATATTGCCTATTTTTATTTTTGGGCTAAAATCCATCTATATGCAAAGATACAAATGCATCAATTCATCCGTTTTGACGTTGGCTTTACTCAAACATTATACACGCAACTATACGAATATTATTAGGACCAAATACGTTGCTAGGCAACAGATGAAAGAAAAGGAAAAAAATGAAATATGCATTATGTCAAATTGATAAAACAAAATATTTTATATTATTGGAAAACATGCATAAAATTAACCCCAATATTATAAACCTAATTAAAAAAATCTCGCAAATATATTGACAAAATTTCAAACTAATTGGAATAATTTAATAATCTTATTTAAAAATTTCAGCATAAAAAATTTACCATTTAAATCCATTTTTCATATGAGCCATTTCTTTCAACAAGTGAAAATCTGAAAATCGTCTGACATGTAATAGAAAAGCATTATAGAGAAAAATAAAATGTTAAGAAAAAGAAGAAACAACGTATAAAGGCACAAATAAAATGTGTTTAAAAGCATACAGCTGTTTCAAAACCTCTAAGGTTTCCTCATCAGTGCTTAAAATAAAAGTTAAAACTAAGACATTGTGTAAAAAGAGGGGGGGGGAGAGAGGTGGACAGAGAGTCAGAAAAGCGTACCTTTCAGCTCTACTGCCAACGGTGAAATGCGACCCACGGCTGACAAACAGTTACGGAGTTGATCTCACGCGCATATTCAGGGAGACCAATCAAAATACCCAATTGCTCTGGAAGAGTCCAAACCCAGAAGGAGAAAAAGGGGGGGAGGGAGGGAGTGGAGGGAATTATAGAAAATTAAACCATACCTTTGAAAAATTGGGCGTACTAGATAAATCATTAACTAAACTGTTTGAATTTTTCCATATGTGGTAAGCCTCCCAGAAGTCCAGGTCATAGATTGAAGTACATTTCTGTATTATGGAGGCTTCGGAAAATTTAAAATTATGGTTGTTGGACCAGCAGTGGTTGGCAATAGCGGAACGTTTGATATCACAATTTTTAACGCAAGTTTTATGCTCCCCCAAACGGATCTTAAAGGCACGCTTCGTTTGACCAATGTACATTTTGTTGCATTCGCAAGATATCCTGTAAATACCCCAATTTGAAAAACTGTCAATTGGATGTTTCAGATTTGTGAATTGAATTTTATTAAAAGGAGTATAAACTACTTTAAAGTCAAATTTTGACAAGATTTTAGAAATTTGATGGCTTATTTTCGGAAAATATGGGAGTATAATTAAATTTTCATTACCGACAGTATTAGCCCTGGATTTTGTACGTTTACTTAGTTTGTTATGAATGGAATCGACGATTTCAGCTGTAAAACCTCGATCAATGGCAATAGATTTAATGTAGTCTAATTCTGTTTTTAGTAAACTGTCGGAAGAACAAATATTTAAAGCCCTGTAAACATAACTGTTAAAGGCAGCCAACTTTTGATTAGGTGGATGGGATGAAAGGCGATGTGGGGGTAAGGATACTGCGAATGGTTTACGGTAAACAGTAGTGTGAAACAAATTATTTTCGCGGAAAACCATAACATCAAGAAAGGGCAAACGACTGTTATTTTCGAGTTCGAAAGTGAACTGAATATGTTCATCTATAGAATTCATAATATCGAGAATATTAGTAAGATTAAGATCATCGCTATGTCGATGACTGCTTTGCATTATTAAACTCTGATGATCTTAATCTTACTAATATTCTCGATATTATGAATTCTATAGATGAACATATTCAGTTCACTTTCGAACTCGAAAATAACAGTCGTTTGCCCTTTCTTGATGTTATGGTTTTCCGCGAAAATAATTTGTTTCACACTACTGTTTACCGTAAACCATTCGCAGTATCCTTACCCCCACATCGCCTTTCATCCCATCCACCTAATCAAAAGTTGGCTGCCTTTAACAGTTATGTTTACAGGGCTTTAAATATTTGTTCTTCCGACAGTTTACTAAAAACAGAATTAGACTACATTAAATCTATTGCCATTGATCGAGGTTTTACAGCTGAAATCGTCGATTCCATTCATAACAAACTAAGTAAACGTACAAAATCCAGGGCTAATACTGTCGGTAATGAAAATTTAATTATACTCCCATATTTTCCGAAAATAAGCCATCAAATTTCTAAAATCTTGTCAAAATTTGACTTTAATGTAGTTTATACTCCTTTTAATAAAATTCAATTCACAAATCTGAAACATCCAATTGACAGTTTTTCAAATTGGGGTATTTACAGGATATCTTGCGAATGCAACAAAATGTACATTGGTCAAACGAAGCGTGCCTTTAAGATCCGTTTGGGGGAGCATAAAACTTGCGTTAAAAATTGTGATATCAAACGTTCCGCTATTGCCAACCACTGCTGGTCCAACAACCATAATTTTAAATTTTCCGAAGCCTCCATAATACAGAAATGTACTTCAATCTATGACCTGGGCTTCTGGGAGGCTTACCACATATGGAAAAATTCAAACAGTTTAGTTAATGATTTATCTAGTACGCCCAATTTTTCAAAGGTATGGTTTAATTTTCTATAATTCCCTCCACTCCGTCCCTCCCCCCCCCCCTTTTTTCTCCTTCTGGGTTTGGACTCTTCCAGAGCAATTGGGTATTTTGATTGGTCTCCCTGAATATGCGCGTGAGATCAACTCCGTAACTGTTTGTCAGCCGTATGTCGCATTTCACCGTTGGCAGTAGAGCTGAAAGGTACGCTTTTCTGACTCTCTGTCCACCTCTCTCCCCCCCTCTCTTTTTACACAATGTCTTAGTTTTAACTTTTATTTTAAGCACTGATGAGGAAACCTTAGAGGTTTTGAAACAGCTGTATGCTTTTAAACACATTTTATTTGTGCCTTTATACGTTGTTTCTTCTTTTTCTTAATATATTGGCACAAAGTACAATCCTTCCCCACTTTTTATGAAAAATAAAATGTTCCATATTTCCCGAACGAATGAACCAAATTTAACCAAAAACTATACAGCTAAGTCCGGGTACCTCATCAACATGTCCAGTGAATTTCAAGCCGATCGGATGCTTTTTGCGGCAGTTATCGCGGAACAGACAGACAGACTAACAGAAACTAAAACTTTTCGTGTCTCCACAGTAAGCCTTCACTGACGTTTCGGCAATTAACATAAACTAGTAAATCTGCAGATCAAGAGCCTCAACGTCATCTCTGCAACTCATTGTTTTTATCAAACTTTGCGTAATATTAATCTTTCTACAAAAACAAAATTTAAACTATTTAAATTACACAAACATTTATAAAAGGAAAAAAATATTTCGATGGTTTCAGACATTAAAAGCGTTAAATTAAACACGTTGTTATGTAAGGATATTCTGAAATTCTCACGAGCTACTTATTCTAGTAATTTTTATATAATAAAGCAAATTTCTTCAGGGGGGCTCTGCCCCCCTGAACCCCCCGTCGTGTAATTTATTTTGCATTTGTAATTTTCTACTGATTGAGTTAATGATTACCCTATATCTTAGATTTCTTTTTACACTGCGATTTATAAGGATAAGCAATAATTCGGTCAAGCATTTTACGTTATCCTAATATCCATACAGCAGTATTTACTTGCCTGCTAACCACAAATACCTGTATCTCATGGATAAAGAACTTTTGGAAATGTAAACTGAAACATCTAATTTAGAAATCTAATACCTTTATAAATTTTGTTTATAAAAAAATAATTTTGATTACCATTCTGCAATATTTATATCTAAGATCTAATCTAAATATCAAAAAATGTACTCGATAGCATTAACTTACTAAAATCACCCTAAAGTAGGGGGGCTTCTAAACCTAACAGTTAATAATTCATCATCGTTAAATAGATAAACATGATTTGGCGCCTTTAAGTATTTTTTGTGATTTTCTTTTAATAGTATCTACATTTAATTTAAAATCGTGATGTTACAAATACCGTTGAAATTTGACGCAAACCTACCGGGTGTCCCAAAAAGGACTGACTGATTTTAAAATTCAATAACTTGCAAACGGTGACAGATATTAAAAAAAATTTTGCAGGAGGGTTATGCATAAGGTCAAAAGTTTTATTACAGTGATTTTCAATTTTAGTTCGATTTACAAACAATAGATGGCGCTGTAAGCAATAGTCGCTAGATACAGGCTCGATTTTTGGTCCTTTATCTTGTTCCATGCAGAAAAAGGAGATGAAAATGTATTATCCGGGCCACGAAGTACCAAACATCGAACCTGAATTTAGCGACTATTGCTTACAGCGCCATCTATTGTTTGTAAATCGAACTAAAATTGAAAATCACTGTAATAAAACTTTTGACCTTATGCATAACCCTCCTGAAAGAATTTCTTAAATATCTGTCACCATTTGCAAGTTATTGAATTTTAAAATCAGTCAGTCCTTTTTGGGACACCCGGTATGTTCAGGTCAAATTACGAAAGGTTAACTAACATTTCATTTCCTTTAGCCGGACTTTCTGTTTCATTTTTCGTAATAAGGATTATTTTAATAATTTAATTTATTTTACACTCTACAAGCTGTTACACGGACGTTGTTCACGTAGCATTAAAATAGAGATAAATGCATTAAGTAAAACATTTCACTCCCCACCAGACATACCAAGTCTCAAGCTTTTTGCACATCACTATTATCTTAGAGAAAATGTTCCTTTAAATCGCGCAAATGTTTCAATTAAATAAAGTAACATTTTCTGTATTAAAATACTGGTATCCAGAACGCCGGAGGCTTGGCAGCTCTGCTCCTCTTAATAAAAACATATATGATTAACCAACACTTTATCACATTTTATAGGAGACAATACGGAATTTCTTATTTGTATGGCCTTACATATATCTCAGTCATAAAAATGTAAAATTTTGTGCCAATTAATGCACGCAATTGCGAAAATGAAATCGCAAAGAATGAGAAAAGGAAGGCCAAGTAAAATCGTGTAAATCGAGGAATCTTTCTTCGTAGTGCTGGGAAAATACTGCTACAAAAACTATTTTAGGTGGTATTTGGTGTGAAATGTTTATATGTATTCATTCCTGTCCTATGTATCCCTTTTTTTATTTTTTATTTGCTTATTCCATTTTTCTTTTGCACGTGAAAATCTTACAAATTAAAATTAACTCTTTGGGAGAAATTGTTATTCATTTTTTTTTTTTTTGGCAACAATAAAGTTTATAAAATTTAACAGAATAATGTCAGTTTATTCTGTATGAAAATAACGAACTTTTTCATTTATAATCAAATAGTTGAATAAATAAATGAAAATATTATTCTATATAGTATATAAATACTATTTTCATTTCTGCGTTTAAATAAATCTATATGCAAATATCTATACAAAGGCATTCATTAATTCATTCCTTTTGCTTTGATTTGACTTCAAAAAACCATACATACTTTCACATTTATGATATTTTTAGATGAGATGCTGTTGCTACGCAACGGTTAAAAGAAAAAATGAAATATAAGTAAATTCATAAAATAAAATGTTTTATATTATTCGAACACATGTATAAAATTCTATCATAAGTTATACACCTAATTTAAAAGCTCTGACAAATGTTTTGACAAAATTGCAAACTAATAAGAATAATTTAATACTCTTATTTAAAAATTTCAGCATCCAAAATTTACCATTTAAATCTATTATTCATATGAGCGATTTCTTTCAACAAATGAAAATTTGAAAATCGTCTGACTTCCCATAGAAAAGCATTATATCACAAAATAAAATGTTCTGTATATTCCGAACGAATGAACCAAATTTAACCCAAAACTATACAGCTAAATCCGGGGAGCTCATCAACATGCCCAGGGAATTTCAAGCCGATCGGATGCTTTTTGCGGCAGTTATCGCGGAACAGACAGACAGACAGACTAACGGAAACCAAAACTTTTCGTGTCTCCACAGTAAGCCTTCACTGACGTTTCGGCAATAATTGCAGAATTAGGCATTTGTTGCAACATTAACTTAGTGAGCATATTTTTTCTCATTATCCTTTAATTTTGATGACCAATGTATAATGTATATATTGGAGTGTTATTTTCAACAGACTTATTTTGTTTTCTCTGAAATGTGATAAAATCACAAAAATTCTTGTATAATTACAGCAATTTGGTCAGTGATACTGTATATACTGTCAGTTAAAATCCCAAAATATGGCTGTGCTTATTCATTGCGGTGTTGTATTGTAACAATAGAAACACTAATCCAGGGCTCGCAGCGTTCCTAAAATTTTCGCACTTTGCTACCACTAATTTAAAACTGTAATCTTTGTTGTATAATTCTATTATAGATGTTAAAGTAATCTACCACGAAGAATTCTTATTTAAAATACTGGTATAAAAGTGCGAAAATTTTAGGAACGGTGCGAGCCCTGCTAATCGCTTATTTCGGTTATTGCATCGAAGTCATGGTCCAGCTTAGTGCTGTTTAGACGCATATTATGGCTACTTCTAACACTTCTCTTGATGTTGTAACATCTCAGAGAAAGCAAAGATAAGTTTTTTGAAATTTTCACTAAAACATCGTCATTAATGTTAGAATTATGAATGATAAACCGGATAGTGGTAACTTGCAGTTTGCAATATATACGTTACCACTGCTCGAATTCAGAAACACTTGCAAGATTTTTAGACCCCCCCATCAGCGACTGAGATGTTCTTATCTCAAAGCTGGGAGGTGGGAGGTGCCTCGCTCGAACCCAATTGTGCCCGCCGACCTAATTGTTCGGAGTTTTCCGTTGTTCTCTACGAA
Source organism: Maratus speciosus (assembly GCA_963932465.1). Classification (NCBI taxonomy): domain Eukaryota; kingdom Metazoa; phylum Arthropoda; class Arachnida; order Araneae; family Salticidae; genus Maratus; species Maratus speciosus. Next base: position 235,290,706 of record OZ010791.1, on the reverse strand, counting down.
CCTTGGGTAGCCTTGTGTAAATACGGATTTGGTTCCCCTTGAAAGTCCTCACGGAGGACATTCCCCACTTCCTAGGCTTAAAAGCCTCGCGTAGATAATCAGCCGTAATAAACAACATCAATACCAACATTTTTGGTAATGCCATCAGAATTTACACAAAACAAACTTAGTCAGTTCAAGATACTGTTAGAATATTTTCCTTATTGTTTAAGTTATGTACGACCTCACGGAGGACATTCTCCACTTCCTCGGCCTATAAGCCTTGCGTAGATAATCAGCCATAATAAACAACATCAATTCCAACATTTTTAGTAATCCCATCAGATTTTACACAAAGCAAACTTAGTCAGTTCAAGATATTGTTAGAATATTTAACTTATTGTTTAAGTTATGTAAGAAAATCCTCATTTGGCTTAAAGTGAGACACATTGTATATTTGACTGAAAAAGGGAAGTACATTTAGATTCTTCTCAAATATTGCTTGTCTTGCTATGTACTATCCTCAAACCTTTTTTCTTTTTTTTTTTTTTTTTTTTTTTTTTTTTTTTTTTTTTTTACGTTAGAAGCACTTTATATATAGGAAATGTATGTAAGAATCATTAAAATTTCCTACCCCGTCTTCTAAAAAAAAAAAAAAAAAAAAAAAAAAAAAAAAAAAAAAGAAACTTACGTGAATTATTTGAGAACTATTTAAATTTTTCAAAACCTTACTATATACCCTAGTTATTTTGTAAATCATTTTCGATAGACGTTATTATGCCACTATTTTGACATAATTTATAAAAGAAATATGCAATAAAATATTAACATGATATCTTAATAAAATACACTATCGACAGCTGGTGGTTATTTTTAAGTCATTTTACTGCCACATTTTTTATTATAAAAATCAACGTTATTTTTAAATCTACGACAAAAATGACGAGAACTGCTTTTTTTCCTGATATTTTAAATATATTATTGCTTACTTGGAACTGTTTTTAATTAGCGTTATGATGGCATTATTTTATCATTTTTTGAAACTTTGCCATTTATGAATCATAATAAAAATCGAGTACATCTTTTTATGCTCTTTTTAATATATTACCTTTTATATCGGATGTTACATCTCAAATTACTTCCTCTCCGGGTTATTATACTGCTGATGCTTTTTTGGAGAGAAATATGAAATAAACGTAAAACTTTCTTTTATTTATTTTTGAAACTTTAAACGTATTATAGTTTATTGACAAACATTTTGCAAATCATCTGTAAAACATTATTGTGTATTTGTTCTTATGTCATTCATTAAACTGCCTAAAAAATGTATCTCAAATAGTTTTATTTGATTGATCGCCGGTCATTTATTGGTGACATGAAATAAAATCGGAAAACATAATTTATTATGATGTGGATGATTTTTTTATTTTTTTTTTTTTTTTTTTTTTTTTAAGGCAGAGGAAAATTTTCCAGCAGTAAAAATAACAGAAAAATACAAAAATTACAATAAAATTTTGATCCAAAATAGATATTAGCACATTATTATTATTTTTTTAATTGAGGCAAGGTTTCCTGATACAAAATAAATGTTTGCGAAAATTCAATGTAATTTTCTAGTTTCTCACGATTCTGATAATCTTTTTTCTATCTTAACTAAACAAAAACTTCAGAAACAATGGAACAATATAAGTTCTTCTTATAATTCAATATAATTCTATAGTATTCAATATAATTCATCTTACTTAACATCTAACCAATTGGCTTCCAAAAATAATGGAAACGTCTTTTTTTTTTTTTTTTTTTTTTTGCTAGTAACAAAAGATCATCTTCTTCTTCTTCTTTTATACAAACGTTATGTAAACCTCGGAAACTTGAGATTTGTGGATGGCCTTTATGTAGGTTTGTGGAATCGTGCATAGTTATCATTGCACGTTAAATTTTCGTTGATATTTATACTATATCAGGAAAGGCGTTTCCAATTTTTTTCTGTAAATTAACAGGAAAATGTGTCCTATGATGCTTTATTTTTGAAAAGCTTCTAGACAACATTGTAATCAGGAAAAAATATGTTGCATAAAATATTGATACATATTTAATAAGCTAATTTTCTGCTCATTCTCAGATCTTTTTTTTTCTTTGAGTGCATTTTTTTTAGGATATTTTCTCCCCGTTCAAGAGTCATACCTCATACCTCGATTAAAAAAATTTCACAGCTTTTTCTGGAAATGCAATAATCCAGTTTTAACCTCAATTTCAAGGAACTACGACGATGCACTTTTAATTCCATAAACCAGAAAATATAAATAAAATATTTTTTTTTTTTTTATAATTAAATAAAATAATATTAACATATGTATGCATGTACAGTTAGACAAAACACTTATTACTTTCTTCTATCTTTACAAGAAGAAAGTATTGGATTCATGAAAATTTTCGAATTCCGGTTTTCGACGGATTTACACGTTTTATGGGTCAGAGATTCTAAAAAACATGTTTTTACAAAATGTCTGTCTGTCTGTGACTCTGTCTGTCTGTCCGTCTGTCTGTATGTATGTGACAAAAATTTTGTGGGCGCTCTATCTCAAGAATTAGTGCACGGAATTTAATAAAAATTTATATTCAGTTAGTCCCTGATATAAATTGATGTTCATTAGTTTTTGGTGTAAATCGCTCAACAGGTGGCGCTGTTATGCAGCATTTTTCACGATTTCCACAATAGCTCAATCTCCAGCACTAATGCACGGATTTTCGTCAAATTTGAGATTCAGTTAGTCCTTGACATGAACTGACGTTTTACACATTTGGGTGTAAATCGCAAAACAGGTGGCGCTGCTATGCTCCAGTTTTTGCCATTTCCGCAATAGCTCTATCTCAAGAACTAATGCTTGGATTTTCAACAAACTTCAGATTCAGATATAATTTGATATGAATTGGTGCTATATTGATGTAATTTCTTGTACTGTTTAAATGATTTAACTGACGTGATTTATATAGAAAAATGTTTTGTGATGGCCACAACATATTAGTTTTTAATATTGATTATATGATTCTTGACTTTTTGTTATTTTAAATATTCATTTGTTTAATCTATATATATCTATAGTAATATTATAAAGAAATAACGTTTCAAAAATAATGTGCAAAATACTGGTGTACATTTCTGCTCCAACATGGGCTTATTTTATTTCTGTACAACAACCCCCAGAGGGTATAGGAGCAAACAAAAATTCTAAAATTTCAATTGCTTGATATTTTGGGGGCTAAAATTATGAAATTTTGCGTTGCCGTTACTTTTAAGTTGTACTCGCTATGAGCGATTTAAAAAAACGTTCAAAATTTAAAAGGATGAAATGAGCGGAAAACTTTCTAAAACATTTTAACCCTTTATCTACGGCATTATGATCTACTGCAATTATTTTTCATGTATTTTTTTTTTTTTTTTTTACAGTTACCACAATGAAAATTAAAGGATAAACATAAAAAAATACTCACCCGTGGGAAATTTAATTCCTTAGAGGTAATTAATTAAATGGTACTTTAAAGTACCGTCAGTACACTATGACTAAAATATTATCATAACGGAAAACCTACAAGGTATTTTAAATGGCACCGGAATGGTGGTAAAATATTTTCGATTTAATAAGTATGTGAAATATAGCCTTTTTCTTATATTTACAAATGAATTTTTTGGCAAATTCCGATGCCAATCATTTATTTCAACACTTTAGCATTGTAAATGGTTTATCCCTGTTAAGGTTTCTATTTTGTTAGCAGTTCTTTAGTTATGCAACGTCTATACTCCAAGGACAATATGTTCTTTCGCATCTCCACATACGCAATATATGAATTTACATATTTCTAGCATAGCGAAAAAGAGCCGGTGCCTCAACTTTTTCGATTTTCTATAAAAAATAATAATGAAACAGAAAAGAAGGGCAAGGAAAAATGTTATTACACTACATTTTATTAATTACATTTTAAAACAGGTGAAAACGATGGATAGCTACACAGACGAAAAGTAAACAAGAAGTTCTAGTCAAATTATATTCTAAGACCATAATGAACACATAAAAAAATCCAACACTTATCTTATATCCTTTACTGTGTTTGCAGCAATAAAAAGACGAGCGTGACAATCTGTACATAATGTCGGCACAAAACACATCGACTGTTTCAAAGATAGCCTCCTTCCTCGCTAAAATAACAAACCTAGAACTACTGATGTCATGTATCCGGATAAAATGGAGTTAAAAGAGTGTTTTTGCAAAGTACCATTAGAATATTAGTAATATTCATCATGGGATGAGAGTTTAAAGTGGGTGGTACATATAAGTACCGTCAGTAGATAAAGTGTTAAATTAAGATTTATTTGGAACTGTTAAGATTAGAAACTTGAAATTTGACATGGCTGTTACATTTAAAGCTGTTCTCAAATCCAAAGGGACAACTTTATGACACAAGTTTTTAATTCATTTTTGTTCGGAATTGTCCTCCTTATCAAATCGACGTTGATAAATTTGAGGCCAAACGTATTCTTTATAATCCCAAAATTCCAGGAGAATCTGACAAGTATATTTCTAAATATTCAACAAAATGTCTAACATTGAAAGTGTCCTGTCTTAATAGCTATATAGTGTATTTTAAATATACGAATGTATCACACGCCTATAGACTTAGCACTAGCGAGGGGAATTCAGAAGTTGAGTGACTAGCAGCTTAATAAATAAAGGATCGCACAGACCAGTTTTTAAAATAATTCGAAATTAAAAGTACACGCGAGGAAAAAAAGTTCTAAAATTGCTGTTTCTATGATGCTGTTAATTCTAGAAACTTGTTAATTGGGCATGGTGGTTACTTATAAACCGTAAATGCTACCTAAGAACAGTTTTTAAATATGGAAATTTAAAAGTGTGAAATAAACAGAAAACGATCTAAAAACGCTCGAAATTTTGATTTTTGTAGAATTGTTAGCAATAAAAACTTAAAAATTTGACATTGCTGTCAGTTTTAAGAAGCAAATGCTCGCGCAGACCAGTTTTTAAAAATATTCGAAATTTAAAAGGGTGAAAAAAAACGTTCTAAAATTGCTGTTTCTGTGACACTGTTAGGGCTAGACACTTGATTCGGCATGGTAATTACTTATAGATATAAACGCTCGCTAAGAACGGTTTCTAAAATATTCGAAATTAAAAAGGGTGACATGAGCGGAAGACGTTCTCAAAACGTCCTAAATTACGATTTTTTTTTTTTTTTTTGAAAAATTGAAATGAATAATATAACTAGATTTCTTTTTCCCCAAACAGTCGAAAGACCTCATGCAATTTACATGCAACACAGCGGGTTTCTACGCAGCTAGAGCGTATTATACAGAAGGACTATAAATTGTTTTTAAATATAAGAGGGGTCTTCATGACTTTTGCATGAAGAGGACAAAAAATTGCCATAGAACATGGGGTCACAAACAGCTTATTTAGTCACAAATATAGGGTGTTTCATCCGAACTTGGGTTGACGGTAACAACTTTTAGAAAACTGAAGCATAGGGTGGTCCATCTGTTGGTTCTTTTTTGAACTATGAATATTTCACAGGTTATTTTTGTCAGCTGTCACGTGTCATGCCTGTATGAACTGTCAAATGTATGTCATTTGTAATTACGGGCTCGTTGACAGCACAACAACGGTGCAATGGCACACACTGCTCGCCAAACCATCAACTTATTGAACGATAAATTTCCAGACCGCGTAATTTCAAGAAATTCTGATGTGAATTGGTCGCCAAGATCGCCCGATTTAACACCAATGGATTATTTTCTTTGTGAGTATCTGAAAAGTAAAATGTACGGCAATGCCCCTTGCACAATCCAAGACCTCAAACGTAACATCGAGCTGAAATTTTGGCCATGGATCCGCTCATTCTGGGAAAAGTGGTCGAAATTTTTGACGTTCAAATGATGGCATGTATGCGGAGCCGCGGCGGCCACATGCGCGATATTGTATTCCATACATAAATGGCATAGACCCGCCTTCCATATTCAATAAAGAATTTCGATTTTCACTCATAAAAAATGCGTTTTCTTTCATAATAAAAAAAGAATCAACAGATGGACCAACCTTTATATTGTAATGAAACTTTTAGATATGCTCAGCCAGGGCCAAAACTAGACTTTTTTGCACCCGGGGCAAGCATGGTTTTTGGCGCCCCACCTCTTCCGCAAAGTATTTTTACAAAGCGAATTTTACTAATTTTCTAATAGCCGACTTATTTTAAAATTTAAAATATGTAATACTGAACTACGTAATCTACAATGGCGGATCCAAAGGGGAGGTCACGGGGGTCATGACTCCCCTCTGAACACCAATAAAAATATTCTAAAGATCATTTTTAAAATGAAATATGCAGTTTCGATTATCCGAGTCCTGCATAACCGAGTTTCCGCTTTCACCGAGTTATTTTCTTCTGCTGGACTGATGGCTTCTATTATTATGAAATGGCCATAAAAATGGAAAAAAATGGCCAGAATTTTTTTTTCAAAAAAAATTATGGCCATTTTTTTTCTTCCCATTCTGACCAGAAAATCAGAGTTCTAACTTTTTACGACTGCTCTTTCATCTTCACCTAATACTTCATTTATAATGTCTGTTTCATAATAATAGTAGCCATCAATACAGCAGAAGAAAATTATCCATTCCAAAGGTATAATCCTTCATTTGGCGCCCCTTCGTTCTGGCGCCCGGGGAACATGCCCCCTCTGCCCCACCTTAGTTTCGGCCCTGTGCTCAGCTTTGTTGTAAATATGATAACACTAAAACAAATTGGTAGAAGTTTTCATCATATGCGTCACACATTTTGGACTGTGATTATCAGTTCGTACGGTATCATCGATTGCGTGAGCACTCTGTTTTTACCAGAACTTTTTGTGATGGTATCACATTTAATACAAAACAAGGTACATATCGTTACATTTTTATTGCAATTTTTTTTTTTTTTTTTTTGCTAAAGTATTACCGCCAAGCCGACTTCACTTAGGGTGAAACACCCTGTATTTGTGACTAAATAAGTGGTTTGTGACTCCATGTTCTATGGCAATTTTTCATCCTCTTGATTCCTGCTATCACACATCTTATTTTGTAAAAACAATTTAGACTCACCCTCTGTAATGCATTCGACCATATTCAAATTCTGAAATTCCAGGGAAGTGATAAAATTTATACTTCAGATATCTCATTCAAAACTTACCGCAAATTAAATGTCCCTTCTAACACTGAATCATTAATCAGATGCTTGAATCGAATTATAAGCAGGAACAATTATGTCATATTGTTGCAGTGCATCGCCCTGGAAATATCGAATTTTCTAATCATAATTAATTCTCGTCTACTGATATCTAACCCTCTGTTCTGTAATCGTTAAATAAGCTTGAAATGTGGTTTAAGATTTCTAAATTCACTATGGACACAGATGAATTATTTTACAGTATAGTTTTAAAAAGAGGACAAAATTAATGTATGCGATTACAGTTCAGCCATTCGACCCAATTCAAAACAATTTTACATAATACATTATACATTATACTTCATGCATTATATACATACGTATCATACATTGTAGATTATAGAGCTATTGCATTCAATCTACTTTAAAATGCATTTACACTTTTCAATTTTTTAATTCAAGAAATGTAGTATTAAAAATCAAATAAATAAATGAATAAAATAATTTTTAAATTTAATAAGTTGGGAATTTTACAATGTCTTCGTGTTCAAGCTATTTAAAATATTAATTTGCTAATGGCCATTATTAATTTCTTATCTTGGATATTTGGATGCCGCACTACATTATTTTTCTTTACTTTTATTTTTATTTATTTATTTATTTTTTTTTTTTTTGGGGGGGGGGACATTTTAAAGCACATGAAAAATTCCTTTGATTATAAGGATTCTTAGATTTGATTTATTTCTTTGACACATTTTAAAGCACATGAAAAATTCCTTTGATTAGAACGATTCTTAGATTTCATATATTCCTTTGACACATTTTAAAACACAAGAAAAAATCCTTTAATTAGAAAGATTTCATATATTTCTTTGAAAAATTTCTTTGATTTTTTTTTAACACTTTATTTCAATGGTCATGACCATATTTATTTACCCTTTTTTAAATTCTCCAACATGGGTGAAAAGTATTGTGACTTTTATTCGACTGTTTTTCCGTTCTCTAACTTTTGTAAAATATACATGAAGTGCCAAAATTTGTTATAGATTATTGAAGTTCTCTATCAGTACGTTCTTTATTATACCGACACTACACGAATTTTCCTTTTAGAAGTATGTTTTTTGGTGTGTTCGTAATTATATAAATACGTAGCACCTAAAGTCGTCGTTCAGTCCGTCTGTTCTGCTATATTTTTCTGATTATTCATCAAATTATGTACTCATCTAAAAGTTAATTTTTGTATAATCTTTGAAATTTTCTCGAGTAGCGAGCAATATTTTATTTATTTATTTATTCATTATTTCTGTCATTCGGCTTTAGCTCAAACTCCTATAGAATTTATTTTCACTAACTGCTATACTATAATTATAAGTAAATTGCAAATTTTTTATTCAGCATCTAATTATCCTACATGCTTTTAATTGAAGGAAAATTGTAATTACTTAAGTTTTTAATATTGTTATATAAATCTCATTTTCGTATAAATGACAATTCATAAAAAAAAAATAATTTCTATAACATTAAATGAATAAAATCATATTTATAGTTAATAATGTAATTATAAAAATAACATAAAAATGACCACAGTGTTTTATTTATTTATTTATTTATTTATTCATTTTTATATATAAATTTAATAAAATAATATATATAAGTCAACATCCCCGATCCCAACCTTCTCTTATCTTCATAATTTTTTTTGTCATATAAACACCAATTTAGATATATGTATAACATCAAAATATTATTTAAATGAATTAATTTTTCAATTTACCACGCATTTAGGATGTTTCTTTAGTGTAGCTTGATTACTGATAAATTTAATATTTTTATTTGTATTCTCAATTGAGCATAAATATTTTATTCTGTGTTGATAAAGTAAAATATTTTTATAAACAGACTAGGGGGCTCCGCCCCCCCCCCCTGCTCTCTATGCTCACCAACCCCCCGCGTAATCACTTCGCGAAGCAATCGCTTATTTTCTAGCCAACCCCAGACGTAATTGTTTCGCGTTTCCATTCTGGATCGCTTCGCGATCCCTTATTTTCTATGCATTTAATTTTTAGATTCCACTTAGTAAAAACGCGCTCCTTCCCAACTCCTGAGAATTTTATTTTCTTGTCTCCAACCACATAATCATTAGAGCTTACAGAGTTTCCTAATTATAAGAATTGTTAAATATAAAATCCTTAAAAAAAGGTAAAATTCATTATTTATTTGAATAATTACAAATTAAATAAAATTGTAATTAAATAAAATTATAAATTAATACAAAATTTGAAATTAAAAATTTTGTAAATTTAAAAATATAATAAATTTAAAAAGTAATAAATTTATTAAAGTTATTTGGATTTTTAAACCCTTATCTTTGTAATGAAGTCGCTAATTTGTCGTTACAGTAAATAATCTTATCATATAAACCTCCTCTCCTCTTAAATTTCACTTCGCCGCCTTTTCTCCGCTAACATATATGTGTAAAATTATATATATAGTGTTACGAATACTGTGAATAGTTACTGTTTGGGATCAAGAATGATTTAAATAGTTCAATTAAGCTCTATTCATAAGCTAATATTAGTTTTTGTTGCATTGAAATATCTCAATTTGTTTATTTTCTGCAAGCAAGTAAACCCTATTGGATTTAAATGAGAGTCTATGGAAATTTGGCGAAATACTAGAAATAGCGCCAAGTTGGCGTCCCTTTTGGCGACTAATGTTTATCGCCAAATTTGGCGATACATCGTCAAGTTGGCGACATAGCCTTCCCCCTCCCCCCTTTGGTAACCCCCTTATACCCTTATAGCATCAGAAAGCTCTATCAATCCGATACGTTTCGCGGTATCTATGCAGAACTTCACTTGTTCATTTCCAAATCGTTACTTTTTTTTTTAAATTTATTTAATCATAAATCATAATACGTAAAAATATTTACATTAAAAGGAAAATTACATTTTTTATCATAAATGTCAAATATTAATTTATTTTTATTGTTAAGCATAATTTTTACGTGAAGGAAAGTTATTTATAATATCATTTTGACTTAATATAAGCTGAAATGGTGGGATATTGAATAAGTAACGATGTGATATTTAGAGTCACTGAAATAAAAAAAATGAGAATATCATCTATATATCAATAGTAAACATAAACTTTGTTATTATCTGATGAATTCTTTTCATAACAATATAAATATAGATCAAAAAGAATATTGTAAGCCTTGGGGAATTCCTTGGCAGTGTTTATAAATTGTATTATTATAGATAATATGATATATAATATTATAATAAATAATAAGGTTCAAAGTAAAGTTCAATGATGTTTTAAAAAAGCTAACAGAAATGTAATCTTTTTAATTTAATTGAGATTTGTATTTTTTCAAAAGTATACACATAGTTTTATCGAAATGTTTTATGTCTATATCATTAACTAAATCATTAAAATAAAACCTTTTTATGTATTTTACAGATTTTATGTTTTGTAATTTATTTAGAAGCTGAAACTATTTCTTAAACTGTGTTTATTATAATATTTAATCGTTATATTGTATAGCTGATAAAGAATATTTAGTAATAAATTACTAGCAGCATTATTATAAGCATTACAACCAATAGTTACAGTACGAAATTTAATCGGATTTTTATGAAATTTTGGTATAATAACAACATATGGATAACTTTAGTTTTTACATTAAAATTTTAATAATTTAATAATTTTCTGTTATTAATTTCAATTTTTAATGATGTTTCGCAAAAAATATGCATTTTGAAGTAAATGTTTTTGTATTCTTTACAAACTAGCCGCCCTTGGAGACCAGTTTGGTCTCCCTTAAATGTATGCTTAAGTATTGTATCATGTTACTTTTATTCATAATTTAATTTACTTTCTAAAATTCGTAGCCAAATCGGAAGATTCTGACAGAGAAATAAAGAACTTTGTATTTTTATGTTAGGGTGATAAATCGCCAAACATTGTTCCCTTTGTATTTTTTCGTATTCAATTAATTTCATTTAAAATATAATCCTTTCACTAATTTTCATTTTTATTTAAAATGCATCACTTTATTTTAAAACTAAAACATTTAAAATTCAAGACTTTTACTTATTTCTTTTTAGAAAAAAAGGAAAATTAAAAGAATGAAGAAAAACAATAAATAAATAATACCATAAACCATGACATTTAACTTCAACATCAAAGCATTGTTTTAATTTACCACGCGAAAAATTAAAAATGCTAACTGGGAAGTTAAAAAATTCAGTTGGCGAGATTTGCGCCCGGCTATCACAAAAATACCAAGAATTGTTTGCGATCATGACAACTTTTATGTAGTTTTATTCTAAAAAATAATTTTGATTAAAAATGGCCACATTGTATATGAAAAGCGAAGGTGTAAACCTTAATTGTTTATGACAGTCACATGACTTTCACTACAATAATATAGATGAATTGTTGGCAATTGAGCAATATTTGGTGATATATCACCTGCGTCCGGCTAACATTAAAGTACCAAAGTGTCCGCTTGGCATATAAAGAGTGAAACGGTCAGCCCGGAACTGTTGATGACAGTCGCATGACTTAGGCAATTATTATAGAGATGTATGTATTTAAATTACATTCACTTTGAATTAGTCAAAATGATTCCAGATTTTTTCACAATAAAATTTTAGGTATAACTGATATGTCAGTTTTTTACTAACAAAATTACTTATTATTAGTCCACTTTGTAAATTATTAAAAGTATTTTAGCTACTAACTTTTAACTTATTCTCTTTTTACTCCAATTTTCATTTTCGCTGGGGTAAAAAGAAGCTTATTAATTCTTATTACCACCTCTCCATTATAAAAATTCTATTCTTTTTCAGGATTGTGCAGATTATGGAGATGAACAATAGTATCTGCAAACCATTTTAACAAGTTTACCGCAGACAGCGACGAACTGGTCTTTTATGGCAAACATTTACTAAGTGATTTTCAATATTTGGCGAGTCGGTTCATAATTCCCAATCGCGCAATATTTTGGTAATTTTATACATTGTTAATTCAAAAATATCAAATTTTAGTTATTTTTACACATTGAAGTCCGAACTGAAATCACTATACATGCTGTGTAAAAAGGACCCGGACATGTTAAATAAAACACACAAAAAAATCAATTTATTCGCAAAATTTATTTTATCGCCTTCAAAGTAGGCCCTAATAGAGTCCAATACAACTATACCGCGTTTGAGCCAATCCCCCATACATTTTTAGTAGGCTGATTGAGGCATGGTCTCCAGCTCCTTCAGCTAATTTTCTTGTATGGCCTCAATTGACTCAAAACGCCTACCTCGAAGTAGTAATTTTAGCTTCTGGAAGAAGAAAAAGTCACATGGGTCCATATCGGGCGAGTACGATGCTTGGTCGATGATATTCGTTGCGTTTTTGGAAAAAAACTCTTGCACAGTGATAACTTTGTGCGATGGTGCATTATCGTGGTGCAAAATCCACACGAAATTTCGATGATTTTTAAATTGTTCGGCACACGAAATTTCAATTGAAACACAAAATTCAAGCAAAGATTTTGTTCAACTAATTTTTCTATTGTCAAAAATCACAGAAAACTAAAAAAAAACACCAATTTTTTAAAGATTATGAAAACAGTGGCACCATTTCGGGTCTTTCTTGGGCGGCGGGGGGGGGGGCAAAGTTTTCTTGACGGAAGTGGTATAGTCAAGGATAGAATGCAAGGGTCTACCCCCCCCCCTCACACACACACACCGTGTGAAAAACATTTACTTAATGATGGATACAAAAACAGTAAAAGTTTCGAATGCGGAAACTCAAGAACTGATGACAAACTTCGTTTTAAACAGATTTCCGTCTTAGCAGGTAAAATTTAAAGATATTCAATAGGAATTTTTTCCTTTAAGACAGGATTCTATTATAGACAAATTCCATCTTTATAGGTATCCTCAAAGATTCTTAAACCATTCACTCTGTAGTATAGCTCTAAAAAGCATAGATATATTTCATTAAAACTTGTGAAAACGAAACCTGTGTACAATTCTTTCTCAAGCGGGAAAAAAAATCAAATATCGACCAAAAAATATCATACAATTATACTTGATAAGACGTAGACCTGTCTAAAAGTGAACTTATTTTTAGTCCCTTTTGACTCCTCTGCAGGTTTTACTGCAGGGGCATCATTTCAATAGTTTCCTGGCGAAGAATAGGACAAACTTTGAGGAAGAGATATTGGAATAGCTTGCAGAATTGCGCAAATCACGCACAAAGTGGATAAATCCCGCACAATAAAAAATGCACAGCGGTATTTTGTCTCCATACCTTCTTTCACGCGCATGTGATTCTTCCACGGATATTTTTAATTTTCGTGGGAGTCGCGATTTTTTATTTCTTTTCGGATTCCGCAAAATCAATTCGTCAATCTGTCAAGGAAAAAAATTGTGAGCTTTGAAAATTTTGGAAAAAAAAGTCTTAACTGGTCGCGGAAAAAAAAAAAAAAAAAAAAAAAAAAAAATCACTAATTTCTTCAAACTACCGTGGAAAATATCGCTAATTTCGTCAAAGATCGTGAAAAGGAATGAAGATTACGTCAAATGATGCCACGAAAAAAGTCTGGAATTTTGGAAAAGGGGAATTTAAAAAAATCACGAATTTCGTCAAAAGATTGCGCAAAAAATCACAAATTTAGTCAAACGAAATATGATCCAAAATTTGGTCTAACGATCGCGCAAAAATAATCACAAATTTTATCAGTCGGTGGTAGAAAAAAAAACCCACAAATTTTAACAAACGTTCAGGGAAAAGAACGGTGAATCTGATCAAAAGATCGTGGAAACAACTGTCGAATTTCGGCTGTTGGCTGAGGAGGAAGTATTATGAATTTCGACAAATGGTCGCGAGAAAAAAATTAATTTCATATATCGGTTGCAGAAAATAATCATGAATTCCGTGAAACGATAACAGAAAAAATCGCAAATTTCGTCCGATGATCGCGGGAAAAAAATCATGAAATTCAATCAGTCATGTGATAATCATCCCACAAACATTATCAATAGATCACGAAAATTGCAAATTTTGTGATCCAAAGCTGGACTGCCACAGGTGACTATTTTTTAATTCTACCTCGCACCATTTTTTTTAAAGCAAAAATTTTTCACCTTTGAAATTATCTCTTTGACATCATCTGCGAAAGAAATATACAATAAATTTTATTTTCGTAAAATAGTGGTGCGAATAGAACATAAAAATAACCGCTTGTGGCAGTCCTGTAAAGGGATAAGGCAATTTTCATTAATCACTTTCTGCTAGTAAAGGTAAGGTAAGGCGTTAATTGTTTCGGGTTGAGTTTTTACTATTTTGAGGTGGGTTCGTGTTGACCCGGTTTTTCAAAGAAACCCTGAATATTTTTCAGATAAAAAAAGTATACATTTGAACATTATTGAATACCTGATATATCTTCATTTTTCTACAGAAAATATAAAATTGATATCAACGATATAATCTAGGCTTATTTTACAATAATTGTATTAAAATATGGATTAATTTTATTTCATTTCGAGTCGAGTTTCCAGTCAATGAAGATTTCAGCAAGTTTCCGAATTTACATGAAATTACAGTCCTGCATCGCGTCAGGTTGACGTATTGTTTTCGTTACTTTAAGTTTTTCGCATTGTGCTTTGCCTATTTCGGTCGGAATCGGGATGACCTGAGACACTTGCGCTGGTCGGCTTATACCCAACCCGAACCAGCAAATTACACCAGGCCCTTATTATCGAATGGGCAAATCGGGACTTTGCCCAGGAGCCCCAAACCTCAAGGGGCCCCCAAATTCATATATTAATTTATAAAATGTTTACTTTTTTTCCCCAATTCTAGCCCTGAAAATTTTCGAATACACACACATTTCATCTTTAAAAGATTCTACTAAATTTTCTGAAAAATAAATTTCATTTTGAACTCACAGACCTCAACCACTTTTAAATAAGAAATAATATTTTGATTTTAATAGATTGTATTAGCAATGAAATTAAATGATATCTAAACTTTAGTGGCTGAAAATATCGGTTCTAATTGTCATGAGATACATTTTCTTCCGTATTCCAGCTTTTTTCTTTTAACTTAGAGTTAAATATGAAAACGAAACCCGAAATTGTCATCTTTAGATTTATTGAAAAACACTCTTGACTTGTGAATGTATTTGATTTGATATTATGTTGTGTGTAGTACAACTTCGAAAGATATAAAAGTAACTTGACTAACACATATTTACATGTTAGAGTATTCAACATTCTTCCATAAGTTGAAGTTATTAAATTCATCTTAAAGTAAACAAGTTGCTAAAGTTACATAAAAGAGTTTTGCTCTGTACTAAGAAAAAAAGAGTATTTTTATTAATTAAGGTACTTAATTTAGAATTCACGACTCTAAGAATGTGTTCTTCTATTTAAAATACAAGGTGCGAAAATATTCTTTATGCATTACTCATGTGACTGACCATCAGTTCTAGTTTAATAATGTTGCAACGATTCGAATGGGGCCCCCTAATTTATCATTGCCCAGGGCCCCAATTAGTCATGATCGGAACCTGAATTACATTGGAAGTCCCACAACACGACCTAAACAAACCCACCAAAAAAAAAAAAAATCCTCGAACCGCAACCCGACTCGAACACGCCAAAATAATTTTCCGCAATCCGATTCGAACATGAAATACTTTAATCCACAACCGACCTGAACTCGAAATGACAGGAAAGCAAATAATGTTTTAATGTAATTATGAAAAGTAATCTACAATTATATCTCAAATACCAATTTTGTGTTTTATTTAGAAAAATGGACAAATCTGTATCCTTTAATAATCAAAAAGGATAAAATTTCTGAATACCGGGCACCTCGTTCAATAGAGTCTTGCATCAAGCCGGTATGTCCTTAATTTTCTTTTTTTCGGTCGGCATGACTCCAATTTGCTTTCTGCGGCTCGGCCTCGGGTTCAGCCTAGAATATTTCTTGCGGATCATATTTAGTTTTTTTGCAAGTCAGGTTATTGGGATATTCACAAAAGGTTTGAGCAGAATTATGCTTCAAATGAAAATAAATACGTATTTGAATATGAATTAATTTACATTCAGTTTACTGCATAAGAAATAAAATGTATATAAGACATGTGGTCATAGATTATTCTTTCGTAACGAACCATTTTTTCGTGTCTAGGAAATTAAAAATATTACCAAGGTTTCGTTTTTGATGAACGCAAATATACATGTATCGTATTTCCGATAGTTTATGCACAAATACACATGTGGAAGGTACCGACTATTCAGAGTTATAAGAATATATAAGAATATACGAATATATAAGTGTTCGGAATTGAAAAAGTGTTCGCTAAATATAGGTGTCCACTTTTCGGAAGTGTGAATTATGGAGGTCTAATTGTATATAGATTTTTAACCTGTAAAAATATCTTGGACGTTATTTTGAAAAATCGGATCAACCAAACATAACACACAAGAATCAAAACCCAACCGACCTGAACCCAAAACAAAGAAAGTCAACCCGATTCTCAACAAAAACAGTAGAAGTGAACTCGACCAAAAACGGAAAATATATCTAGGAAGTCCTGAATATTTTTCAAAAGAAAAAACTTTGGCTATAATGGATGTATCATTTTTGTACATAACTGATAAAATAATACACTATTTTGTTATAAATGTGTTAAAATGCGGATTCATTTTCTTTTACTCGGTTTTTCGTGGAAGTTTGTCAGGTTTCTGGTTGAAGAAATTGTTTTGTCGGGTGCAAGCAGATTCTAATCCTAGGCATTGAAGATTTTTGAGTGCACCGTATATAATTTAATAAAGCAAATAATTAAATAATTTGATAACATTGCATTGATTGCAGTAAATATAATATGACACTAATAATGGAAAAAACGAATGAGATAATTAAGAATTTGAATTATTTCCGCCCCCTCTCCAACCCCCCCCCCCCCCACAAAAAACACACACACACACACACACACACAAAACTAATTAAAAAAAACTCCTAAATTTTGGAGTAAATGAGAAAATTCAACCCCTATTTTTTTTTCACATATATTTTAAAATAGCCAAAGTACTAATTAATGATAGATGTCTCACCTTAAGAAAGTTCGAATAGTAAGGTTTAGAAATTTTTTTGTTTGATAATTATTAATTTCTGTGCATAAAACGTTTATTTATTGCATATGATTTTATTGTAATGAAATCTGATAAGTTATTTTAGCGTTTGAGCAATTTTTTTTTTTTTTAATTTTGTTTGACATTTGATGGCTGACAAATTTTCTGAAATATCAAATTCCTTTAACTATTGCCCGCCATAGTCCCCTTTAAAGGGCGATCCTGTATGAAGATATTGCATAGGATTTTATGTTTTTCAACCTTCTGTATTACAAATGAACTAAAAATATGTGTATTTATTCAATAGTGTACATTAAAGAAAACAAAACAAAAAAAAAAGCTCTCCTAACGCTACTCCGGGGCAAGCATCATTCTGGGGGAGCCCTTCCATCTATCCAAAGAAACTGTTCGCGAATAATGTAGAAGCGGCTATGGCTAGTACTAAACTTCATACATATTGCATGTATATGTATGCATATATTTCGTACCAGGTACTATTCACATTTGTTTACAGGGTATCACAAAAAGGTGGCCACAACTTTAAGAAAAAATACTAGTACTAGGATAATAGTAGAAAAAATGATGGATTGGTTGACAGGAGTATTTGTTCGCAAACTTTTACTTTGCTTATTTACATATCTTATAAAACGTCTAAAAAGAAAATGCCTCCAATTGGTCATAATTAATGTTTTAACTTGCCTCGTTACGAAGAAAACATCAATAAAAAATGTCCTTTAAAAAAATAGAATACTAAGTTGTTATAATAAAATTCAAATAATTAGTTTTCTAATGACATATATACCGGGTGTCCCAAAAAGGACTGACTGATCTTAAAATTCAATAACTTCCAAACGGTGACAGATATTAAAAAAATTCTTGCAGGAGGGTTATGCATAAAGTCAAAAGTTTTATTACAGTGATTTTCGATTTTAGTTCGAATTACAAACAATAGATGGCGCTGTAAGCAATAGTCGCTAAATACAGGCTCGATTTTTGGTCCTTTCTGCTGTTCCATGCAGAAAAAGGAGATGGAAATGTATTATCCGGGCCACGAAGTACCAAAAATCGAGCCTGAATTTAGCCTCTATTGATCGCAGCGCCATCTATTGTTTGTAATTCGAACTAAAATCGAAAATCACTGTAAAAAAACTTTTGACTTTATGCATAACCCTCCTGCAAGAATTTTTTAAATATCTGTCACCGTTTGGAAGTTATTGAATTTTAAAATCAGTCAGTCCTTTTTGGGACACCCGGTATATTACGTGAGTGGAGGGGGGGTACGGGAAGCAGAGAAGGGACGGAGGACACTCGGTTCCTAAATGTTTGAAAATATATTAATTTTGATCATTTTTGACCAATTTTAATCATTTGGCACTTTTTAATAAAATTATTATTCCCATTGTGGACCCCTAAAGAAGGGAGCCAGCGGAAGTTGCCCCGCATGCCCCTGCATTAGTCAGGCCTTGGTATACGCCAAATACTTTTCTGGATAACTTTGAAAAAAAACCTTCCGTAGCTATAGCATAACGTATAACACCCTCCGCCTCCGCCGTTTTTCGTATCTATTAGATATCACTGAATTCTACATCACAATAAATGTAGAATAAAGGGGATTTTTTAACAAAAAGTACAATATTATTTCCAATTTTACCGTTAAATATTAAGTATATATAGTAAAATAGACAATATGACATTAAGTTTGTGTGGGTTTTCTTTTTCTTTCTTTTTTATCATGTTTAATAAAAAAGTACAAACTTAGTTGTTATCAATGGTAATCGGAAAATAAATCTTCACTGTATATGCTTGGTGCTGACATCTATTGGAATTGATATATACTAATTCCTTTTCCCGGTAAGGCACTATTTCTACAAAATAATAATAATTATTATTATTATTGTAAATTAAAAATGATTGGGAAGTGGGTTTCATTTACAAAATTGGATGAAGACTCATTTTATTGAAATAAAACTTTAGCCGTATTAGTAATTATTTTTGTTGATGTTTCTGTTATTGTTAATTTATCAGCATGTGAATTTTTTATATCAATCAAAGTAAATGCTTATGTGAAATATTGCTTGAGATTTTTAAGAGATTTAAAACTGTTCTTAAAGCTAATCTGGCTGTTCTTTGACGCATTCTAGAATTATTTTTATTCGTAAACGCATAAAAATACCACATGGTTTTATTAAAAATTATGAAATCGAATAGTGTTTTCAGTTTCTCGAAAAGACAAAAAAATTATCAGAAAATTCAATTTGGCATTTTCAACAGAAATTTTCGATGCAAAAGTCAGGCAAAAGTCGTCAAGGTTTAATACATTTATCGAAAAATTATAAACGGTATTCGATTCCATATCACTTCAATAGTAATGCCTGCATGCTCCATGCTTTTACTTTTAAAACCAAGTCTGTGAATATCTTAAAAAGTTTCGTAGTGTTGAGCGGAAGAAAAAAAAATTGAAAACGATAAAACCTTAAACTTTATGAAATTTTAAGAAAAAAGATAAAATTATGAAAATTTTATTCAGGGTAAAATTTTCAGCGTTTATTACTTTTTTAAAAATGCGTAAAATTTAGGATAAAGTATTTTTTGAATATGCAGTACCTCTGTATCCAGTGTCGTACTGGCCCACCGGGCAACGAGGCAAATGCCCGGTGCGCCCATCGTCACTTTTTTCTTTTTTTTTTCTTTTCTTTTCTTTTTTTTTTTAAGCACGCATTTTGAAAGGCATAAGATTTTCAAAGGTTTTCATTTGGAAAATTAAAAAGTAATGCTTTTTAAAAATAACTTTCAAAAACTAATATCGTGCTTTTGTAATCATGGAGCTCTTGGTCAGATTTTTTCCTCTGTAAAAATAATTTTCAAAAACTTAATATCGTGTTTTTTAATCACGGCACCCTTAGTCAGATTTTTTTCAGCGCCTCTGTAAAAATCCCTTTCAAAAAACTATCATCGTGTTTCTCTAATCATGGCGCCCTTGGAGAGATTTTTTTAGCGCCTCTGTAAAAATCTCTCTATTCTAAAAAAAAGTAACTACCGCTGTCACCGCCGCCGCCGCCGCCGCCGGTTTTGATTTTTTTGTGACCGGAGGCCTTTCTTCGTTAATATTAACAAAAATAATGCATACAAAAATATGAAAATCGGTGGTTTTATACAGAAATGTTTGATAAACACGCTGATGCAGACAGTTTTCAAATCGAAGAATTATTTTAAGAGTTATTTAATGCTAAAGTTGGACAAAATCGTTCCACTAAAAAAGTTTTATAGCAGCAAAAACTGTACATGGCAGTGTAATCATTTTTAGATCATTTTATGCGTTAGAATTTGCCGGAGTGCAGATTGCATTAATTTTTTTATTTTGACTCATTTTTTTAGGTTTTATTTCTATTTTAAATTCAAATTTTCAGCATTTCGAGAGATATTTTTTACAGATTTCAGAAAATTGTACTAATTTAAACTGATGCCAACTGTATAAAAAGCGCAAGCAATAATGTTTGCTTCAAATTAAAAATTTATTTACGCGTGACTATTATAAACAGGAAAAAAACTTTCAAATTAGAATTAAATAATTACGTATAAAAAGCAGGAACTTATTAAAAATTACGTCATAAAAAGTATACACGTGAATTTTAAAAGAGAAAGGATATTGTAAAATAATAAATTCATTAACATGCGTTAGAAGTCTTAGGAGAAATTACGTCATATTTACGTCACATTATAGTTATTACATAAAATGAACACAAAATAATATTGCAAAAAAGTTTAAATTTAGAAATTGCGCTAGACATTTATTTGATATTTTGAGAATTAATTTAAAATGTCTCATTTAAAAGAACTTTCTTTTCGCTTTGTTAAAAAATACCAGGAGACAAAGACTCTCTTTACTTAATTCCTTTTATATTAGCTTATTTTGAAATGTTGTTACACGTGTATATACGTCATCAAGTCATTTTTATTTCGACGCTTTATTTGTGTTTTTATTAATGTTGTACGAATTTATTTGTTCTTTCGTTATTTAAAATAAAAATTATATCAATTTGTATAATTTGGCGAGTGGTTTGGCGATTTATATAATTTGGCGAAATTGGTCGACAGGATAATCAAGTAGTACCGCAGCGGATTTGGCGTTAAAATTCCCCAATCAAAGAGAAATGAATAGAAATTCGTTTATAGGGAGATCGCCACTGTTTTTTAAATTATAATTCAATCTTTCGAAATCTTTTTAAAGCCGATCAAATTAGCGTGCATTTAGAGTCTGCGGTGTCTGGACGGGGGTTGGCGAGCGTAGCTCGTAGGGGGCCGAGCCCCCTAGTAAGTTTAAAAAAACCAGTATCGTGTTTTCTTAATAATGGCGCCCTTGATC
This sequence comes from Maratus speciosus, assembly GCA_963932465.1. Lineage (NCBI taxonomy): Eukaryota > Metazoa > Arthropoda > Arachnida > Araneae > Salticidae > Maratus > Maratus speciosus. The sequence goes on along the minus strand of OZ010791.1, from coordinate 235,268,998 downwards.
AGATTTTTTCAGTGCCTCTGTAAAAATAACTTTCAAAAAACTAATATCGTAATTTTGTAATCATGGCGCCCTTGGTCAGATTTATTTTCAGCGCCTCTGTAAGAATAACTTTCAAAAAACTAATGTCGTGTTTTCGTAATCAATGCGCTCTTGGTGAGATTTTTTCAGCGCCCTGTAAAAATAACTTTCAGGAAACTAATATCATGCTTTTGTAATCATGGTGCCCTTGGTCAGAATTTTGTCAGCGCCTCTGTAAAAATAAGTTTTAAAAAACTAATATCGTGTTTTTGTAATCATGGCGCCCTTGGTCAGATATTTTTGCAGCGCCTCTGTAAAAATCCCTTTCAAAAAACTATCATCTTGTTTCTCTAATCATGGCGCCCTTGAACAGATTTTTTTAGCGCCTCTGTAAAAATAAGTTTAAAAAAACTAATATCGTCATTTTGTAATCATGGCGCCCTTGGTCAGATTTATTTTCAGCGCCTCTGTAAAAATAACTTTCAAAAAACTAATGTCGTGTTTTCGTAATCAATGCGCTCTTGGTGAGATTTTTTCAGCGCCCTGTAAAAATAACTTTCAGAAAACTAATATCATGCTTTTGTAATCATGACGCCCTTGGTCAGATTTTTTCAGCGCCTCTGTAAAAACAATTTTGAAAAAAACTATTATCGTGTTTTTTTAATCATGACGCCCTTAGAGAGATTTTATTCAGCGGTTCTGTAAAAATAAATTTCAAAAACTTAATATCGTGTTTTTTAATTACGGCGCCCTTAGTCAGATTTTTTCAGCGCCTCTGTAAAAATAAGTTTTAAAAAACTAATATAGCGTTTTTGTATTCATGGCGCCCTTGGTCAGATATTTTTCAGCGCCTCTGTAAAAATCCCTTTCAAAAAACTATCATCGTGTTTTTTGTAATCATGACGCAATTGGACAGATTTTTTTAGTGCCTCTGTAAAAATAAGTTTAAAAAAAACTAATACCGTGTTTTTGTAATCATGGCGCCCATGGTCACTTGGTCAGATTTTTTCAGCGCCTCTGCAAAAATAACTTTAAAAAAACTAGTATCTTGTTTTTGTAATAGCAAGCCCCCCCCCCCCCCCCCCCCACACACACACACTCCTCACAAATACACACATAAATTGATGCCCTTAGTTCTACTAAAGTGGAGCATTCCATAATTTCTTAATGATAATATAAGCGTTAGACCGCCAAGGGCGCCAAGACTAATTCTTCACAAGATTTTGCAATGGAAACTTATGTAAATTTTGCTTTTGAAAGAAGAAAATGTTAATTTTTCATATCTATTTAAAAGTTCTATAATATTTTTAGCATCCGAAAAAGCCAATATCTAAAAACATTTTTTTAAAAACCGGATCTGCTTAACCAATTTAAACTTCAAACACCACCCGATTTATAAATTGAAAAATACATATGTAATAAAAATAAATAGATAAACCACTAAAATTGTAAAAGGCCTTTTACAAAACAATGGATAAATATAAGTAAAGAGAAGTTCAGATGTGTTTGTGTTCAGTTTTCAATTCTGTTGGTCAGTAACGTGGGAGTTCCTAAGAAGACAAATTACCATTTCGGCGGGGTTTCAAATCGGTTCTATAGATATCCAGTGGTTTCTGTAGTAATACCAGATGTGACACCTTTTTTTTATTATGCCGTATTCTGGAGCTCTCTATCTTTCTGGAGAAAATAGAAATCGGATGTGGAGGTATTTTCCCATGAAATACTAATTAACACACGACACATGCGCGACACAACGCGCTGTTAATGTGGTTTTTTTTTTTTTTTCGTGCGTGTGAGTTGCGATGACCATTGTAGTTTAAATTTGGCTTATCTGAAATTAAAATAAACAGTAATTCTTAATTAAATATGGCTTATTTTAGTGACTAGACGAGACAAAGGGTGGAAATTATGAAAAGCTCTCTCTCTTTTTCTTTTCTTTTTTTTTTAATGCTGATTATTTGAAGAGGGCATTTCAACTTCGTAGAAAAATGCTGATTTTTGATGATTGAAAAAAAAATCCTTAATGCACTGCATAATTATATAAGAAAAAAAGCTGACAAAATTAGAAGTGAAACAATTCAGTATTATTAAAGTAATCGTGTCGTGGTCATCTATTAAAAAATGCAATTTTGAGAAAAAACTAGTTTCAATTTTATGTTATAATTATAATAGAATGCTTATTGTATTTTTTTATTTTTTTTACTTACATAGAATTGTCTATTCCAGATTCTGGCCACATAAAGAAGTCTCAATTCCGTTGATAAAGCCGCTAAAATAAAAACTCGATTTTCCGAAATTTATAAGTTATGATTACGTGTAAATCCTTAAAGCGGTTCTCAAAAAAATATTTTTTAACGTTCAATAATGCGAAAATTTCTGCTCATTTACAAACATAAAAATAGTGTTCGAAAGAAACCGAATTTCGGTTACTTTCCTAGTATCGGCTGAAAACGAAAGCGAAACTGTTTTTAAAATGAATTCAAAGTAAGTAACATCAACATACATATACGCATGTTATCTGAATAATGTTTTGCGTAGAAACGGCAGTACATAATTATTAATTAAAAAATAATTTGATTGAAATAAAATTAATTAAATATAAGGTGCTATAAACATAAAAAATATATTAAAAAATAATTTGATTTAAAAATAACTAATTTAATCAATATTAGTAATACCTTCTAGATTTATCCCCTTGTATGTGAATATATAGTATGTACGGCTCCTTGGGTAGGAGTGCCGTTTGGGGGAGGCTAGGGAGGGGCAGTTATAGTAATACCGGATATACGGCAGTATTTTCGCCGAAACTAGGATTTTGGGCTGAAAACGAAAATGAAACCGAATATTCGGTTAAACTCTACATAAAAGAATGAGACTTGCAAGCTTGGTTATTGAAGTGATTTGTAATACAATAGATTCTTTTCTTTAAATTAATTACATCTTGAGTTAAAATTGATTGTTGTCTCGTGACAACAGTTTTCTTTCTCTTCCTCCACTGTCACGTCCGGAAATTCGGTTCAGGGTATAAGGTGCTATAAACATAAAAAATATATTAAAAAATAATTTAATTTAAAAATAACGAATTTAATCAATATTAGTAATACTTTCTAGATTTATCCCCTTGTATGTGAATATATAGTATGTACGGCTCTTTGGATAGGAGTGCCATTTGGGGGAGGCTAGGGAGGGGCAGTTATAGTAATACCGAATATACGGCAGTATTTTCGCCAGAACTAGGATTTTTAGCTGAAAACGAAAATGAAACCGAATTTTCAGCCAAACTCTACATAAAAGAATGAGACTTGCAGGCTTGGTTATTGAAGTGATTTGTAATACAATAGATTATTTTCTTTAAATTAATTACATCTTGAGTTAAAATTGATTGTTGTCTCGTGACAACAGTTTTCTTTCTCTTCCTCCACTGTCGCGTCCGGAAATTCGATTCAAAACGCCACATTTGACAGCCTTTTCTGAAAGAACTTTTGCTTTTCTCAAAAAATATAAAAGACAGTTCGATTAAAAAGTTTCTGGCGGGCAATAAAAAATAGCTGGTATTTTCAGCCAAGTAAAGCAGTCAGCAGTTATAATGAAATTTAATAAAAACCTTTAAAACAAAACTATCATGCAATAAAATTCAAGTAATACTACTTTTCAAAATAATACATTCAACATATTACTTTTCCAAAGATTTTCTGCCCCCTCCCCCCCTACCCTGCGTACACACACGAATCGCGGTAAAAAAAGAACAAGATCTTTGAAAAACAGAAACAACTCCATTATTGGGCACAGCCTTTGTAAGTTTGCTCATTTGAAAGCAGGGCCGAAATTAAGGGGGGCAGAGGGGGCATGTGCCCCGGGCGCCAAATGAAGATTTTGTTTGTCGATTTTTCTCGCATCTGCGTTTTGCTCGGTATTGTTAAAATCATCCTGTCTGGCGTATGACGAAACATAGAAGAATCTAAAGATGATATGGCATAAGGATCCTGTATAAAGCGGATTTTTTTTCGATTCCGTTTCCAAGATTTTAAACAATCAATATTCGACAAAGCCAAGGGCGGATTCAGCTCATCATTTAGAGGGGGTCATGGATTTCCTTTTTTGGGGTGGGAGGCGATCACATCCTCATTATGAGAATTTCTAGGGTTCCGTACTTAAAAAGTAAAAACGGAACCATTATAAGATCACTCCTGTGTCTGTCCGTCTGTCTGTCTGTCGCAGGCATTTTACTCGTAAACTATGGAACGTGGAAATTTCAAATTCGGGAAAGTAATAAAGACTGTTGACCCACATATTTTCAGATCATTAAACGTTCATAAATATATTTAGTAAAAATGTATAGGGCCTAATTAAGGCGTTATGTCCAAAAACTTGTTTTGCAGAAAAATGACATCAAAGTTTCGGAAACGCCGCTCCAGCTAGTGAGCGGGTATAATTCTAAAAGCCATAACTTCTGTTCTAATGGTAATTTCAAGGAAACAATTATATAAAAATGTTCAGTAAAGATAGGAGTTTAACATCTAATAAAATTTAATTTTCAAATATTTTGAAGAGTCCTGAAGGCCACTTAATTAGAATGAATCACATAAGTACTATGGGATTCGCGACTAGTTTGCATTGAGTGCATCTCTTAATACGTCTCAAGTGACTTTAAAAGTTAATTAAAAACCTATCTGGAGAAACGCGGCACGGACCAAGGCGTCCTTGAAACTTTACGACCTCCTTTTGAAGCGCGCTTAGCACAATGCTAAATTTAAACATTGAACAAAGATTTTGTTTTAGCTACATTGTAGAAAGAAAAGTTATTGCTACGCTGAATTCAGTTTTATGAAATGCCAAATGAAGTTTAAGTATGCGCTGCTTTTATTGTCAGTGCCAAATTAAGCTCATCATAAACAGATTAGGATAATATTAAAAAATGAGTTGCACAAAATAGTTATATTCGATATTATTTAGGTTCCATATCTCTTTGAACATTCATGGTACTAGTATATACAGTTACACCCAACACTACGTTGTATAGTTTTTTACAAAGTCTTCTTTTAACAACAATTACAAATTCATATGTTTATTCTACGGAACCCTCTGTACGCGAGTAATACTTGCACTTGACTGTTTATTTATATTGAAAGCTATTCCCAAATCCAAACTAACTACTTTTCTGATATTTTCGCGAAGTCATTTTCATTCGTAAATACAAAAAAAATTGCATTAATATTCGTAAAAATATAAAATTTGCCGATTTTGTTCAGATACCAAGGAAATTAAAGAGTTTCCCATTTTCTTATAAAAGCAAAGACTCATTCAGAAAATGTTGTCAAAGATAGCACTTTTAGCCACGTTTTATGAGTTGAAGCCACAGAAATGTCGTCACAAGGGAACAATTGGCTGTCACTTCCGGAATTTCAGTTTAAAAAGTCTAACAATTGTCAACGATTAAATATGGCAAAAATTTGTGTTAAATTTTAGAGGTAACTAAACCGTACACATTGGCAGCTATGGGATTCTATTAGTGTCATAAAAATTGCAGGTGTAGCCTCTTCTTTCTGCTCAAAGTATTAAATAGTTTTTTTCAATCGAACTTATACTTTTGGAATGGATCATTTTCTTCTGATGGACTGGTGTCATCACTTATTATGAAACAACCGTTACAAATGAAGTGTTAGGTGAAGATGAGAGCTGTCGTAAAAAGTTAGAACTCTGATTTTCTGGTCAGAAAAGGAAAAAAAAATGGCCATAATTTTTTTTCTGGTCAGAATGAAAAAAAAAGAAAAATGGCCATAATTTTGTTTCTGATCGGAATGGAAAAAAATGGCCATAATTAAAAAAAAATGCCCATTTTTTTCCTCTCATTCTGATCAGAAAATCAGAGTTCTAACTGTTTACGACTGCTCTTTCATCTTCACCTAACACTTCATTTATAACGGCTGTTTCATAATAAGGAAGCTACCAGTCCATCGGAAGAAAATAACTCGGTTAAAATTCTCTTTGTAAATATACTTTGCGGAAAGGGGGGGGGGGGGGGAGGTCTTCTCTATGATATCTTTTGAATGTTGAAAAAATAAAGAAATACAACATATTTTTAAAATAAGGTAAAATATACGTAAAATATACGTCATTCTTGCCCTGAACAAAAATAACTTTCCTGAAATTTTATACACCATAATTAGTATTTGTATTCTAGAGATTGTATTATATAAAATATTATTGGATTGTATTAAATAATGTTTTGCCCTTTTGAGTTTTGACCCAAAGAAATTGTTTTTGTTTGTTTTATTTTAATATTTTATTTTCCATTTGGAGATAATTGTATGGAGATTGTTATTCGGATATTCGGGGTAAAGTTTGAATTAACTCATTAGATAAGGTGAGCGAAATTCGAAAATAGAGATAGCTTTCTTAGAAAAGTGTGGTAAAAAAGATACCTCTAAATTGGCAACACTGGTCTAACATCAGATTTTTTTTAAGTACAATGTCTTGCGGGTAACTATTTTTGTGCATATTACATTTCTATAGTGTAAAATACTAATTTGGGTGTCATAATTATTTTAGGAATAAAGTTTTCGCTATAGCAATATACTCGTATATATTTTTAAAGTGATTTTTTATATATAATTTATATAGTATGTGCGTGTGTATGTGTATGCATATATATAAACACTTGCGCCCTTTTGTAAGGCAATCGGCGCCCTTTTTATCCATTTTGCCACCGCCCTCTCAGTTAAGCCAGTACGACCCTGTCTGTATCTAACGTTTACTCTCTGATTCTGATGGAGAAAACCAAATTTTGATTATTTTAATGAATAATAGCTAATTTTAATATCCCCATAAGTTACAATTTAATGTTGGGAACAGCGATAATCTCTAAAACATCCTCTAGATCCTTTAATTTTGTGTTTTTCTAGAGTTATAAAGAAAGATTTTTTTATAAGAGATAACTTATTTTTCTCTTGAACACTTCTAGTAAATAATAATAGTTTTTTACACGTGACTAAACTCAAAATTGAAATATTTTCAATAAGGGCGGTGCTAAAGAGGGGCCCAGAAGGCAAACCCCACCCACCCACACTCGTCGGGCATAGTCATCATCAGGGAGCTGCTATTCCAAATGTATCCCATTTGTGAGAAAATGAAAAACACTATTCAATACTTAAGTATTTCAAATGTCATGCATGAATACTCTAAAATGAGTCCTAAAATTTGTTGAAGGAGGTGGGAGGGGGGAGAGTGAGAACGCTCTTAAATAATTTAAAATTTGCTGTTTACTTCGCTTTTATTTGCTATTTATTGAAGTACCTTTTAGTAGATAATTTTCAGTATTCCGTTTTAAAAAATGTGAAATAACCTTGGAATTATACTTGTAAAGACAAACACCCGTCTAAAACGAAAATTTTCTAAGTCCCATTCGATTTCATCTTTGAAGATCTGATTGTATAATAGATGTATTACCTGCTATCATAAAAACCTTTTTAAAGCGGAATTTTTCACGTTTCTTGGGATTCCTTCTTAGAAACTTTTACTATATCTCATCCACCTCCGAAATGATAAGTCTAGATACGCCACTGGGACAATGTATTGATCCTGGAAGTATCTCGGATGCGTTCGTTACCCAAGTTTGTAGCTCTTACAGTTTGTTTACAGGGGCACACAAAAATAAAAAAGAAATGTCATCACTATAACATTCGAAATACTGAACCAATTCGAACCTAATAGGTACAGTGTAATGATCTTGAAAGTATCTTCGATGAATTCGTCAATCATGTTGCTCTTAAAGTTCATTTACATAGAGGCACAAAAGTTTTCGGTGGCATTCGTTGAATGGTTTGTGTTATATTACAGCCTACTAGAAAACTAAACCTACAGCGCTATACAATCCATTAAGGACCCTCGCCTACAGTGCTCAGCACTGTTTTCTTGACCGTGGGCTCTGAGGTGCTATGCAGCATATGTCCCGGCCAGGCGGTCAGCCTAACGTGGGACCCTCAAGTTTAGTTTCCAAGCAAGTTTGGTATTCATTTTATCGACCCTGAAGGAAGGAAAAGTTGAATTACAGCCTACTAGGAATTTTTAAACTATGAGTTCAACAATTTTTTAGAATTAATTGCTGCATATCCATTCACTTACATTTGTTGGTATGTCTAATCGCGGCGAAACTCGATTCCCCCTTGTACGACCGTAACAAAAGCTCGAAATCCCTTTGTTTTCGGGGAATCAGAGTTTCTCTCCGGAAAATTGTCGTGGGCGCTTTTACCTACTGTGTCTAATGAAGAATTCCCTTGCACGCTTCTGTTTTCTTAGGTATAACTTAACTGAAATTGCGATTTTTGATATGCTTTTCCATTATTTGTCGGTGCCCACTTTCTTTTTTTTTTTCCTTCCATAATAATTCTTATAATAAATTATTTGGCACTTTTTTAATACTTACAGCTTTAATTCATAATATTACGGTTTTTGATGGTGGTAGGTTATGTTTAATTAATGGTTATATATTAGCATTCAAATTATTATGATGCATTTGCGCAAGTAATTATGAATGTAAGCTTTTTATGATGTTTTTAAATGTATCTTTTCATTTTGAATGTCAACAATTCATTTTGAAGTATTTTTTCCTTTTGGTATCTTATATATATTTATATATATTCCTATGTCGCTAAATGATTTAGCAATCTTTTAAATATTATACGCTTAGATCATTGCTGCAATAGCGCACAATCTATGTGTATTATCTATATGATTTCTACCATGTAGTTATCTGATACCTATTTTAGGATTCCGTTAATTTTTTTCATTCTTATCACTGCAAAGATTTATTTAATGTTATTTAATTTTCTAGTTATAATTTTATATGTATTTTCTTGTTGTCAGTGTATGATATTGTCCTATATATTCTCTATTTATTTTTGCTATTGCTTTACATAATTTATTCTGTAGAGATAATCATTTTATATATATAAATCAATATGGTAGCAATGATTATTTCTATTCATGGATTTAATGTTAATATGCTTTAGCAGTTTAAATTTATATTACTTTGATCTGAGAAGTTAATTGGGAAAGCGTTATGGATGTCTTTGCAAGGTTATACTTGATTTAGGTTTTGGATGTTAGATGCGGTTATTTTTGACTTATTTGTTATCAAAAAGTCCAGTGGTTTCTTGCTTTTTTTGTCTACGAAATTAGGGTTATCATTATTTGGTTATGGAAATTTTGAAGTTCGTTTTCGAGTTCTGCTTCTATTATTGTAAATATTGTATATATTTTTTTCATACTCAAGATTTATTATTTAATCAAGACTAATTTAATTAAATTATTAATCTTTATATTATTAAATTTTCTTATTTTTTTTGCAATTATTGCATTTTCCAAACATAATTTTTATTTGGCAGTTCTTAGTAAACATCTCGATCCTGGCAAGATACACTTAGCATCTATGCAGTGTAGTGCCCGGTACAGGAACAATAATTGGGTTGTTCCTGGATCGTCATCCAGCGACCATTTATACTCTCCCCCTCGTCCTTTATTTTTTCGTAAATGTTATGATGCTCGGTGCAAGACATGTCCATACGCTTCTCAAACACAAATTGTCTCGGATCCTAATTATTCAAGTTTTTGTAAAGCATTTAATGTTATATATTGTATAAAGTGCAACTTATGTAACATGAAATATATTGGTGAAACATCAGGTCCAATTCATAAACGTATCTATCAATCATCATCGTTCAGACTCTAATAATAACAAAGCAAAAAATATACAATCTACAGCTGAAATTCAACATTTTCATAAACATCAATTTAAAAATACGACAATTGATATCCTTCAAATTCTAAAAAATAAATCAGAACGTCTTTATATGGAATCATCATATATGAAATATTACAACACAATTCATCCTTATGGACTTAACAGTGAAGTATTTAACAGACCTATCAAAGTCTTCACATCTATAAATAACAATATTGATTATTCTCCAATTTATCATACTCTTAATCATAATTTAAATTGTAAAACAGCACGTAACAAACGTGGAAAGGGTTCATCATCAGTTGTAGTTTCCAAAAAATCTATCACTAAACAAATAAATGATCTTCAAAGTAAATATTTAGAGAATTATAACTGGATGTTAATTCGAAAAAACATCTTTGCTATTAAAAAGAAACAGATTGTACAACATTTAAATGTATTTCTTACTAAATCTTTCTCTAAACATTTCTCTGATATTTATTTTGACCTCATTATGACTAGGGTTAATATTTTAAATATTAATTTACAAAAAAAACATAAAATTCAAAACATGAATACTCAAATGATAATTACTTTTTCAAATCACATATTTAATAAAATTAATATCAATTCTACAATTAATGATAAAAATTGTTTTTTTCCCATTAATAATCTTCATATATCAAAAACCTTTAAATATCCGAATACAATTGGTAGAAATATGTTTAACTACAATACATTTTCAAAAAATACATCTGTTGCAAGTAATTTTCCGTGTAAATGCAATGACCCCACTCTAAAAAAATACATAAACAATGATCATGGACATATAATCACTGGAAATCTTAATATTGTTAATGATTTTAAATTGAAACAACTAATGGGTTATGGTACTAAATATAGACTTCCATCTAAATTTAATGTTAAATCTATTATCAAACAGTTTACATTTGATATTGATATTTTTATTTATAAAATTTCAATCTCTTATAATAAGCCTATTGAATATTTTAATCAATGGAAAATATTAGTAATTGAAAAATTTACTATGGCTTTAAAAAATAATATTACTGATTTGGTTTCTATTAATACAAAGCATTTTTTCCAACAAATTACTAAATTACAAAAAAACTACGTTATTACATATGTAGACAAATCTCCTAATAATTATGCCATTATATGTAAATCTTATTATCACCAACTTCTTACAAATTGTATATCTTCTAATAAGTCATTTCAAAAAACTAATGAAAATGTAATTGTAAATAATCGTAAAATTCGAAGTTATTATAAACTATTAAATATTTTATCTACTAACTTTAATTATCTATATTTAGTTCTTATTCCCAAATTTCATAAAACTCCAATTAAATTTAGGACTGTAACTATTGGTTGCAATAAATATAATAATAAAGCCAATAAACTTCTCTTAAAAATTCTTAATCAATTATATGTACTTACTATAAATAATGATAATACACATTGTATAAAAAATAGCTATCAACTTGTCAATGTTTTAAAAAATCTTCATTGTGTATATAATATAACGACATATCACTTCAAAGATCTTTTTAATAATATAGACCTATTAGATTTACATAAAATTATAAATACATTATTTAAAAAGTATTATAAAAAAACTGGAATTACCATCTAATATAGATATTGCATATTTTAAATCTTTAACAAACTTCATTATCTATAATAATTATATATTTCAAGATAACACTTTATATTTACAGCATGTCGGTATACCACAAGGCGGTTATACATCCAGTTTACTATCCGACTTATACTTATATCATTATGAACGCACTTTTACTAATAATCATCTACATTTATATCGTTATATTGATGACATAATTTTAATTGAAACTGATCAATCTGTAATTACTCAATTTCCAGTAGATTATCCTACTAATTTGGAATTAACGGAAAACCTTTTATCTAACAAGACAATTAACTTCTTAGATCTTAAAATTACAATAAAAGACAACAAAACAATCACAGATTTATATGACAAACGTAAAGAATTTAAATTCAAAGTTAATACATTTACAAATTTTAAATCTTGTCTACATCATTCTGTATTTCGAAATATAATACTTAATCATTTATATAGAATAAAATGTTTATGTTCTTCTCCTCTAATTAACAATAATATTAAAAAACTAATTTATGAAGTATTAAATCATGGTTTTCCAAAAAAATTCATATATTCATTAATATACAATTAGTACTTTACTTACATGATCTGTTAAAACAAATTAACACATGCGTAAACAAAATTACAAAAAAAATATATAAAATAAAAAAATATATATATAAAAAATTAAAAATTGTAAAATAATATAAAAAAAATTATTATAGGTTGGATGGGTGGGTAGATGTTAGAGTACGGAGGAGGGTGGTGTCAGTGTTGATTTCAGGGGGTGGCCCGGGGGGGACATCCCCCCCCGGAGCAATAAGATCTCCCCCCGGAAGATTTGATATTTTGGGTTTTCAATGGTCAAAAAGTGCAATTTCCCCCCCGCCGGAACCACAGAAATCCCTCCCGGAGAAAAGTGTCTGAATTCAACACTGGGTGGTGTTGTCTGGATAATACGCAATAATTAATTTTTAAAAATGGGGCTTTTGTATTATTACTATATTTTTGATAAGTATTTTATAAGGATGTTGATTTGATATTTTTATAAATAATTGGTGACTTTCATTAACATTATATTTAGCTTAATTAAAGTTTTATCTTATTTACAATCATTTGTTATTAAATTTTAATTTACTAAGGACAATATCATATTAATTACTAATAGTATGCCATTTTAATAGTGATTAATATACATATAAATATATTTAATATAAATAAAGTTATACTGTATGTATTAAAATTGGGTAATTATTTTTATTATTATTCCTCTATTCTTTTTAATATTGATCTATTTTCACTTTGTGTTATAAAATTTATTATCGGTTTAATGTGTTTGAATGTCCCACATTCATACTTTTAGGATTTTTATGGTTGTATGAATATAATCCACACACTATATTTGAGATTTTTTAGGTAATGGGAATTTAAGTATCTGATAATCTTCTATATACTTACATACGTTTTTTATTTCCTGTTCATTTTATAATTATCTTATATATAATAATTATTAACGATTTTTATATTATTTTTAATATATATTTTTATTAATTATTATTGAATTTTATTTTATTTTATAGCATATAGCTATATGCTATATATTATCAATGTTATAGAATTATTCAAATTCTTAGTGTAGTTTTAATGAGTAAGATAATAGAATATTTTGAATTTTTTTTTTTTAATTTTATTAACAATAGTTTTTTAAAAAATATATAGTGTGGTTTATATTAGGTTTATAATTATCAATATATAAGGATTTGTTTGGTTTTGCTATTAATTAGATTTTTTTACATTCAAAGGCTTTCAATTGTTTATCTTGTGACATTTGAATAATAAAACTACTACTAGATGGCAGCACCAAAATTTGTCTATTGACGTTAAGTTATAAATTTTGTCTTTTACAGCTCCTATTCAGTTATAATTTCCTACACCAGGTTTTTTTTGTTTTAGCTAAATTTTGACGATATTGTTAAATAGTAATTAATTAATTTAATAGTGCATTTTAGTTATTTTAAATAATGTAATTATTTTCTATTTATTTTATTTTATATTATATTAATTGTTTTTATCACGGTATTTCAAAATGTATTAACTGCATCCTTTGGTATCTATTACTGTGATTTCTTAACTGTTTTATTCACCTTAATCTTTATGATATTTTGGTAGCCATGTGCGAGTGGATATATTGAAAAATGCTGAAATATTAATCGGTATGTTGTGTATTATTTCTATTTTATATCCTATAAATATTTAAACAGGTTTTATTTATTTTTCCATTTCATATTATTTGTTTCTATTCTGTTTTCATTTTTAATTTATTCACTTGATTATAATGGTTGTTCGGGCACAGAGAAGGATAATTTTTAGCTTTAGCTTATTCTTCTCACAGAAAACAACCATATTGCTTATATCATTGAATTCTGTGCCCTTGAAAACGTAATTCAATATATAAGCTTTTCCATTATTTGTCGGTGTCCACTTTCTTTTTTTTTTTCTTTCATAATAATTCTTATAATAAATTATTTGGCACTTTTTGAATACTTACAGCTTTAATTCATAATATTACGGTTTTTGATGGTGGTAGGTTATGTTTAATTAATGGTTATATATATATATATATATATATTCTAAAATAAAGTAACTACCGCTGTCACCGCCGCCGGTTTTGAATTTTTTGTGACCGGAGGTCTTTCTTCGTTAATATTAAGAAAAATAATGCATACAAAAATACGAAAATCGGTAGTGTTATACAGAAATGTTTGATAAACACAGTGATGCAGACAGTTTTCAAATCGAAGAATTATTTTAAGAGATATTTAATGCTAAATTTGGACAAAATCATTCCACTAAAAAAGTTTTATTGTAGCAAAAACTATACATCGGAATTTAATAATTTTTAGTTCATTTTATACGTTATAATTTCCCGGTGTGCAGAATTGATTTATTTTTTTAATTTGACTCATTTTTCGAGGTTTTATATCTATTTTAAATTCAAATTTTCAGCATTTCGAGAGATATTTTTTACAGATTTTAGAAAGTGATATTAATTTAAACTGTTGCCAACTGTATAAACAGCGGAAACAATAATGTTTGCTTAAAAAAAAAAAAAAAAAATATTTATACGTGTAATAAATTAAAAATTTATTTACACGTGACTGTTATAAACAGAAAAAAACATTTGGAATTAGACTTAAATAATTATGTACAAAAAGCAGGAACTGATTAAAAATTACGTCATAAAAACTATAATTACACGTGAATTTTAAGAGAGAAAGGAATTTGTAAAATAATAAATTTATTAACATGCGTTAGAAGTCTTAAATAGGAGAAATTACGTCATATTTACGTCACATTACAGTTATTACATAAAATGAACACAAAATAATATTGCAAAACGGTTTAAATTTACAAATTGCGCTAGACATTTATTTGATATTTTGAGAGGATACTTTTCAACTATTTTTCTTAGGAAAGCGCAAATAATATTTTATTTCTAACACAAGTATTTTCACGTGAATATTAAAAAGAGAAAGAATAGTTTGGTCAAAATTACGTCAGATTAAAAACGATTAATTTAAAATGTCTCATTTAAAAGAACTTTCTTTTCGCTTTGTTAAAAAATACCGGGAGACAAAGATTCTGTTTACTTAATTCCTTTTATATTAGCTTATTTTGAAATGTTGTTACACGTGTCTACATCATCAAGTTATTTTTATTTCGACGTTTTATTTGTATTTTTATTACTGTTGTACTAATTTATTTGTTCTTTCGTTATTTAAAATAAAAATTATGTCAATTTGTATAATTTGGCGAAATTAGTCGACGGGATAATCAAGTAGTACCGCAGAGGATTTGGCGTTAAAATTTCACCAATCAAAGAGAAATGAATAGAAATCCGTTTATAGGGAGATCGCCACTGTTTTTTAAATTATAATTCAATCTTTCGAAATTTTTTTAAAGCCGATCACATTAGCGTGCATTTAGAGTCTGCGGTGTCTGGAAGGGGGTTGACGAGCGTAGCTCGTAGGGGGCCGAGCCCCCTAGTATATATATATATTAGTAAAAACCGGCTCATTGCTGTTCCTTATGTGCTGTATACTGCACTTAGGATTCACTAAAAAAATTTCAGAAATTTTTTTCATGAATTTACTTCAAATTTGGAGTTAGTTACTTTAGTTTTGTTGAAGGGGGAAAAAAAGACTTGTTGAGTCTTTAAAATAATGAAACATGAAAAAAAAAATATTATTCATTTATTATTAGTTTTTTATTTCCCCGTATTTCATGACCAGTACCTACAATATTTAAATTTACTGAAAATTGTTCACAATGTACACATATCTATATTTTTCTAAATTAAGAATCGTGTAAATATCCATGTTAAAAAAGAAAAAAATAAATAAAAAAAATCGATATGATTTGATTGCCCGATGCTGGCGAAAAGACCGCTTATTTTTTTTTTTTAAATATATTATAAAACATGTAAATATATTTTTATCGTATACTTTTATATGATGACTGTCCAGAATTAGAATATTTAATTTTCCCATGCGATTTTGTAATTTTTCTATATGCTTGCATAGTTAAGATTAGCCCATATAAATGTTAAATTTACTGAAAATCGTTCGCAATGTACTGATATATATATTTACTAAGTAATTAAGAATTATGTAAATATCCATGTTTAAAAAAAAAAAAAAAAGAAAAAAAAATCGATATGAGTTGATTGCCGGATATTGACAAAAAGACTTTCTTACTATTTTTATATTATGTAACATGTAAATATATTTTTATTTTAATCGTATACTTTTACACCATGACTGTCCAGAATTAGAATATTTAATTTTACATGTAATTTTGTTATTTTTCTACATACTTGAATATTTGAGATCAACACATATAATGACCAAATTTATTGAAAATTGTTTGCAATGTACATATATCTATATTTTTTTAATTAATTAAGAATCGTGCAAAAATAATCAATGATTTGAAAAAAATATTTCGTTATGAGTTGGTTGCCGGATACTGGCGAACTAGCTCTTAATATTGTGCAAACATTTTTTTATTATAGTTTTTATAATATAACTGCCTAAAATTCAAACATTTGCTTTTATCATTTCCCCTGCTTTTTATTTTATTTTTTCTAAAAATGGTAGAAATCTGTAATTATTATTATTTTTCTATTTCACTGTACACTTCATTATCAGTACCTCTAATGTTTACTATTATCCAAAGTTCTCCGCTATCAACTTTATATTCAAAATCCTTCAGTTTTCCTGTTTTCAGTATAAAAAACGCCGAGGCAAAATATACGTATATTATCTATACCTTTTATAACGCATATACAGAGACGTTTTCGTATTTTTATGTATGAAAGTAACACTTAATAAGCATTATTTACAGTAGAGAAAATACAATTTACAGTAGGTATTCGCGCCATCTGTCGACGACTGTAGTGTTTAACTATTCCGAAACTAAGGGATATTGTGAAAGCCGTATAAGGCAGGCGATCGAGTTAGGCCGTGGTCTAATTCAAAAGTTCCTTGCCAATTGCTTTTCTCGACAAAATAGTGAACTTGGAAAGAATGAGACCACTTTATTACTCGGCTGCCAAGAAGGGTTATGTGTTTCACGCGTATCTGGGTATGTGGATTTCTTTATACCCTCGAAACATCCCAACGGCTGGATGGATTTTAATGAATGAGGTCTCTGTCGATTCGTCTTAACCATCCGATGGTTATAGGCTATGTTTTGTTTTTATAAACTCAAAATGGCTGCCGTAAAATACAAAATGGCGGTGGATACGAAAAAAAATTTACGCACAATGTTGAGTGGCATATCATTGGATAGGTCTTTCAAAATGAAGACGATGTTTCATTGACTATTTTACAGTCAGAAGTTCCGTTTAAATATTACACAACCTGGAAGTTGTGTAGGTAGGATCTCTAGCTTTACTGCAACTCTAACCTTCAAGACATCTATAGGTCTCATCAAAACAGTGTTTATAGATAGGAACTAACAATTAAACGTAACTTCTTAAAAGTCATCAATACAAGTAAATAAAAGAATAGGTAAGTAATACAAAAAATAGTTTCACATTGATGAGAAATAATTAATTAGTTCGCTTTTTACGCAGTTGGGTTTTTGATTTTTTTAATTTAATTTTTGCTTGTTTTATTTGTATTAAATATGGTTTATGCTCCTTAAAATAAAACAAGAAAGTAAAAATCATCGTCAAGCATCGACTATGAAACACTTTCCAACAGATTCAGAATAATTTAACGAAAACAAAACTTCACCATTTAATAAGTTAAAATAGGATATCTAATTGAATCACTTGGAAACGCATTAACATATTTGAAAACCCAGTTACCGAAATTCTCATCTACAGTCGGAAAATCGAATTCTTTGAGCAGCCCTGTATATAATATATAGATTTGTATCTATAAACTACATGTATGCAAAAATTTAGTTCAGTTAAGAAATGCATACCACAGTTAAAAATTCCCCTTCAGCAGTTTCCGCTAATAAGAAAAATGGTACGTGTATTCTTTTGTGCATCCCTGTATACGAGGCATAGAATTTATCCACAATGAATAACTTGCAAAATGTTAGTTAAAATTAAAAGCGCATGCCGAAATTGAAAACGCACTTTCAACAGTTATTGCTCAAAGATAGTACTGTAACCGGTTTTCTTTGTGTGTCCCTGTAAATGAACGATAAATGCTACGAACGCCCTATTCTATAGTATTCATCTTGTAGTGAAATTCAGTGATTTATATCAATTGCAATACATTTGAAATAACTAAATGTCATTAAAATGCACTGCAAACTATTTTTACCCATTGATCATAATATAACGGAATTTTTTTTTTTTGAGTGCCCCTGTAAATGAACTATTAATGCTACACACTTCATATAGAATACCAAACATGCCATGGTAAACATCCATTAACATATATACATTGCTTGAAAATCCGAGTATATTTACAGGAGTTTGGGCAGACGGACAGACAAAACGAATTTATAAACACTTTTCAACTTTCTGGAAAGTGTTAAAAAAGAGAAACCTATCTACTCTTCCGAATGAACCGGAAGGAGTTGTATTCATTTTCTGCCCTATTCTTTTGTTTACTACCAACAATAAATAACGAGTTAATTATCTAAATTTTCTCACCCTTCTATTCTTTATTTACTATTTTGAGCATTCGCCTTACTTACTGAATTCCAAAAGGATGTAAATAAAAGACGAAACTTTATATATATATATATATATATATATATATATATATAAAAGAAAAACTTGTTTATCTAACTAGTTAAAGCTTTCAGTCTGCTTAAACGTCTATCTAAATGTCCAAGATTTTACTCAGATTCCTATGTAAGATTCGAGTAAGATTTTAAAAGAAACTGGTATGTTGTGGCCATCACAAAATTTTCTTTTATATAAATCACGTCAATTAAATCATTTAAATAGTACAAGAAATTACATCAATTTATCACCAATTCATATCAAAGTATATCTGAATTTCAAATTTGATGAAAATTCGTGCATTAATTCTTGAGATAGAGCTATAGCGGAAATTCTGAAAAATGTAGCATAGCAGCGCCACCTGTTGAGTGATTTACACCAAAACGTAAACAGTACTAATTGATATCAAGGTATACCTGAATCTGAAGTTTGTTGAAAATCCAAGCATTAGTTCTTGAGATAGAGCTATTGCGGAAATGGCAAATAATGCAGCATAGCAGTGCCACCTGTTGAGCGATTTACATCAAAATGAATAAAACGTCAATTCATGTCAAGGACTAACTGAATCTGAAGTTTGATCAAAATCCGTGCATTAGTTCTGGAGATTGAGCTATTGCGGAAATTGTGAAAAATGCTGCATTGCGGAGTCACCTGTTGAGAGATTTGCCCCAAAATGTATAAAACATCAATTCATGTCAAGGATTAACTGAATCTAAAGTTTGATGAAAATCCGTGCATTAGTTCTGGAGATTAAGCTATTGTGGAAATCGTGAAAAATGTTACATAGCAGCGCCAACTGTCGAGCAATTTACACCAAACCATAAACAGCACTAATTCATAGCCAGGTATATCTGAATCTTAAGTTTGTTAAAAACACAAGCATTAGTTCTTGAGATAGATTGCAGAAATGGCAGAAAATGTCGCGCCACCTATTGAGCGATTTACACCAAAATGTACAAAGCGTCAATTCATGTTAAGGACTGACTGAATCTGAAGTTTGATGAAAATCCGTGCATTATTTCTTGAGATAGAGCTATTGCGAAAATCGTGTAAATCCTGCAAAATGCAGCATAGCAGCGCCATCTGCTGGGTGATTCACACCAAAACGTTACCAACACCAATTCATAACAAGGAATAACTGAATCTGAAGTTTGATGAAAATCCGTGGATTGGTTCTTGAGATAGAGCTATTGCGGAAATCACCAAAAATGCAGCATAGCAGCGTCACCTGTTGGGCGATTTACACCAAAAACTAATCAGCACCAATTTATATTAGGGACTACTGGAATATAAATTTTTATTAAATTCCGTGCATTAGTTCTTGAGATAGAGCGCCCACAAAATTTGTGTGACATACAGACAGACAGACAGACTCACAGATTCACAGACAAATATTTTGTAAAAACATGTTTTTCGGAATATCTGACCCCTAAAACGTGTAAATCCGTCGAAAACCGGAAGTCGAAATTTTTCATGAATCCAATACTTTCTTCTTGTAGAGATAGAAGAAAGTAAAAAGGAGTCGTTCATAGCTATGGAAAAAATCTTTCAATGATTAATTAACATATAAAAACATGCGAAACTAGTCGGATGTACCAATCCCAAAACTTTCTTCTATCTCATACATGTTAATACTTCAAAATCCGCTATCACACTGCCAAAATTAAATGGCAATCTATGCATCTCATGAGGATTCTAACGATATGAAATTCCGTGCGTTAGTTCTTGAGATATGACTATCGCTGAAATCGTCTAAATTCAGCAAAATGCTGTCTAGCAGCGCCACCTATTGGGTGATTTATACCAAATCCTAACCAGCAACAATTTATGTCAACCTCTGACTGAATCTGAAGTTTGGAGAAAATCCGTACATTAGTTTTTTAGATAGAGCAATAACGAAAATCGTGAAAATTCCTGCATAGCAGCGCCACCTATTGGGTGATTAACACCAAAACCTAATTAACAACAACTTGTGTCAACATACAACTAAATCTGAAGTTAGATGAAAATTCGTCCATTAGTTCTATAGATAGAGCTATTGAGGCAATCGTGAAAAGGGCAGCACAGAAGCGTTACCTGTTGGGCGATTTACACCAACACATAATCAGTAGCAAGTCATATCAAGGACTAACTGAATCTGAAGTTTGATGAAAATCCGTGCGTTAGTTCTTAAGATAGAGCTATTAGGGAAATCGTGTAAATCCTGCAAAATTCATCATAACAGCGCCACCTGTTGGACGATTTACACCAAAACGTAATCATCATCAATTCATATCAAGGACTAACTAAATCTGAAGTTTGATCGAAATCCGTGCATTAGTTCTTGAGATAGAGCTATTGCGAAAATCGTAAAAAATACAGCATAGCAGCGCCACCTGTTGAGCGATTTACCCCAAAAACTAATCAGCATCAATTTGTATTAGGGACTAACTGAATATCAATTTTTATTAAATTCCGTGCATTAGTTCTTGAGATAGAGCGCCCACAAAATTTGTGTCACATACACACAGACAGACAGACAGACAGACAGACAGACAGACTCACAGAGTCACAGACAGACATTTTGTAAAAACATGTTTTTTGGAATCTCTGACCCCTAAAACGTGTAAATCCGTCGAAAACCGGAATTCGAAAATTTTCATGAATCCAATACTTTCTTCTTGTAAAGATAGAAGAAAGTAAAAAGAAAAGAAACTAGAAAAGGGGAATTCTGCTTTTTCAGAATTTAGTGTCACCCCCATGAAAAAAAATATATATTATGTTTGAATTTTATTGAAAACTTTTTTTTTTTTTTTGAAAACTTTTTTATTTATAAATGTTTTGATCTTGTCTTAAATCTTCATTTATAATTACTTCATTTAATAATTTGTTGTTCCAAATTTAAACTTCGTAATGTTTAAATCTTGCCATAAAACTTAATTTATAATTTATATATTTAATATAGATGATGAATACATGTTTATATATATGTATATGTATATATATTTATATATAACCATTATATAATTACAAATCATCATCTATTTCAAATTACTAAAATTAAATTAATAGATTAATAAATTTAGCTTCAATTCATAACACTGACATTATACAAAAGAAAGATGGAACCTTTAATTAGTAATACAAAATCAAGCACAATACCACTAATTCACTAGCACATTGCGGACGATTAATCCATATAAAACATATGAAAAACCACCAAATTTTGATTATATATGTGTGTATATATATATATATATATATATATATATATATAGAGAGAGAGAGAGAGAGAGAGAGAGAGAGAGAGAGAGATAGTACAAAACATATTTCAGTTTTAAGACTTAAAATACGCGCTTTTATTTTATATAAAATAACGTCATTCGCATCCGCTGAAGAATTCCACATTTACGATGCAGTCTTAAACAACATCTATAGAAAAGTATACATATGACGTCACTATCGCGAAATAATATACAAACCCAGCAAAAAGCGATGTCGTCATTCAAGAAACTCGACAAAATAAATAGGCTATCTAATTATTCATATGCCTTCATTTGTTTGTAACATTAATATGGATACTTAAAATTAAATATAGTTTATAATAGCTCCATGATTTATCAGAAATCGTTCATTTATATTTTTTCAAAATAGCACGTATTTTAATTACAATTTATTTTTCAATTGTTATGAGAAATAGCAACAAAAAGATATAGTAATCTAC
Organism: Maratus speciosus; assembly: GCA_963932465.1. Classification (NCBI taxonomy): domain Eukaryota; kingdom Metazoa; phylum Arthropoda; class Arachnida; order Araneae; family Salticidae; genus Maratus; species Maratus speciosus. Next base: position 235,246,659 of record OZ010791.1, on the reverse strand, counting down.
TATATATTTTTTCTTTACTTTCTACAGAAATGGAGTACTTCAGTTGCCACCATTACAGAAATGGCTTAAAAACAACAACAAAAAATTAATATCTCAGAAATAAATTAAGATGCAGTTTCAAACAAATTGCAGTTAAAAGTACTTTTTTTCCCTATACGACGGGTAAAAATTGAAAATATGCTAGGCTTAGAAGTTTAAAAAATTGTAGTAGAGATTATCAACATTTAACCGTACAATGATAAATCTGTTTTTTTTTTTGTTTTTTTTTTTTTTTTTTTTACGCCTGGCTTATGTAAAGGAGGGATTTTTTAGGGACGACTCTTTAACTGTTGCCCGAATGAAATAGCATATCGGGGGGGGGGGGGACAAAGAAGTGTTGTTTTATTGTTCGCTTTCTCCACCAATAAAGAAAAAAGTTACCACGCCACATGGAAAAAAAAAAAAAAATCTTAGCCGACAGGACCGGAAAGAATAAAATAGAGGCCCGGCCTGAATCAACAAAAGAAAAATGTAAGGTCTGGCCCAGATTGAAAAAAAAAATAAAATTCCTGCGTTTAATGAAAGAAAATTTCGCGGATCGAGCTCGGACTTCGGGGCAAGCCCGGGTTCGAGTGGACCTACAATATATAATACCGATCAGCACCCCCCCCCCCCGTTGGAGATGCCAATTTCCTCCTCCCCTCGTCGGGTAAATCATTGCGCCGCCCCTGATTTTCACCAGATTTAATTATGGGGCCTCTGCACTGAAACTCCCCGATCGCGAAATCCCATGTTAACCTACGGGAAAATTTTGAAGCGCGATGATTCATTTCCTAATATAATTATTAAAATATCGTTTTCACCATCAGAAATAAGACTTCAGATGCCGATGATGTGCGTTTTTTAAAATTGTCCACGTAAATTTTGAGTATTTTTAAGATGATGATAAAATTTAATCAAATGAAAATTTCAAAGTTTATAGGGGTTTTATATGTACTTAAAATTTACGGAGATAATTTTTAAAAACGCACATCGTCGGAATCTGACGTCTACTTTCTGATGGTGAAAACGGTATTTTAATAATTATATTAGGTAATAAATAATCGCGCTTTACAGGTTTCCCATAGGCTAGCATGGAATTTCGCAATCGGGGAGTTTCAGCGCAGCGTTTTTTTTTCTCCTTAGAACTCAGAAGCCGAATAATGTCATTTGTCACTAGAGGGCAGCACCACGGAAACGACATTATCCGGTCTTTTAGAATCAAAGAAAGGTGTTTTTAAAATTCGATTCCAAGGAATCTGAATTTATCTTCCGTAAAAAGGGAAAATATAAAAAGGGATTTACTTTTTTCATATTCCAACTTGACGTTTTCTCGGGTAGTTTTTTTCAGATTGCACTGCCTGGGACGTGAAATTCTTATGTTGTAAATATTTCTACAAACTTTTAAACATCTTGATTATCTATTTCTTCAATAAATTTTATATATTTTTTATTATTTAGTTGTTGTTTTTTTAATATGCTTTGTAATTTTTAAAATTTGAATTTTCTAATTTACTACTTCTTTTAAATATTTCAATAATCTTAGAATTTGTCTAACAAAGAATCTAGTGAAATTTTTACAATTATAGTAATTTTAAAGTAAATTTACAATTTCATATTTTGTCTTTGCATGCTGAAATGATGTCCTAGAGCTCTGATGTGAAAAAAATCTTCCCACCAGTCCTAGGCTCAAAGAAAGGATTTAAAATTTTTCTTTAAGTATATAATACAATTTCAGGTTAAACCCTAATCATATTTATAGTGCTTTTTAGCATATCTTCAAACTCTTAATAACACACAGCTCAAAGAATTAATGGCGCATTAGTTTGTAAATCAGCATTTTAAATTCCAAACCAAAAGTTATAAAAATTGAAAAAATTTTAAGTAAACATTTTATTTTGAATGATAAAATATTTCTTTTTCTTTTTTAAATACTGGCTAATGGGAGTAATTTGAAATACAGCGTGATTTATATCAAGTAAAAATCTTGTCTGGCCACAAAAAGATTAGAGAGAATATATATGTCGCATTCTCACAAAATTTTAACTTTCAGGAATAAATATCTGGTGAAATTAAACTTAGTAAAATAACATTTTAAACTTACAGACAAATGCCTTAATGATTCAAAATAAAGAAAAAATGGTCAGCAGCAAAGATTTTTTATTTAACTGAGGTTTAAGTTAACGAGTTTAATTTTCCTTACCGTTTTACCTCTCTAACTTTTTATTTTCTTCTAAATTTTTACTTATAATGAATTTGCATAGTACCCATAGAACATTCAAATAAGAAATAATAACAATGTAGTATTTTTACTACAAAATTTTGGTGTAACATTGTCTTAAAGGGGTATTAAAGAAGGGACGGTAAGGAAAATTATCACCTATTTTTAGGCAAATTATGTTAAGATTAAGTGATAGCCACAATGTTCATTGATTTTTAGAAACAGCTATTTACATTGGATTAATTTTAAAAAAAATTAATTTACCTCAAAAAGTGCAGGAATAAACCTTGGGGACGGTAAGACTACCAATAAAGCCACGATACTTGAAATTGATATTTAAATGCTGATTTAAATTCTGCAGTAAATTTCCTGTCAAAGAATTTTAGCCATTCTTTCTCTAGCATACTTCTGCCTGAGAAAAAAGTTGAAAAAAATTCTGTGGCTGCATCTGAAGTGATTTTCTGTATAATTTTAGCAAGAGGGACGGTAAGGAATCTAAAATCCAGAGACAGAGTTAAAAAAATATTAACAACCGTAAAAATATGTGCAGGTTTTTGCTACATATTTATATAAAACAATAGTCCCAATTTCGCAAAAAAAATTACATCGAATTACTTTTATTGAAACAATTTTTACAGACAGCTCCAAACTTAAAAATCAGCATCAGGGACAAGGGACGGTATAGGAATTTCGTGGTATATTCGGACCCCCAACCGGTGCCTGATTTACGGCAGGGCATTCTGGGCACGGTCCCAGGGCCCTTGATTTTCAGGGGCCCAAATGCTGCTGAAGGTTTTTCAATTATTGTCCAAAATCTGATGTAGTTTTAATATCTAATGAAATTTTACATTTCATTCTGTATTCTATTATGTTCATATTGTAAATGTGGTATATTTTGTCTGAAACATCCATTTATAATTACTTTATTATACTGAATATTTTTCTTTTATCTTTATCACTTTAAAAATGCATTATTTTTAATTCTTATTTAATCCTGCTAGTGTTCTCGTCAGATTATTTGGTGGTTGATGAGCGTAGCTTGCAGGCAGTAGAGCCCCCTAACATTTTAAATAATTGTAGCTTGGTGTTATCGAAAATTTATTATTAGTTGTTGCATACTTTATCATTCCAGACATACAGACTTGTATAGGAAAAGATAATCAACAACACACAATTTATTATAAAACGTCTACTCATTTAAATTTCATAATTGTAAAATAATTATTTAAAAGCAAATTAATGATTATCATATTTAATTTTTTAATGGATATATTAAAATAATTATTAAGTCAATGATGGTTATTTTAGTAACTAGTTTTTTTTTTCATTTTTCTTTACTCAATCCCCTCGAAAGCATCTGTGCCCAGGGCCCCCAAATTTGTAAATCGGCCCCTGCCCCCAACATCGTCCAAAATTTATTTATCTTGTTAATATTGTTATACAATCATGCTATGGAATGTTTTCCAGTATAAGAAATTAAAAAAAAAAAAAAAAAAAAACACAAGAATATGTACTAAAATAAAAATTATTATTCAGAAACTTAAAAGTCAAAATTATGTGTGAATGTCTCATATACATACTTCCTCAATAACGGACGTTCCTGAATTGCGGGAACCTCATCCTAGCGTACTTTTTTTCGATAACTAGCAAATATATTTTGTAAATTTTTATGTCTTAATAGCAGATGCCTCCAAACAATGGGCAAATTCTGTGCTCTCGAGGTATCCTTTATTCAGAGGTTTTGCCGTATATGTATACATATATATTTATATATATTATATATTTACCCGCGAAGAATATGTTGACATAGTTAATTGATTGAATTATTCGAACAACCCACTTCATATTATGACTGTTATAAATGTGAAAAAGATGAGATTCTTAACCTATAAAGACTATTATTTCCCTAATTGTAACAAGTTTTATTTTTTAATTAGAAAATGTTAAGCATGTTAATATTTTTAATTCAATAAGAAAACTTTAAAATATTAAATATTCTGTGACAAAATCAATATTTTGAAAATTTTCCATTTTTTTTAGGACTTGAAAATAAAAAGCCTTTCATAATTTTAAGGAACTTTAAAACTTCAGTATAGACTCATCAGGGACTGGGAGGGGGGGGGGGGTGAAGTTCAGCTCGTTTACTCCTCCCCCTCCTTCATGGGTGCGACACAGTGAGGGATAGATATAAGTAAAAATTGTATAACTTGATCACCAGCGGTGCACTTATGAAGTATCAAATTTGTTAAATCCGTATATGGTGCACTCTTAAAGGCGGAATAGAAAACCGCTAAAAATTCAAAAAGTGCAGGAGACAAAATTTACTATATTGAGCTAAAAGATTGATTGCGGATTCTTTTTAGGGATGTCAAAAAAAAAAAAAAAAAAAAAAAAAAAAAAAAAAAAAAAAAAACCGCCGAGGAGAACGAAAAAGCTCTACACATCGCGTGACACATTCGCGGAAAATTCAAAAATCACAACACGAATTCAAAAAAAAATTAAAAAAAACTTTATTGAAAAAAGGGCAAAATTCATCATATAGAGTAATTCATCTAAAAGATTGAAACCGGGTTAATTTTTCTAATATGGAAAAATTGCCTCGAAATGCTAAAAATTTAATAAAAAATTAAATTAAATCTAAACAAAAAATCCAAAAACTGGCTTCGAGATGCATAACTTCAGACATATGATGGACATAAATCATCAAGATGAATAAATGTGCTAAAAATAAACTAATTTCTTCAGTTACATAAACAATATAACTTTTCAACTTAGCCATAAATCTCTTTATATAATAATGTCTTTAACCTTGAAAATCCTGTGATAAAGATAATGACTTTTGAGTGCCTAAATTAGACTAATAAACTACAGTAAACTGTTTTGTTGTTATTATTCTGTATCTTATAATGTAAACATTGTTTTCATTCTGAAAAATGCTAACCGAAAAAGAGCGCACATAAAAAAGCTCTTATATTACAACTTAAATACGTGTTAATTAAACAACTTAAAATCTCACTGCATCTTAATTTATACTGATACTACAAATATAATCTGACATTTCTCTACTTAAAGGATGTAGAAGAAGTAAGTTATAGAATACAATTTTCTCCAAATATAAGGGGATAAAGGGTCTTACTGATATATGCGAAGGTTTTGCAGCCAAATACACTAACGTAACTTAAGTTTGACTGTCTGTTTGTACATAACTCGTATGGCGTTTTTTCATTTGCTTTTGTCGGTAGTCTGTTTTGCAAATGATTTTCTGTGCAATTTGCTTCTCCCCCCCCCCCCCCTCCCAGAAATTTAATGGTAAATTTGATTCACTTGATCATGTCCTTGCCATATCAACTAATGACCTATTTTCCTCTCTACCACACTGTTCTGGCTTGCGCAATATTGTACTGTGTGTTGATGTTTTATCCCATTAGCTCTGAGATAATTTTCCATTTCATCTGATGTGAATTCCCCTCCGTTATCCGTTCTAATTGCTTTCGGTTTTTCTCCAAATTTGTTGCTAATTAACGTGATGAATTCTTTAAGTTTTTCGTAAACTTCACTTTTTCCAGACAATGAGTATATGATCGTAAATCGTGAGTAGTCATAAATAAAAGTAAAAAAATATGATTTCCACCCTATTGTCGGTGTTTGAAAAGATCCGCACACGTCGGAGTGAATGAGCTGAAGTCTTTTAGTTACTCTATACTCTGCAATTTTCGGATAGGGTTCATCAGTTAATTTTGCCTTAATGCACAATGCACGGTTCACAATCTATGTTATGCTTACAGTTGTTTATTTGAATTCCTCTAGCTAGTTCTTTTTGCATAACTTCTTTAATTGATGTTAAATTTCTATGTCCTAACCTACGGTGCCATAATTCTAGGCATTTTTTGTTGTTGCAGCTTTGCGCTACATTTGCGTAGTTTTCGAATGCTAACTGAACTTCGTATAGGTTATTTACTTTTCGCGCTTCTAAACATATTTCTCCGTTAAGTTTGAACATACATCTGTCATTTCTGAATATAATTTCACATTCATTTTGCGTCGCTTTGCTAACCGATAATAAATTTGTTTCGATTTAAGGTACTAGTAATACATCCTTAACCCAGGTGAAGTCGCGCATAAACAGGGTATGAACGGTTTTCGGTTTGTCACCAATAAGTGCAAATAATAATCGTCAACTTATTCAGTCGGAGACAATTGTTACAAATTATGCGATAAAGTAAGTTGAAGATTACTCTTCGAAAAATAGTGGTGACAATTGTTAAAACTGTATGCACCCGGGGTATGTCATACCACACGTGACTCCTCCCGGGTTAAGTGTTATTTCATGAACTTTGTTGTCTGATGTTCGTGTACTTTTATTTACGTCACCTGACCCATAAGCGATCTGTTTTTTTTTTTTTTTTCGTTTGCGATGGTTACATTTGTTTTTCCGCGTGATTTTATGTCTGTAAACATTGATTCTGAACATACAGTATGGCTTGAGCTGCCACTGTCTACTGTAAATGTTTTGTTTTCTATTCCTTGCGTTATAAAAGCATAATTTTTATTTTCGCTCGCTCTCCATTCCATGTATTGTTTTCGTTTTCGGAGTGGCTGTACCTACGGTTCGATTCCGGTGTTTGTTCACTTCTAAAATTGTTAAGACTGGTGATGTACGGTAATGTTTTTTTTGTTTGGTCTAATATGTTGATTTTGTGGCGTGTTTCGTGTTTTGGCTTTGTTATGCCAACATTCCGGTGTGTTATGGTTTTGCATCCGACAATTGGAGCAGTATTTATTATTCGTTTTGTTGTTGTATTTTTTCTGGTCTTTAAATGCTCTCGATGTATTTTCTGGTTTCTCTTCATTATCATATCTTCGGTCATATTCGTCAATAAGTTTAGACAATAAATGACGGAGTAAGCTCACTTTCTTCTCTCGACTCGAGAGCAGTAATAAGAGTATCATAAGACTGGGGTAGGGAGCATAGTAACAATGCTTAAATGTGGTTATCATTTCTAACTTCTCCTATGGCCGCTAATTTATTTACTATTTCCATTAATTTTGTGATATGATTAACAACGTTGCCACATTCAGCTAATTTAATGCCATAAAGTTTTCTTAAAAGATACAGTTTGCTACACAAATTATGTCGCTCATGGATTTCGCGCAAAGCTTGCCAAGTTTGTCTGACTGTCTGTAAAATTTTAACATGGGTAATCTGATTATCATCAATTGTCAAATTGATAAGTGCTCGCTCTTTTCTATTGCTTTTGGACCAAGTATCCGTAATCGGATTATGCGGGTCTTCCGTGACTACATGAAATAAATCTTCCTTTGTTAAAAGCATTTTGGCCTTGAACTTCCATATTGAATATTTTGTAGTTGTGAGTTTTTCGATTGCTAAATTGTCTTTAGAAGCTGCCATTTTCTTAACTTTTAATTATTTACGTGTTACCGTAAAAAGTTCTTTCAACTTTTCTTTTTTGAAACTTTAAAAGTTTATTTAACTTTATTTATCAAATATCTGATATTTCAGATTTCAGTGGAGGCTATTTAATTTATTTATTTCTAATCAGTGTTCATAATCTTGATAGGATTTTGAATCCCATTAAAATTTATATTATTATAGATTTTTAAAAATATACTTTCTGGTCGTTTATTGCAATCGTTTATTGCTTTTATTTTTCCTCATTGATTTCCAATATATCATTTCATGTTTTGAGATAATCTTGGTCTCTTACAGAAAATCTTGGTCAAGTTCGTAAATGGGCAAAATCGGACGAAGGGGGTGGAAATGGGGAGGAGTTTTGTAAAAACCGAAAAAAACCCATAGCTTATTAATTATAATGCAATCAAATCAGTTTAAAGTTTTTATTACTTCTAAGAAAATTGCCAAAAATTGATGTATGACAGATTTTTGATATCATTAAAAATGGGCTCAAGGGGCGAAAAAATAGGGTTTTAAGAAGAAAAAAATTCTTAACTTCGTCAATTCACAAGATATCAAATCCGCTTTAATTTCTTATAAATCTTCTTAATATTATCTACAACTTTTATACTGACAAGTTTTTGATAGGACCAACTCTTACAGCTTAGAAAAATAAACAAATAAATAAATAAAATAAACAAATAAATAAAAAAAAATAATAATAGAGGTTGAAGAAAAAATTATCGTATTTACATGATTCTGATAAAACCAGCTCTTATAGAAAAAGGAAATTAAAAACTCGTCATAAGCGGCCAGATAAAATTGTTAAACTGGGTCTATCTCTAATCTTGATTTAGTTTTTGTTGGTGGAATTTGTACTTAACTTCGAAATCTACATGTGCCTCTAGGCCGAGCCGGCAGGGATTTCTTTTTTCTTTGTGTGTTTCAGCTGCGTTAAAAATTTCAATTTATACAGATCCGAGATTCGTTTGCCAAAACAGATCGGAGCTAAGGCATTGTGACCTCCTACTCTAGGTTCGCTTTGATAGATTTTTGATTTAAAAAATATAATACAATAAAAATTCGAGGCTATACGCTGCCGAAGGCAGAGGACCTCAACACTGAATCCCTCCCGCCGAAAATGTCTGAATTCAACACTGATTTTGGGTATATTTATGGTTGTTATCTCGGGCCCGGGCAAGTCTGGGTGGTCAGCTAGGGGCTGTGCATATATATCGTTATCACTTTAAGGGGCAGGGGGGGGGGGGGGTTGGGCACACTTGATATCGTAAGATATCTCTTGGGGGAGGAGGGCTTTGCTTTTTGATATCGTTATCGTTTTTGATCCAACCGAATTTTTCTTTTTTCCGTAACTTCTCCTTTACATCCAAGTAGTTTGTTACCTTTTTTAACCATTTGGAAAAATGGTTATTGTTCTATTCAGGGTAGGAAATCAAAACCATATCTGAAGGTTTTTATTGGTTTAATCCGCATTTTATTCGTATTCTGATTGGTCTATACAGTAATATGTATTTCCCTTTACTTTCAACAGAAATGGATACCTCTGTTGCCACTATGACAAAAAAGTAACAAAAACTACAAAAAAATATTAATAACTCAGAAACAAATTGAGATACAGCTTTCAAACAAATTGCATTTAAAAGTACATTTTTTTCTGTATCCGACGGTGTAAAAAGTAATATTGTCGGATGTTTAGAAGTTTAAGAATGAAATTTCATTTAAAATTGGCCGTCAGATTTCTTGGAAATCTGACGATGGAAAAGCCTTTTCCCGAACAGCCAATGAAATGCTTGGATAATACATAAGTTTCAGGTGGATAATAACTAATGAAAATGAAAGAAAATGAAGAACAATTTCTGCCAAAGAGTTACTTTTAATTTGTAAGATTTTCACGTGCAAAAGAAAAATGGAATAAGCCAATTAAAAATTAAAAAAAAAAAGATAAATAGGACCGGAATGAATACATATAAATATTTCACACCAAATACGAGTCGCGGGTGATTTTGTCGCTTGGAATTTTTACGTGTAATAACACTATTAATGTTTAATTCATGGCGTACATAATGTATGATCAACTCCGTGCGATTTTTTATGTCTTAAATTTTAGTCTTTAAAAAAGTAATTTTCCAAATGGTCGTTATAATTTGTTAAATTGCTTTTTTTTTAAATTTATTTATTACTATTTTTATATGTTTTTATAGAAATACAAAGCTATTATTAAAGCCATTAAATGTTTATAAAATCATTTCATTCCAAAATTTGGAATACCCCAACGTTTGACATTCCTGTTTTTCTGCTTTATGCACATATAATTCGCTGGGATAGAAATCAGGAGTATCATAATATGTAGAAGTGATACTTGCGTTTTCTAGTAAAGAAAGACAAAGAATGTGGTCCACAATTTTGTTGATAAGTTCTGCTTTTAACCTCCCTGGGCAGGGGCAAGTGCAAAAAGACATTATTACTTTTGAATACATTATGTAACAATAAGCTATTATTAAAGGCTTTTAAAAGCTAACTAACACTTTTAGATTTGATATAAATTTATTTCATGGTATTTTATTGACTTGTTGAATCCGTAAAGTATGCGACTAATAAATGTATAATCAGGTGTGTATCACTGCAAGAGCATAAAAAGAAAGAAAGAAATCTAAAAATAAAAGAATTTTTAGACATTGATAACGATATCATCGGTTGGAGGTGGGGGGTCGACGAATGATATCGTAAGGTGGGGGGAGGCCCAAAATTAGCAAAATGTTGATAACGTTATATATGCATAGCCCCCTAGTGTTAAATAAAAGCAAGAATCTGTTAAAATCTGCCGTTCTGTTTCACCGTTAAGGCCAATCGAAAATGGCAACATGGTCATTAAGCTTTTGCGACGAACGTCGGGTATACTTGACTAAGAGTGCGTACAATCCTTGGTTTTTCCTACCAGTAATTTTTTATCGTAATTTTCGCTTTATTTAATCACAGATTTAGGGAATTAAAAAAATTTATTTCCTAATACTGTTTCCCAAAAATGAACACGAAAGAAAAATCATGCTTCAAGTATAGATTATGAAACACTTCCCAACACATTCAGGATACTGTAACAAAACTTCCCCGTTTAAGAGGGTGAAAGGGATATTTAAGTAAACAATTTGAAAAACACATAACTCATTTAAAAACCCAATTTTCTCAATCACCATCTATAATTGGAAAAGTATTCAAATGCTTTTGTGAAACCCTGTATAGGATTTGCAGATTTGTATATATACTACATAGTATGTTATAATATCCAGTACGCAGTTGAAAATTCCCCTTGAGCAATTTCCGTCAATAAACATAAATGAATTATTTTGTGCAACCCTGTATATGATCTACAGCAGGCACGGCAAACCTTTTTGCGTACGCATGTCAAAAATTCACAAATAATATCTATTAACAAATGTCGCGTGCCAAACTTTTGTGCAGGGTACGATGTTTATACAAAACACTGTTTATAAAATCAGTTTGCTTTCATGCATTAATTTTAATAATTAAGAAATATTCAAAACCAAAATGCGATTTCTCTCTAATAATGGAATCCGCCATTAAATTAATGAAATTTTAATTCGTAAATAGGATTTATTTATGGAGTACGTAAATGGTATTTATGGAGTCAAAAAAAAAAAAAAAAAAAAAAAAAAAATGCTAATTTTTATTTTAGTATTTTTTAAATTAGCATGAATCATCTGAGTTATAATTATCCAAATTGTTTTAAACAATGTATTTATAATGTATTGGCGAGATTTTTGCTGTTGTACATTCGATGGAAAATGATTTATACCTTGTTCATATTTTGTTATTTTTGTTAATATACATATCAAAATTGGGTCCATTTGCCCTTTTATTGCAGCGGCTATCTAATTTTATTCATCTGAAAATTACAGGTTTTAAATTCATATAGAAGGGGGAAACGCATGTCTAAAACATTACAAAGCATCGCAGGAAAAGGAAGTTATCAAATTTAAATCGAAAGTTTTTTAATTTCACGTGCCAGAGAAATTGTTTTGCGTGCCATAGGTTCACCAACCCTGATCTATATAGAATTTATGCTCAAAAATTGAAAACGTGCAATGCTTAGAAGCTCGAACCTGATTAAGTCGAGTTAGCTTTTTCTGCTAATCGGCTTTGCGGATTGAGGTTTACTCGGAATTTTCTTTGGTTGCAGGGATGCGGATGAGTTTCATATAAAACGATTTTCACCTGAAACAATATTTTAGACTTTCTTTTGAAATATCGTGTTAAATTGAACCAGATCCGTAGGAGTAACCCAACCCACAACCGACTTGAACACCTAAACCGGTGTTGGGGTAACATTAATTATGGAAAACTAAGCAGGTGGCAAATGGCAGCGTTACCTCATTTAGAAATTGATTAACAAGCTTAGAGAGAGCTCCTCTCCAAAGAATGTATTTTTATTTATTTATTTATATTTTATTTATTTATTTTTTATTTTATTTTATTTTTTTATTTATTTATTTATTTATTTTTTATTTTTTGAGGGGGTGGGGGTCGAAAAAAAGAAAAATCTTTATATATAAAATATAAGTAGATTATAAACGATATTAGGACACAGGCTGCTTATTTCTTTTAAACGTGCAGTTTTTAATAACTTTTAAAATTTTATTATTTGAGTACTTAATTGATATCTTTCATATAAAAATGGTTCTTGGTATATTAGTAGGTAGTTAAAATATGTATTAAATGAAAAAAAAAAAAAAATACAGTTTTCATATATAAAAAAGACTTTCAACTATGCTCTGTACAACGAGCAAAATAGTGGATGAATCCCCTGCCTTTAATAATAATAATACATATATATCTTTTAATGTTGATAGTAATAATAATTCTTGGGATTTTCTATTGATTGCTCTTAAATATAAAAAAGTTGTGGTCTCAGAAAATGACCGTTTGCACATTATTTTCTAAAAAAAATATTTTTTTCAAAATAAAATAAACAAAAATAGAATTTCTTTATTGGGAAAATTTACTGGATACGCTCATAGTCATTTTTATTTAAAATCGATTTTGATGTAATCAAAACACAGTAGTTAAAAAGGGGGAGAGGAGGGGTTACTATGTTCTTAATAAAACGAAAAGTAAAATAATAAAAATCCTTCATATAAAAAATTCATCTTTTTATTAAATCAGAAATTTTTATCCTTTATTAAAATTTTAATTCGTTAAAAGAACTATTACAATGTGCTCGACACGAAATAAAAACTCGCATAACATGTTTTTCGCAGTATTATTGTTTTAATATGCAACACATGTTCGAATTTCAAGTTGATGAGGGGAAAAACATAAATTTGACCCGGACGTGATTTGAACACGCAACCTTCTGATCTGGAGTCAGACGCGCTACCGTTGCGCCACCGGGCCATGTCAATAGTTGTCTAGTGTACATTTACATAATCATAGATTTTATATGTAATTAAAAATAGATAATTTAATATATTTTTAATTCATTTATAAATTTCTTTGTTTTTCATTCAACTTTTTATATAAAACAATTGTAGATATTCCAGCTATCTTTTCCCCATTCATAATAGAATCAGCTAAAGCAATGCAATTTTTAACAATTTATTAAAATTTAAATTACTCATGTTTACTGTAAAAAGTTTAGCATTTGCTGGGTTATTTTATTTATTCATATATTTAATTCAAAGCATTAGTAATCGTAAGTGATCTGACTGGTAGCGAATATAAACACAATTTTTTGTTCTCTTTGTGAAAAGATGGCAACGGCGATTAGTAAATATGGCATTTAACAGCAGCATCCGTAATCCCAGCTGTTAACTAGGAAGCAATGTAAACTCTACTGAAGTAAAAAAATAATATTAATATTATAAATGCGACGGTTGTTCGTAAAAGTAGACGACTATCAACGACACCGGTAGGTCAAATTTAACGAGATATTTATGGATGACGGACTCATGACTTTCTTATTCAGTAACTCTTTGAGATTTTCATAGCAATGTCTAGTTGGTAAGTTAATTATAAATTTCTTTTAAAAGTAAACAGTGGTTCTGTAGTATTTTCTTTACTTATGAATATTTATTTTAATAAAATGTTCTTTATAACTTATTGAAATAAAATTAAAATTTGTTTGTTTATATTTTGTATGTGATGATTTTTTTATTTATTCTTATATCAGTAGTTGTTTATTTATCTTATCCAAGCACTTGTTTCGCTGATCACTAATATTATATACATCTTAGCGTTTTCAAATAAGAAAATAAAATTCTAAGAAGTCACTTTTCTTAATGCATTGAGGAAAATATTTTCTAAAGTTAAATGATACACTAAAGTCTGAATTATTTGTCGTCAGCAAAATTGTACTGTTATACTTTTGTTTTCATTTTCTCAATTCATATAATTTTTACAAGCTCTATCATAAAACTTTTCAATTAATTCAGTATTTTAGTAGTATTAATTACTGTAGTTATGTCAATTTGCTTTGATACAGACATTTTAGTAATAATATTCAAAACTCTTAACTTTTTACTGAATTATATGTAATGCCAGCTTTCCAGTTTGAAGGTAATTGTGCTGTAGAGTTTGTTGTGCTACATATATTTGTATTGTGATTAATATTTGTTACAATTTTATGCTTTAAGAAAATTACCTGAAAAAATATGTTTTAGAAAGTTTAGTTTCCTAATTCTACTAAAAAAAAAAAATCAAAGGCAGTCTGAATGTATTATATTTATTTTTAAAATTCATTACAATTTTTTAGTATTCATAACATTCAGCTCCGGGCCCTTCCATTAAAGAATATTTTGGTACTTTTCCATTATCCCGTCGACTGCTTTCCATGAAAAAAAAAAAAAAAACTATTATCAAACTCTGAAATCTAATTTATGAAATGAAGAATGTTGCCATTCTAATTTTTTAACTAGTTGCCAGGGTTCGTAAATATCATGATATTTTCGAAAATATCAAAAATATCGGATATTTTGATATATATCCGATATTTTCGATATATATCCGATATTTTCAAAGCAGCCAACTTACCGCTGATAATAAATGTTTTTGAGTATAATATAGATTAGAAACTAAAATATATTGCACTTAACATGAAAACTAAATCAAACAATATTCTAAAAATGTATTTATCTTTATCTTTCTGTTTTTTGTTTTTTATTTTCACTAAGAACAAAATGGAAGATGAACTAATTGAAAACAGTAACAATTGGCTTTATACACTTATAAAAAAAACCTAACTACAGGATTCAGTATCAAGATCAAGAATAAAAAAATCAGATATTTTTAAAACAAAATTTTAAATACAAAAAAGTATTTTTAACTGAAAAAATTTAACAAAGTATAAAATGTCTTATTTTACATTTCCTAACATGTTGTATAGTTTAAACTCAACTGAACCAAAACTTGAGAAAAGATTATTTTCTAATATAACTGCTTAAATTAGTCAGTTTATCTTTCAATGGTTGTTCTGAATTAATTATGTCCCACATAATTATTAGTTCAACATTTAAAAATAAAAGCTTCAAATCCAAAACTTGAAAAATATATTAGTTTTCTTTTTTGGCTAAAAAAGTCACATCCAGAAGAGACAAAAGTTCTTTATCAGATTCACACAGTCAATAACAGTTGAAAATTCATTTCATTTACACTGAAATATTACAAATACAGCATACGACTGAAAATATCAAAATATCTAGCGCACATTCATATTTTGAAAATAAATATCAAATGCAGAAAATATGAAACATCTTGATATTAAAAACAAATATCAAGTATATGAAAATATCAAAAGTCTTGATATTTTGAAAATAAATATTGGTTATACATTATCCACTGATATATATCAACGAAAATAAATGAAGCACAAACACCCTACAGTGGTATCCCAGAGATGTAAAACGGCCAAGAAGATGACCTGAAGTAAGATGGAGTGATGAAATCAGAAAAGTAGCCAGTGTAAATTGGATGACTAAAGCATTTGACAGGAAACATAGGAAAAACCTGGGGGAGACCTACATCCAGCAGTGGATTGAAAACGGTTGATGATGATGATATATCAACGATCCCTGGCTATATATAAATGATTATCTAAATTACATTTTATCTTTCAATGGCTGTTTTGAATTAACTGTCTCACATAATTATAAGTTCTACATTTAAAAATAAAAGTTTCAAACATAAAGCTTGGAAAAGATTTCTTTTCTTCTTTTCCTAAAAAAGTAATTGCCAGAGGCAAAAGTTCATTATCTACAGAATGACACAGTCAATAACAGGTAGAAATTTTATTGACACTTGCTTTGAATGTAGAAAACATAAAAATTATCTTGCTCAGTGATATTTTGAAAATAAATATCAAATATACAAAATATCAAACATCTTGATATTTTGAAAATAAATATCAAGGATTTGAAAATATCAAAAATCTTGATATTTTAAAAATAAATATCGGATATATATCAAGATATATATCATGATATATATCCATCGATATATATCAACGAACCCTGCTAATTGCAAACAGCAAAATTAATTAATTTAGAAATGAAAACATCGGCTGAATCCCAAAACAGCTGAGACACTTGGTATCATTTAATTTGATGAGGCGATAAATGGATTTTTGTTGTTACCAGTTCGTTTTGTAAATTCTTTCCACGCTTACAGTGGTCTGATCTTGAATCGGGATTGGTTGATTTGCTGTGTATTGGATGGTTACGCCTACCTGAAAACATTTATTTACAATTAGCTCAGCGGTGTTTTGACAACTCAACTCCGCATTTGTAAAAATAGAATGTCGGCAAATCAAAAGTTTGTTATTGTTAATATTTGTTAATTTTTTTTTTTTTTTTTTTTTGCTGTTTTTAGTTGTAAAATTTGAAAGTTAAAGTACCTGTGTAATTTAATTTGAAATTGTGAGTATTTGTTCATTTTTTTTTTTTGCTGGAAAGTTAAATGAAGTTTGACTGTAAATTTACGAAATTATGGCAATTCAACATTTTTTAGAGTTGGTTTTCAAGAAAGGAGGTGTCTGTTAAGGTATGTTAATAATTTTATGCACTTTTTGTTGTAGCGTTTTATATTAGCCGTTTATTGTATATTTCTCATGTATGCTGCCCTTACGAGTTTTGTACATTTTGAGATTTGCTACAGAGCGAGAACTGTTGAATTTTGAGATTGCTACACAGCGAGAACTGCTGAATCCAGTGATTTTTTTTTTTTTTTTCGATTAATGAACGCGTAAGCATTCATATGACGATTACTGATTGCCGCTTTAAATCTTCAAAATGTCCTAAACTCGTTAAAGCGGTGGTCAATAATACATGTATGAATTCTGTGCATTCATGAAAAAAAAATCACTGGTTGCAGCAATCTAAAAAATGCACAAAACTTGTTAAAGCATCAGCCAATAATGCATGTATGAGCGCTGCACGTTCATGAAAAAAAAAAAAAAAAAAAAAAAACACTGGACGCAGCAACCTAGTTGTTCATCAATCTCAAAAATCCACAAAACTCTTAATGCTGCGGTCACTAAATGCATGCATAAGAGACATACAATAAAACACTAATACAAAATATACATAATTATTAACAAACCGTAACAGACATCTCTTTTCTTGAAACCAAACACTAAAAAATATTGAAGTGCCGTAATTTCTCAAATTTCCAATCATCTGTATACTGTAATTTATCTTTCCAGCAAAGAAATCAAACAAATACTAACAATTTCAAACTTTATCTCACCAGCACTTTAATTTTCAAATTTTACAATTAAAAAACAATACACAATACTTTATCATCATTTAAATCTGAAAAAAAAAGGTGTCTCCCATCTTCTATCTACACTTTCCCAAATTACATGGTAGTAGAAACCATGCTGTGCTGAGTTGTCTGTTTCAGATTTCATATAATATCAATGACGTCAATGAATAATCAATGACGTCAATAAAATGTTTTTACATAGGCGTAACCAAAAATATGAAAAAAACTGTGCATAAATATAGTGAAACTTAAAAGCGCATATCATAATTAAAATTGCATTTCGAACAATCATTGCTAATATACAGTACTTAGGATACAATATAGTATCTGAAATATTTTGTGCGTCCCTGTAAATACTATGCACTTCGTATTATACATGAAATAATTGATACTAAAGCTCAGCAACATATATCAATTTCAATATATTTGAAATAGTTTAACATAATTCAAATGTGGCCTTGTAAATGAATAATAACTATTCTTTGCCCTGTATATTCTACATAATGCATATTTTAGTGGACTTCATAAATGCAAATCAATTTTACTATATTTGAAATTGCGTAACACCATTAAAAATCATTTGAAACAATTTTTTCCCATTGGTCGTAATGTAATGGAATACTTTTGACTGTCCCTGTAAATGAACTAAACATGCTACAAACTTCATTTGAAATAGGGTTCGTGCTATGGTAGAGGTCACTAACATCCAAAAATTTCAGAACAATCGGAGTATATTTACAAGAGCTAGAGCACAGACAGACAAACCAA
Source organism: Maratus speciosus (assembly GCA_963932465.1). Taxonomy (NCBI): domain Eukaryota; kingdom Metazoa; phylum Arthropoda; class Arachnida; order Araneae; family Salticidae; genus Maratus; species Maratus speciosus. The sequence continues at coordinate 235,228,447 of OZ010791.1, read as the reverse complement.
AGTCATAAACACTTTTCAATTTTGTTGGAAAGTGTCAAAAATGGTTAAATTATTAAAAGTAAATAATTAATGTATAATTAAATATGCATGATAAAGATGAGATACATTTTCTTTGAATTATTCGATGAAACTTTACTCATAAAGGTAACCTATTAATTCACATCAAAATCTTAAAGTAAGGAAGATATATTTCAGGATTTTAGCCAGTCTTTAAAAACAAATAAAGCTTGATTAATACATAAATATATTTTGTAAAAAGATTGCGATTACAAGTGATATCAGCAATATCTTGATTTTTTATTTTTTTTTTGAAATAAGTTTATACTTCATGAAAAAGCATAAGTTCAGTCATGTTATTAAGAATTATAGTTATTAAAATACATATGAAATGTTATTAAACAAAAAAATTCTGTAATTTTTCTCCTACATCTTGAACTGAAATTTTCATTGTTTACATCTGCGATTATGTGCAGAATTGAGGGAGTCTACTGTATTGCCAAATATTGCTTCAATTGCCATAATTAATATTGCCATTGGCTAAGGCTAGTCATCGTTGGATCCAATTATGACAGACCAATGTCATTTGTATTGGTATGTTCCTATTTACATATTTTACTATGATTATTTATAACTACTTATTTTAATTTGAACTGATTTTTTTCTTTTTATTCAGAATAATAAGTTTTAAGAAGTTTATAAAACAGTTAGAGTATATTTTTCTATAAGAACTAATAAGGCTTTTAAGGCCATATTTTTAAACACTTTTATTATAACTGTGCTAGTGAATATTATATATAACAAAGGGGTAAACCTGGGCTTCCCGGGTTACAGAATAATAATAAGAGAAAACCATTTTTTTTAATTGGTAACTAATCGATATTTTACATTTAATATACATTTTTTTAAATGCCCTCTAACAATACCAAAAATCATATTTATATGAAAAATAGAAATAATACATTCAAACAAAATTGTAAAATTTATTAAAGGCAATACTTTCGTATGAGACTTGCGCCAAGAGTTAACAACCGAAAAAATAGTAAAAAATCACTATTTACAATCAGCCTTTTTTATAGCTAGACAGGTGGCCAGACAAACTGAATTTATGCATAAAGAAATCACAAATATTGATTAGAAAGGCAATTCTCAGTGCTTTTATTTGAAAAAACAGTTTTCCCCATGTTCTGATTAGGGATTGACCGAAGCAGCAATTTTGCCGAATACCGAAGCTTCGGTCGAAGTGTATACCGAAGCTTCGGTATTCGGCAACCGAATACTTGAAACTTTTTAATACGCATTTTTGCATATATTAGCTTTTTTTAATAAGCTTTAATTGAAATTAAATTATCAATAATTTAATTCAGTTACATTTTTATTCTACAATCTAATTACACAAAAAAATTTAATGACTTCTTTCCACTCACAAATTCATTAACTCATCACTTATTTTTTAATATTTTATCACTAGTCAATACCGAAAAATAACCTATGAAAATATTAAACTATACAGGTTATTATTAAGGATAAGGATTGTCATAAAAACAAAAGTTCATTCAAATAATAAGAAACAATGTTGTCAATAAGCTGATTTACTGATTGTCTAAATCTCTAATTATTAACATACTGAATAGGAATGTTCTCAAAATACAAAAAGTATTATATCAATTTGTACATTTAACTATTTTCCGTCAAATTATTGATAGAATATTTATATTTTGATTAATATTTTAACATTGTGGTGGTGAAGATGAGAAATTTGAGCGATTTTGATATAATAGTTATAAATCTATAGGATAGGCATAAGTGTATACTTATTTTATGTGGGTATTTTCTTTAATATACACCTTAGATATACAGATATGAACTCTGATATACTTATTTGATCTGTATATTTAAAAAAAATACACATTAAAAGAATTTAAATAAAAAAAAAAACTAATGTAGAAGTAAATAAAATTAAATGATAAGGGAAAGATGCCCATCTTCCTTACTTTGTTTTTTTCTCTGTTGTAGACAGTTGTTTTGATTTCGCTCCTATGTAAACTATTTTAGGAAGGAAAAAGTTTTTTTTTTTTTTAATTAAAAATGACCTTTGACTTATTTTTTGTAGTGCAGCTGAACTCTGAACTCATGCACATAACATTAAAACTCATTGTTTAGCCTATTCTACTGCTAAGTAAAAGAGAATTCTTCTACTTCTAAGAAAATACTTATCTGCAATTATTCGGCCGAATACTTAAAAGTATTCGGCCGAAGCCGAATATTCGGTTTACATGCCGAACCACCGAATACCGAATCAACTATTCGGTATTCGGTCAATCCCTAGTTCTGATAAACAATTTTTTGTAATAAATTTCTACTGTTACTAACTATGAACACTTGGTAAAAGTCAACTATGTAATCTTTGTCTGCTATTGGGAAGTGCTGGGTTCAAACCCAATTGTGCCCGTAGTCCTAACCGTTAGGAGTTTTCCGTGGTTTTCTTCGAACCTTGGGTAACTTTGCATAAATATGGGTTAGGTTCCCTTAGTAGACCCCCCATGGAGGTCATCTCCCCCCTCGAGCCTAATCTCTAATGTAGATAATCGGCTGTCATAAAACAACACTTTGTCTATTATTGGTATTTACATGTATATACCAGTCAATGACACCTAACAATTATAATTTTAATCATTAAATTAATGATATACAGAAGAAGATCTTTATAACGCAAACCTAAAAACGCAAGGTTGTGCGTTATATAGAATTTTGCATTATATGGATCACATCATTAAATTCACCTTGTAAACATGGCCAAATATGTCTGAAGCACATCAAAATACATTAGAATATCTTTATACTGCATTTCTTGTTACCAAGAGTTATCCAAATTATAAATTTTTGCATAATATAGGCCAGACATTGTTAATTTTACTTTATAAACATAATCCAAATATAACTGACACAACCATCCCTTATATTAGACATTTTCAAAAATGTTTATTGTAATAATAGCATTTTTTTAGTAAAAAGGTCTTAAATCAGAAGATAAAGTTGAACTAATGTATCAAATTTAGTCCTCTAGAGAGTAGCAATATTTTACAATGTGAAAGTGCAGGTGCTTTTTAACTGCAAAAATCATTGTTTACATCTGAGAAGTTGTGCGTTATATGGAGAATTGCGTTATATAGAATTGCGTTATAAAGATCTTCTACTGTATAGTTATATTGTAATTATAGTATGGAATCTCTTATCTGGAAACCAGTTATCTATAATGATATTTTCCAATTGACAGATTTCAGAATCTTTCCAGAAAAATGTATCATACAGTGCCAGCTTGATAGTTACGTTGGTTGATACATTGCAATACGCATGTTATAACCAGGGCTGCGGAGTCAGAGTCGACCCATTTTTGAGCGAAAGAATCGGAGTCAGATCTGTTAAAATTCCCGGAGTCAGAGTCGTCCATTTTCCCCCCACCGACTCCGCAGCCCTAGTTATAACTTGATGCCAATATTTAAGATATGAAATGGAAACATATTTAGTTAGTTGTTGAGTGTTTTGATGGTATTTTTCCGTTATACGGACACCATGCCAAAATGTATGCTAATGCGCCAATTATTTCAACCCTGTTCATGAAAAGGATTTTTATTGTGAACATGCAACATAATGCCGTAGTTCATAATATATGCCATCATATACATATGCACCATACATATATATACACAATATATACCATACACCATATGCATGTATTCGTATAGACAGGCCATAGTTCGTAAAAGCCTGTAATTTCCAAATGTTATATTTTTAAAATGCTCACTTTACTATCGACAATGTTTTTTCATTTATTATTCAAATGTTTCAATTCACATGATTTTCATTTTGCGCCAACTATTACGCTTGGTGACAATGGTGTCCATATAATGGAAATGTACCATTTTGATTTTTATGCAATATTGACTTTTCCAAGGAATTCCTGTAAATTGCATTATTTGAAATTCTAATTAATATTTTATCTTGATTGGATCTGATTGTTAATCTGAGTAATCTAATAATTAATTTGAAATCAAACAATGCTGCAGCCAATTTGGTCAAATGGCTGTTGCTTTAAAATGCCCAACTTGTTACTGGAATACATCTGGTCTCGACCTATCTGAATAATTGTTTATATATATGATATTAAATTATAATATAGAAATAATGTATGTATATCAATTATGCAGAATAAACTATTAGGTACTAATGACAATATTATTTACCAAGTTTTTATTCTTTTCGCCAGGGCATAAAATAACATATAAAGTAGGCGACACTAGTGTCGCCCAGTACCAAGTTATTGTCGCCCAGTGACAGGGGATGGTGCCAGTGCCAGCTATTTTTCAATAAAAAACCGGCAAATAACATATGTTGACTCTGTTATACAGGAGATGATAAGAATGGCAATTGTCGTCATAGCAGTAAAAAAAAACACAAAAAGTAGAGATCGACCGAAAATTCGGTTTCCTTTTCAGCCCAGAATCTAAGTTCGGCGAAAATGCTTTCAAAAATTCGGCCAGACCGAAACATCTGTATTCCGAAAATCTCATTTCTTCCTTCGGAAAATTTCAACATGACTCATTGATTTGAGCTGTATCAACGAGAAAGTTCTACTAGTATAACAGATGATAATTTACAACAATCATCATAAAGGAAAAATCGATTTATCTATACATAAAACATTTCCTAATTACAAGGAATTCGTATAATTAGAAAATCATTCTGTGTCGTACATGAAATAATTAAGTTTTATTTTATATGAGAATAAAAAGTTTTGGTCAGAGGCACAGAGAGCCAACTTGAGCCACATGTATAATTACTCGTATAATTAATTAATAATTCTGTATATTTATGTATGTATTCATTAACTAAAAACATTTTTTGGACATTTTCGTTTTCAGCCGAAAATAGAAATATTACCGAAATAGAAATATTTTCTGTCTTTAACACCTGTTTCGGTTGATCATTCACATAAAGCAAAAAAACATGGTAGCACGTTTTTCTATCCTAGTAGATCTTTCTATTATGAAATATGGAGTTGGTAACAAGTTTGTTACAGCACGATTTATTACAGAAGAACAAGAAATGAAATCATGGAAGACGATAGTATTCCAGTGACGCAGCCTTAAGCCTAAAATCGTATCGTATCGTATCGTATCGTAGAATTCGTAGATGGCGGAACTCATATATACACCTAACTCGACTTCAAAGAAAACGCGAAAAGCTGCCTTTCAATAACTCAGCAAATATAGCTCTTATTATTCTGATTTTTTTTAAGCAGCCTTATATCTGCAGTCTAATCCTATTCTGAAATTTTTAGGTTTCTACGTGCAGTACATTTTGAGATCTAATCATTCACATAAAGCAAAAGAAACACGGTAGCACGGTTTTTCTATCCTAGTAGATCTTTCTATTATGAAATATGGAGTTGATAACAAGTTTGTTACAGCACGATTTATTACAGAAGAACAAGAAATGAAATCATGGAAGACGATAGTATTCCAGTGACGCAGCCTTAAGCCTAAAATCGTATCGTATCGTATCGTAGAATTCGTAGATGGCGGAACTCATATAACACCTAACTCGACTTCAAAGAAAACACGAAAAGCTGCCTTTCAATAACTCAGCAAATATAGCTCTTATTATTCTGATTTTTTTTAAACAGCCTTATATCTGCAGTCTAATCCTATTCTGAAATTTTTAGATTTCTATGTGCAGTATATTTTGAGATCTAAATACCGATTTTTAAAGCAAAAGCGATGTCAGAAATTCCTAATTTCGATTAAGCGAAAACGGCCTGGGCAACTTTCTTTAAATTGATATATAATATAAATCTGTTTTATGTGAAGAGAATAAGATAACAGTTGTTTCCGGGAAAACTCTAATTTTTTTTTTATTCACATTTTTTTTTCTCCGAAAATGACATGGGCGATCTTATTAAAATTAATATTATATAATATGAATCTATTTTAGATGAACCGAATAAGACCATGATTGTTTCCAGGAAGACCCTTATTCGTTATATAATAAGCATGAAAAATCGGACTATATTTTTCCACTTTTTATGGGAATTTCACCGAAGATGCGCCACTGTATTCGTGCGCTTAATTTCTTCTGATCAACTTTTAGTGGAAAGTTTACGTACCTTCTGTAGCTCAGTCGGTTAAGCACTGGCCTTGCAGTACACAGTTTGAGAGGTCTGTCCTCTTTGAAGCAGTAAGCACCTTTTTTTTTCTTTTTTATCCTTTTTAAGTCAGTTAATAAAGTAAATTTGATTTTATGTTTCTATAAAAATGTATTGGTTTATTTTGAATTTTTTCTTTAAGAGTTTCACAATCACTATTTCGTGACAATTTTTCAGGCAGTAAAAATACTGTAAAATCTGTCTAAGGCAGACTCTGTGTAAGCCGGAAATCTGCCTATCGCGGAAAGACTTTTCATAAAGTGGAAACTTCATACTTTGAACTCTCTCTATGTGTAAAAAAATTATAAATAAATGCACAAGCTCATGTTTTTTTGTTGTTGTTACAAACTTAAGAAGTATTACTAATTAATATTTCACTTTAAAAAACGGTACTGAAGATTACAAACGCAAAAAATAACCCGACAGTCTTTTTTTACCAATTTGCATGTTTTATTTTGTAATATATTTAGCAAATAATTAATAACCTTCAAATTTTTTAGCTAGATCTAGTAAAATCAATCCCGTTTGCATTTCTGAATTATTGAAATTAGTGTTTTCTGGTGCTGCCATCTGCCTTTCAAATGTAAAAATAATAATATTCCATATAACACCTCTTCCGTACATTTGCAATTTTAAATACTGGTAAATAGGCCCCAAAAAATTTAATTTGGGTCTCGAAAATTCAGATTGGTACCAAGCTTCAATATCTTTTATGAACAGCATATATATTTAAGAGATTTAGTCATTTATTGTTGCTTTATCATGATATCAACGAGATTACATTTTGGCGAGGTCTTGGCGATTTAATGTTACCAGTTCACTTGGGCAACCTTTTTCTTAGAGTGGAATTTCATTTACTGCTGTGGAAGATTTATGCTTTCCTGTATGGAATGTATGTATATTCGAACTGTTGCTAAATGAAAATGGATACTCAATTATTAAGCAAAAAATTTGTAGGTTAGAATTTGATTTAGGTAGATTTATTTACTTTTATTAGTGAGCAATTATTGTATTTTAAATAAAAAGGTTTGAAGAGTAATATTTCTTGATATTCTTCTTAAAAAAGTAAGCTTTTTACGTAGTAAAATTTAACAAAGCTTTATATATCTGAAACAAACCATACAAAAACCCATTTTGTATATAGATACGCTTTTTTTAAGAAGGGAAGGGGAATTAAAGATGAATGAAAATCACGATTATCAGTTGGTCCTTTGGTCCATTGGCCTTTAAATTTTTTTTGTTTTTATCTTTTATTACTGACCTAAAAAAAGTAATGATATCAATATAAAAAACCCTTAACGGGTTAAAAGTTTGTGACACAGCACTTTATTTTATTGCTATAAGAATTTTAAATATGGAACTTAAAAATAATTATATCAAATTTTAAGTGACGCATGCTATTAATTAATGTATATGTATACATATATTTATATTATTTATTTCATCATTTTATTTTTGTTTTATTTATAATTGCATGCGTAAAAATTATGTTAAATTTAAAAGGATGTATAAAAATTTATTTATTGATGCTTTATCATTCACATCTTTCATAAATTCAAAATATGAGATTTAAAAGATATGATATCAAAATTTAAGTGATGCCTTGATGTAGCTTTAAACAATGTTTTAAAATTCAATTTCAATTGTTTTCCGTTTGGCTAAATATATTTACACATGTAACCAAAACTTTTAATTCACCAATACACTGTTAAAAATATCACTCTCACTGAACCTACAATACAATGCACTGCAATGTATTTATATGAAAAAAAATTGATTTATCTTTTGTGCCACGCTATCCAAAACCAAAAGTAAAATTTATGTAAATGATTTTTGTGCGTCATATTATCCATTTGCATACATTTCGTTTAGTTTGGATACAATGACGCATAGAAATCATTTACATAAATTTTACTTTTGATTTTGGATAGCGTGGCACAAAAGATAAATCAATTTTTTTTCATATAAATACATTACAGTACATTGTATAGGTTCAGTGAGAGTGATATTTTTAACAGTGTATTGGTAAATTAAAAGTTTTGGTTACATGTGTAAATATATTTAGCCAAACGGAAAACAATTGAAATTGAATTTTAAAACATTGTTTAAAGCTACATCAAGGCATCACTTAAATTTTGATATCATATCTTTTAAATCTCATATTTTGAATTTATGAAAGATGTGAATGATAAAGCATCAATAAATAAATTTTTATACATCCTTTTAAATTTAACATAATTTTTACGCATGCAATTATAAATAAAACAAAAATAAAATGATGAAATAAATAATATAAATGTTTGTATACATATACATTAATTAATAGCATAGCGTCACTTAAAATTTGATATAATTATTTTTAAGTTCCATATTTAAAATTCTTATAGCAATAAGATAAAGTGCTGCATCGCAAACTTTTAACCCGTTAAGGGTTTTTTGTATTGATATTTTATACATAGAATTTTTATTTGTTAGCATAAAGAGCAAAAGAGAGTGTTTCCTTGTTTAGTTCCACTCTTTGCAAAATGCAGTAACTTGTAGGAGACAAAATAAGTTTAATATAATTGTTATTGATTTGGCATTTTGAAAAGATGTTTTAAAATTTAACGTGGTATTTATTTTTATTATATTTTTAAATTTTCATGTGTTTAAAACAAGCATTAAGAGAAAAATTATTTTCATGATTGGTTTCACCTTTGGGTCTAAAACTATAGTTACTGTACTATTTCACTAAAGAAAATATTTAATGATTCGGGTTATATTCACTTTTAAATTTCAGAATTTGTTACAGGCTCCAATTATCTAATTAGTCTGATGTATTATGGTTATGAACAAAAGCCAAATGTACAAATTAATAAAAATCTAAGCAACATTTTAACATGAATTTAGATGATAATTTTCTTACATAAAGTTTTAATTAGGCATACAAATTTGGTAGGTTGAATGTCATGTTTGATCCGTTACTAACATAACGATTAACAATTTGTCTGAATTGAAAATATAGCCTTTCTTTAATGTTACCTAGATATAGATGAGGTGATTTAGATGATTTAATGAAGATTTTGTTGTTTAATAACTAGCAACAGATGAAGTACAATAAACATAACTAATAAGGTATAGAAGTTCGTCAGACAGTCGATATTCTTATTATTTGTTTAGCGGTTATTGAGGGAAGGGGGTTGGGGGGGTGTTGTAATTTATAAACATTTGTTTGGGACAACAGACCAAACCTATTGTCTGTCGCCCAGTGAAAATTCCTTAAAATAGGCTCTGCTTTTCGCAGTTATTTACTAATAAAACCAGGTCTTCTCCTCCTGTCCTGGTAAAAACCCAACCTTGAACTATAGTGTGTGTGTGTGTATAGGGTCTTTCTCTTTATATGATATTCATTCTAACAGGGCATAACATCCTGCTAGAAATAAAACTATCATCATAAATATCTCTCAGCTAAAAGCGCAAACATGATATTATATATTTTATAAATATATATAGTAGACTCCTTCAAATCCGTACAGCTTGGGACCAGAAGTTGTGTGAATTTTTGAAATTTGCAGATTTCTGGTCATTGCGTCATTTACATTTTTTAAACAGTAAGTTGAATGTAATAATGCAATCAAAATTATAATGAATGCTTGCAATATAGTAAAATATTAAAATAACTTAAGTAAAGTAATAAACTGAAATTGTTAAAAGTAAAGGTCAAGTAAATAATTAATAATGAATAGTTAAATATGCATAATAAAGATGAGATAAATTTTCCTTGAATTATTCAATGAAACTTTGATAGGATTTTGAATCCCGTTAAATAGGTGTGAGTAAGAAATGTAAATTGGGACTTACCCTTTTTCAGGATACTTATCCATTAATGGTGTAAATCCACGTTTTACCTCTAATCCAAAATGTATTAGTTGACGATATGATTCACTTTTTCACCTTATATTTAGAGATGTATTTATATTCTCCAATGTATTACTTTTTATACCTCCCTTGAATAAAGAAATTGTAGATTATTTGTATTTTGTCGAATGGAGAAACAGTGACATTTTACATTATTTAATTAACTCTATTTAAATTGTAATAAGAGAGCATTTTTATATGTCTCTTTCCTGGTTAGCTACATTTTTCAAAATGAAAGAAAATGGGTACTTTTCAGTTAGCCGGGCGCCAGTGTTATATAGTATATGTATATATACATGTATGTATATATATTATACATATATATGTGTGTGTGTATATGTATATGTATATACATGTGTATTTACATATATGTATGTGTATATAACACTGGCACCCGGCTAACCGAAAAGTACCAGAAAATGTTTAAATTGCAAGATACATAATAATAACAATAAATCAGTTCGCTGTAGTTTATTAGTATAATTTAGCGATTGAACGAGTCATTACCTTTATCAAAGGATTTTCAAGGTTAAATTCATTAGCACTATACAGAGATATATGGCTAAGTTGAAAAGTTATATTGTTTATGTAACTGAAGAAAGTAGCTTATTTTTAACGCAGTTATTCATGTTGATGATTTATGTCCATCACTTTCCTCATAAAGGTACTCTATTAGTTCACATATATTATGGAGAATTACATATTATAATACATACGGAATGATATAAAATTAAAAAAAATTCTGTAATTTTGCCCCAACATCTGAACTGAAAGTTTCATTGTTTACATCTTTGATGTGTGGATTTTAGGGTTGCAGATTTGAAGGAGTCTACTGTACTAAATTACTCTTTTGTATTATTTTAATTTGCTTTTATATTATTTAGCATTTTTAATGGGGGCTACATATTTAATAAATGTGCATTAAATTACTGCTTTGAACTGGTGATGAGAGCCATTTTTGGGGATCTATCTTCCCAACATGGATAATGTGTACGTACCTTTCTTTTTAATCGTTCAACCCATTGATAAGTTTTTATATAATATTTTGCCATTGAATCAGATTTTAGTCAACTTGGTGATAATTTTGTATTAAAATCTCTCTATTCTAAAAAAAAGTAACTAACGCTGTCACCACCCCCGGTTTTGAAATTTTTGTGACCAGAGGTCTTTCGTCATTAATATTAATAAAAATATTGCATACAAAAATATGAAAATCGATGGTATTATAGAGAAATGTTTGATAAACACGCTGATTCAGACAGTTTTCAAATCGAAGAATTATTTTAAGAGATATTTAATGCTAAAGTTGGACAAAATCATTCCATTAAAAAAGTTTTATAGGAGCAAAAACTATACATGGGAATTTAATCATTTTTAGATCATTTTATACGTTAGAAACTCCTGGTGTGCAGACTGCATTTATTTTTTTAATTTGACTCATTTTTTGAGGTTTTATTTCTATTTTAAATTCAAATTTTCAGCATTTTGAGAGTTATTTTTTAGATATTTTAGAAATTGGTATTAATTTAAACTGTTGCCAACTGTATAAACAGCACAAACAATAATATTTACTTTAAATTAAAAATTTATTTACACGTGACTATTATAAACAGAAAAAACACTTCAAATTAGAATTAAATGATTACGTATAAAAAGCAGGAACTTATTTAAAATTACATCATAAAAACTATATTTACACGTGAATTTTAAAAGAGAAAAGGATATTGTAAAATAATAAATTCATTAACATGCGTTAGAAGTCTTTAAATAGGAGAAATTGTCACATTTGTGTCACATTACACTTATTACATAAAATGAACAAAAATTAATATTGCAAAACAGTTTAAATTTAAAAATTGCGTGAGACATTTATTTGATATTTCAAGATGATTTTTTCAACTATTTTTGTTAGGGCAGCACAAATAATATTTCTTTTCTAACAAAAGTATTTTCACTTGAATATTAAAAAGAGAAAGAAACGTTTGGTGAAAATTACGTCAGATTAAAAACGATGCACTTAAAATGTCTTATTTAAAAGAACTTTCTTTTTGCTTTGTTAAAAAATACCGGGACGCAAAGACTCTGTTTACTTAATTCATTTTATATTAGCTTATTTTGAAATGTTTAACTAATTTTATTTAATCAAAGACGAAAACAGCCATTGTATCTTTTAACAGCAGCTGATTTGGCCTTAAAATTCCTCAATCAAAGAGAAATGAATAGAAACCTGTTTATAGGGAGATCGCCACTGTTTTTTAAATTATAATTCAATCTTCCGAAATACTTTTTAAAGCCGATCAAATTAGCGTGCTTTTAGAGTCTGCAGTGTCTGAACAGGGGTTGATGAGCGTAGCTCGTAGGAAGCAGAGCCCCTTAGTTGAGTAAAATTTACTAACTAATTTTGGAAACACTTCTACTTTTGTTCCTTCTTGTATTTATAGAAATGGCTTACAGAAAACATTTCATGTGTTATAGCATGTTTGTTCTTCATGATATGCCTAATGAATACTTTACTTCCATCTTGTGAAGTATTCATTTCTAAAAGCTCACTAACTCCTTGGGGATGATTGTCACATATTATATGTGATACATAAATTGCTCAGAATCCTTGATTATTCCCACCAGTTATTTTGTTATTGCATAAATTCTTCCTAATTTAATCAGGACATTTTCCCAATTAAATTAGGGAAAAAAATCTGTTTAAAAAAATGGTGATAAAAGATTAAAAATTCTGTGAAAGACTCTCGCCGTAAAGGAGTTAATACTAATCTCTTTATGTGATCTGCTCTGTCTGCATAAGTGATGACTAATATTAAAGTGATAACTAATGTTAATTGCAATACTTACTGAAGGCACGTTAGTTAATTTTTTTACATTGAATGTTTTTATGTCAGGGCTGTGAGACTCAGGGTGCCTCCTAAAACTCTCTATTTTTGTGTAGTATATGTGCAGTCAAGAAAAAGGTATCAGATTCTGCACGAAATGTTGCTATGCATCTCTATTAGTGTAATTGTTACTATATATGTAACCAAATCAGTTATTTTTTATCTATAATACTCATGTTATTGTATTAAGCAGTGATGATTACACTTTTTAACGTAGTACTTATTGATTCATTAACCTTGTACATTGAATACATTTTTAAGATTTAAGTAATTTATTATAATCACAATCACAACTTATGAATGTACTTTTAGTTTTTGTTACTTTAATGTCAGATGTTTTTGTTACTTTAATGAGTATACCTTGATGAATAAGTTCATATTGTTTGTGTGTGTGTGTACTAGGGATGCACCGAATAGTGATTTTGACCGAATGCCGAATATTCGGCCAGCAGACGAACCGAATACCGAATATTCGGCTAGCCGAATACTTTTATATTTCAAAGTTTAAAGGCATTAAAATGTTAAATTGTTAAATTTTAAAACAATTTTACATAATATTTAAAACAAACTTTTATACTAATAAACAAGAGCTTTTTTCAAGTAAACTTTATGCTGAAAAAAATCTGCTTTGAGTTATTTAAGAAGAGGATAGTTATAAAAAAATTTTAATTAATAAATTTTTTAATTTCATGGTTTCTTCTGAGAATTAAAACGAATGAGTAAAATTTTCTTAAATTCTAAAACAAGCATTTTAAAATCAAAGAGAAATTGGAAGAAAAATTGTACAGGATCATACATTATTTGTTTGTTAGGAAGAGACTAAAGTAAAAGTAAATAAATAATACAATCGATTCAAATTTTATATGGTGGCAACTGTGCAAGAATAACTGTTCTACTCCTTTTATTAAGCAAGGAAGTTTTTAAATGCATCCTCAATCGGTGTCTGGAGTGGGCAATCATTTTCAGAGATTGTAAACGTTGTTCTTAAAATCTTAGCAAGAAACAGATTATTTACTGGACAGTGTTCAGGAACTGGCATTTGTACGTAATTAATTCCTATGAAAATCCTCGTGATTGGTTAATTTTCTTAAATAATATTTAACAAACAGCAAATAAATAATGTAAAAACATTCTCTTTTATTTAAATATGATTCTGTTTCTAATTATTTTGAATATCTTTATAAGTTGACTGCTAAACGTAGAAGTTGTATAAGGTTTTAAAAAATGTTTTAAAAGTTTTTTTTAAGTATTCGGCATGCCGAATAGTTTGCTATTCAGCCAAGCCGAATATTTAGCATGCCGAATAGTTTGATATTTGGCCAAACCGAATACTCGGTAACATGGCCAAATACCGAATAGATACTGAATATTTGGTGCATCCCTAGTGTGTACTACAGGTTCAGTTGTTCAAATATAATTTTGAAATTAAATTTATCTTTAGTATATTTATACTTATATTTTTTTAGCATTGGCGAACTAGAAAATGCAAAACCACGTAAAATGGATTTATCTCGATTTCGTGGTGCCTCTGCTGCTGAATCTTCAGAAAACGGCATTGGAGAAAAGCCTCCTTATAAGAATCCTCACCATACCCAAAAAGCATTTGAAGTTATGAATATACTCAGAAAGTAAAAAAATTTTTTAGCTATTTACCTATTTCTCATAAAAATGTATCTAGTTTATTAATTTATTTATGTATGTAGTCTAGTTTATTAATTTATTTATATATGTATCTAGTTTATTGCTGAAATATAGAAGGGTCATTCCATGTCAAATCACCCAAGCCATGGCACCCACCATCACCAATTTTGATAAAATTCAGTGAATTTGCATTGTTTTTAATGCTGATTTCAAAAATGTCCATCATATTGAAATTGATCAAACGGTTTGTCAGATATGAGCTTTTAAATGTCTTCCAAGATGGTCGATTTGCCGCCATTTTGAATGGCACATGTAACAACATAAAGGCCTATAACTTCTTTCAGGTTTAAGCTAGAACTTTCAATTTTTTTTTGTTCTGTTCAAAATAAAGTAAACTTTCATCTAAGCAGATTTTTGTGCAGTTTATTCCATTAAAATTCTGTCAGAAAATGACTTTTTGCCATTTTTTTAATTAAAAAAAGGTATAACTTCAATGGCCGATTTCCCCCATTGTTCCCCCTTCAATTTTCATCTAATTGCATAAATAGACAGCTCAAAGTGTGTTTAGAAGCCTGATAAAAAAATTTTAATGGGCAGTTTGTAGGTTTTTTGTTTAAAGAAGAATTTCAATTTTACCGACTTCCATAAGTTATGGAAAGTACAAGATAATGTTGATATTTCTTTTATTACCAAAAGTATCATACATATTTACATCTAAAAGTTTGGTAAGGTTTTATCTTTCATAAACATATATATTTTTTTTTAATGTGGCTAAAAAGAAGGAGAATCTCTCAGGAATTATAAATAGGAATGCTAATAATGAATTCCTGCAAGACATAGAAGTATTTTCATGACAAATTGAAATCTATTGCAAAGTTTCAATAAATTTTAAGTAAAAAAGAAATGATGGAAAAAATTATACAAATTGTCACATTTTATAGCAAAATCATACTTGTATATTATACAAAATGATAAAATTATAATTGTTAACTAAATACAATAAGTAAAAATTATCGTACTTCAAAATTATACAAAATAACATTTAGCACATACATGGTAAAAATGCTATTAAAAATATATCTACATTCGAAATAAATATAGTTAGTTAAAAAATTAACTCTGTTGTATTAATATTGCAGCTCAAAGTGTGTTTTGATATCTGTTAAAAAATTTTTAATGGGCGATTTAAAAATTTTAAATTTAGCTCAAAATAAAAAAAATTATATACTTTATTTCACTTGGTTCATTTTTTAAATGTAAATAACATTAAAGCTGTAATTATTGTTGAATTATAAATCGAAAATTACTGTCCAAAATATGAAATTTCTAATTAATTAATTGCTAAAATTATCTAATCGGTTAATTTGTTACCAGAACTTTCCAGAAGACAGGATTTTAACCAATAATATCACTTTGGTTTGTCAGAAGGGGTTTTTCAACCAACCAGATAGATGTACTTACCAGAAAGAGATTTTCAACGAATCGGACTAAAATTACTTCCCAGAAGATTTTTTCAACAACCCAGATTAAGCAGAATTTTACAACTTGTTATGCCAATCTGTTAAAAAAGATTAAAGTTTCTCTTTTGATCTTATAACTATAAATGATGCTGCTTTGTTGTATTAAGTTAGATGTTTTCTTATGGATAAACAAAAAATGTACAATATTAGTTTAAATATTAATAATCCAAATTGTGATTTAAATAATCCTCAAGCTATCCACCATCGCAATGAGTTATCCACCAAAAATAAAGAACTTCTTGCATTAAGATACAATTTAGAAGATAGCAAAAACTCAACAATATGCTTTGCTCACAGAACACTTTCTGCATATGTAAATTCAGCAAAAGAAATGTTTTCATTTATTTAATCTTCATCCTAACAAGACCAAGAAAAGTATCCTTACATGTGATAAGTGTGGATCAAGCTAAGAATTAAAGGCATAAGCTACATAATGATGCCATTCCTGGTGAGAAACTATGTTCAACCTGTAGGAAAAAAAGCAAGAGCTTTGCTGGAAGTACAGGCAAAGTTCTTTAATCCGCACAAGTTGGGACCAAAGGTTGTGCAGATTATGGAATATTGCAGATTATGGATTATGTTATTTTCTTATTTCTGGACACTATTTTAATTCCATATCAGGGGTCTGCCCAGACTTTTGGTCCTATTTTTGTGAAATTGTGAACAGCTTTTTTACATTTGCGAGAAATCTAGTCCTAATTTTGTGAATTTGAAATGATCATTATGTTCAGGTTCTTTTTTATATATATTTTAAAAGATATATCTATGTAAAATACATATGTTTTCTTCATATATGTAAACATTTTACTTTTAAATGATTAAATTTGTGAAAGGTATAGTTTAGAGCTGGAAAAATTTTGTAAAAGGCCCATTTTTAAGGTGAAAAGTTTTGTGAAGGGTCCTGTTTTGAGATGAAAAATTTTGTGAAGGGTCCTGTTTTGAGATGAAAAATTTTGTGAAGGGTCCTTTAAAGGACCTAATTTCTTCCTAAACAGATCCCTGCATATTCAGTATAACATGAAAAGAAAAATATCAAATATAATAATTTAATATGCTATCTCAAAAAATGCATTTTTCAAATTCTTTTATTAAAAAATTGATTATATTTACTTTTATATTTAAAATTTTCAGATATTTCTTTAAAAAAATCATTTTTTGATCAAGAATCTGTAAATTTGTTTAATTGTTTACATTCATTAAGCAATGCGAATTATAGAAAATTGCGGATTATGGGAGTGCGGATTATAGATCCTTGACTGTATATGTGAAAGAACAGAAAGACTTGTGTCAGTCCACTGATTTTTCTGAAGAAATTACATCAAACATGGGTCAGAAAGAAAAATATCACATAAAGCTTAATGGAAGTTCACCACTAAGGTTACATGCAATTTCTGCACACAGGAAAGTGTCTGCTGGAGAAAGAAAATTACAGCAAATGAAAATTGCCTTGCGAAAGAAGGTTGCTTGCAACCTTGATTTGGAAGAGAATGTTTTTCAGAGTGAAAACAGTAGCTCTGATGAAGATAATGTGAATCAAAAGAAAAGCTTCAGAATTTGAAAGATTAATGGAGATGGTGAAAGAAAAGTTTACACAAATTAGTCCCAGAGAGAAAATTCAGTTGCTAACTTTGATTCCTGAGTCATGATGGTCAAGAAAGAAACTAATTGAAACCTTTAGTGTAACTGAGTACCAAATATAGAGTTTATACTTGGGAAGACACTATAAAATCTGTGAAAGAATTTCATGAAGATAATGAATTTTCATGTCTCATGCCTGGTCAGGGAGATACGGTCAGCATAAAAAAATGTCCACCCATGTACAAAAAAGGTATCTTCTTTGTAATCTGAATTAACTGTATATCCAATTTCGATTGAAATTTCCTACCAATAATAAAATTGGGTTTTCAAAATTTGCTGACCTGCGACCTAAGCACTGTGTCTTAGTTGGAAGTTCTGGCACACATTCTGTCTGCATGTATACAATACATCAGAAAGTTCAGTTGCTTATTGCAGCAACAGGGATTGAAGAAAAATATGAAGATTTAATCCAGAAATTGGTTTGCAGTTCTAACAATACAAATTGTATGTTACATTTATGCAGCAAATTTCCCAAGAAAGATGTTCTTGAAGATTTTTTTAAAGTTAAAATTTTCAGATTTTGATCCTGAAGATGCAATTGAACATAAACAGTGGGTATCAATTGACAGAGTACGATTAACATCGCATACATCTACTCTGTACGATTTCATCCATCTTATTCTTAAAAAGATTGAAAAGCTCGTACCCCATACACACATATCCAAGTCCCAAAGCATTTATTTGAAAAAAAAAAAAAAGATCTTACTAGTCATGAGGCTCTCATACAAATGGATTTTAGTGAGAACTTTTCTTTTGTATTGCAAAACAAAGAACAACAGCTACCGTTGGACGCCTGGTTACTGTACTTTACATACAGTTGCATTCTATGTAAAGCAAAAAAATGGAAGCAGCTTAAAAAGTGAAAGCCTTTGCATGCTTTCAGATGATATGGACCATGATGTACCAATGGTTTATCAGACTCAAAAATTAATCATGCAGCATTTAAATAATAAGCATATCTTAGCTACAAATGTAGAGTATTTTACTGGTGGCTCTGCTGCCTAATATTAAAATTGAAAAACATTTTTGAACCCATGAACATGATTTTGGTGGAATAAAAGCAAAATGGAGCTTTTTTGCTACAAGTCATGGAAAATCTGTTTGCGATGGGGTGGGGGGACTGTTAAAAGACTTGTGACAAAAGCAAGTCTACAAAGGCCGTTGCATTATCAAATTGCAAATGTGGCTATGATGTATAAATATTGCAGACAAAAGATTGATGGTATAACATTTTTTATCATCACAAAAAGTGACATGTTAAAACTGCGCAACAACATGTCTCATCGGATGCAACTTGCTACGACAATTCCTGGAACATGCAGTATGCATTATTATGGATCTACAGAAAACTTATTAATAAGTGGAAAAAGAATAAATACTGATGAAAATTTTTCTGTTTGTTTATCTTTTGATAGGAATATTAAAGAGACTTTGGATATTCCATCTCTTAAAAGTTATTGTGTATGAATTGAATTGGTGTATAGGCTTAGTATCAAAAGTCCACAAAAAAGGAGATGCAACTGTTAAATTCATGCATCCACAATGGCTTATCACCTTCATATTATTAGACAGAAAATGACAGTTGTATTGTGCCTTTCAGTCATATCCTTTGTGCATGTGACATCAATACTACAATACAAATGGTAGAATATATAAACTTGGCGATGCTCCAGTGCTTTAATAAGCACCAAGTGGGTAAAACATAAAATTAGAAGGAAATAAAATCGAAATATAAAGAGAACAAATTTTATTAATTATCTTTATTTTTAATTGTTATTGATGTATATATATATTCAATAGCATTTTTACTGTGTATGTGCTAAATGTTATTTTGTATAATTTTAAAGTACGATAATATTTACTTAATGTATTTTTTTTTTATTATATTTTGTATTATATACATGTATGATTTTGCTATAAAATGTGACTATTTGTAGAATTTTTCCCATTATTTCTTTTTTACTTATAATTTACTGAAACTTTGCAATAGATTTCAATTTGTTAGGAAAATACTTCTATCTCTTGCAGGAATTCATTATTAGCATTCCTGTGGGATTCCCCTTCTTTATAGTCACATTAAAAAATATGTATATGTTTATGTAAGATAAAGCCTTATCAAACTTTTAGATGTAAATATGTATGATATTTCTGGTAATAAAAGAAATATCAACATTATCTTGTACTTTCCGTTACTTGTGGAAGGTCAGTAAAATTGAAATTCTTCTTTAAACAAAACACCTGCAAACTGCCCATTAAAATTTTCTTATCAGGCATCAAAACACACTTTGAGCTGCCTATTTATGCAATTAGATGAAAATTGAAGGGGGAACAATGGGGGAAATCAGCCATTAAAGTTATGCCTTTTTTAATTTAAAAAATGGCAAAAAGTCATTTTATGACAGCATTTTAATGGAATAAGCTGCACAAAAATTAGTTTAAATGAAAGTATACTTTATTCTGAACAGAACAAAAAAAAAAATTGAAAGTTCTAGCTTAAACCTGAAAGAAGTTATAGACCTTTACGTTGTCACATGTGCTATTCAAAATGGCGGCAAATCGGCCATCTTGGAAGACATTTAAAAGCTCATAACTCACAAACCGTTTGATCAATTTCAATATGATTGACATTTTTGGAATCAGCATTAAAAATGCTACAAATACACCAAAGTTTATCAAAATTGAAGGTGGTGAGTGTCATTTTTAGAAAATTCTGGGTGATTTGACATGGAATGACCCAGAAATCAATTCCAATATTGTTTTTCTTTGTTTAATAATGTAGTAATAAAAGATAAATTAAAACGGAAACACCAAAAATTATTTTTGTTATTATTAGATTCTTTCATATTTTTGTATCTTTGTATAGTTATTTTATTTTATTTATTTATTTTTTTTTTTTCCATTTATATTGAGCTCTAAATTCTTCCAATTTTCTAAAGTCTTTATAATTTTTTTTTTTTTTTTTTTTTTTTTTTTTAAATCTCATTTCATATGAGATTCTTTATTTTTGCTTGCCTACATTCATAAAATTCTAAACTTTTATTATAATGACGATGAATGTACTTGAAATGAGAAAGCATAGAAACTGCATATCTTTTTCTTCCAATGAATTTGTAAATTCACAATTATATTTTTGTGAGTAATTAATTAGCAGCTCCCTCTCATGTCAAATCTTTATCTGTTAATATTTTTGTCAAAGGAGTTATTAAGTTGTCTGGAAACTATGTGCTACAGTTTTCTATACTGATTTTGAAATCTTGCCACTTACTATATTGTGTGTTAACCTTTTATATCTTGATGATATACTTTTAAGTACTATTAAAGAAAATTCAATGTAAAATGTGTTTAATCCATCTACTAATAAAAGAAGATTGCACTTTTCATATAAAATAATTTTCTCAATCATATTTAGAAAGGACAGTGAAACAGTCAAAGCTGAATACTTTTTAACGTGGTTGGTTATTTTCTCAACCATTTACCTAGGTGTAACTTTTATCCTATTAAAAAATGTTTACAAAAAATTTGCAACTACAAAACACTTCTCTGTTACTGATAGGGTCACAATGCATTCATTTACACTGTTCTTAAAAGAATTGTGAGATTTCCATAACAGTATTTTTTGTTAACCCCAGTAGCAAAAAATTCTCCAAGTGTCTGCAACAGATACTTCAGGGGCAGAAAATAATCTGCAGGTAAAATATTTTAGAATTGAAACATTAATTAATCAAACGATCACTTACCTTTGTTATTATGCATTTTATTAGTTTTACTAATAATAATCTTAAGGTTTTGTATTAAGTAATAAAGAGCTAAACATACTATAAAGTGAAATAAAGGTTCGATAGAAAAATAATCTGCAAATGAGAAAAACAAAATCTGCGACGCCCGTCTCCGTCTCGAACTTTCTGCTACCGGGTTGTTAACTAATCTAATTATTCTTGTAAATATTTTGTAAAAATAGCTCTAACTACCGATTTATTAAATCAATTTTAATTAAAAAAATTACCTAAAAATCAAATTATTATTATGTATGTTATGTATATGTTAGACATTAACTTAAATAATTATTCAGGTGAAGCAATTTTTTTATTCAAAATTCAGTATATAAAGGGTTAAATAAATGACTTTAATTTTTAATAATAGGGCGATTCCGTGGAGAGTGTCACGCACATAACGCAGGCTTTTATTTGCATTTATTCAATTATTTATTAAATTTTAATGTTAATTCTGATTTTAAGTGGTATGGTAAATAAGTTATTAGCATATTTTTAAATTTAAATGTGTGGCAATAAAACTCACAGAAGTATATCATTTAATTTCATTACTCAAAATGTGTTTTTTTTTCTACTTCAGAAAAAAAGCACATTTTGAGTATGAAATTAAATGATTACCAGCGCCACCTGGTATCTGTTAACCTAAATGTGTGTTTAGAGGGACTGAGATGATGGTCAACCTCAGGGACAAATATATTTACTACAATATTTTACAATACAATCAATACTAATAAAGGAGAATTATATTTTCCCATACTGTATATATAGGTATAAATATATAATAGCAAAAGTTAATAATATTTATAGAAATTTTTACAGCATACATTTAATATTGGATATTTGTACCTGGGGACAGGGACTGAAATAATGATTTCATTTGTTTAAAGTTTAAAATTAATTATTTATGCATCATTATATGTCCATTTATCATTAGTAATTGGTATAACTAATGTTACAATAAATTAAATTTTCAGTTTTTGGTTTTAGTGTAATTAAGGAAATATTATCGGCAGTGGACGCAAATCGTCCAATTTTCAGATATTGACCCCTATATATTCTGTAACCTCTCTTGAGTAGTAGATTTTTATTACTTTCAAATATTAATATAAATATTTTGGTTATTCAGTATTATTTATATAAAATGCTACTATATTTTCTAATTTTCAAAAAATGTTTAAAAGTTGAAGATTTTCCCTTTTTTTTTTTTTTTTTTTTTTAGTGTTAATAAACATAATTTTATATCTGAAAAATGAATAAATTGAAATAAAAGCTTTTTTCCATCACTCTTTGTATGTCTAAAATTGTTCTTAATCAGTATTATTATATAATTATTTGAAAGGAGAGGTGGGGGGGGGGGGTGATATCTAATTATTTAAATGCAATTTTTTCTCTTTTCTTTTCAAAGATGGAAAAGTAAAAGTAATATTTACCTAAATATTTGTTCTTTTGCAATTTCAATTATGCAAATTTTATATAATGTTTTATCTCATCTCCATACTGAAACAAATAAAATTTTATTTTGATGCAAACACCTTTTCACATACTGTTTGATCTTAAATTTAATAATTGGAATCATTTAAATAAAACATTTAGAAATTCAAAATTTTGAACCCTCCCCCACCTCTTCTACATACATTTATTCAGATGTTTAATAATCTTCTGAAGCTAGTATAATTCATTTTCCTGGCTATTTTCAATTTTTAAAAGTGTTTGTTACATAATTTTACATAACATGTAAAATTACTTAAACTGATACTTAAAAGTTTAATTTGTACTGTATTGTTTATTTTTATTTTTTTTTTAATTATTAATTATATTTTTTCCATTTCCAATATTTTTCCCTTTGTAGTACCATTTTAACACTTAGAGGTTTTACTGTTGAAAAGGATTTTATATCCTAAACACAAAGTAAAATATCTAAATTAATTAAACCAATAAAATTTTTATTCAAATAATAAACAATTACAACATGTTTAACCTGAACTTAAAGCATTTAGTGCTAAACCAACAAATTCTGTTACATTCTTTATAAAGAAGGGGTCAATTGTTCTAAGCCAGTGGTTTCCAACCTGGGATATGTGTTGAGCCTGCTAGAAGTATGTGAAAATAAAATCGGTAATGGCAGAAATCACAAAAATGGCTTAACTAAAAACACATAAAGAAAATTGATAGTTTTAGGTTACAAAGTTAGTCTTATGAATAAATCCAATGCATTACACTCAAAATGAAGAGAAAGGCCCGCTATACTTAATAATTCATTGATAATGCAATGTAAGGAGCTCGGCCCACTGCTAAGCATATTGCATGAGTACTTATATATTTTCTCATCATCTTCCCAAAAAATTAATCATTATGCATACATATATATCATAATTGCAGAACGCATAAACCTAAATTACATCTGGTTTTTTTTTGTTAAAACGTGTTGAAAAGCTGGCTGTTTTTGAATAGGTGGGGTCATATCACTAACCTATATTAATAGAAAAGCTTTTCTCATTTTACTGAGAATTTAATTTGAAGTGTTTA
The DNA here is from genome assembly GCA_963932465.1 of Maratus speciosus. Classification (NCBI taxonomy): domain Eukaryota; kingdom Metazoa; phylum Arthropoda; class Arachnida; order Araneae; family Salticidae; genus Maratus; species Maratus speciosus. The sequence continues at coordinate 235,204,368 of OZ010791.1, read as the reverse complement.
CTTATTGAGTGATTTTGTACTTTTAATGTTAATTTTTGCTCTTTTTAATTAAATTTCTTTTAATGCTACATTGATTTTTCTTAATGTTTGGCTAAAATTATAAAATTAAATATTAACTTTAAAATGCAAGATAAAAAAAATTGAATGATAGAAATGACAATGTAATTTGTATCAATTTATTATGTGGTTGTGATAATAAGATTACTAATTTTAAAAAAAAGCATGTTTGCGTTACGTAGTTCAGTCAAGGGGGGGGGGGGGGGGGCATGTTTATGAGAAGTAGGGATACTCTAAAATGAATAGCCTAAGAAATGGGTACATGAAAGAAAAAGGGTTGGGAACGGCTGTTCTAAGCAATAAAACTTTCATTATTTTGTATTAAACGTTACATGTATCTGTCTGTGGCTATTTAATATTGGTTTAAAACCATTTGTTATTTATGTCTATTGATTCTTGTTTAACATTAAATGTTTTGCTTTATGCTAATTATCATTTATTGTTTTAATAGCAGCATAATTTTTATTCTCTACTTGTAATTTCTTTCTTTTTTTAGACAAAATCTTCTTTGTGACGTTACGTTGGTTGCAGATGGTGTTGAAATCCCTGCTCATAAGATGGTTCTTGCATCATGTAGTCCCTATTTCTATGCAATGTTTACCAGTTTCACTGAAAGCAAAGCAGAAAAAATAACTATTCAAGGTGTTGATGGACAAGCTCTGCAAATACTAGTTGATTATGTGTACTCTTCTGAAATCCAAGTTACTGAAGATAATGTTCAGGTAATACCCCTTCTGTATGTTTTATATTTCATGAGTAAAATGTGTTTGAAAAAACAGTACTTCTTTACTTTACTATCAACATCTTTCTGTCACTAATGTGCTTGTTACTTGGGAGATTGTTTAAGGCCCTTGTTACTTAGGAGATTATCAGAATGCAGGAGCATTGAATGTTAACTATAAAATAATCAATTTTCACTCGTCACTTTTGAGCATAACAAAACAGAAAAGACTACTTTGTAGAAAAGTACTTCAATCTCCAAAAAATTATAGAAGCAGTAATTTCATCTATTGATTAAATTATCAAATAATTATCCATTTCCTTCTTTCAATCATTATTTTTCATTTGAAAAACCTAGAAACAAGATATAATTATTTTTCTGTGTGTTGCATTGGATCAGTTAACATTATGAATGCCCAAAATACAGTCGAACCCGTTTAAGACGCGTTTCAAGGTAGTGATCAAAAGTTGCGTATTAAGCGGGATCACGTCTTAAACGTGATTTGTATAATTGCAGGAACTGGGATTCTTTACACATCTAATCGTCTAAATGAATTTTAAAGCTTCCAGTGTTATGTTTACGGTCGATAATTGTGCGTTTTATGTATATTTAGATTAAAATTTAATTGTATTGAACTTTAACTCACTGTTTCTTTCTATAAGACCGACTGAAATAATAACGGAAAATAAATATGGATTCAAACATAGCTTCATTGTCTATTAATAAGTTAATATCAAAAATAAAATAACAAAAACAATTTTTCTGCTAGATTAATTTTTTTAACACAAAGAAAAAAATAATAAATCTTTGAAGTACAATCCATTTGTTAAATTCATATTTAGTATTTTTGATAATGAATACCATTATAATATGCCCTCCTTTTTAATAAAAGAAAAAAAAACTATCCTTATTAATCTTTCTGTAAAAACTATTGTTAGCATATCAAAAAGTAAAGAAACATAAAAGAATTATACAACTGAAGTCGTATTTTAATTTTTACGAGTTTCCTTTTTTTTGCCTATATGCATTCAAAAACATAGTAGTTATATACCCTACATTTAAAACATCCCTAACAATGGGTCTAATCATATTATAAAGATTTTTACGACATATCTGAGCATCTTGAAATCGTCTATCTCTTACTATTACAGTAAAGATATACAAAAAAGCGAGACACAAAAATTGTTAGATCGCGTGATCAAAGAAAGAATAGCAGTGTTGCTAATTTAGCAGCTTTTTTAAAATTAAATATCTACCACTATTTCCGATTAGTAATTTCCATACCTTAATTAATCTGTTATCAAATAAAGTAAATATTACCATTCGGAAACAATGTTTTCTATTCGAATGTAAAAATTCGGCAAGTTGGGCAACACTGGAGAAGAGAGAAGGAATTCGCGTTTTAAGCGTCATTTTTTTTTGCCTTAAAGGACCCAAAATCTCTCGTGTATTAAGCGGGATCGCGTATTAACCGTTCGCGTATTAAACGTGATATTTTTGCATTAGCCTTATGAGCGATGTTCAAGGGATTGTAAAAAATCCGCGTAATAAGCGGGATCGCGTATTAACCGTGAGCGTCTTAACCGGGTTCCACTGTACTTTGAAAATATTTTGATATTAAACTTTTACAATAAATTATGTCACTTCTCGTCTCTGAATAGAATTTAAAACTTGCTGGAAAAAGTCGTTTAAGAGATGAAATTTAAATTTATTTTCTTTCAAAGCTGCAAGTTATGATGTGTGTCCTCTCACCCTTTTAAAACTGCCCACTTAACACCAATAATGGATATGCATTATGTAAGAACATACTTATAATATTTCTCCTTGGTTTCATATAACACTTATTCATTTTCAGTAGTTCAATTCGTAAAGGCTTCGTTAGGTGGGCAGAAGTGAAAACTGTCTTGTTGTTCAAACCCAACTGTTCTTTTACTCATTTAATCTTTTATTTTTTTACTAGCTATTAATGAATTTTAAAGTAGCCACAAATGTATTTTTGGAGTCATCAAACTGTATTCCTTGTGATGTTACAACATCGTACAACTCAGCCTCTTATGTTTGGAAAGTGAGTGTCATGAAACTTTGCTCTTGAGTATAGGTTGGTCCTTTGACTCCATGCTTCACACACAAACTTATTGCTCTAATGCCATCAGTCTACCCTGAGAGCTGTTTCGTGGACTTCTGGTTTTGAGTGATTTAGTATGCTTATGACTATTGTTACATCCTAACAGCTCATCTGATTAGCGAAATTCTGGTGTCAGTTTGTGTGTAAAAAAAAAAAAAAAAAAAAAAAAAAAAAAAACAGAGTAACTGGAAACATAGCCAAGAATCATAAATAATAAACACACATAGTAACTTTCTAATCAATAATAATTTTCTTTTCAGATTACAAAACAAAATAGTTAAAAAAAATTACAAGTTGGGCATAAAGGACATTAATGATATTAACAAAATAAATAGTGCACAAGACTAATCTAATGGTGACAAGATAACTCAACGACCTCAGTCCATTACGAAGTTATAAGAAGTTGACAATTCTGCACAGCAGCAAAATATGAATGTGGTGATTGTGTCATCATTGCATGCCACATCATATGATGAGACTAAGATGACACAATCAGCACAAACATAAAAAGCACCAAGATAGGTTGCAACAACTTGCATAATTAAATGCAAAATGAAGGAAGAAGTCAATAGTTACATCTTCAGTAAATATATTTATGAAATTTTAGCTAGATTCATTTCAATAATACAAGTAGTGTTACCAGGTATTCAGATTTACATGGTGTGTCCAGATTTTCAGGTCTCTAAGACCTGTATCACACAACCCCTGCATTGAACGCCAAATATCCTGATTTTTCCATAACGCATAAATTCTTTTTAACTAGGGGGCTCTTCTCCCTGCTCACGAACGCTCGCCAACCCCCATGAATTGCGACACAATTCACATTGGGACCACTACGCGTCCCCATCTCGCTTCGCTTGCCACTTTTTGAAGCAACTCTAGCCATGCCATAAACAGTACTATCATAAATCCTTTTAACTTATGAAATGAAAAAAAAAAAAAATTAAGGTTAAAAAAACAGTAATTGAAAACTTTGTTGAAATCACAGTTAAAAATGCAATTAATTTAAAACTCATTGCGCATAATATTGTACAGTACAGCTTAAATTTATTTTGAAAACTCTCAGAAAAACATTACCTGATACCAAGATAGTTCAACATAAATCAACAAACACTATCTAAAGTTCATTCGACGTGAAAAATAAATATCTGTGAACCAATGGCCATTGCTATTCTTACATCTGCCAAAAACTCATACTGTGTTTAAGAGCCATTATTTTGAAAATCAGACAAGTGTGATAGTTGTATTTTTTGTTTTGCTTGATTTTTTTTATGTTGAAGTAGATCACATTTAATGAATAATGTGCAATTTTGAAGCCCTGAAAAAATTTTCCCTTCCCTGTAGAAAATGTCAAAGTCCAAGGTTGTGACCATCATTTTTCATGAAAAGTGAAATGCGAGTATGTTTGCAGTGCTAAAGCTTGGGAAAGCAACGACATCCCAAAATTCTTTTGTGATGAAATATTACTACTAGTATAACACTACCTGCTTAGTAGACTGTATTCGTTTCCATGGAGCATTGTTATTTTACATTGTTATGTTGCCTCAAAATGCAATGAAAATGATGTTTTTGTCCGTTTTCCGCACGTATTTTCTTATTTAAGCAATAGTACCCCAAACTTTTTCTTATAGAATATCAAAGTGTACTACTAGGACAAGCTAAATAATATAAAACTTTACCGAAATATTGCTGCTGTTAGCAGGAATAGTCTGTTAAATATTCAAAAATTTCAAAATAGGCAGCATTTCAATTAGTCTTTTCTCAAAACAGCATCACGGTTCAATAAAACAAAATATATCACGTAGTAGTTGGAAGTATGTACAAACACATGGAAAAGAAAAAAGTGGGGCCTCGTCATATTTTTTTTTTTTTTAAATAACAAAATTTACAAAAATTCACAGTCAAAATATCCCGTTTAAATTTCCCTTTTTTCATTTAGAATAAGGAAGGGGAAAGAAAAAGGGATATTCCATAGCTAGCGGAAAGAGAAACGGGATGTTTCGTCTTCTGATAGGGAAAAAGTATGATAAATGACAGTCTTTTTTGTGACTTTTGACATTTTTTTTTTTATAAAAATATGAGGAGACCCCACTTTTTTTTCTTTTCCATGTGTTTGTACATACTTCCAACTACTACGTGATATATTTTGTTTTATTGAACCGTGAAGCAGTGCTAACAGTCGAAGTCCGATAAAATGATAAAGGGCGTTAGTCATCAAAGATTGATGCAAAGGTGGTTCTCATCTGAGGAGATACTTCAAAAGGTTGACACATTTCTCAACCACTAATCAGGAATATTCATCTATATACAGCTCAAGAATTTCCTCTCTCTTTCACTTGTTTATCGCTTCAAAGTCATTTGAGAACGTTATTGGTAAGATCAACAAGTTATTTTAAGAATTCCCGTACGAGAGATAAATGACCTCCCACCTTATTCCCTTACGAGAAGAGAAATTGAGGTATGCTGACTCTATTGTATTTCTCGTGTTGTGTTAATTACTTTTGAATAATGCAATAACTTTTGAACATTCTGACTGTTATCGACTTGTTAACATGAACTGATTAATCTCCAGGAACGACTCTTGATTTACATGTATCTTAGACTCTCTATGTGTTCTTTTACTTATTAAAAGCAGATTTTTATCAATTATCCTTCAAATCAAATCAAGTCATGTTCATTTTTGGACATATATTCTCCTTTAGAGTTCTTGAAACTAAATATGTCATTATAGTATTGGTTATCTATTTTTCATTCAGGGAAATGTTAAAGCAAAATTGATATCCTGTCATATGTATCATTTATGTACTAGTGCACTTAGTATCCCCTCCCCAACCCCCTTTTCTTAAATTCTTAATTTGAATAAAATATTGATTTAAATTAATATGTGTATTCCTTGAGTATTGAATATGATGTATTTATTTAGTATATTGTTTATTGTGCCAAAGGATCAATATAATTAAGCAAATAAATATTATAAATCAAATATTTTGATTAGCGAAATAATCTTCAATAATATTATTTTGGCACTTCTACATTTATAAGCTACGATAAAGATTTTCAGATGGATGTTACAACTTTTAAGTTCAAGTGAGTACTGCTTAAAATTTATTATTTATTATCCATCATACATTTTCCTCTTTATGCAATGTACTTTCTTTTTTCACCACTTAGATCACGGGCCTCTTTTCTTTTAAAATCAATTTAAATTAAATAATTATATCTTCAAAAAAAAATTTTTTTTTTCTTTTTCTTTTTTTTTTTTCTATACTTAACACTGCCTACGGCAACAAAATGACGAGAAACTATCATTTTTTGGAATAAAGGCAGGGGCACTTTTAGTAAACATGGCGCTCTGTGCGATATTTTTTACTGTACCTCTGCAAATACTATAATCTAAAAAAAATAATAATAAGTTTATCAAGTATTACTTCGTGCATTCCTCCTCCCCCCCTTCCTTTGTTTTTATTGTCCCTGGCATTCACCCGATCTCGCTGATGGCTCGATGGAAAACAGAAAGAAAGCTCCATGCTGCTGAACAAGAAAGAAAATAAAAAGAACAGCCTTCATGGAAGTGTTTCACTTGATAGAAAAGTGAAGGAATTGTTTGGCGATTATGCTTGCTCAACAGTGTCATAGAAACATAAGTAAAGACACTTTGAAAAATATTAGAGATTCTTCCTACACAGGAAGTGATTTCCATGATAGAATGCATAGAAATGCTGTAATTGGAATGAGAGAGTAAAAATAGTTTGAGAACAATCCTTTTTTCTTATTCATTTGCAATCTTGTATTGTAGGTGAATCTTTCTATCTATTTGCCAGTTTTAATGCATTTAGTTCAGCTTTCTTTTTGGATTTTCTGGCTGTAAGACATTTTTATCCAAATTTCATTTTTGTATCAAACATCAAACATCCTTTGTCGTCCCCCTTCGCCTTCCGTTCTGGCACTGCCCCCCCCCCCCCTTAGTTTCGGCCCTGCACATTTTACTATACATAAGATTGTTCTATTTATTTAATACAGTAAAACATTCTAAGACTGAATTTCATTAGCCAGAGAAAGATTCCGATTTAGACAGGTTTCCGTCTTAGCTTGTATATTTATATAGTATTTCTTCAATAAGGAACATGAATACTTCCCGTTATAGACAGGTACAATTTTCATATGATTTACTGTAGTTTTATGTCTTAATTCAGAAGCCACTGTCCCACTTTTTGCGACACTGGACCTGGTAACACTAGATACAAGTCACCTAGGACATTTCAGCCAGGTAAGTAAATAAAAATTTTATGCAAGACTATATTGCTATTGATAATCAACCATCCACATCAAGGAATCTCACATTTGTGAGGCACATCACTGCTGATATCCTACATTTCATTCCGTACTTCTTGTACTATCACCCAATGTTTCATCAACTGTGCACTGCCGCAGTACTCCTGTTATGTGCTAATGACAAATAAATTAATTTAAACAAACCTACGCAGTCTATAATTTTTTTTTCCTCTCACTACCCTCTCTCACCTCCTGAATTCGACACTGTCCACATTTAAAGGAGAAATTGTTGTGTCAATGTGCTCGTATTAAAGAGTGCAAATAAATATGCAAAAACAAGCCTTTTTTTTTTCTTTCTAAGAATCACAAACATGCTTACGAAACCAAACTGCTTCAACTCACTATTTTTATGTATCTTGTAGTCTCAGTATTAATTATGAGGGGGTTTAAAGTATGTCAAAAAGGTTGTACTGTCTTACTCCCAAATATATCGTTTTTTATGTATGATGTATAATTTTATTTATGAGATTACCTTTTTTTAAATTAGTGTGGAAGTCTGATACTGGTTTAAAAAATAAAAAATGTTGTTAATTGTTGATCTGGAAAAAATTTTCATCCTGAAAAAATAACTCATGGTATTTGTTTATTTTTATTTTATTTTATTTATTTATTTTTATTTTTTTTTTGGGAGGGGGGGGGTGGAGGGGAGAGGGGGAGGAATCCTATTGAAAATGTTTTTAGTTTTTTTACTGTTAATTTTGAAAATTAATTTATCAGTAGTTCTGTCTTTAAAACTGTTGTTCCGAGTAACAGTAAGTGTGGTATTTATTTCTTTGCTTGTTAATTTCAATACAAATTGTGTACTCTTTCTTTTTAAAATACTTGAAAGCTGAAATCTTGCATTTACTTTGCCAACTTGTGTATATTTAACAGTGTTCTTAAATATAGTGTTTATATATATTCTTTTTTTTGCATAATCATTAGGTATTATTACCAGCTGCTCATCTTTTACAACTGACTGATGTCCGTGATGCATGCTGTGAGTTTTTACAAGGACAGCTTCACCCATCCAATTGCCTTGGTATTCGCGCATTTGCAGATTTACATGGATGCTTAGAATTGCTCACTTTTGCAGACTCATATACAGAGCAACACTTTGTGTAAGTGAAAATAAAACTATTGGTATGTAGTTTTAAAACTTTAATATATAAATATTTTCATTTTAAATTTTATGACATCTATAAGCCTTTTTTTTTTTTTTTTTTTTCAGAATTTGCAATTTTTTTTATTATGCATAAACAAATTATATGTTCTATACAAAAATGTTTAATTATTTTTTTATATTGTTTATATTTTATCTATAGTGTCAATTCAATAGATATATGATAAAAGGACTACATTTCAATATGCTGTATCTAGTTTTTGATATAATATGTAATACAATATAACTGTGTTGTATTGTCAATTTAATGGGCTCAATATAATGTATAGTGACTGATATTAATTCATGGTATACTGTATATCTTTTATGTATGTAACTGTGACTTGCTTATGTCAGTAACCTTTAATTTAATTGCAATAAAATATTGCATTTTCTTTTTAAGAAATGATAGCCAGAGACATTTATTTAAACATTTTGACTAGAAAATGGTTGATGTACAAATTCTAAAGCATTGTAAAGCTTCTGTATTTCTTTTCTACAAAACAGAAGATGATCATTATATATATGAATTGAATATTTCCAACTGAGCGAAAAAATGCCCAGGCTGGGAATCGAACCCAGATCCTTGGCTTACAAGGCCAATGCTTTTCTGTTTAAGCTAACTGGGCCGACAACCAGCCAGCATATTTCGCTCAGAAAAACCTTATTGGTAGTAACATCTGGTCTGTCATGTAGACAGCTCAACAGAATAAACCGCAGGTAAAGGAACTCCATATAAACGATGGATACGCAGATGAACTAATATTTTAACACAATCAAACTGATTGGTAAGGTTATCATACGAATTGAATATTTCCAACTGAGCGAAAAAATGCCCAGGCTGGGAATCGAACCCAGAGTTAGAAATATTCAATTCGTATGATAACCTTACCAATCAGTTTGTGTTAAAATATTAGTATGATCATTATAATTTTGATAATCCTATTTTTTTTAAAAGTAATAATTAGATAATAAATATATTACAAATCATCAGACATACAAGTAAAATTATATAAATACATTTAATACAATTAAAAATACAATTAGTTTTCTGTCATTTGAGTGTTTTGTTGCACTGATGAGGGGCTATAATTTAGCTTGAAACGTTTGCTTTTTAATTGTATTAAATGTATTTATGTATTTTACTTGTATGTCTGATGATTTGTAATATATTTATTATTTTTAACTCGTATATCAGACGTTAAACAATGATTATTTATTTTAATAATTAGATAGCTTGCTACTTTTTCATAAAAACTGAGCCAAGTAAGTTGTTTTATTTTATAGGGTATCCTTGATAACTTTATCTCATTCTAATTGTAAAAAAAAAGTTTTTGGGGATTATATATAATAGATTAAACTGAAAAATAAATATTTCTATAATGGGATGCTATTATGTATTATTTTAATTGAAAATTATTTGTGATTTTTAAATTATGTTAAATTTATGCTATAAAAAACATTCAAAATATTCTTGAATAATGAAAAAAATTTTTGGTATATTTCTGTTAGCTTGAAAAGATATAATGACTTATGCAATTTAGCTGCTGTCAAATGAATACTTTGTAATTAAATTCTTTCAATACAAACATTTCAAGCAGGACAGTCATTCCTCCATGCCAGGCTTTAATTTTAAAAAAAGGCTGTTTGCTATTTTGCTTTTCTCTAAAACCATTTGCTGCTTACTTAAAAGAGACAACTTCTCCATACTTATTTGAACAACATGTCAGTGTAAAATATCATATGTCAAAGAGACCAAGGATTGCAGAAAAATAAAATGAAAAATAGAAGAAGATAATGAAAAAATTCTTTTATTTGACACTAAACATAACTTCATAAATAGACAAAAAAAGAACAGAGATTCAGAATTTCAAAATCCCATGAAGTTACAAAAGAGGAACTTTCAGATTCTTCGTTAATTCAATTTTTAAAAAACATACAGACTTAAATAATGGGCAGAAAAAAAGCAGGGATTGAATTTTTAGACATGTAGTTAGGTAAGCTATGGGGTCATTCCATGGTAACTTACGTTACATTTAGAACAATTTACCGCAGTAATTTTAGTAATATAACACAAAAAAATATTTAAAAATGCAAAGTTGACATGATTTCTTAATTAAACCTATCCAAAAGTCAATTTGGATGAAAATTCCCTAAAAAATTAGAATGAAAATTATATTTTGTATGGTAATTTAAATTCCTTTTTCAGTAATGTTACTTACCATAATAAATATAACTGCCAGAGTTCAAGAAATAACACTAAAATTAGGTAATTTTCATCTAAATTCAGCTTTGAACAGGTTTAATTAACAAATCCTGTCCTGTCATCTTTTACATTTTGAATATTGTTTTGGTGTTATATTACTAAAATTACTGAAGTAAATTGTTCTAAATGTAACGTAAATTACCATGGAATGACTCTATGTGGTTTTCTAAAGTTCAGTTTCAAAAAATTAACATTTCTGACATTAATTAGCAAAAACTGTTAATTAACTCTACAATTAACAAAATACACTAAAAGAGTGCTAAAACTGCCAAACGACCGTGTACTTTTTACTACAAAATATTGATAAGTATTTTAAACTACAGAGATAGATTAGCAGTGTACTGCAACGAGATGTTACTCAAACAGATCAAGATAACGAAGTTTATATTTCCGTTCCATTTAAGTTTATTGTAATGTAATAAAAGTGTATAATGTTTTCTATAGGATACCAATATGCAATTTAAGTGAAAAGGATTAAAAGACAGTCAAGTGTGAGTGGGTGTTATTTAAACATTGGAATAATATTGGTTGTCATTTCTTTTAAGTATATTGTAATGAACAAAAGCGTTAAGTGGTTAATATAAAATACGTCACATAATGTACAAGTAATGTTGATGAAACTCTTGGCTAATGTAAATTCCACATTAAGATTTACAGATAGCAAATCTTTTGAATGATTATTAATTTAGAAATATGTATACAGGATGAATTTCTTGAACAGGGATTCCCACAGTTGATTTCATTATCTGTGTTTTATTTTCTCTATGATTTCCCCCCCTTTACTTGTTAATTTATTGAATTGAATAATCAATTAGACAGAAGGACAGAAGAACTGCTACTCACAACTGAATTTCATAAATACAGTTTAACAATTTTTTTGCCAGTAAACTTACATTCTGTCTGTATCAATTAAAAATAAAATTAAAATCCCTATTGACTTTTTTTTTAAATTTAAGTTATACTGTACTCGCATGTGATATCTAAAACAACTTGTATTTGTAATTATGTAAACTTTGCTTTGTTTGAAGAGATTTTCTGATAAAAGCAGTACTATAAGGATCATGTTTTTGCATGTGCAACTGATATGTTGTGGATACAAAAAAAAAAAGAAAAAATCTTATCAGTCACAGAAACATTTTAATTAAGTTTGAGGAATTGTCTACTAATCATACCCCTGAATGTATCTGGTAGAGATCTGCTCGGGGCGATTTTCATTCACGGCACTCGGGACGGGATGGGCCAGGCCCGGTCTGGACCATACTTTTTTCTGAAGGCTCAGGCCGGGCCTAACATAGTTTTTCTGTGCAGAGCCAGGCCTGGTTTCATTCCTAGTCTTCACGGCCCAAAATTTTCAGTCCTAGTTTTGAGCCAGCCCGTATGAAAATCATTGTCTCAGCGTGGCCTGGTCCATTTAAAAGTCAGTTAAATTAGGCCTGGCCCAAAAATTTTTGCAAAAAATGCATACATTTTTGAATCACCATTATTCTACACTTAAACATTAAAATCTATTATTTTTAAAGAATAGTAAATTTCTACGCATATTAAAATATAGCTAAATTAAAATATAGTAAAATGTGTGAAAAGGAACCTGCCTATGACGGAATCCTGTTTTAAACTGAAAAACGTGTTGATCCATGCAAAATTAATATACTAATAAGTAAGAAAAGAATACATCATACATTTACACTTGCTAAAAAGGGAACTTGTCTATAACACATTTTTTTTTTCTTTTCTATGCAATTCCTTCTTAGAAGATTTTACTGTATACATGGAATATGGATTAACAATATTAATGATAATTGAAACATTTACATACAAGAAATAGTGATTCATTTATAGCAGCCTGTGGCACTTCTATAAAAATGAAGATTATAAACATGAAAAAAAAAGTTAAGATAAATATTTTTGGTCAGAACTCCTCGTATGAGACAAATTTTTAACCAATTCGACGTAAAAATCGATGTTTTGTAGAAATTCACTCGGGTCAAGATTTTAACTTTTTACCGGGCCGGGTCGGGCTCTGGCCAAACTTTTAATTTTTTTATCGGGCCAGGATGGGCCAATATTATTTTTTCTATGGGCCGGGCCGAACTTTTAATTTTTGTATTGGGCCGTGCCATGCCGAATTTTTTTCTCTATGAGTCAGGCCGGGGCTGGGCCTGGAAATGTCAACCTGTGCAGTTCTCTTGTATCTGGTACAGGAAAACAATTCTCTAATTTGATTAACTGAAAACTGTTTACTGTTGATTTTAAAAATATCAAATAAAAAGACAAAGTGAATAGAGGATGTTTGTCTTTCTTTTTTCAAAAAGTAAATAATGAAATAATGTTAAAAAAAAAACTCCAGATGAATATGAGATTTAAAAAAAAAATTATTTGAAGTTATTTAGTTTGTTTCTTTTTGGGATTTTAAGTTTCATAAATTTGACACTATTATATTTCATTATTCGTTCTGTTAGATCTACATTAATTAATGTTTTTTTTAATCTGACATTCGTAGTTATTTTGTTTAAATTGTATTAACAGTGTCTTATAATGCTACATGTGTTCTTAAATGTATTTTGTATTTTTGCATCAGTTATTAAGTGTTTGTAGATGCGTGTAATTCAGTTGGCACAAGTCAAATGGTCATCCATAAACCAGAAAAACGATGATACATTTAAAAAACCTTTTCTAATCTGTTCCATTTAATTTTACTTGTCAAACCAGATCTTTTGATGTGAAATATGATTGTTCTATTAATGTTATTGTCCAAAAAAATATATTTTCTAGCACCATATAGTTTTAATTGTAGAAACTAGTGTTCAACCGAAATAAGTTTCAAGACCAAAACCGAATTTTGTATATCTTCCTAGTTTCGACCGATAACAAAACTGTCTTAAAAATAAAATAAAAGAGATTAATGTATACACACACATAGATGTGTGGGTTTTTTTATGTATGTATATATATATATATATTACTAAAACCATTATTATGTAGTACAGTACAAGAACTTTATAATGCTTCTCTATGTAATGCACAGCTTCTCAGATGTAAACATTGAGTTTTGCAGTTAAGAAGCACTTACATACCCACATTGTAAAAGAATTGCTACTCTCTAGAGGACTAAATTTGATACATTAGTTCAACTGAATCTCCTGCATTCAGAACTTTTTAATGAAAAAATTGCTATTACAGGAAAAATTTTTGAAAATGAGTATAATACAGGGTCATTGAAAAAGGTGTCCCTGATTTCTAATTAAAATAACTAATGCTTTAATAAAGATAAACTTTATTTTTACACTGTTAGATTGGAAAAATCTGTTATTTTTTTTTAAATATTACTTAGAAAACTTCAATATGAGCTTCCCCTGTTGCTTGGCAAACGTCTAGGTGGTAGTCAATCTCCTTGCAGGTGCGCTTTAAACTGGTTAAACCAACAAACAGTTTTTTTGTTTGTAGGTGGATCTTCTCCATATGTATGGCGAAAATGATGTTGTACCACAATAACGGATTTAAACTCGGCATACCACAACTCGCAGTGTGCTTTCTGCTGTACACTACCATGATTGCTGTGAACTGAATGATGAGTGAACTGGTATCGCATCATGAAGGGACGTTGGCACATGCACGCAGTCACATCAAAGTCACGCAATCACCACTACCAAATCTCCTTCTGATGTTCTACAATTTCATGTTGGTTTTGTATCGATTGATTGCATATGTCTCGTGCAATTTATTTTTTAAATCAGGGACACCTTTTTCGATGACCCTGTATAATGAATGATTTAGTCCAGGCATATTTTGACCATATTTATAAAGTAAATTTAACAATGTGTAGATCAATATTATGCAAAATTTTGTAACCTACACAACTCCTGGTAACAATAGATGCAATATAAAGAAACTCTACAGCATTTACATATGTTTCTGACTTATTTGGCCATGTTTACAAGATAAGTTTAATGATGTGTGAAATGTGATCTATATAACACACAACCTCACATTATTAGGTTTGCATTATAAATATCTTCTATTGTATATATATATATATAATTATTCATTTATTAAATGTATATCGAAACACATTTCTAACAAATATGCATGCCTAAATGTATGTGTATAAGTTTCAAATAAAAACAAAACAAATAATAATACAACATTTATATTTTTGTTTTTTATAACAAACAATAATCATACGCATTTATCAATAATTAACAATGTAGTTAAAACATGAACTACTAATTGATTATTGTATATTTAATTTTTAACTATGCAGACTTTCAGTTTATTAATATTTTGTATTTAAATTAACTGAAATGTATACTCTTAAAAGTTTTTTTTTTTTTTTTATATATATAAATGTAACATTGAATATGTTTTAAGAAAAGAAATATATATACATATATCACTTTATAATATGTGGGCAGAGTTTCCCCCAGGTTTAAAAAAGGGCAGGGTGCTTCTTGTAGGAAAAGGGCATGTTTGGATTCTTAAGGGCACTTTTTTAAAAAGTTTTAAAGGCACTCTTTTGATTTTTAAAACTACTTTTAATATTTAATAGACAGGGCGCTATTTTAAAGACAGCAATGAGTCAATTTTTGCTATGCAAGTAAATTTTTTAATAAACAAAGGGTTAAAGGCCCTTTTTTCTGCTGCGGGCAACAAGGGTGCTGATGATTTTCATCAGGGGTGTTGCATCATAAAAAATATAATGCATCATTTCCCATTCAAATTAATTTAAATAATATAATTTATTTCAATTTTACAACTTAAATTAACATTTTCAAACACCTAATTTCTAATCACAAGTTTTAAACTTATAATGTAAATTTTAATGATAAATAATTCAATATTTCCTTATTTTTCAATGTAAACATTATCTCTTATTAAGATTATTTAAGTGCAATTAGTATTTTATTATATTTCAGTAATTTAACTTTCAAATTTCTTTCAACATACATTGCGAAATGTGTAAACACATCGGAATTTTCTATGTCTAAAATATAAAAAATAGAAATCTTTTATTTATCAATATTTCCCTTTTAAATTATATTATGTGGATAGAAATATTTATTTCTAGCCGATTGCAAAATTTTCAGTGACTTGTGATAAATACTTTGGCAGAAATACGCAAAAATGTATTTTCTATCTTTTCTCATTTTTAATTTCGGCGCGCGACGCCAGGAGATCATTCTTTCCGACATTTTGAAAGTTCCAACAAGAAGGGTATTCCCCTTTGCCAAACAGACGCTTAGTTCAAAACCGGACGTTTGCTAAATCGTTTAACATTCCTTTTGGAACACGCACGTTGTGTGTGACGTCAGGCGCGGGGAGGATAGGCGCTTTGGATTGGCTGGCGCGCTTTGTAATGGCTTTTGATGTTTGAAACTCTGGGTTCTGGAAAAGTCATCTTTCTTCACCAGGGAGCCGTTAAAGCAAGTAACTTGTGGGGGCTGTGACGCCGTGCCTTTTTTAGCCGGCTGTTGCGGCAGAAGAGTTCGGCTAGCCAGTGAGAAGAGATCGACGTTTTGTTAGGCCTTGGCGGCCGTATACCATCTAAAGGAAATATAATATTTTTTTTTTTTTCAAGAAGCATTTCTAAGTAAATTTCATAGAACATTAATTGGAAGCCTTGAATTGTTGTTCTGCTCATCGACATTTTATTATTCTTCGATCAACCATACTTCTTTGCTATAAAAATATGAATTGATTATCTGTTTTTTTTTGTCGATGCAATAAATAGTAAATTGCCTTTGTAACGAACTGAAATCGTCAAAATCTGCATTTCTGAAGGAAGTTCTCAAACTTCCTATTTCCAATTTTCCAAATCCGTAACTTCTCATTCGGTTCGGATTCGCATTTAATAAAAAGAAATAGAATCTACATTCCTGAAGGAAGTTTGTCAACAGCATGTTTCCAGTTCTCCAAATACAAGAGTCCTTCAACGATCCGAGTTTGGCTTTATATTCCTGAACTTTATTCCCTAGTTTGACTTTACATTCCTGAACTTTATTCCCTAGTTTGACTTTATGTTCCTGAACTTTGTTCATTTTGGAGGCCTTAAAACTAAAAGAAATAGTTCATAAATATCAGACTCTATAACATCACGATATCAGAACTTCACATTGTATTATGTTAACTTAAATCTCATATTTTAACAATTTACTTCTGCTTTTTCTCAGATGACAATACATCTCCAATTATCTAAAGTTATATTAAATTTTACATTCATTTTGATAATCTTTTCATAATTCATAATGTAAGAATGCATTCAAATTAGCAAACTATATATATGTTTAAATAAACGTCATTTGTGAATTATCTTTCTGTGTTCAAGTACTTGGGTGAGTGTTTTCTTTTCTTTATTTTTTTTTCAGCTACGATAACTAGTAAATATAATTTTATTTGATCTTAAATAATTAAAATAATTCTTAAAAAACACATTTAGCAATGTCTACCACTTACGTCATCGGCTGTAGTGTAATTTTGAGCTTATGAATCGGAATTAATTTTGTTCAATTCAAGCTTTGGATTGAATTCCACTCTCCGATTCATTAAGCCCAGCATTACAGTACATTTATGGTGCCGTTAACTTAGTGATTTCATTCTTGGAGTTATTGTTTTAAGCCTTTTTAATATTAATTTTTTCTTTTCACTCATAGGCATTAATTGATGCCATAACTTTAAAGATCGGAGATCAGGTTTCATTACTTTTTCATGATAATAGATAAAGTATATTTATTAATTAACTTATTAATTATTTAACCATTTATTTTAAAAATAATACTCACTAAACTTATATATATTTTTTTCTCTCTATTTCATGTGCGGACCCCATATTGGTGCAATATATTTTTAAAATATACATGATTTATATTTTTATTCATTTTCCTTTTAAGATTTATTCTATAAATATATGTAAAGAAAAGAAATTTGATTTTTCAAAGATTTATTTGCTAATATTTTTTCATAAATTGAAAAAACGAAAACTTTATAGATTACGCTTTGAATTTATAATGATTTATTGTTGCATGTTTTGATGTTTGTAGTTATTGTGTTCCTTTTTTTCTATTTTGGGGGATTTGTACATTTTTGCATATATTTATTTAGTTTAACTGTATTGCACATTAATATGCATTTTTAGAAAATGTTTTAAAAAAAGTAATCTTCCATTTTTTTTTTATATAATTTTTTTTTCTTTCCTTCATCATTTTAACAAATTTTTCCATTATTATTTTTTTATTTGCTTTGCTTTAAGATAATTTATTTGTCATACATCAGTGTTTTAGTATACCTTTTGATTTTTCACGTGTATACAAATTATTACGATATGGCAAATGATTTGCAATTAAACGCGCTTATGGCAGCGATTCCCACTTTCCATGGAAAAGAAGGGGAAAATGTACATTTTTTCATTAAAAACATTAGTGATGTCTGTAACATACAGAATTGGAACGACGAGAATCGTATTCTACTCTTCCGCCTGTATTGTAGAGACAAGGCGCCGGAATATGTTGCGAGCGATCCAGAAATTAACAATATTGATAATTTTGAAAATTTTGTGCGTTTATTTAGAGCAAAATTTAGCAGAGAAGAGAATTTCCATGAAACCTCTTATCAGTTCTCAAATACAAGACAAAAACCTAAACAGACAGTGAAGGAGTTGGCTGAGGTAGTAAAAAAATTAGTCAATCGATTGGTTCCGAACGCTGAGGATATTCCTCAAATGGTTATTCTAAAGCAAAAATTGATGTTTAATAAATTGCTCGAAGCTCTTAGACCGGATATTAAAACAGAGGTACTTAAACTTGGAAAGGAAAATTTCGATGATCTGGTTTCTAGTGCTATGGATTGCGAAAAAGCTTTGGAGCAGCAATGCGCTTTCTCAGTCAACACCATCAACGCAACGCAGGTTTCAAACAACAGCAGTCAGGACTCGTTGATTACAATTTTGTTGAAACAACAAGAAAATTCAAATAAATTATTGCAGAGTATGGCGGAGCAGTTAAAAGGATTAAAAGATGAGCGGACTGTTTGCCATATCTGTAACAAACAGCATAATACGCGCAATTGCTGTTTTTTTCCGTCTTTGCAAAATAGGGGATTTTTTTCGCCGCAGCAAAATTTTTCTGGTCAGGGTAACAGTGCTGCTAATCAAGCAAGTAAATTTTTAAGTCCTAACAGTAATTCTCCAAGTAATGATAGATATTTTGAGAATCAGGGCAGAAATTTTGCTGGAGATTTTAGAAGAGGTAGCAATAACAATGTGCAGAGATTCAATAGGGGCAGAGGTAGAAATAATTATCGACCATATTGTGGCAGAGGCAGAAGAAATAATTTAAACTTCTAGAGGGTTCTGATGATATTTTGCACAATTTTTCCCCTCAATCTCACAGAGCCCTAGATGATAAATTTTTGCACGAGGGTATGAATTATTCTGATACTGCTGTTAACATTCCCAAATCACTTATGTCATGTTTTTCTGATGATTCTCCACTTCCTTTAATTAAATTAACATTTGGAAAACATAACTTTATTGGTCTTCTGGATTCTGGTGCAAATCTTTCTCTTATACAACCTAAAACTATTAACTTACTTAAACAAAACAATAAACTTAACTTTTTATCTAGATCTGTAAACATCAAGACCATCAATAATTCCAGTGTTCCTTATTTTTCTGCTGTACAATTAAACTTTAAAATTCGTAATAAATGGTTCAGCAATGTGTTTTTCATTACCCATGATAATTGGCACTCTAACTACCAAATTATTCTCGGTTATGATTTTTTAAACCGAAATAAAGTTTGTTAGACTCTGCCAACTCTCAACTTATCATGGGAAACCTCACATTTCCTTTCGAAAATAAAAATCCTGATTCTACTCAAACTTCTAATTTTAACAATGAAAATCTAAGTTCCAATGACAATAATACTATTCATGATATTTCAAATTCCAATGCTGAATCATATGAAAATATTAATTCTCTCTCTAACGATATTAATCATGAAGATTCCAAAAACTTTGTCACACCAGCTAACCGTGTCATTATTCGGCCAAATCATGGCAGGATTATAAGACTTAAAGCATTACATAAAATTAACAATTCATTTAACTATTTATTTGTTCCATTAACTACCAAATTGCCACTAAACCTAGATCTTAGTCTTCATGAAGCAAATGTTAACAATTCTATTCTTCTGTATGTATTCAACAACAATAGTCAAAAAATTGTCCTCAACAAAAATACTAAATTAGGTTACTTAAAACAAATTTCTAAAGATCAAATTTCTACGCATGACAACAGTAAAACATACCAGGTAAATTCGCTAATTTGTGATGATATTTTAGAACTTCGTAAAAATGAACTAAAAGCTAATAATTTTCAAGTTGATCACTTACCTGAATCAGATAGGAAGAGAGTTCTCAAACTTCTTATGAATAATTCAGCTGTTTTTTCTTCTTCATACAGTACACTGGGATGTACAGATAAAGTTGTTCCTCAGTTTAACTTACTGCATGATTTTGCTTTACAAACAAAACCATATCCCATTCCTAGAATTGCCAAGGAGTTTGCTAGAAATGAAATCGCTGATCTTCTGAAGGCTGGCATTATAGAAAATTCAACCTCAAACTACTGTTTTCCAGTCATTTTTGTTAAAAAGAAGACATTACCTACTGATGACCCTAACAAACTTAAATTTCGTATGGTTATCGACTATCGATTACTTAATGCAATAACTGAACCTTATAAAATTTGTTTACCAAAAATCAACGACATTATGCAAAATATATCGGGCAAAAAATTCTATACTGTTTTGGATTTAAAAGCCGCATTTTTTCAAATTCTTCTTCAACAGAAGGATAGGGCATTGCCAAACTGGCATTTGCAACGGAGTATGGGAATTATCAACCTAAATGCCTGCCATTTGGATGTGTGAACTCAACTTCTTATTTTCATACTTTAATAAATAACTGCCTTAGCTCATTAAGAGGTAAAAATGTTCAATATTTTCTAGATGACATAATTGTTGCTGCTGATTCGTTGGAGGAAATGTTAATATGGTTGCAGAAAGTTTTTGACAAATTGTGAGAATTTAACCTCACTTTAGACCCTAAAAAGCTTCAAATATGTAAAGAACAAATAACATACCTAGGTTTTAAATTACACAAAAACGGTCACTCTCCTTCTACTGATAATGTAAACAAAATCAATAGATTTCCCATTCCTACAAACCTGAAACAAGTTCAAAGTTATCTGGGTATGATAAATTATTTCCGTCATTTAATTTTCGATTTTGCAAAAATAGTACAACCTATTGTAAATTTAACAAAAAAAAAGGTAAAATTCTTCTGGAGCAATGACTGTCAAAATGCTTTTCTCAAAATTCAGGAAATTTTGCTTACTAATCCAACAGTTAAAAATTTTGATGATAGTAAGGATGTTTATTTGGTTACTGATGCATCTATGGTTGCAATTTGTGGAATTCTTATGCAAAAACACAATGACAAATTCTACCACATTGAATTTTATTCCAAGCAATTAAATCAGGCAGAATCTAAATACCCTTCAATCAAACGTGAATTTTATGCTATCTATTCCTCTGTTAAACATTTTTCTGAATTCTTGTACGGTAGACAATTCAAAATTCTAACAGATGCTAAAGCTTTAACTTACCATTTAAATCTAGAAAAACAGGCTGAAATTATAACTAGATGGCTTTTATATTTGCAGAGTTTTAATTTTAAGGTTGAGCACATTCCTGGGCTTGTTAATCCAGCCGATTTTCTTTCTCGTGTCGTGGACCTTCCTAATAACCCTAATTTATATGTAAATGCATTAAATATTTTTATACCTACTAACGACTCACTAACTACCGAAAATATACTAAAAGAGCAGCAAAATGATGAAAAACTTAAAGAAATCCGAGAAAAAATAATTGCCAAAACATGTTCTAACACTAATTACTCAATCAATCCTAATAACGATCTTTTAATGTTTGCTAAAAAGAAATCTGGTAATGTCAATAGATTAAAGAAAATCGTTATTCCTAAAACATTAATCAATAGTTGCATTGCCCTTGCTCACCAAGCTCATTTTGGAATGATAAAAACGGTTGAGACAATTTCCAGGAATTATTTCTGGCACGGAATGGTTCAGGATGTTCAAAATTTTGTAAATAACTGTGATAAATGTCTTCCCTACAAAAGTAAACAAACCAACACAAAACCTTCCTTCATTTCCAAGTGTGAATTAGCTCTTCAATCCAAAGTTTGAATTGAACAAAATTAATTCCGATTCATAAGCTCAAAATTACACTACAGCCGATGACGTAAGTGGTAGACATTGCTAAATGTGTTTTTTAAGAATTATTTTAATTATTTAAGATCAAATAAAATTATATTTACTAGTTATCGTAGCTGAAAAAAAAATAAAGAAAAGAAAACACTCACCCAAGTACTTGAACACAGAAAGATAATTCACAAATGACGTTTATTTAAACATATATATAGTTTGCTAATTTGAATGCATTCTTACATTATGAATTATGAAAAGATTATCAAAATGAATGTAAAATTTAATATAACTTTAGATAATTGGAGATATATTGTCATCTGAGAAAAAGCAGAAGTAAATTGTTAAAATATGAGATTTAAGTTAACATAATACAATGTGAAGTTCTGATATCGTGATGTTATAGAGTCTGATATTTATGAAATATTTCTTTTAGTTTTAAGGCCTCCAAAATGAACAAAGTTCAGGAACATAAAGTCAAACTAGGGAATAAAGTTCAGGAATGTAAAGTCAAACTAGGGAATAAAGTTCAGGAATATAAAGCCAAACTCGGATCGTTGAAGGACTCTTGTATTTGGAGAACTGGAAACATGCTGTTGACAAACTTCCTTCAGGAATGTAGATTCTATTTCTTTTTATTAAATGCGAATCCGAACCGAATGAGAAGTTACGGATTTGGAAAATTGGAAATAGGATGTTTGAGAACTTCCTTCAGAAATGCAGATTTTGACGATTTCAGTTCGTTACAAAGGCAATTTACTATTTATTGCATCGACAAAAAAAACAGATAATCAATTCATATTTTTATAGCAAAGAAGTATGGTTGATCGAAGAATAATAAAATGTCGATGAGCAGAACAACAATTCAAGGCTTCCAATTAATGTTCTATGAAATTTACTTAGAAATGCTTCTTGAAAAAAAAAAAAATATTATATTTCCTTTAGATGATATACGGCCGCCAAGGCCTAACAAAACGTCGATCTCTTCTCACTGGCTAGCCGAACTCTTCTGCCGCAACAGCCGGCTAAAAAAGGCACGGCGTCACAGCCCCCACAAGTTACTTGCTTTAACGGCTCCCTGGTGAAGAAAGATGACTTTTCCAGAACCCAGAGTTTCAAACATCAAAAGCCATTACAAAGCGCGCCAGCCAATCCAAAGCGCCTATCCTCCCCGCGCCTGACGTCACACACAACGTGCGTGTTCCAAAAGGAATGTTAAACGATTTAGCAAACGTCCGGTTTTGAACTAAGCGTCTGTTTGGCAAAGGGGAATACCCTTCTTGTTGGAACTTTCAAAATGTCGGAAAGAATGATCTCCTGGCGTCGCGCGCCGAAATTAAAAATGAGAAAAGATAGAAAATACATTTTTGCGTATTTCTGCCAAAGTATTTATCACAAGTCACTGAAAATTTTGCAATCGGCTAGAAATAAATATTTCTATCCACATAATATAATTTAAAAGGGAAATATTGATAAATAAAAGATTTCTATTTTTTATATTTTAGACATAGAAAATTCCGATGTGTTTACACATTTCGCAATGTATGTTGAAAGAAATTTGAAAGTTAAATTACTGAAATATAATAAAATACTAATTGCACTTAAATAATCTTAATAAGAGATAATGTTTACATTGAAAAATAAGGAAATATTGAATTATTTATCATTAAAATTTACATTATAAGTTTAAAACTTGTGATTAGAAATTAGGTGTTTGAAAATGTTAATTTAAGTTGTAAAATTGAAATAAATTACATTATTTAAATTAATTTGAATGGGAAATGATGCATTATATTTTTTTGCTAAATGTGTTTTTTAAGAATTATTTTAATTATTTAAGATCAAATAAAATTATATTTACTAGTTATCGTAGCTGAAAAAAAAATAAAGAAAAGAAAACACTCACCCAAGTACTTGAACACAGAAAGATAATTCACAAATGACGTTTATTTAAACATATATATAGTTTGCTAATTTGAATGCATTCTTACATTATGAATTATGAAAAGATTATCAAAATGAATGTAAAATTTAATATAACTTTAGATAATTGGAGATATATTGTCATCTGAGAAAAAGCAGAAGTAAATTGTTAAAATATGAGATTTAAGTTAACATAATACAATGTGAAGTTCTGATATCGTGATGTTATAGAGTCTGATATTTATGAAATATTTCTTTTAGTTTTAAGGCCTCCAAAATGAACAAAGTTCAGGAACATAAAGTCAAACTAGGGAATAAAGTTCAGGAATGTAAAGTCAAACTAGGGAATAAAGTTCAGGAATATAAAGCCAAACTCGGATCGTTGAAGGACTCTTGTATTTGGAGAACTGGAAACATGCTGTTGACAAACTTCCTTCAGGAATGTAGATTCTATTTCTTTTTATTAAATGCGAATCCGAACCGAATGAGAAGTTACGGATTTGGAAAATTGGAAATAGGATGTTTGAGAACTTCCTTCAGAAATGCAGATTTTGACGATTTCAGTTCGTTACAAAGGCAATTTACTATTTATTGCATCGACAAAAAAAACAGATAATCAATTCATATTTTTATAGCAAAGAAGTATGGTTGATCGAAGAATAATAAAATGTCGATGAGCAGAACAACAATTCAAGGCTTCCAATTAATGTTCTATGAAATTTACTTAGAAATGCTTCTTGAAAAAAAAAAATATATTATATTTCCTTTAGATGATATACGGCCGCCAAGGCCTAACAAAACGTCGATCTCTTCTCACTGGCTAGCCGAACTCTTCTGCCGCAACAGCCGGCTAAAAAAGGCACGGCGTCACAGCCCCCACAAGTTACTTGCTTTAACGGCTCCCTGGTGAAGAAAGATGACTTTTCCAGAACCCAGAGTTTCAAACATCAAAAGCCATTACAAAGCGCGCCAGCCAATCCAAAGCGCCTATCCTCCCCGCGCCTGACGTCACACACAACGTGCGTGTTCCAAAAGGAATGTTAAACGATTTAGCAAACGTCCGGTTTTGAACTAAGCGTCTGTTTGGCAAAGGGGAATACCCTTCTTGTTGGAACTTTCAAAATGTCGGAAAGAATGATCTCCTGGCGTCGCGCGCCGAAATTAAAAATGAGAAAAGATAGAAAATACATTTTTGCGTATTTCTGCCAAAGTATTTATCACAAGTCACTGAAAATTTTGCAATCGGCTAGAAATAAATATTTCTATCCACATAATATAATTTAAAAGGGAAATATTGATAAATAAAAGATTTCTATTTTTTATATTTTAGACATAGAAAATTCCGATGTGTTTACACATTTCGCAATGTATGTTGAAAGAAATTTGAAAGTTAAATTACTGAAATATAATAAAATACTAATTGCACTTAAATAATCTTAATAAGAGATAATGTTTACATTGAAAAATAAGGAAATATTGAATTATTTATCATTAAAATTTACATTATAAGTTTAAAACTTGTGATTAGAAATTAGGTGTTTGAAAATGTTAATTTAAGTTGTAAAATTTAAATAAATTATATTATTTAAATTAATTTGAATGGGAAATGATGCATTATATTTTTTATGATGCAACAAGGGGCAAGAGGGGTGCTATTTTGTAAACGTAAGGGCAGGCAGGGTGCTGCACCCTCCTGAAACTGTCTAGGGGAATCTTTGTATGGGAATAAAACTGTATCGATTTCTTATCTGATGTGCACATCAAGATCAAAATAAATATTTGCTACCCTCCAAAAAAAAACTTAACGAGATTTTATACAGATAGTTGTGGTCCTGGCCAAATATTTGGCAGTATTTTCGATGAAACTCAGATTTTGTGACGAAAACAAAACTGAATATTCAGTCAAACTCTAGTAGAAACTGTCTACTAGCAAGGTTTATATGAAGTTTATATGAGACCAACAGATTACAGCAAATTATTATTATTATTTCTTTTTTATATTTTTCAAAATAAATATAAAAAATAAGTAAATGTGTATTTGTATTTATAAAAGTATAATTTAAGTTTGTTTTACACTAACTATGAAACTTTCACCAAAATCAATGTTTTATCATTTTCTGATACTTTTTAATCTTTAAGTAAATGTATGTGATCTTTATTTAACAAAATTTGTTAGTAATTACTCATGAGAATTGAAGCTATCTTTAAAGTATCCTTATAAATGAAAAAAACATGCATTTTTTCTAGTTTTTTTTTTTTTTTTCCTTAAATTTTTTGTTTTATGTACACATGTAAACAAATAACAAATTGTATACAAAGATTAATTTTTTAATTGTGTATTTTTAAAATCAGATAATTATTTTAATGTAATTCATTTGTGTGTTGAAAATGATGTCTCTTTAAATATGAAGAGAAGAAATCTGAATATGAAATTAATTTCATATTCTACTCATTTTTATATTATTGAAAGTTTATTTATATAAATTTTCTAAAATTCTAGTTTATTGCATTACTTAATAGTCAATAATTCTTATTTTAGAGAAGTTGTCGAAAGTGAAGAATTTCTTGCTCTATCCCCATCTCAAGTATGCAAACTTATTTCCAGTGATAAATTAGCTGTGCCATCTGAAGAAAAGGTTTGCCATATTTTAAATAATCTTAAATTTTTAATTGACAAGCTGTGATAATTTACTCTATTTTATTTGTATATTTTTATTTTGTATGATTGTCTTTCAATATGACTTTTTTATTTACTGTTTTAACTTAAGGAGGAGATAAAGTAAAGTTTGCTGTCAGTGCTACCAAGTCATCAAGGTGGGAAAGAGCTAAAAGTGGTTCAGAAAAAGGCTGTAAATGAACTACATTTTTATAGGGGGAGGGGGGATGTACTAAAAAAGAGCTAAATTTTCATCAAAAGCATTAAAAAGAACTACTTAAAACTGAATAAAGGAGTGTACATTGGAGATAACAAAATTATTATAAATATTCTATATTTACTTGTTTTCTTAATAAATGTTTTCAAATAAGTCTATTTTAGATGATTTTTTTAAATCCTATAATAATTTTTATCTTTATTTAAAGCATTTGTTTATTTTAGGTCTTTGAGGCAGTTATGGCTTGGGTGAACCATGATTTACAAAACAGACAAGACTATCTTGCACAACTTATAGAACATGTTAGATTGCCATTACTTTCACAAGAATACCTTGTACAACGTGTAGAAGAAGAACCTTTGTTAAAGTCAAACCATTTATGCAAAGATTTTTTAATAGAAGCCATGAAATATCATTTGCTCAAAGGTGAACAAAAGGTCATGTATAAAACACCAAGAACTAAGCCACGCACTCCAATTGGAAGGCCTAAGGTGAGATATAATTAACCTTAAAAATCTTTGTTTAAAATTCTTGAAAAGAACATTTAGTATATCTATATTTCTGATCAACTCTTTTTCTAATGGCATTTGAATGTAAGCTATTTATTGTTTTTTACAATTTGACTGTGATATTTTTAAAGGATGCATAATAAAGTAAAAGCTTTTTATAAAAATCATACATTCACTTTAAATAAGAAAATCAATTAATATCAGAATATGTTTTCTCAAGTATTCTTTGTGCTGTTATGTATGAGTGTTATCAGGTTTTACTAGATTCTTAATTGGAAGCGCAGCCAGGAGAGATTATGTTCTGAAATTTCAGGACATTTGTTGGGGGATTAACCCTTTATCTACTGATGATACTTATAAGTACCATTAAAATAACTTCTTATAAAATTTATTTAATACATTGATTAGTTGTAATACAGTTTAGAATGAGTTATAGATACATTACTTTATCATTTTCCAAAAGCATTATTGGTTACACAAAACAATTTTTAAAAGGATGATTTCTTTTGCCTTTGCATCTTTTCAGCTTTATTGGTGGGGAGGAGGAGGGGGGGGGGAGGAAGAGAGAGATTTCTCAATTCGAAAATATTTCTATTGTAAGAACATTATATTTGTACATTTCCTAATTCTAAAAAATACTAGGAAAAATATTTAAAATAAAAGATTTGAGTGGGGTTTATAAATATTTCACAAAATCTATAAAAATTCAAATTTAATTAATCCTTCTAAAATTCATTAAATGAGTATGTAAATCTTCCAACATACAGTGGTGGCCAAAATTGTGGACATTTTTTGAAATTTTCGTGTTTTATAACTTTGTGTGCTTATAGAATATATTAATTTTCACTTAAATACAAATGTTTTTATATCAAATTCAAGAAAATTTAATGTAGAATTTATTTATTTAAAAAAAAAAAAAAAAAAAAAGCAGAATTAATATCTGCATTACAAAAAAAGTTACACTTACTTTAGTCTAAAATACAAACACAATTAGTCATGAATGCTGGAGTGTACTGTAATAAAAGCTTCCTAGGCAATTACAGTAACTGTTCTGAGAACCAATCAAATGTCAATAACTAAACTGTAGTATGTTTTTATTTGTAAAAGCGATATTTTGCTGGAATTAATTTTGCAGAAGGGTGAATACTAGTGCAACTAAATAGAATGTAGTTTTTTTTTTTTAATATTTCTATTTTTTCTTAATGCAAATAATTTAAAACAATGTCATCAACAACAAGAACTGATTGAGCACCTACAAAAAGAAGCAGAATTGTCAAATTGAGAGAATGGTCTCTCATATGCTGAAATTGCCAGACAGGTTGGTGGATCAGTCACTTTATCTGCCGTACAAAAGTTGTGCTTATATTATGAAGAAACTAAATCAGTGATAAATATCTTTAGCAATGCAAGAAACGATTTCACTGGGCAAAAGAACACATTAATTGGTCAGAAAATCAGTGGAAGCAAATAATCAGGAGCAATGATAGTAAAATACCGTTCTTTGATAGTGATGGTCGAAAATATGTGAGACGTAGACAGGGTTGGCAAGTTTCTTCCACAGTGGAAAAAACCGCGGAAAAAACCATGGAAAAAACCGGCCGGAAGAAATAGGTTTCTTCCAAGTGGAAGAAATGGAAGAAACTGTTATTCTTTAAGAATTTAGCATATAACTTTCAACTTTGTAAAATACAATAAATGTCTTCTTCCTACAACCTTAAGTAAATTAATTCCATCAGACCTATACAAATTTAATTAATTATGTATGCTAAATTAATAATTACATCAGTTTTCTAGCCAAGATCACACAAAAAACTTGTCTAAAGATCTTCAACCATTGGCTAAATGAAGAAAAGAAATTTTATCCAAAATGCACACAATCAATTGTTATCCATTTCAATTTAAAAAGCATATTTTTTAATTATTTTAATTTTTGAAACTGGTAGTAAATGATACGCGGATCATTCACCAATGGTAGAATGAAACTCACTTAAATAAAAGACAGTGCTTTTAATTTACATCAATTTAATTAAGGTAAATAATATAGTACAATAATTACTGTATTAACAGAATCATTAAAATCCTCACTTTCCTTACTACAATGCAGCATAGTATAACAAAAAGTCTCTTTTATCAGTAGGATGCTGCAATCAGTTTCTCAACTTAGAATGGATGAATGAAAAAGTCCTACAGAAAACTTCATTAAAGTTTAAAAGCATTTCGACATACCCATTGATATTTTAAGAACATTAGTCTTTTAAAATCAGTATTGAGATATGTATGCTAGATGCTAGTATAAATAATTACAAATTTGTTTGTTTTCTGTGTTGTGCAGTTCAAAATAATGCATTTTTATAAGAAAATAATGTATTTTTATATGAAAAATAAACATTTTGTAGGTAGACTTTTTTCTCTTTTTACATAAATGGCATAATTAATAATAATAATCCTTATACCTCTAAAGTTGTAAAATCCATCAACTATAAATGTCTGCTAAACCTGAGGTATGTTATTAAAAATATAACTTATTTTTCCAAAAATAATATTTTTAATATTAATTAAATTTTCCAATTTAGGGTTCATATAATTATACTTTGAGTTTAATTTTTTTACATAGATAATATACTTTAAGTTTGAACATCTATTTTGTTTTCCGTTGGTTTCTTCCATTTCTTCCAGTTTTTTCCATTACTTCCAGTTTCTTCCTGTTTTTTCCAGTTTCTTCCACTGTCCTGGGAGAAACTGGTTTCTTCCGGAAGAAACCCAACCCTGCGTAGAGTAGGGGAAGAGCTGAATCCTCATTCTATTGAAGCAACTACAAAGCACCCAACAAATGTTGTGATTTGGGCCTGTATGTCTGCAGATGGTGTGGGCCGCATTCAAGTGATTGATAGCATTCTGCATGCAAAAAAATACATCGAAACTGTCCTGGAACCAAAATCAATACTTTCCATTCAGGAATCTCTTCCCCAATAAAGCACCATTTATCTTTCAGCAGGATTCAGCTCCATGCCATGCGGCAAAAATTTGCAAAGAATGTTTTAAAAGCAAAAGCATACAATTATTATCAGCCCTGATCTGAATCCTATCGAAAATTTGTGGTGACGTTTTCAAATCCTTGTACAAAAAAGCGTCTACCTAATAAAATGCAACTTATTGAAGCTATAATTGATTCTTGGAATCATGTGATTAAAAAGGATGAACTCCAAACACTAGTTCTCTCAATGAAAAGACGCTGTGAAGCTGTAATAAAAAACAAGTGTTATCCTACTAAACATTGAATGTGTAAATGTAGCTTTAAAATACAGTGAAATCTGTTGCATCATAAAAAATATAATGCATCATTTCCCATTCAAATTAATTTAAATAATATAATTTATTTCAATTTTACAACTTAAATTAACATTTTCAAACACCTAATTTCTAATCACAAGTTTTAAACTTATAATGTAAATTTTAATGATAAATAATTCAATATTTCCTTATTTTTCAATGTAAACATTATCTCTTATTAAGATTATTTAAGTGCAATTAGTATTTTATTATATTTCAGTAATTTAACTTTCAAATTTCTTTCAACATACATCGCGAATGTGTAAACACATCGGAATTTTCTAAGTCTAAAATATAAAAAATAGAAATCTTTTATTTATCAATATTTCCCTTTTAAATTATATTATGTGGATAGAAATATTTATTTCTAGCCGATTGCAAAATTTTCAGTGACTTGTGATAAATACTTTGGCAGAAATACGCAAAAATATATTTTCTATCTTTTCTCATTTTTAATTTCGGCGCGCGACGCCATGAGATCATTCTTTCCGACATTTTGAAAGTTCCAACAAGAAGGGTATTCCCCTTTGCCAAACAGACGCTTAGTTCAAAACCGGACGTCTGCTAAATCGTTTAACATTCCTTTTGGAACACGCACGTTGTGTGTGACGTCAGGTGCGGGGAGGATAGGCGTTTTTAATTGGCTGGCGCGCTCTGTAATGGCTTTTCATGTTTGAAACTGGATTCTGGAAAAGTCATTTTTTCTTCACCAGGGAGCTGTTAAAGCAAGTAACTTGTGGGGGCTGCGACGCCGTGCTTTTTTTAGCCGGCTGTTGCAGCAGAAGCGTTCGGCGAGCCAGTGAGAAGAGATCGACGTTCAGTTAGGCCTTGGCGGCCATATATCATCTAAAGGAAATATAATTTTTTCCTTCAAGAGGCATTTCTAAGTAAATTTCATAGAACATTAATTGGAAGCCTTGAATTGTTCTGCTCATCGACATTTTATTATTCTTCGATTCTTCTTTGCTATAAAAACATGAATTGATTATCTGTTTTTTTTGTCGATGCGATAAATGGTAAATTGCCTATGTAACGAACTGAAATCGTCAAAATCTGCGTTCCTGAAGGAAGTTCTTAAACATCCTATTTCCAATTCTCCAAATCCGTAACTTTTCATTCGGTTCGGATTCGCATTTAATAGAAAGAAATAGAATCTACATTCCTGAAACAAGTTTGTCTACAGCATGTCCCCAGTTCTCCAAATACAAGAGTCCTTCTACGACCCTAGTTGGTCTTGACTTTACACTCCTGGACTTTAATCCCTAGTTTAACTTTACATTCCTGAACTTTAATCCCTAATTTAACTTTACATTCCTGAACTTTAATCCCTAGTTTGCAAAAAGAAATAGTACGTAAACTTCTGCTTTTTCTTAGATGATAATATGTCTCTAATTGTCTAAAATTATAGTAAATTTTACATTCACTTTGATAATCTTTACATAATTCATAATGTAAGAATGCATTCAAATCAGCAAATTTTATATATGTTTAAATAAACGTCATTTGTGAATTATCTTTCTGTGTTCAAGTACTTGGGTGAGTGTTTTCTTTTCTTTATTTTTTTTCAGCTACGATAACTAGTAAATATAATTTTATTTGATCTTAAATAAATTTAAAATAATTCTTAAAAACCACATTTAGCAATGTCAACCACTTACGTCATCGGCTGTAGTGTAATTTTGAGCTTATGAATCGGAATTAATTTTGTTCAATTCAAACTTTGGATTGAATTTCACTCTCCGATTCATTAAGCCCAACTTTACAGTACAAAATCTAAGATAGATCTTATTTTTTGTAAGCATAACTTTTTTTGTAATGCAGATATTTTAATTGTTTTTTTTTATTAAATTCTACATTAAATTTCCTTGAATTTGATATATCAACATTTGTATTTAAGTGAAATTTATTATATTCTTCAAGCACACAAAGTTATAAAACATGAAAATTTCAAAAAATGCCCATAATTTTGGCCACCACTGTAGGTTAAACAATTCACGAGAAATGCTTTAGAAGATAAAATTTTCATGAATTCCTAATTCAGTACATAAAGGGTTAAACCACCACATCTCTTTTGAACTGTTTTGACAGGTTAACTCTGTAAGCAAATCATTCTAAAAGCTAAGTCTGTAAAGTGCAAGTGTTCAAATTTCATGAAGGAAATTCAAGTTGAAACAAAAGTTCCTTTTTATTTAAAAACTTGATTAGTTCGTTAGGTTAACATCCTTAGTAAACACTTAGTAAATTGTGAATGAAACAAACATAACAATTAAGAAAATGCATTAACTGCCAGCAGTTTAAATATGGTTATAAAATAAACAACTACTCCAAGAAACATACATTGGAGTTACTACTGGTTAAGCAAGTGTACTCTGGAACTATATATCTGGTTCATGTATTTAAACTGACAAATAAGTTTTAGTCACAGTTGATTGAATAACATTAGCACATTATAAGAAAAAGTTATGGTTACAATTTTAATCATTCAACAGCTTAATAAGCAAGTTACATGCAGTTATTATGAAAGTTATTAACATGCAGTTATCATGCAAGTTATTAACTCTAGCATATGATACCAGCCAACCTACCATTTATAAAAACTGTTTAGTATTGAACCTTGCTGTGTGAAGTTACTTTCTTTACAAATAAAGCATTCAGGGTATGTCTATTATAACTAATGCTATTGAAAACAGTTCTTACCACCATTGTAAAAAGAATGGTAAATCAGTCCATTTTAAATATAGTCATAATCACATCAAAGTGTGTCGTACAGTGAAAGCCCTTTCATCCGACATTCTATGATTCGACACATTCTATAATACGGCACGGGAGCTCGCGTTTTTTTTTTTTCTACGACCAGACCACTGTTGACTGGGATCACTAGGATGCAATCACCCACAAGAAGCCCAGATCCAGGAGGAGGAATCGGATGAAGAAGAAGCCATGGCAGATGAATCTAAAGTCTCTTGGAAACAGGCTCCTGATGCATTAGATACACTAAGAAAATTTGCCGAATCGAACAAAAGCTACAACGTTGCTGAAGACACAAATCTGTGTATAATCCGTAAGGGTTTTTTGAAGAAGAAATCCGAATCATGGAAGCAACATGATATTAGAGACTTTTTAAAAATGTAATGTTTATATTAATTTTTTTACTACATGTACAATGTAATGTACATACACAGTGCCCTATATGTACGTTACATTGTTCATATACAGTACATATTAAATAATAGGATTTTAAGTTTGTGTTCTACGTTTTTCTTTAATGCTCACAGTTGTTAGAATGACGAAATATAAAACAGTATTTGTCAGATATTTATACAATTTGCACACATTGATAATGTAGGTGAACACAAAAAAGAGTGCATTGACATTCGGTAATCCAGCAAAATCGCTAATTCAGCACAGTTGTAGTCCCAAATGTGCCGGATTAAAGAACTTCAACTGTAATTGAAGCAGGTAACGTGAAGCAGTTTGTCAATGATAAATTCACATCTGCTTGATCCAAAATAAAAAAATTTTTGAGTTTCAATCATTAAAATTAGAACTCAGAGGTGCATTATAACATAACATCGTGGGCCGTGTCAATTAAAATTGAGAAAAAAAGGTATCTTAATCATCAAAAAGTTGTTCTTACATGGAAACAGTAGAAGTAAAGAATTTTTTAAAACTTTCTTTAATAGACTTTAAAATACTGAATTTTAGAATTAATTTTTGCTTGTAATTTTATAAATAAATTTTTAATTTCTGTAAAATGCTATAATTTATTAAAGTTACAGTATTTACATTTAGTCATTTAAATATATTTTTTAGCTTATACATAGATTTTCTATACCTCATTGTAAGATTTTTAAAAAATTGTTCTTGCATGTCCAGTATTAAATTCAGACTAGAGGCCTGTTGTGTGGGTCAGGTTATGCCTGACCCAAATCCTTAAATTGTATTTTAAATCAACTCGACACAAATCCAAAAAATCTATTAAATCATCCTGAACCACACCTGGCAAAAAATTTTCCGGCCACCCACAACCCAACCCAAACTCAAAACAAATCTACTTTGAAACCTGCAAATAAAGAAAATTGATCCACAATTTATTGTATTTATTGAAAAGTAGTCTATAATCATTTCTCTAATATCAGTTTCAACTTTTATGTTGAAAGATAAATATGTAAAAAGTCGTTTATATTTTTAATAATAGCAAAGCCTTGTCTGCTTCACTGGCTGGTCTAAAAAATAAAAAAAATCTCTAATTAAAAGAACATGGGACTGAGCCACTGCCTTTCGTAACATACATCTGTGTGCTCAGGTCTGTAACAAACAAACTTTGAATTATTGGGAATTTTTATTTTGACCCTGATTAAATTGAAATGTTCAGTACAGCTCTTTGTGCTGCTATAGGAACCAATTTGACATTCTTCCAACCAATTTAATTACAGCAATAGCAAAAGTTTACTTGAGAGTTTTTTCCGTTTTAGAAAAAAAAAATTTAAAGTGAAATCGCCTTGAAATACCAAAAAAAAAAAAAAAATAAATAAATAAATAAATAAAATAAAAAAATAAATAATAATAAAACTTGCATATACAGAAGACAAGATTTACTATGTTAGACTAAAAGATTGAAGCCTGTTATTTCTTTTATGAATGTCAAAAGATCACTGCAAAACAAGACAATAATTCTAAAAATCACTTTTAAAAAATTGTGAAAAATTGAAAACCCGCAGAAAACAAATTTAACTATATTAGGCTGAAAGATTGAAAATTGATTACATTTACAAAAAAAAACCCTCTAAATATTGCATTAAAAAATTCAAAATTAGCTGTATGAATTCCAAATAAACTTTATTGAAAAGAGGACAAAATTTACAAGATTGGTCTAAAATATATAAATCATATTCCTCTTACTAATGTGAAAAAAATGTTTGAATTCCTTTTACCAATGAGGTAACGTGAAAAAACATTTAAAAAATTTAGCCAAAAATTGACTTTGAGGCACATAACTTATGACATACATGTACGTTGTTCCCGAATCTTGTAATTTTGTATGCAATGGTTGGTACAGAGATTAGTATGCAGACAGATAGACAAACATATATCTTTAATATTATAGATGTTAATCTGAAACAATAATAAACTAAATTTTGAAAAATCAGGTTAACCTGGCCCGCAAGATACAAGCTTAAGCCTGTTGTATTTTTGAGCCTTACTGCCTTCAACACCCTTGTGGGCTATGCCTGCTCCAATCTCTAATCAAACAAATCTTGAATTATTCTGATTTTTTATTTTGACTCCAATTAAATTAGAATTTTCAACATTGTCGTTCATGTTGCTGTAGGAATCGATTTTGCATTCTTCAACTTGAATTTAATCATGGTAGTACCAAAATTTACTGGAGAGTTCTTTCTATTTCAAAAAAATTGTCAAAAAATCCCTTTGAAATGCTAAAAATTGCACTAAGAAAATCAAAAATCTTAGAGGTCAAAACTTACTATATTAGGCTAAAAGATTGAAACCTGGTTGATTTTTTGAATTTCAGACCACAAAACAAGAAAAAATGCTAAAAATCAGATAAATTCTGCAAGAATTAAAACTCAGACTGAAATCAACCCAAACCAACAACAATTAGTCAATCGACCTGCAAGAAAAACAATTAATGCCAGCATGACCTGGAGAGTCAGGTTGGGTGTGGGTAAATTAAGACTACCCAACCCAATGCAGGACTCTAAACCAAATACAGTAAACTCCCAACTATCCGACCTAGTAAAAAATTGCAAGCACTACTTTTAGTTACAAATGGCCGAGACAGACAGATTTCCGTCCGTGGGAAAGTGCTGACTCATGATTGGAAGGAGCAAAAAGGGATTGGAAAATGCAATATCAGATAATTCCAAACATAGTAATTGCAAGGTCTTGGGACATTCTTTTGAATCATAAAGGTGGATATAAACTGCATTGGGGACTGAAGTGGAAGATGAGAACGATAAATTTCTTTTGTTGATGAAAAATATACTGGGCTCTGATAATGTTAATGCAAAAGACATTACAGAATGTATAGCAAATGATGAAGTTAATAAACGATATTGTAGATGACAATGATATTGTAGAAATGGTGACACAGGGAGAAGTAACAGAAAAAAAGAGGAGGAGGAGGGCAGGAAAAGTCTCATCCCACATTCAGAAGAGTTCAAGACGATTGAGGCAGCACTACAGTACATTAGTCAGCAGGAGGAAGCGACGCCAGCTGATATGACCTGCTAAACGGAAGGACATTGTGCCTTGGAAGAGGGCTAACAGAGAGAAGCAGTCATCTATCACGGACTTTTACAAAACTTTTCATATTTGTGCAATTATTTATTAATAAACAATAAAATAAGATTTACTCTTTATTTTTACGAATTAAACTTATGTTTTACGTATTTTGAAACTGTATGTACTGTATATATGAAATTTATGTGTAACATGCGTTTCTAATATCATGGCAGAAGAGGGCAGGAAGGGAGTAAATATTTATAGAACTCCGGCCTATCCGGATTTTTTGTCATCCAGCCTACCTTTCTGCCACATTAGGTTCGATAGTCGGGAGTTTACTGTACTTTTCACTAGGGGAAATTTCTGTAGTTCTGTTGGGGATGGGGAGAAGCCCCTCGAAACCTTTCAGAAATTTTTCTGTGAAGTTCAGATTTTTTTTTTTGCTCAGAATCAACCATGGAAAAAGTAGAAATTATTCAATAAATTTTATTCCTTGCAAAATCATAATCTTTTTGTTTTTTAATAAATATGTAATTAATGTTTACTATTATCTTTTATGTCAGAAAGTATCAAAAATCTGTAAACCTTCCTTGTGACTTTAAGATGCTGTTTTTAGGTGCGTTCATAATTATATAAATACGTAGCACCTATAGTCGTCGTTCAGTCCGTCTGTCCGTCCGTCCGCATATAACATTGCAAAAACTACCCAACCGAATGGTCTGAAATTTTAAATATATGATTGTTGCAAAATTTTGTCGAACCATTTCAAATTTTATGAAAATCGGATGTATAGTTTAATTACAGGGACATTCAAAAGTTTTCCGTTACATTATGGCCAATGGGAAAAAATTATTGCAAGTGCATTTTAATGATGTTACAGTCTTCCAAATGGTCTGAAATTTTAAATATATAATTGTTGCAAAATTTTGTCAAGCCATTTCAGATTTTATGAAAATTGGATGTATAGTTTAAGTACAGGGACAGTCAAAAGTTTTCTGTTACATTACGGGCAATGGGAAAAAATTATTGCAAGTGCATTTTAATGATGTTACAGACTATGCACTTATGAAGTGCAAAAAAATATACATTCAGTGCAATATGGGGTGCAAAAAATATTTATAAAACTAGTTATGGTACGAGCGCACCTCATTTGCCACGTTTGACGAGAAATTTCCTACTTGTTTAAATATGTTAAGAATACTTTTGTAAATTTGTCTGTAGTATACCAAAATTAATGAATATTTTCATACTGTGTGGAATTTCACCTGAATTATATGCTAATAATACACAATTTTTATAACATTAAAGAAATTTAATTTTTTTAAATTCTCTCGTATAAAAAATATTGATACTTATATATTTAAATGCAGTGATAGTTCACGTTAACAAAGATAATTCATTCTGGAATCACACTCATTTAGCAAAATCTTCATTAACCAAATAAATCATTATCAGTTCAATTAAAATAAAACTTGGATGTGTTATGTTAAAGGACACATTTTAGTAAATATTTGTTAGCAGAGATATCACTCTATTTATGTACAGTAAACTCCTGATTATAAGACACAGCTAACATATTTAATCATAAAGGTGCTTTTGACTGTATTGCGCAGCATATATCCATAAAGGGGTTTTGTATCATAAAACTCTAAACACCAATCAACTGGAGAAAAAATTATGTTTTAACTTATGATCAATTTCATAAAGTTTTAAACATGGAAAAAATGCTGATAAATGATAAAAGTGCTATTAAATTATTTCAATATATTGTAAATTTCATTGAATTACACAGAATTTTGTTACAATAATAATTTAAAATAGTTCATAAAGTTTTGCAAAGCCATATAAATTCTCACAAAAGCATCTTTTAATTTCCGTAGGTTTTAAAAGTATCAGGAAAAAGCAATTGTGGCGTAAATTTTTTTATAAAAGAATGCAAAATCTTATTCCAAGCAAATCACAATTAAAGAGAAAACATAAATATAACAGTGGTAATTCATTTCTTGAAATTGTTTTCTTTTTATATATTAAAAAATATATATGAAAAGATAAGGCTAACCTTTTTTTAAAACTTAAATTTAAAATTCAAATTCAGAATTTTAAAGTCTCAACTAATATTCTTTTTAACTCTAATTCTGATGCTTAAAAGCTTTTTGCCCCTGATAACTTTGTTTTCCAGCAACACATATTATTACTTTCAGAAATCATTTTTGAACGATCTTTAAGATTAAAGTAACTGATCTTTCAAAGTTTGTAGCCATGTGTGGTTAGCTCATCCCTGGGCTGACCAAACGTAGTTCCGACATCTGAGCCCGAACAATCAATCAAAAGCTCAACTGCCAATAAAATTAAAGTTCCACCTATCACAACAATAGTGCCCTCTGCTGAAAATAATTTAAATTATGGCATTTAAATTGGAAGGAGCAACGATTTTGTGTGACTTTTCCCTATTATGCTTCGCTAAGGAAATCCATGCCAATAGACTGAATGTTTAATCAATCCAGCTAGGGCCTGGTTTCAAAGGAGTCTTGTACATAAAAAGAAATAAACCTGGTCCCAAGAACTTAGTGTATTTTCTGAAGCTACAAACACCACGACTACTGCCTGTAAACGGATACTGATCTTACGAGTACGACTACATGTAATAGCTGAGCCGCGAAATAACAGCCGGCTACCAACAAAGTTCGTGAACCGTGCCAGATCATAAAAGTGCACCCCAATTTGTTTCATATACATACAAATTTTATTTTCTGGAAATAGTGTTTTACTTTATGAAAATAGCTATATTTGCATTTCTAGCGATTTTAATTATGTTTTAACATTTGTACAATTAGAAATGCATCTGTGAATGACCTCCTGATTATCTGATGATTAAGATTCTGTAACATGCCCCTAGTCTCATAAGCATCGTGTAATTGGGAATCTACTGTATATGGATGGCTATTGCCTTAAAAATTAATTTAATTGCACTTATGAGTTGATTTTGGACTGTCTTAAAATTAAATTAATTTAATTTGATTTTAATCTCTCTTTTTACTTTTGTAATTTAGATTTTAAATGTAGGAGAATCTGAAATGTTATTCCATTTATAGATTCTTCTAGTAGCTGGTGGGCAGGCTCCTAAAGCTATCCGCAGTGTGGAGTGTTATGATTTTAAAGAAGAACGATGGTATCAGTTAGCTGAATTGCCTACAAGACGCTGCAGAGCTGGCCTTGCTGTGTTAAATGGACTAGTATATGCTGTTGGAGGTTTCAATGGATCTCTTCGTGTCAGAACTGTTGATGTATATGATCCAGTTAGAGATCAGGTATTTTTCTGGCTTGTGTAGTACCATTCTCTAATCAAGCTTTGATATCACAATTTTTTTTATACCTAAAAAAACTGATTTCCCTTCGAATGTGTGTGTGGCTTAATTTATTTCTTACTCATTAACCCTCAATACCTCAAAATATTTTCCCCAGCTAAAAAATTTTATTTCTTAATTTTCGAAGATTTTAAAATGCTTTCTTGAAAATATTTTTTTTACAACCATTTACACTGCTCAAAACAATTAAAGGATATTTGAAGTTTTATATAAAATAAAGATATAAACGAAATTTTTTTTGAAGAAAATAGAAGAAGAGAATCACAAATGCAAATTTTTCTGGTTTTCAAACTGTGGAGTATGCAAATTTTGAGTTTGACGTCAAAAACGTCGCTTCAGCGGCAGCGAATGAAATTTGACTTTCAACTGGATAAAAGAGAATGAAGACAAGGATGATCGGCATTCAGTGATTGCTTTGTTTCGATGAGTACGATGTCTCAGCGAAGTCATTTGACAGATTCAGAAGCTTTGAGAATTGTTGGTAGGTTAGAAGGGGGCCAAACTCAAGCCGAAGTAGCGCAAGCCATTGGAGTGTCACAAAGTGTCATTTCCAGGATCTGGAACTGTTTTTTGGAGAGTGGATGTGCAGGCCGAAGACCAGGACAAGGTCGTAGACGGGCAACAACGCCCAATGAAGATCCGTATTTAGCGTTAACAGCTCGGAGACACCGAACCATGAACGCTACTCTTCTCCAACAACACCTTCGCTCGGCTACAGGCACCACGATTTCAACTCAGACTGTCCGAAACCGGCTCCATGCTGTAGGTCTGTATGCTCGCCGACCGATGGTATGTGTTAGATTAACATCAAGGCATCGTCGCGACTGCAGGGAGTGGGCAACCGAGCATGTCAACTGGAGGAGAAATGAATGGAGCAATATTCTGTTTTCTGACGAGTCCTGTTTTTCTGTGCATCCGGATAATAGGCGTATTTTCATCTGGAGGGACCGTGGCAGTAGGAATAATCCTGCGTTCGTGCACGAAAGTGTCAGATTTGGCGGTGGAGGATTGTTGGTGTATGGTGGCATCTCCATTGACGGGCGCACTGACCTCTACATCATTCGAGATGGAGCTCTGACTGGTCGCCGATATAGGGATGAGATCCTCAGACCTATTGTAGTCCCTTACGCTGCAGCAATCGGAGATAACTTCATTTTAATGGATGATAACTGCAGGCCACATCGTGCAAACCTGGAGGAGGATTTCCTTTTTGAGGAAGGAATCGTTCGAATGGAATGGCCAGCGTGTTCTCCAGACATGAATCCAATCGAGCACGTTTGGGACGCTCTAGGAAGACGAGTTTCTGGCCGCCAACAACCCCCACAAACTCTCCAAGAACTGGAAAGAGCTCTTCTGGAAGAGTGGGGCAGAATACCCCAACTCGTCATTAATAGCCTCATTGAGTCCATGCCTCAAAGGTGTTCAACGTTGCTGGCCGCACGTGGAAACCATACCCCCTACTGAAAATGATTTTCTTTGAAGAAAACACCTTTTCTTATTCTTTTTTTCTCATATGCACAAATTGTGTTTTTTTCCTTTAGTACACAAATGCGCAATAAAATGCATTTTTTTCTGCCAAACATGTGTAATTTATTCTCATATAACCTACTATGTCTGTCGACCATGTATCAATCAGCTAAACAGTTTACCAGATATAAAATCCACCGAAAACTGCAATATCCTTTAATTGTTTTGAGCAGTGTATTTCTTAGATCAGTTTTATGAGCCATTTTTTGCTACCGCATAAACACACAGGAATGCAATTCATGTAGAATTGAAAAAAGTTTTATTACAACTATACTCACACCTTATCACTTCCCATTATGTCAATGGATTAATACTTACAAATAAAGCAGCTCAATGAGCAATAAACATTGTATCAGGAATGAGATTTTTCTGCAAAATCCTGCTTTTTTTACTTTAATTCTGTAGATTTCTACTTTTTGTTTATTTCCAGATACAAATTTTAAAAGAAAAGGAAAAAAATCTTTCTCTTTCAGTTTTTAAATATATTCTTGAGAAGTGCACTAAAGCACATCATTGACCAATAAACATTGTATCAGAAATGAGATTTTTCTGCAAAATTCTGCTTTTTTATTTTATTTCTGTAGATTTCTACTTTTTGTTTATTTCTAGATACAAATTTTAGAAAAAAGGAAAAAAAAATCTCTGTCTTTCAGTTTTTAAATATATTCTTGAGAAGTGAACTAAAGCACACCATTGACTTTTATTCTAATTAATAGGAACCAATATTTTTCTCACCTCAATTCCACGTCTTTCAGTTTTTTCTGTTGCACCGACAAGTTTTGCCACACCTATGACTTCTTCAATGGCAGCACATATTGAAGAGAATTTTTTTCTGCCATTAAATGAGAATAGTTCAATTGACCCGATTTTTTTCATAATTTTAGAATGTTTACCTTTTTAATACTGTCTTAGTACATAACATCTATTACTTCTAGTGACTTAGATTTCAAGGAAAAATGTCATTGTTCATCAATATAGCTATTTATATTTCCAGAGAGCTTTTAGAGAAATGCTTCTGCTTAATTTTCTTAAAGTGACGTTAAATTAATATTGGCCAAAAAACAGAGCTGGGCAAATTTGTAATCTCAATTATCTGCATTAAAATTACAAGTTAATTGCACATAATTGATTATAGTTAGACACATTCAAATGCAGAAATTTCGCACACATAATAGAATGGGGGCAGTTCAGACTACAGTGCTGCAAGAATTTTTCATGGCATGTAATTTTAACTAAAATTACACATAATTAAATTGTAATTATATTGAAGATAATTGCAATTACGAATTTGCCCAACTCTGCCAAAAAGTAATAATTTAATAACATTTTAAGGCTGTTCACAAATCCAAAAGGACAACATTATGACATAGGTTTTCATTTTTGTTCAGAAATGCATGAAACTAGCAGGTGTTGATGTTCAGAAACTATGTAATCGAGCTGTTATTTCTGTTTTTTTGCAAACGCAATAGATCTTTCAAAAAATAGTGTCAATGTGGGCATTTTGAATCGAATTTCCACGTAAAAGGAGAAAAAGGGCTCAAGAAAGGGTGAAAAACATGTTTGTCACGTGATCAAAATCGTTTATAACTCATTAGGTAATTTATCTCTCTATTCTAAAAAAAAGTAACTACCGCTGTCACTGCCGCCACTGGTTTTGAATTTTTTGTGACCGGAGGTCTTTCTTCGTTAATATTAAGAAAAATAATGCATACAAAAATATGAAAATCAGTAGTATTATACAGAAATGTTTGATAAACACGCTGATGCAGACAGTTTTCAAATCGAAGAATTATTTTAAGAGATATTTAATGCTAAAGTTGGACAAAATCGTTCCACTAAAAAAGTTTTATAGGAGCAAAAACTATTTATGGGAATTTAATCATTTTTAGATCATTTTGTACGATTGAAGTTCCCGGTGTGCAGACTATATTTCTTTTTTAAATTTGACTAATTTTTTGAGGTTTTATTTCTATTTTAAATTCAAATTTTCAGCATTTCTAGAGATATTTTTGACAGATTTTAGAAAGTAATATTAATTTAAACTGTTGCCAACTGTATAAAAAGCGGAAACAATAATGTTTGCTTAAAAAGAAAAAAATATTTATGTGTAAATAAATTAAAAATTTATTTACACGTAACTATTATAAACAAAAAAACATTTGGAATTAGAATTAAATAATTATGTACAAAAAGCAGGAACTTATTAAAAATTACGTCATAAAAACTATAATTACACGTGAATTTTAAGAGAGAAGGGATTTTGTAAAATAATAAATTTATTAACATGCGTTAGAAGTCTAAAATAGGAGAAATTACGTCATATTTATGTCACATTACAGTTATTAAATAAAATGAACACAAAATAATATTGCAAAACGGTTTAAATTTAGAAATTGCGCTAGACATTTATTTGATATTTTGAGAGGATACTTTTCAATTATTTTTGTTAGGAAAGCGCAAATAATATTCATTTCTAACACAAGTATTTTCACGTGAATATTAAAAAGAGAAAGAATAGTTTGGTCAAAATTACGTCAGATTAAAAACGATTAATTTAAAATGTCTTATTTAAAAGAACTTCCTTTTCGCTTTGTTAAAAAATACTGGGAGACAAAGATTCTGTTTACTTAATTCCTTTTATATTAGCTTATTTTGAAATGTTTAACTTATTTTACTTAATCAAAGATGAAAACAGCGATTGACATATGTATTTTTAGTATTACTTTGTTATCCCGTCGACCAAAAATCTATCATTCGCCAAACTATAAGATTAAATGCCAATAATGGTTGATCGTAAATGTCACATTAACTTTAAGCAAGTTACACGTGTTTTCAAGTTACACGCGTCATCAAGTTATTTTAATTTCAACATTTTATTTCTATTTTTATTAATGTTGCACTAATTTATTTGTTCTTTTATTATTTAAAATAAAAATGATAATTTGTATAATTTGGCGGGTGCTTTGGCGATTTATATAATTTGGCGAAATTGGTCGACGGGTTAAACAAGTAGTACCGCAGCG
This sequence comes from Maratus speciosus, assembly GCA_963932465.1. Classification (NCBI taxonomy): domain Eukaryota; kingdom Metazoa; phylum Arthropoda; class Arachnida; order Araneae; family Salticidae; genus Maratus; species Maratus speciosus. The sequence goes on along the minus strand of OZ010791.1, from coordinate 235,159,652 downwards.
GATTTGGCCTTAAAATTCCCCAGTCAAAGAGAAATGAATAGAAATCCATTTATAGGGAGATCGCCACTGTTTTTTAAATTATAATTCAATCTTCCGAAATCTTTTTAAAGCCGATCAAATTAGCGTACTTTTAGAGTCTGTGGTGTCTGAACGGGGGTTGACGAGCGTAGCTCGTAGGGGGCAGAGCCCCCTAGTTTATCAAAAAATGGAAAACACAGTTCGATTCCAAATTGCTTCCATGGTCATTGTAAAATTTTTAAGTTAGTACAATTTTAGTATGAAGACAACCCCCAGTGATTATTTTTTAACATAAATTCAAAGTATACTTTCCCATTGAATAGCTATTTCCATTTTTTTTTTTTTTTTTTTTTTTTTTTCTGTGGTAGTTTTGCATGGTCAGGCCTTCCAATTTTATATCTGTCCGTTAAAAAATGAATTTGTAAATGTGTCAAAACGTTTTGCGCTTGTTGAGCAGAGCAGTTGAGAACAAATAGCCTTAATAGTAAGTAGTAGTAATTTCAATTAGAGCTGCATTACTCTAAAATTTTATTAACTGCTTAAATTGGCCAATGAAAAAAATCTTTGAAAAGCAAAAATGCCTTCTACATTATTATGCACACAGCAGTTTAAGGACAATTATATCAATTATTTTTTTTATTATTTATTTTTTGTTTAATTAAACTACTTTGTGATATTTATACTTGTACATAAATTGATTGTGTCTTGGTAAGTATTAAAATTTGCTATACTTTTGAGTTTCGGTATACTAGTAATTTCAAATCAAATTTGCTGGACTTTCGTAAAACTGATAATTATGACTATTTTTATGAAGTTCTTATTGATTCATAATTACATATTTTATAGTGGAGTCAAGCTCCAAGTATGGAAGCTAGACGAAGTACTTTGGGAGTGGCTGTCTTGAACTACTGTATATATGCAGTTGGTGGCTTTGATGGTTCTACTGGTCTCAACAGTGCTGAGTGTTACAATATCAGAACAGAAGAATGGAAAATAATTGCACCAATGAGTACTAGAAGGAGTAGTGTTGGAGTTGGTGTTCTAAATGGTTTGTTTTTTAATATAACAAAGCACTATTTCAATCTATTTAGTTGTTTGGCATTTTTCAAAAATTTATAAAGTTTGAGTAGGTAATAATGCAAAATACTTTCTATATTTATAAAATGAAAAATATTTAAATTAAGTGAAAAAACTGATATAATTAATAATACCCTTATTAAGAATTCACAATGCACTGACTGGTGCCTGTGTGAAGAAACGAACCACTTCAGTGGAAGGGTTAAAATTTTTAAGTTAATACAATTTTAGAATGAAGACAACTCCCAGTGATTATTTTTTAACATAAATTCAAAGTATATTCTCCCATTGAATAGCTATTTCCATTTTTTTTTTTTCTGTGGCAGTTTTGCAATTAAAATGTATAGCGTGTTCTCCTTTTTTAGGGGGGTGGGGGCTGTTTAATGCATGCCAGTAACTCTTACAGTTTGGCTCAAGATGTTTTAGAGACTTGTGCTCTTGAAATTTAACGATTAATTTGGATTCTCCCCAAAAATAAGAAGACACATCTTTTCCCATTTTTTGACTGACCCCCCCCCCCCCCAACCTCTAAAATGCCCCCTAATCCTTATGAACTCAGGAAATGTAGCTTGAACATCCTGCATATGGGGTTACATTTGATAGTACTCATCTAGAATAGTTGAATGCTGAGAGTGGCCCCATAGAGAACACCTTGTGTCAAAGGTAGCGTCTCAAACTGCACCAAATTCAAAATGGGGTTCTAATAGCCTCTACTCTTAAACAGGATTATAATGGTTGGTATGTATCTTTAGGAGGCACGCCATTGAGTGGCAGGAGACTTTCAAACTTTATTGAATTCTTTGTGAGTTTTTATTTTCAAATATTTTCACAAATTTTGAGGTGTAGAGACGAAGTCAGATCAGTGGTACAAGTCAGATATCATTCAGTCATCATATTTGACTGATTAAGGGGACCTTCTACATTAATAGATAAAAAAAAAGCACTTTTTTATGATTTTTTTGTAAGAAAATTGCATGATGGATCTTTTTGAAATTTTAACAGTTTATTGTACATATCTTAAGGTATACACAAGAATTTTTTAATTAGATTTTATTGCTTCTACTCTATGTTATAAACAAATATGTTCAACTGCTTTGGAAAATTTCGTCTGGACGTTAGGCATGATAGCGCCTTGTAGAATTATCTGAAACACAAAAATAAATTTTTTCCATAAACTTTGTGAGTATAGCTTCTAGTTAAATTAAAGGAACCCATAAATTTATTTTAAAAAAAAGTTATGTAATAGCTGATTAAAAAAAAAAAAAAAATTTTTTTGTTAAAAAAATTTGTTCTTATTTGTTAATAACTTTTTTTTTTAAATAATTTTAGTAAAAGCTTTAATTCATATTGAAGGCAATTAAATAAGCTTTAATAAAAAAAAAAAAAAATCAAGATGATCCATTGAGTAGTTTTTTTTTAAATCTTGCCCACCGTGTCAAAAAATGTGGTTGACACAGTGGGCAAGATTTAAAAAAAAACTACTCAATGGATCATCTTGATTTTTTTTTAAATTAAAGCTTATTTAATTGCCTTCAATATGAATTAAAGCTTTTACTATAATTGTTTTTTAAAAAAACGAACAAATAACGAATTTTTTTAACAAAAAAAAAAATTGTTTTTTAATCGGCCATTACATAACTTTTTTCTAATAAATTTATTGGTTCCTTTAATTTAACTAGAAGCTATACTCACGAAGTTTGCGAAAAAAAATTATTTTTGTGTTTCAGATAATTCTACAAGGCGCTATCATGCCCACCGTCCAGACGAAATTTTCCAAAGCTGTTGAACATATTTGTTTATAACTTAGAGTAGAAGTAACAAAACCTAATAAAAAAATTCTTGTGTATACCTTAAGATATGTACAATAAACTGTTAAAATTTCAAAAAGATCCATCATGCAATTTTCTTACAAAAAAAAAAAAAAAAAAAAAAATCGCTTTTTTTTTTTTTTTTTTTGGTCTCCTAATGTAGAAGGTCCCCTTAATCATCAATTGGTTTTTGTTATATTATTAATCTCATTTAAATTGTAAGAGATGCTAGGTAGTTGTCCATTTTGATATAGTAAAATATATCAACTAATTGATATCTATTTTCTTTTTTTAATTTTTAAAGTCATTTTACTCAAAACATGTTTTTTCACTATTGTTTACCAGATTATTCTCTAGTTGTTTCTCATATTGTTTGCACATGCATGAAAAATTGCAACTTTTGATCTCCCACACAGTGAGTCTGCAGGATGTATCTTGGAACCTCTGAAAATTAGGACACCTGGCAACACTAGTGGTGCCCCCTACTGCATTGAACAGCATACACCTGTGCAGGTCAAAAAAACAAGCAGGAGCAAAACTCTGGTCTGAAATCAAACAAACCTTGAATGATTGGGATTTTTTGTTTCCATCCATATTAAATTCAGATTTTCAACATCCTGATTCATGTTGCTATAGGAACCAGTTTGAAATTCTTCCAAATTGAATTTAATCACGGCTGTAGCAAAATTTACCAGGGCATTTTTATCATATCAGAAGTGAATTGTTAAAAAGTTGCTGTGAAAGACACATAAAACTAAAAAATTACAGATACGAAAATTTATAACATTGTCCTAAAAGATTGAAACTGGGTTCCTTTATAGATGTACAAAAAAAAAATCGCCATAAAATGTGATAAATCTATTAAAAATTTCCAAAAATTGCAAATTCCAAGTAAACTTTATTGAAAAGACAACAAAATTTGCTATTTTGGGCTAAAAGATTGAAACTGGATTTTTTTTATTAATGTGGAAAAATTGCTGCAAAACATGAAAAATGTGCTGAAAATCGCATAAAAAATTTAAGAAAAATTCAAAAATCGCAGAGGACAAAATTTACAATATTTGGACTGAAAGATTAAAATCAGATTCTTTTTACTAAGGTCAAAAAATCACAGTGGATCATTTACGAATGTACTGTTAGGTTAAGATACTCTATTCCAATATAAAAATTATTGTTTATAAAGGGGATCTTTTTTTTAAATAAAATTTTAAACAATAATTATAAACACTTAAATTAGAAAATCATAACCTACTTGTATATATAGTATATCTTTTATTTCAAAATGGTTATTAGTTTAAGCATCATGGCATATCAATGAATTTAAGAAGAAATTATTAGTTTTATTTTGCATTTTATATTTTAGTATTTTATTTATTTTAAATAAAAAGTTATGTATCAACAATCTAAATTATTTTAAGTTAGACATAAACTTGAATAACATGTTTTAAGATCTACTGGTTCAAAATCATAAATTTTTATTGTGTTTTGAATTTTTTTTGTATAAGTGGAATGCTTTTATTTGTAAGAATTAGAAATATGTCTTTTAGGTTTACTATATGCTGTTGGAGGGTATGATGGAGCTTCCCGACAGTGTTTAGGGACAGTTGAACAATATGATCCTGACACAGATTCATGGATGCCTGTTGCAGAAATGTCTGCTCGTCGTAGTGGAGCTGGTGTAGGTGTTTTGGATGGATTGTTGTATGCAGTTGGGGGTCATGATGGGCCTTTAGTTCGAAAAAGTGTGGAATGCTATAATCCTGAAACCAATTCTTGGACGCCTGTTGCAGACATGATGATGTGTCGAAGAAATGCTGGTAATTAATACTATTGATTTTTATTTTTGTTGTTGTTATAGGAATAAAAGTCCTTTTTTAAACAGAGAACTGTCTTCTTTTATTTCTCATTTCTCCTGCTAACCTTGACAATTGTAATGTCATTTTAATTGCACTTTAAATTTCAAAAATTATTTCAAAGGTTCTATTCTTGTTTTGTTTTTTTGCTTGTTTAACTTTTATTGTCGCATCTATGTCATAATCTCTTCCATTTGCAAAATTTAAAATTCTGAGTTTTCCGTTCTGTTTAAAATTTTTCATGTGAAATATATATAGATATATTAAATTTGCAAAATGTATAAAGTTTAAAAGTACTTCTATTGAACAACTATTAGTGGATAATTATTTTTTCTTTAATCGCAAACACTTGGGATAGATTTTTTTTTTTTTTAAAGTGTACATGCATTAATACGGAAAAAAAAATAAAATGTCCCTACTTACAAAAAGCAAATTCAGATATGAATAATTATAGTTAATCATAAAAATGCAATTGTTAAAATCTTTACAAAAAAAAAAAAACACAACACTAAAACACATTATAAATTACTCAAAGTATGTTCAGGGCTTTACTGGCTTGTTATGAGTCAGAAACTAAACCAAGTTTTGATTGTTCTAAATTACCTTTAATGTCATCTAGTATCATTAAAAAAAAAAAATCAAATATTTAATTTTAATGATTAACAAAATAATTTATATTTCTTTGTATTGAATTCTTTCAAATGAAACCTAATGTAACTTGACTTTTCATTAATTCTCTTTATAATTTATTTTCTATATGCAATTCTGAGTTTTGTTTTTATTTTGTTCTTCTTAAAATAATAATAATAATAATCAGAAACAGCAGTGTGAGATAACTTAAACACAGTTTCTGAGTTCTATATTTTTTTGTCTCTTTTCAGTGCTTTGCATCGTTATTTTTTTAACTTCAGTCATATATTTTGCAGTGCGATGGGTATTTTACATTGTCTGCTTTCCAGTAGTGCACTTCGGTTTTACGCTGGAACACGTTTCTTTTCGTCTTTCTGCTATGAGCAGCGGCGTAAATTATTACAAAAGAACATGTGCCATTTCGCCTCTCTTCATAATCCCAGCTTGTGAGATGAAATCTCACAGTGTTTAAATTATGCTACTGTTTTATTTCTTTTGGCGTTATACATCGATGTTCTTTAAACTTAAATCCATATTTATTTTTGCGCGGGCGGTTTCGCTTCACCGCACATCGGCAAGTTCGCTGACGTTCGGCTGCCCCTGGCATGGGATGCTTCTCCTTTGAACTTTGTACGATTGTGATGACGTCATCGGAGTAAGCCTCTCACGGCTTATGCATTGAATGGGTGGCTATCTTTTGAAGGTGTGTCTATTCGCTGTCCGGGGAGCAAATTAAAACAAAGCTTTTTAAATGTTTTCTTTCGGATTTGTTTATTAAGACATTACCTAATATTTTAAATTCTCTAATAGATTTAAATCTTTTCTTTCAGTAACTTTTGAAGTCCCCGTATTCTTACTATAAATTAAAAATTCCATTAATTTTAAATCAGAATCTGTTTTGTTGGAGAGCTGTCATGACTTAGTTTTGGTTTTAAAAAAGATCGCGGGCTTCGGCTCCGATCTGTGTCCGCCGATGAATGTGGAATCCGGTGAAAAGCTTTTGCGTAAACGATGTGTACTATTTTAACAACTCCGGTTAAATTATTTCTTAATAATTTCTTGATTCATGCTGCACTTTAATTTTAAAAGAAATAGCTATCTTCTAGTGGAGTAGATGTTTTTATTGGCAATAATTAATTTATGAACGGTGACCAACGGGAAGCCCTTTCTTCTCTCCTTCAAGATGAAATAAAAGATTAATTGATGCTTACAAGTCTCCTCTTCATTTATTTTACAGACTACACGATCCAAGTAAAAAGTTTCATTTATTTCTATTTTTTTACAATTGCTGACCTCAAAGAACGAAGGGTCTTATTGCAAACATTACACAACGCATTGTAACTAAAAAGAACTTCAAATTTAATTATACCTTTCATATCACGGCACATTAATATTTCCATCACATTTGGTGCCGCAAAAACGGTGGTTCTGAAGAAAAATTTTGATTGATTTGAAGAAAATCTTAATATTTTAGAACTTTTGTTCGCAGAATAACTTTTGAAAAATTTTTTGATGTGTTCAATAGTATTCAAGATTTGTTCTTATAGTGATTTTTTTAAGAAATATGGAATATTTTATGCAAGAATTTTTGCATAACTACATATGACAATATTTTTTTAGTATTGGAAGTTTCTGTTCTCAAAAAAAATTTCTTGCATAGATTTTTTCTGCTTTGAAGAATTAAATTTTATAATTCTAGAATTAATTTTGTTCTGCTCCATTTTGAAGAATATAATATATTTTACTAAGTTTGCCATACTCTTTAAAATAATTATTTAAATTAAGATCAATTTCCTATTGAAGAATAGTCATATTTTTGATGATGCATAATTATTATTCCATTTAAATAGTTTTATTTGAAAGAATTTCATCTACATATTCTTTTATTTGTAATGAATTATTAGAGAACATAATTTTTTTTAAAGAATGGTTATTTGATATATATTTTTTTGAAATGAATTATATATTGTTCTTAGAAAAATTCTAATGAATTTGAAATAAAAAAATTGTTCTCAAGAACATATTTCATATTTTAAGAGGCTATGACTTTGGGTTTTTTAATTAAAAATTTTTATGGCACTATTAAATTGCAAAATTTGTAAATTCTATATATATTTATAAGAAGCATTATTTTTGAAATTATGATTACTGGTGCTGAGAAATTTTATTCTTATGTCATACTTATTATTCTGAAGCTGAAATTCTTCACAGAAGTTAGTAGTTGCAAATATCCTATATAACATTCTTAGAGATTTCTATGCTTCTGTTCTACAAATTTCAAATCAAGATATTTTGTTTAACAATAATTTGAATACAAGAGTTTGTCCACAGATTTATTCTTATGCCATCTGGACTGTGATGTTCTATTATAATCATACAGTTTGGCTTAGTGCAAAGATAATCTGCAATTTACAAATTAAGAATGTATGCATTTAAGAATATTTTCACATTTATTATACAACTGTTCTCATGTTGTTTCTAAAAGCACTCTCAGCTGGCAAAGTTTTACATTTGAAAAATTCTTGTTGCTTTTTTTTAAAATATATTCTTATGACAAGTTGTAATTTTGACAGAAAGACCTTTCCACTCCATCGTATGTGCAGACTATGACAGTTTTCAACAAACAAGATTCTCATGTTGCTCTCAGAAAAAGAATGAAAGCAGCATTATTTTTTTTACTCTTGAGAAGAAGTAGGCATGGGGCTACTTCATTCCTGTTACAGTTATATTCTTGAAATTATTTTACATCATCTACTTAAAAAGTCTTATGGTTTTATACAGCTTTTAAAAATAAGTTCTCATATTGTCAGTGTTCTCTGCAATAATTTAACTGTGTGTCACTGCTGTTTCGCATATTTAAAGACTGTCTCTCTACATATGCTGCTCTTCCAACCTGTTAAAAAAAATATATACTCACCTGCAAAAAACTTTGCTTAATTTTCAAGTTTCTTACCTGATGAAGTTGGCCATTCACTGATGTGTTGTATCCATTTGTGCTGACCTCTTCTCTAGTATTTTCCTTGTTTGATGATAGAAGATAAATGTATTAATACTTACCTGCTTAACTCACTGTTTTATAACAATAACTTTAAAATTTTTGCTTCATTTTCAACGCTGAAGTAACTATTGAATAGGGGTCATGTCATGTTTGAGTCATTTATCCTTACAATGTCTGATTCAATTCAATATCTTCGATGTTTGTCTTTAAAGCTAAGTAAGATTTACGAGTAATCTCAGATGTTTTCTCAAGTATTAGCTGTCACAAGACCTGATTATGGAAGTGTTGTTGGTTTGCCTTTTCTCTTGTGAGATGTAATTTATCCTTACTAAGTGGATTGGTTGACTTGTCTGCTCCTATAAGTCAGTGTTGCTATTTTTTTTTTTTTTGCTAAATCAAGAAGATTTATGAAATATTATAAAATTAGTTAATTTCAATATTGATTTTGTATGTGTGTTCTTACATATACCTGCTGCAGTTACAAAAGTTGTATTTTGATTCAGGAATTCTCAAGATCAATTTATTTTCTGTCTAAATTCCCCATATTTCAAAAATTTTATTGTGCCTTTGTTTTCATTTGTGAATATACCCAAAGTCTCTAAATTTTAATGTTGTCATATGCCTCATATTTTTACACAAGTAATTAATTGAATGAAGTCTGAAGATTTATTATTAATGAAGAAATTAAAAATTTTTTTACGCATCAAATCAATTTCTAAACAAGATTACACGAAAAGAAAAGCACAGTTCTTAGTAACTATTTAACAGCGCCTTTTAATGTAGAAGTGTTCCTTGATGAATCTTCAAAATTACTAAGAAGTTTAAAGAAAAAGTGCTTATTAATATCTTCACCTACCTACTTATGTCTCTTTTTTTCCCAAGATGTGTGTGTGAATACATCATCAATTCTCATGAAATACAACATCATTTTCTCTTCATCAGTGCTCTATAATTCATCCTTTTAGTGTGTCCAAAATAGTGATTGCTGAAAGTTAATGATTAGCTTCAAAAGAAGTGAAGCACACAGATGTTGTCGCCCCCAAAAAAAGTTCTCGTCCAATGTTCCTGTAAAATGTCTATTCAACTGTTAAGTTGATGTTGCCTTTTGTGTATGTCATCTAGAAATGTGCGTTTGTTTCTACATGGTAAACACAATGTTTACACCTTTGCATCAATACACATACCTGATGTCTTTTTTTGTGTACCAAAACTGTCAGCTTGTTTTTGAACATTCTGATAACATTTATTTATTTTATTTTTCATGCAAACTTTAAATTGTGTTTATAACGCTAAGGTATCAAGGATCTGTAAAGAAGGACATTGCTGTTGTTTCTGCAGTTATGGGATGGTATATTGTGCTATTTAGTGTATATAGTTATTTTTCTTTTTGCACAAGGTGTCAGGAGCCTTGTTTATGGAGATCCAAGCCACCTGAAACCTTGAGTAAAACATGAGTAGTCACAGTGTATATTGTTCTATAATTGTAGATAATAGTATTTTTTTACATAATTCTCTTGATTTTTCTGCATGAAATATTTTATGTAAATGATTTATAATGTTTATATTATGGTACACTTAAAAATTTAAATTTCCCATGATAGTGTCTTTTTTTTTAAATCTTTCATTGTATATGAAAGCATTTATTTTTTTTTCTGGGGATCCCCACCCACTCAACCAAGTACCTACTTATTCTTAAAACCATGGTTTCTCGGTTTCTCTGTTTGTCTATTTGTCTATAAGTTTATGAGTTTATCTTTATACATATTTAAAATTGTATTAAGTGATGTCTCATATTTTAAAGAATAGTATATACTTTGAAAATTTTTGATGAGTAAATAATATAAAAAGTATTGGTATTTGTTGATATATTGCTTTTATAATCTAATGAAAAGTAGTAAGAGTATATGTTTCAGCAATATAACACTTAATTCCTTTTAGACATGTCTCTCTCATATATATATATTGTTGCAACTACTTTAACTATCTGTGTTTTACATGTGAGTGGTCATTTAGTGCACGATTTGGCTACTTGTTCATGTGGAATACAGCTGGTTGTTTGAAGTTAAAATATTTAGTACTAAATTGAATTAAAAAAAAAAAATGATGAATATCATATTGTGAAAATGTTACTAAAGATATTTTTTATGTATGGCCAGTTTAGAGTAATTAAAAAAATAAATGCTCTATTTTATGAAATATAAGTCCTAGGCGATGATCAACTACTGAAGTTATTTTGATCTTTGTTGCTTGTAAAATGCAACTTTTCTTATATGGCATACCAATTTAATTAAATGTTTGATAATGAGCTCATTTTATATATGCTAATTGTCATTTTATATATGCCAATTCTCATTTTATATATGCCAATTCTCATTTTAGATATGCTAATTTTGATTTTGTTTAGCATTTTTACTTAAGATTTTATATATGCTAATTCTCATTTTCTTTAGCATTTGTACTTAAGTATTTGTGAAGATAAAGTTTATGACATCATACTGCAATTGCCATAAATGGAAAGATTTGGCATTTTTTATGTATACTTTTTGAATATACTATGTATACTTTTGATGTATTTCTTTTTCTTCTCTCTTCCCTTTTGGTCACCACTAATTTTATTTGCAGCAGTTTAACTTTTGGCTTTATTTTAATATTTTAACTTTGATTTTTTTTCTCTGTCTTTGGCATTTAAAATTTTGTCATCCCGTTTCTGTAAAAGTTTTTTATTTCATTTTACCTTTTACATCACTTGCTCTGCCAAAATTTTACTCGGTAAATGGGGGTATTGTGAGATGAAATCTCACAGTGTTTAAATTATGCTACTGTTTTATTTCTTTTGGCGTTATACATCGATGTTCTTTAAACTTAAATCCATATTTATTTTTGCGCGGGCGGTTTCGCTTCACCGCACATCGGCAAGTTCGCTGACGTTCGGCTGCCCCTGGCATGGGATGCTTCTCCTTTGAACTTTGTACGATTGTGATGACGTCATTGGAGTAAGCCTCTCACGGCTTATGCATTGAATGGGTGGCTATCTTTTGAAGGTGTGTCTATTCGCTGTCCGGGGAGCAAATTAAAACAAAGCTTTTTAAATGTTTTCTTTCGGATTTGTTTATTAAGACATTACCTAATATTTTAAATTCTCTAATAGATTTAAATCTTTTCTTTCAGTAACTTTTGAAGTCCCCGTATTCTTACTATAAATTAAAAATTCCATTAATTTTAAATCAGAATCTGTTTTGTTGGAGAGCTGTCATGACTTAGTTTTGGTTTTAAAAAAGATCGCGGGCTTCGGCTCCGATCTGTGTCCGCCGATGAATGTGGAATCCGGTGAAAAGCTTTTGCGTAAACGATGTGTACTATTTTAACAACTCCGGTTAAATTATTTCTTAATAATTTCTTGATTCATGCTGCACTTTAATTTTAAAAGAAATAGCTATCTTCTAGTGGAGTAGATGTTTTTATTGGCAATAATTAATTTATGAACGGTGACCAACGGGAAGCCCTTTCTTCTCTCCTTCAAGATGAAATAAAAGATTAATTGATGCTTACAAGTCTCCTCTTCATTTATTTTACAGACTACACGATCCAAGTAAAAAGTTTCATTTATTTCTATTTTTTTACAATTGCTGACCTCAAAGAACGAAGGGTCTTATTGCAAACATTACACAACGCATTGTAACTAAAAAGAACTTCAAATTTAATTATACCTTTCATATCACGGCACATTAATATTTCCATCACATTTGGTGCCGCAAAAACGGTGGTTCTGAAGAAAAATTTTGATTGATTTGAAGAAAATCTTAATATTTTAGAACTTTTGTTCGCAGAATAACTTTTGAAAAATTTTTTGATGTGTTCAATAGTATTCAAGATTTGTTCTTATAGTGATTTTTTTAAGAAATATGGAATATTTTATGCAAGAATTTTTGCATAACTACATATGACAATATTTTTTTAGTATTGGAAGTTTCTGTTCTCAAAAAAAATTTCTTGCATAGATTTTTTCTGCTTTGAAGAATTAAATTTTATAATTCTAGAATTAATTTTGTTCTGCTCCATTTTGAAGAATATAATATATTTTACTAAGTTTGCCATACTCTTTAAAATAATTATTTAAATTAAGATCAATTTCCTATTGAAGAATAGTCATATTTTTGATGATGCATAATTATTATTCCATTTAAATAGTTTTATTTGAAAGAATTTCATCTACATATTCTTTTATTTGTAATGAATTATTAGAGAACATAATTTTTTTTAAAGAATGGTTATTTGATATATATTTTTTTGAAATGAATTATATATTGTTCTTAGAAAAATTCTAATGAATTTGAAATAAAAAAATTGTTCTCAAGAACATATTTCATATTTTAAGAGGCTATGACTTTGGGTTTTTTAATTAAAAATTTTTATGGCACTATTAAATTGCAAAATTTGTAAATTCTATATATATTTATAAGAAGCATTATTTTTGAAATTATGATTACTGGTGCTGAGAAATTTTATTCTTATGTCATACTTATTATTCTGAAGCTGAAATTCTTCACAGAAGTTAGTAGTTGCAAATATCCTATATAACATTCTTAGAGATTTCTATGCTTCTGTTCTACAAATTTCAAATCAAGATATTTTGTTTAACAATAATTTGAATACAAGAGTTTGTCCACAGATTTATTCTTATGCCATCTGGACTGTGATGTTCTATTATAATCATACAGTTTGGCTTAGTGCAAAGATAATCTGCAATTTACAAATTAAGAATGTATGCATTTAAGAATATTTTCACATTTATTATACAACTGTTCTCATGTTGTTTCTAAAAGCACTCTCAGCTGGCAAAGTTTTACATTTGAAAAATTCTTGTTGCTTTTTTTTAAAATATATTCTTATGACAAGTTGTAATTTTGACAGAAAGACCTTTCCACTCCATCGTATGTGCAGACTATGACAGTTTTCAACAAACAAGATTCTCATGTTGCTCTCAGAAAAAGAATGAAAGCAGCATTATTTTTTTTACTCTTGAGAAGAAGTAGGCATGGGGCTACTTCATTCCTGTTACAGTTATATTCTTGAAATTATTTTACATCATCTACTTAAAAAGTCTTATGGTTTTATACAGCTTTTAAAAATAAGTTCTCATATTGTCAGTGTTCTCTGCAATAATTTAACTGTGTGTCACTGCTGTTTCGCATATTTAAAGACTGTCTCTCTACATATGCTGCTCTTCCAACCTGTTAAAAAAAATATATACTCACCTGCAAAAAACTTTGCTTAATTTTCAAGTTTCTTACCTGATGAAGTTGGCCATTCACTGATGTGTTGTATCCATTTGTGCTGACCTCTTCTCTAGTATTTTCCTTGTTTGATGATAGAAGATAAATGTATTAATACTTACCTGCTTAACTCACTGTTTTATAACAATAACTTTAAAATTTTTGCTTCATTTTCAACGCTGAAGTAACTATTGAATAGGGGTCATGTCATGTTTGAGTCATTTATCCTTACAATGTCTGATTCAATTCAATATCTTCGATGTTTGTCTTTAAAGCTAAGTAAGATTTACGAGTAATCTCAGATGTTTTCTCAAGTATTAGCTGTCACAAGACCTGATTATGGAAGTGTTGTTGGTTTGCCTTTTCTCTTGTGAGATGTAATTTATCCTTACTAAGTGGATTGGTTGACTTGTCTGCTCCTATAAGTCAGTGTTGCTATTTTTTTTTTTTTTGCTAAATCAAGAAGATTTATGAAATATTATAAAATTAGTTAATTTCAATATTGATTTTGTATGTGTGTTCTTACATATACCTGCTGCAGTTACAAAAGTTGTATTTTGATTCAGGAATTCTCAAGATCAATTTATTTTCTGTCTAAATTCCCCATATTTCAAAAATTTTATTGTGCCTTTGTTTTCATTTGTGAATATACCCAAAGTCTCTAAATTTTAATGTTGTCATATGCCTCATATTTTTACACAAGTAATTAATTGAATGAAGTCTGAAGATTTATTATTAATGAAGAAATTAAAAATTTTTTTACGCATCAAATCAATTTCTAAACAAGATTACACGAAAAGAAAAGCACAGTTCTTAGTAACTATTTAACAGCGCCTTTTAATGTAGAAGTGTTCCTTGATGAATCTTCAAAATTACTAAGAAGTTTAAAGAAAAAGTGCTTATTAATATCTTCACCTACCTACTTATGTCTCTTTTTTTCCCAAGATGTGTGTGTGAATACATCATCAATTCTCATGAAATACAACATCATTTTCTCTTCATCAGTGCTCTATAATTCATCCTTTTAGTGTGTCCAAAATAGTGATTGCTGAAAGTTAATGATTAGCTTCAAAAGAAGTGAAGCACACAGATGTTGTCGCCCCCAAAAAAAGTTCTCGTCCAATGTTCCTGTAAAATGTCTATTCAACTGTTAAGTTGATGTTGCCTTTTGTGTATGTCATCTAGAAATGTGCGTTTGTTTCTACATGGTAAACACAATGTTTACACCTTTGCATCAATACACATACCTGATGTCTTTTTTTGTGTACCAAAACTGTCAGCTTGTTTTTGAACATTCTGATAACATTTATTTATTTTATTTTTCATGCAAACTTTAAATTGTGTTTATAACGCTAAGGTATCAAGGATCTGTAAAGAAGGACATTGCTGTTGTTTCTGCAGTTATGGGATGGTATATTGTGCTATTTAGTGTATATAGTTATTTTTCTTTTTGCACAAGGTGTCAGGAGCCTTGTTTATGGAGATCCAAGCCACCTGAAACCTTGAGTAAAACATGAGTAGTCACAGTGTATATTGTTCTATAATTGTAGATAATAGTATTTTTTTACATAATTCTCTTGATTTTTCTGCATGAAATATTTTATGTAAATGATTTATAATGTTTATATTATGGTACACTTAAAAATTTAAATTTCCCATGATAGTGTCTTTTTTTTTTAAATCTTTCATTGTATATGAAAGCATTTATTTTTTTTTCTGGGGATCCCCACCCACTCAACCAAGTACCTACTTATTCTTAAAACCATGGTTTCTCGGTTTCTCTGTTTGTCTATTTGTCTATAAGTTTATGAGTTTATCTTTATACATATTTAAAATTGTATTAAGTGATGTCTCATATTTTAAAGAATAGTATATACTTTGAAAATTTTTGATGAGTAAATAATATAAAAAGTATTGGTATTTGTTGATATATTGCTTTTATAATCTAATGAAAAGTAGTAAGAGTATATGTTTCAGCAATATAACACTTAATTCCTTTTAGACATGTCTCTCTCATATATATATATTGTTGCAACTACTTTAACTATCTGTGTTTTACATGTGAGTGGTCATTTAGTGCACGATTTGGCTACTTGTTCATGTGGAATACAGCTGGTTGTTTGAAGTTAAAATATTTAGTACTAAATTGAATTAAAAAAAAAAAATGATGAATATCATATTGTGAAAATGTTACTAAAGATATTTTTTATGTATGGCCAGTTTAGAGTAATTAAAAAAATAAATGCTCTATTTTATGAAATATAAGTCCTAGGCGATGATCAACTACTGAAGTTATTTTGATCTTTGTTGCTTGTAAAATGCAACTTTTCTTATATGGCATACCAATTTAATTAAATGTTTGATAATGAGCTCATTTTATATATGCTAATTGTCATTTTATATATGCCAATTCTCATTTTATATATGCCAATTCTCATTTTAGATATGCTAATTTTGATTTTGTTTAGCATTTTTACTTAAGATTTTATATATGCTAATTCTCATTTTCTTTAGCATTTGTACTTAAGTATTTGTGAAGATAAAGTTTATGACATCATACTGCAATTGCCATAAATGGAAAGATTTGGCATTTTTTATGTATACTTTTTGAATATACTATGTATACTTTTGATGTATTTCTTTTTCTTCTCTCTTCCCTTTTGGTCACCACTAATTTTATTTGCAGCAGTTTAACTTTTGGCTTTATTTTAATATTTTAACTTTGATTTTTTTTCTCTGTCTTTGGCATTTAAAATTTTGTCATCCCGTTTCTGTAAAAGTTTTTTATTTCATTTTACCTTTTACATCACTTGCTCTGCCAAAATTTTACTCGGTAAATGGGGGTATTGTGAGATGAAATCTCACAGTGTTTAAATTATGCTACTGTTTTATTTCTTTTGGCGTTATACATCGATGTTCTTTAAACTTAAATCCATATTTATTTTTGCGCGGGCGGTTTCGCTTCACCGCACATCGGCAAGTTCGCTGACGTTCGGCTGCCCCTGGCATGGGATGCTTCTCCTTTGAACTTTGTACGATTGTGATGACGTCATTGGAGTAAGCCTCTCACGGCTTATGCATTGAATGGGTGGCTATCTTTTGAAGGTGTGTCTATTCGCTGTCCGGGGAGCAAATTAAAACAAAGCTTTTTAAATGTTTTCTTTCGGATTTGTTTATTAAGACATTACCTAATATTTTAAATTCTCTAATAGATTTAAATCTTTTCTTTCAGTAACTTTTGAAGTCCCCGTATTCTTACTATAAATTAAAAATTCCATTAATTTTAAATCAGAATCTGTTTTGTTGGAGAGCTGTCATGACTTAGTTTTGGTTTTAAAAAAGATCGCGGGCTTCGGCTCCGATCTGTGTCCGCCGATGAATGTGGAATCCGGTGAAAAGCTTTTGCGTAAACGATGTGTACTATTTTAACAACTCCGGTTAAATTATTTCTTAATAATTTCTTGATTCATGCTGCACTTTAATTTTAAAAGAAATAGCTATCTTCTAGTGGAGTAGATGTTTTTATTGGCAATAATTAATTTATGAACGGTGACCAACGGGAAGCCCTTTCTTCTCTCCTTCAAGATGAAATAAAAGATTAATTGATGCTTACAAGTCTCCTCTTCATTTATTTTACAGACTACACGATCCAAGTAAGAAGTTTCATTTATTTCTATTTTTTTACAATTGCTGACCTCAAAGAACAGAGGGTTTTATTGCAAACAATACTACACAACGCATTGTAACTAAAAATAATTCCAAATTTAAATTTTACTTTTAATTAACGGCCCATAAATATGGATTACAATATATTACAAAATATTTCCATCACACAGCTACTCTCACTGGCCATGACGTCAAGCATGTTTCTCCCCGAAAGGGTGTGTTAGTTTTGCTTTGTGAATCTGAGATTACTTTTTAAATTTAGCACTTTTCATTTGATTTCTTGATATTTGTTATTTTAATTTAGCTAATGAATTTAAAGCTAATTTGCAAGCATTTTTGCAGAGCCTGTTTATCTACTATTAGGGCGTGGAGCGATCCTGGATAAGAAGCTTAGAAACAGACTTCCGTTGCAACTTTTGGGGGACAACTTAATTTAAACATTGAAATTGTCAAAGCTCTGGATGCAAAATTTTGTGGTTGAAGCCCTTTGTGGATGAATTTAACAATTTAATATCTGATGAATCGTTAACACTAAACCAGATATATAACAGCGAAGAAACCGGCTTGTTTTGGCAATGCCTACCACGAAAAACACTTGCAACGGTAGACGAAACCGCACCCACAGGCATTAAGGATGAGAAAAAAAGACTCATCATTTTAGCATGTACAAATGCCGCAGGCACTCATAAGTGCAAACTTCTAGTTATTGGTAAAAGTGCTAAACCTCGTGCCTTTAAATGAGTTAAAACCTTCCTCCCCGTACACCATAGAGCAAGTAAAAAAGCATGGATAACATGGGATATAATGACAGAATGGTTCTATAAAAATTTTGCACCCGAAGCTAAAGCTCACGGCAAAGCAATCGGTCTTCCAATTGATGCGAGTATCATTCCAATTTTGGATAATTGCTCAGCTCATCCAGAGGCAGAAATTCTTGTTGAAGAAAATGTGAAGGTTATTTTTTTGCCTCCTAATTGCACATCGTTAATACAGCCTAAGGATATGGGTATTTTGCGAGCTTTAAAATGCCATTGTAAAAATGATTTCCTGAGGCGTATGCTGAACTTCCTTAACAGTGGAGAAAATATACGTGACTTTGTGAAACAATTTAATTGCAAGGACGCTTTGTAGAGCATCGCTCGTGCTTAGGACAGTATTTCTGAAGACACTTTGAAAAATGCTTGGCATAACATATGGCCTTCATCAATTTTTTTTGGCACTGACGATCAGGAACCAGGCTGGGAGGGTTCTTGTTTGAGGAAAGAGAAACGTTACATAGCAGAACTTTTAACGTATGCTAAATCCTCAGCAATGCCTTTAGGGGAAAGTGATATCCTTGAAGTTATGGATTTTGATAAGGACGCGCCTGTTACTGACACATTAAGTGATGGTGAAATTCGCGAGATGGTTTTAAACCAGCAAGCAGAAGAAAGTGATTGTGACAATGAGGAAAAAGAAGAAAAGGGGCCAATTGATGAAATCATAAACTCCCTGGATAGTGCCATTAAAGGTCTGGAGCAAAGAAGCTTTATTACCGAATCAGAACTCATATCGATGTACAAAATAACAGAAAAACTTCTTAATCAGAAGCCAAAGTTATTAAAGCAGCGCACATTAATTGAAATGTTTAATAGTGTTAAGTTCTTAAATTCTGTGGAATTGTTGTTAAAAATTGTTCTTAAATTGTATGTTCCCTTAGAAAAATGTTTTTGTTTTACTTTTTATTTTCTTATTATTTATTTAATGTAAAAGGTTGTTTAATTTAGTATTAATAGCTATTACATGTAATTTTTAATATATGAATGTCATATTTCACATTAAGTTCTGAAATTTACTTTTTCTTTTTATTGGAAAAGTAATATTTTGATACCCAAAATTCAGAAAAATCCAAAGTTCAAACTTGGTAAAGTCCCGGGGATTCTGAATTTTAGACTTTGTACTGTATTAAGTCTGGCTAAATCTGAAATAAAGTTCCTTATTTTATAATTTTGATGTGAATTAGTAGGGTACCTTTATGGGATAAATTTCATTGAAAAATTTAGGAAAAATGTATCTCATCTTTATTATGCATATTTAATTATATACATTATTTACTTGACAAAATTAAATTAATTTTTATTATTTTATTTTATTACTTTACTTAATTCATTATAATTTCAATTGCATTATTACATTCAAATTACTATTTTAAAAATGTAAACAAAGCAATGACCAGAAATTCACACAAACTCTGGTCCCAAGCTGTGCGGATTTGAGGCAGTCTACTGTAATATATTATAATGTTTATATTAAATTAATCCTTAATTGTGTTTTTACATTTCCTACTTTTTCTAAAGAATTCTATTCCCTGTTTTATATTTGTCAACCTGCATTCTAACATTTTCAGACATATTCAGGTTGACTCAAAATATCAGATTCTGGCTTGGACTGTTTATTCAGAATATATTGTTGATATGGATCTTACATCTGTGAATGGATCAGCATCTGTGTTTTTGAATGAATGCAGTTACTGTACCAGTCTCAGTTTTTTGCAGCACTTCATATTACATAGTACATCTGTGTAACTTTAGAATAAATGCATTTTTTTTTATGAGTAATTTTTCTAGATGGAGCTGTGTAAATTGTGTTTGAATCTGATTATAGCTTGCTTGCCTGTCTGTCTACTTGCACTTTTTTAATTAACATAGTCCCTGTGTATTTAATTTTTTTTTTATAATCTGGTACTGCTTAAATAATACCTATAATTAAACCTATGGCTTTCTCAATATTTATCACAATGATAAATTTAGGGTTTTCAGTTTGAAAGGTTTAAAATGTAAAATTAAAAAAAAAAGACTATTTCTATTTAATAAATTATACAGGTTTTTTTTTTTTTTAAACATTATGCATATTTTAGTAATTTTTTATCTGTTCAAGAGTGTGCAAACTAACTAACTTTTAAAGAAGTTCTAAGGAATGAGAGAGAGGGAAAGCTAGTCTTCTTTCCATTGCAACTGAAATTTAAATGACCAATGCATTAAAAGAAATAAATTATAATTTTTCGCTTACTGCTTTTAAATTATTCTAGGTTGGAATAATTGAACACATGAAAAATAATATTATACTAGCTGCATTTATTTTTACTCCCACTATTTTGAAAATGCAACAACATAGAATTGTAAAAGATTTTTACAAATACAGTGAAACTTTCATTTAATGAAGTCTCATCATTACACCTAAACACTTTGTTATGAAGAAAATTCATTACATAAAAATCAACTTAAATTCATGAAATTTCTGTAATAAAATACACATAAATAGAAAAATACACATAACACGGAAATATGGGGAAAATGTATTTTAATTTGGGCAGTAATTTTTTTTTTAATGCTATGTAGCCAAATGAGAAAAATTTAATTAGAATAATGTCTAAAAAGAACACATAATAAAGAGAGGTAAACAAAAACTGAAGTGTAGCATACCTTTTCTCTTACGACTCTTTTTTTTCCGTATTGCAAATCCTTAAATTTAAAACAATCTGTAATATTACTTTCTAGTAGTTTCTTTTTAAAAAAATTTACACTGTTCATTAAAATTTTTGTGTATCCGAACAATTCATCTGTAACATTTTCGTGATCCCCTTATTATTGTATGGAAGATTTTCCCCCACTGTCAGTGCCAGAGAGTTTGTGTGAGAGAGTGGCGATGGCAAGAGTTTATCTTAGTGTGAAAAAAATGTTTTGTTTAGCACTGAGAAGAATGGAAGGATTAAACAGGGTTCATACTCATCAGGGGATAAATTTTGGCCATAAAAAATCAGGGGAATCTCAGGGGATAATGCAAAAAATTCCCCAAACCTTGCAAAATGACTGGTTACTCTGGGAAATCGAGGGCATCACTGCTATTTGCATGCTTTGTAAAGTCATAATGAAATCAAACTAACACACTACTTCTAACATTGCAATATATAGAATTGAAACTAGCCACTCCTTACAGATTAAATACAACATATGTTATATTTAATCTGTGCTCCTACTAATGTCTGTGTCGACATCCATTCTATCACTAGATACACCTTCTAACATCGTGAGGTTTTAAAACTCTTAAAGAGGAACTTAAGAAAAATAAAGATTTAAATTGATATTGGCACATGTAGCCTTCATATTATTTAATAAATTCACCAAGTGGAAATTACAATCTACCAAGTTTTTAAGGAGAGCCCCACTATGAATGCAGCATCTCTCTTTCTTGTACACAAATTAAAGTTTTGTTCTTATTGTTTATATAGGCTGATTATAAACTTTATTTTTGAGAGTACCTTGTTTTTTTTTTTTGTTTGAAGGGGGAGGAGGTCATGATACTGGTTTTAAAAATGTCTTTAATTGTTGACATGAAAAAGTTATGCACCCCAGAAAATACATCAGGTGATTTTTTCTTCGAAAATGAAGAGCTGAGTGGATAAACATGTTATGCTACATTTTTTTTTTTTTTTTTTTTTTCATATTTTGGATGAAAGTGTTATGAGGTATCCTATCACATAATGAAGCTAAAATACTAAGATTCTATTTTCTTGAAAATTTAAGAGATTATTAATTAATATTTAATATTTTAATATTTGAAAATTAAATATGAATAAGTTTTTCTGAGAGAGTTTAGTACCATACCTGTTAATACAGTCGAACCCCTATTTAACAAAGTCGCTAAATCCCGGGAAAAAGTTCGTTATATGGAAAATTCGTTAAATAGAGATTCACATTTTAAAATACTTTAAACTACATAAAACAGATTTTATATTCATAAACACTAAATATTTTTACTAAAAGTAATTACATTTTTTTTATAAATTATATCGATTTGTTTTATTTATTTTACCTACCAATATCCATCATCAATTTATTTTTTCTATGTGTTTAAATCTTTGAAATCGGCAAGGAAAACAAAACATTGTCTGGGAATACACTGTATTTTCTGTTTAAAGTAAATAGTTTTACATTAAAATTAACTAATTTTAATTACATTACCGTATTCATAATTATTATAACAAATAATTTTAACCATACACTAACATATGCGTCCTTAAATTTAATTTCTGAAAAACTCTGTTAATTTTGCCCGAGTTTTTCTTTTAAAAAGTGCTTTCTCTCATAATACGATTCGCATCTTTGCAATGCACCAAAACCCCCTTCATGCGTATTTTCTTCTATAACTATAATCTGCGTCCGATTGTTTCAAATGATTTTAGCATTTCATCATACGAAGTTTTGTTATTTTTACATCATGATCATTTCCGTCATCATCATATTCGTCTTCACCGCAATTCATTGCTGCATTGTTTTTATTTTTCACACTGCTGAAAATATCCAATCCGGATAGTGTTTCCGAGGTCTAATTTTCAGAATTAAGTGAAATACAATCATCAATCAGCACATCATGGTTAATTTCTTCTTTTTTTCTCATCTGTATCCACATTTTTTTTAAGTTACTCTAAAGGGTTATCGTCTTCGTCCTCCGTACTTACCGAATTATCGCTGATGACAAAGAAGGTGCCTTTTAAAACCAGTTCAAGACCATTGAACATCATAAAACGTGTTTAAAGAAAGAATAAGTTTGAAATGTCCAGAAATATTTTGAGAAATGGGGAGAAAATAAAATTAGATCACAAGAAAAAGTTCGTTAAATAGAGAATGCACTTCGCTATTTGGAGGTTATTTTATGAAGAAATTCGCAAAATGTTCTTGGTTCCAAGGAAAAGTTCGTAAAATAGAGGTCCGACTGTATTTTAAACACATGGTATCAAACAGAAAATAAATCATTAACATTTACAGCAAAAACTTTCACTTCAAATTTCTCCAAATGTAATTTTTGTTACTTAACATGTTCTTCCTCTTAGCTCTTCAAATGAGTATGAACCCTGTTAAATAAATAAATAAATAATTTCATTTTCATACAATCCACGGAAATAAATTCATACATTCATTGCAACAACAACCCTCCCGTTTGAATGCTGTACATGCACGAAAGTCAAATAAATTTCGTTATATAGAATATATTTTCGTAATATGGAGATTTATTTACATGTTAATGTGCTGGCCAAACTCAAGGTTTAGCAGAAAAACTCGTTAAATAGAGACTGTGTTAAAGAGAAGTTCCTTTGTAACTCAATTTAATTCATTTTCTGTTTAAAATTTTAATAAATGACTTAATTTGAAATATTCATGCATGTATTGTAATTTAAAATTCTTCTCAAAAATCATGAAATATATTTAAGAAGTCCAATTTTATTTCATATTAAAGCGATTTTTTATTGAAAACTATCAAACTTAGTGGCATGGCGTCCGGTCATCGCTGGATGCGGCGATGACCAAGCAATATTTTAAAACTCTTAATAAGCTTTTAAAACTCTACGATCCAGTTTTAGCAGAACATTTGGAGTTCATGTATAAGTGAAGGTAAGATTTAAAATTTCTTTTTTGAACATTAATTTTTGAACATTTGAAAAATTAAAAATTAAATTTTTCACCACAAACTTAAATAATTGCGATGACCACCGAAAATTTTCACGCCACGCCACTGAAACTTATATATGAGTACAATAGTTTGAAAATAACTGAATGTTTAAAATAATAATTTTCCTCTGTATCAATAAAAACGTGTTCCTTCCATTCACTGGGAAAGTAAATTTGCTCTTCTCATGCCATAGAAAACTAATTTTATGAGACACAGTACTGCTTTTTGCTAAGAATAACACATGACATATGTAAGCTTTCGCTTATATCATTATGGTACTATGATAAACATGTTGTTTCTGCTGTATTTCACTCTCTCTGATTGTTATTATCATCATTGCTACTGTGACTGAATGGCACAATTGTATAGAATTGTTGAGGATAAAATTATTCATTATCATCATTGCTAACTGTGACTGAATGGCATAATTGTATAGAATTGTTGATAAAATTATTCATTACATACAACTATTAAATGTATGATCATTTATATAATGTTTTTTATGAATCAAGAAGAAAATAGGGATTCTGCAATTTTACAATGCAGACTGGCCTTGTAACCCAATCATATATATATCTTGCCTACACTGTTCAAATGACTTACGAATGGCCAGCAAAATTTTAACAATTTATTGATGTGGCCCTCAAGCATGATAGGTTTAAGATTGAGTCTCACTCGTCCGATTTTACTAATTTTTTTATGCTTCCTAACAACTTTATTTTCAGTATAAGTCAGTATTATGAACTGGACTAAAGTAAAATTCTTTTATTTCACTAAACAACAAAACTTAAATCTTGGTATACCTTGTAAAAAATTTAAAATGGTAATAATAACCTTGATATTGTTTTATATTTTTATTGCAATATTTCACGTCTTTAAATACTTTCAAATTTATTTTAAATTGAACCTAAAATACAAAAAGAAAAAAAAAACTTATTTTGTTTTTTACATAATATTTTTTTCTTATTTTTCGTTAAACAGGTGTCATTGCTGTTGATGGACTCTTGTATGTAGTTGGAGGAGATGATGGTTCCTCTAATTTGTCATCTGTTGAAGTGTACTGTCCAAAGACTGATGCCTGGAGCATGCTGTCATCCTTCATGACAATCGGCCGTAGTTATGCTGGAGTAGCCATAATCGATAAACCTATGTAATATGCAAAATGGTTTAAATTTACCATACTACTCTCCTGTATCTGTGAATTAGTGTACATATGTTCATAATATTATCACTGTTTATATTTATTCTTTAAATATTTTATTTTGGTTGTTATGTTAGAATTTAAAAAATTGACCTGTGAAGGAAACAAAAAAAGCAATGAAGTCAACCATAAAAATTTCAAAAATGCCTGTATTAAAGCTATGCAAGTTGACTGAAATTCTTATTGTTAAAAATAAGAATTATATTCGAGGAAAAATATATGTAAAAAAAAAAGTATATTTTTGGAGAAGGAAGAAAAATTCCTTTTTGAAATCAAATCAAATGCAAAATGTATAAAATTGTAAATTAAAATTTGATACTTCATCATGAATTTTGAAGTAGTACTTTATATAAAATCTTAAAAAATAATCTTATTTATTTTCGCTTTTATTATTTAATGTATTAGCATTTTAATGAATAGTTTCATCTCTTAAAACTATTTTCTTTACTTTTTCTTGTATGTGTTTTACATTGACCAGAGATTAATACATTTTTTTAAATCATTTACGAGCACAAACTTTCTGCTATCATTAAAATTGATATAGTTTACAATGGTTTGTCTTCTCAATGTTTTATAGTTTCCTGTCAAATAAAAACATTTTAAGGTCTTTTCTTTTGTCACTTTATTTTTGCTTACTATTTTTCATTTGCACATTTTAACTGTTTCAGTCCTGAATTTCTTTTTTATAATTCAGTCCAGTTCATTAAAAAAAAAGAAAAATAAATTCCATTTGAAATTTTAGATGGCTTGTAAGGGTTGAAATAGGTTTTATTTGATTATGGTTAAAATAGATTTTATTTGATTATGGTTAAAATAGATTTTATTTGAATGATTTTTAAATTGCATTTTTAATATTCTCTGACCAAAATGTTTTCTTATTGTTTATTCAATTTCAAAAGAAAATTTTGCATTTAGAAGTAGGCCTGAAAAGGTTAGTTAGTAGGAGGGATGAAACGACAAATTTGTCAATAAGGGAAAAATACTATCCGCAAGTAATAACTATCTTCAATGCAAACAGATTTCCTTTTTTAATCCATAAAACTCAGGATTTGAACTTTTGAATCTCCAGCTGCATAATACTTTCATCATAATGTTACATTATTGAATTAAGTTAATTACAAGTTCAAATAATATGTGCATTATATAAAAATAATTTTACAAGATGATGATAATTTGGTGCATAACAATTTGATGATAATAATTTGATGACATAATTTTAAGATAATAATAAATTTGAATTAAATATTTTATTTGTCCATGTAAAGAAAACTCTAATTATGTACTAAACTATTTACAATATTACAACCATTTTCAAAAGGAAGCACACTGTTTCTTATGTTAACATTTTCAAATTCCATGACTATTGACTTAATCTAACAATATATGTAAAGCACAGTAGGACATAAACAGACAGAACGGCAGACAAAGATTCTATTTTAATCTTAATGAAATTCCCATGATACCACTAGGAAAATGAATTCCCTTCAAGTAAAAGTAAATCATTGAAATTGTTCTATCTATTCAGAAGTTGTGGAAAATGCTAAATTAGATCAACAAACATTGCTGTTCCCCTCCACTCATGCCATCTAACTTTTTACAAGAGATGAATACTTTTTATATTTTCTAAGACAATTGAAAAATATTTAACTTTAATTTGTCAGTCTATCAATCTATTCAAATTTAAAAAATGGTCTATGTCAGTGGTGCGTAAACTCTGGGTTGTGATCCCAAAAATTTTCTGTGGGTCGTCAAATTCAAAGAAATTTATTTGACAATAAAAAATATAAGCCTTTTTTAAACAAGTATCAGGTATTAATGATAATAATACCAGTAAAATAGTGACATGAAATAACATTATTTATAAAAATAGAACTGTATTTTTTTTTACGAAAACAGTTATCTGTATTAGTATGTAATACCTATATTTCTGTAACCGGCAGGCGAACAGACATAGTGATGAATAATTATCAATTTGAGATGTCCTCCACTTCCTCTCTATTTGTAATCATATGGAACTTGGACCGGTCTGACGTTTAGTAGTGGACATATTTGCTACAGTTTTTTTGATCTACATGCCCCTCCCCTTCCCCCTGCTATTTAGTTTTTGTACTGTGGTCACAGCCAGGACCATGCAGTTCTTTCCTTCTATGCTTCAGTAGTTCGGTTTTACTGCTGCTCATATGTTCATTCAAGATCATTCTATAATTTTGTTTATATACTGCTTTTGTTAATTGGATGTTCTTATCGTATTTAATTAAATTAAAAGCGACAGCTTAAACAGCCGTCTATTTTCAATACTCTGTAATGTGATGGGTTCTGTGTATGAGACATTATTACTGCATACCAAAGTCAGATGGCTCTTATGCGACATATTTTCGAGGGGGGCGGGGGTGTTTCTGACGACTTTGTAATTTTTGTGCTAAATATTAATATTTAACTGTAAAAATCACTGTTCTACACAACTTTTTTTTTTTTCCAACATGGAAATCCCGAGTTAATTTTTTTATTTCCAAATTTATTATATCACCCTTAAATCCGACAATCCTAAACCAAATCAATACTCGATCATTAGCTAAAAGATTGAAATTTCAAAGCTATTGTGTAAAATTAAGTATATTTTTTTTAATCAAAATATGCATAATTTTAATCCTGCAGAAAAAACGAAAGTGACTTTAGGGTAATGGATTTTTTTCAAAGGGTTAATTTTCATATTTTTTTTAATGATTTGTAGTGTTCCAAAGAGAATTGAAAGTATATGATGTTTTGTATCTTATTTTTTGTGTATTTTGTTTATCGGTGTCAATGAGTAATTTTGAAATATGTCGGGAAAATGGAGAGAAGGGCAGGGTGTAATCCTGTATTTTAAATGTTTTTAAAAAAAATAGTCGTTATTGTCCAAGCTCTTTGAAATTTTTAGCAGTTAGAATAATATTTTCATAGCCTGTGTAAAATGATCCTGAAAAAACATTGATATTTAGTGGTAAAATGGCTCATAAGACTTTTTTTTTTTTTTTTTTTTTGGTCTATTTCAGTAGTTAAAAATGTATAGTCCTTGTTGTCTGAACTGTTTGAGATTTTCAGTAGTGAGAGATATGATGGTTATGCACATCATGAGAAAAATTCATGAAAATATATTGATATCTAGTTGTAAAAGAAATATGTTTTCTTCTCACTTTCTTTCTTTTTTTCAGCTAAGTTCTGTTAGCATAACAAAACAAAAAGTAGTTCTTATTGTCTTATTTCTGCAGAGATGCTCTGAAAAGATTGTGTTGAAATACGAATTTTTAAGCAGTTTTATTGTAGAAAAAACAGTCTCTGTAAGGTACAAAGTGACTTGCATATTCTGTTACATACGTGTTTTTTGTTAGCCGATATCCCCGAAAATGCATCCTAGGGAAGCGATGCTGTATGAGAGAAATAGAAAACTGTGAAAATGACTCACTTTGAAATTTTTTTTTCTCAAAGAGTTAACATTTTTTATTTTTCAAACTGATTACGGCATTTAAGACATAACAGTACGATCTTTCAGAATATGTCTTCCGTTTTTAACTTTACTGAGCGGTTTGGCCGATGGAGATTAAAAAATAATGACAAAAAAAAAAATCCCTAAAATTCCTGTTTTCCATTCATTTTTATCTTGCTATGAAATCGTGTTCTGGGCATGCGTAAGCGCTCGGAAGGAAAGAGATAAGTTTTTAATGAGAATTCTTTCCGATCTGGCTCTAGCCAAAAACATACACAAAAAATTTGGTTCAATTCTATCCATAACTTCAAACACTTTTTGATGGTACAATAATGAAAATGGCACAGACATCGGTATTACAGCACCCCCTTCCGGCGGATTTTTTTCAAATTTAGGGAGGATCTACTGGCCATAGCCAAAAACATACAAAAAATTTGGTTCAATTCTATCCATAACTTCAAACACTTTTTGATGGTACAATAATGAAAATGGCACAGACATCGGTATTACAGCACCCCCTTCCGGCGGATTTTTTTCAAATTTAGGGAGGATCTACTGGCCATAGCCAAAAACATACAAAAAATTTCGTTTAATTCTATGCATAACTTCATACACTTTTCAATGGTACAATGGCAACAGATAGACGGACATTTTGTATAAACATGGTTTTTGGGATATCTGACCCCTAAAACGTGTAAGTCCATCGAAAAAAATTTCGATTGCAATACTTTCTTCTGTTGAAGATAGAAGAAAGTAAAAAGTATTGCAGTCATCTTCAGTAGTTCCTGAGAAAAAAGCACATTAATGTCAGCTGTTTTATATGATTTTGTAACAGCTATCATCCCCTTCAGAGTATCTTCTGATAATTTTAAATTTAAAACTATTCTTAATGAGTATCTACATGTCAATAATCTCCTACTTATTTAATTTGAAGTTTCTTGCCTTAATAATTTTAAAAAATCATGATAAAAAGGCAATTATGAAAGGCTTGCCACCCATTTTAACTTTTTAAAGCTCATTCTCATTGAGCTTAAGCATCCTAAAAGTAATCAGCTAACCACATTTTAAATTTTTTACCTGAATAGTTTCATAGAAATTGTGATGTTAAAACAACATTATTTACATCAAAATTATAAAAAAACTTTCATGGTGTGTGCACACATATTAATAGAAATGTCCAAGCTGATTCGAGAACCCGCAATGGGTGACATGCCGCTAACATCGGTCACAAAATTTCATCCCAGTTTACTTGTTGAATTTTTGTTTTTTCTTTTAAATTTAACTTATCCCCATTTTTAGATCCTAGTAGAAGCTGAAATGCTTGCTTATCTGTCGTTGTGGACCAGTTATGGTGTAGTAAAAAGTCTTTTTCAAAGCTGAACCATCCGAGCACGCCCTGGAAAACTTCGGCGGGTAATAGGCACTAGGTAACTGCCATTTAAAATTAGTGAGCTATGTGGCCCCTTTGTTTCTAGTTCTCAGTTTAGTGTTAGTTAGACCTCTGGTTACCACAACCAAAGTTCATTCGAAAGTCTTTCTCTCATACATGTACTACATGAGTAAGTAGGCAGAAAAATGTAGTTTTAAATTACTGATTTTAATTTATTGTTTTTTTGGAATATATAAAATTCTGGTACATTTTAAAATAGCGTATTATTCCCATTCTTTGATGTTCGTAAGATTATATTTCCTTTATTTTTTAAATGTGCACGTTTTGGTTAATTTTAAATGCCTCCTTTGACTTTGAATTTTAAAATGTCTGCTGTACAGATAATGTATTGTATTGGTAATCTTACAAATGCAGTTGATCTTGTAAGAAAACACTCAAACATTTACCATCAACTATTAAAGCATGTAAAACAGAGATGGCGAACTTTTTTGAATGTGCATGCCAAATTATTTTTTTTTTTTCATTGGTCAGTTTCCGAAGCCGTCCTTAGTGAAAGCAAGGCCCAGTCGTGCAAAGCTTCTTTCAAGGTCTTTCAAATTAGTTAATCTGCACTTTCCCACAACCTTTTTTTTTTTAAATTCATATTACATATATGCAGGCATTGTACAGGGTGATTATAAATGAATATCCTAACTTTACGGGGCTATTAAAAGAAAAGAAAAAAAAGTATGACCTTGTTGTTCGTCAGAAATAAAAATAACAGTTGAAAGCTTAAATTCAACACAGTTATAAGTGTTCGATGTGAGCCCCTCCAGAAACACGAACGAAATCGAGGTGGTACGGTAACTCATTCCACACTTTTCTCAGCAGGATTTTTTCTTTTTTTTTTTTTTTTTTTTTTTTTTTTGCAGTGCCTTAACAAAGATCTTGTGTTTGACCACTACCAACTGTCCTTGACGAACTTAGGACACGCTAAAAAAAAGTGTGGGATGAGTTATTGTACCACCTCAATCTCGTTCGTGTTTCTGGAAAGGCTCACATTAAAAACTTATAACTGTGTTGAATTTAAACTTTCAACTGTTATTTTTCCTTTCCAATTAACAACAGGTTTTTACTTTTTTTGTTGTTTTCTTTTAATAGTAAAGTTGGGATATTTATTTATAATCTAAAACTAAACTTGTGGCTGTACGATTCATGAAGGATCAGGGCCTACAGTGCCCAACTCTGTTTACATGGCCCTAGGCCCCAAGTGTGAGAATACTTCTCACAGTATTTAAATTTGGTTTATTTTTATTTCCTTTCAGCTTTTTTTTTGCATCAATGTTTATTTGAACTCAATCTTTATGCCGCGATTTTTACGTTTTTACCTCTTTCCGTAATGCAAGTCCTTTTTGCCGCTGATCTGTTTATCTCGGTCTTCAGGCGAATTGGCAGCTTTCAAATGCGCACTCCGCAATTTTAGGAGAACATTTCTGGAGCTCTCGTATTGATGGAGACAACTTGCATTATGATGACGTCATTGAAATGATGCGCCGCCCTCTTTTGACGCCGATCGCTGACAGGAAGAAAGTTCAGTTTCGCTTTCCAATCAGTGAAAACATTTTGAATTCTGTAGCTTGTAATTCGTTTTTCATTAATTTACCGTAAATTTCATTTTAGCTAATCATTTTAAATTCTGTCTTTTAATTAATTTGTCAACCCCGTATTCATCATTTAAATACTAAAACTCGTTAATTTTTAATTCAGAATTTGGTTTGATGTTGTCTGAAAAAGATGTAGTCTTTTAGCGGAGCACCGGCCCACCGGCCGTTCGAATGTCGTGCCGCTTTTTGGCCGAATAAGTTTGATATTTAGTTACGTGGATATGTTCTTTCTCAAAGTTTAATTGAACTAAAAGATGTGCTGCCTTCATCAAAGGAATCCCATGGAACTATTCTATGTTGGCTGCTATTTTTCTTCTTAAAGGATTAGTCCTTTTATTTTAAAATGGTGACCAGAAGCAAGAATTTCATAACCTTCTATTCAACTAACATATGGAATACAGAATATTTGTTTTCATCAAATTGCCTCTTCTCTGTCTACATTTCAAGTAAGAACTCTCCAGTTTTATTATTTCTTTAACGATCAATAGTTTTATTAAAAGAACTTTTGCTATTTGCACTAAACCACTTAAACGATCTTTAATTACCGTCACACCAAGGTGCTATGCAGCATGTGCCCTGGCCAGGTGGTCAACCCAATGCGAGACCGACCCTCGGTGTTTAGTTCTCAAGCAAACTAGGTACTCATTTTATCGACCCCGAAGGGATGAAAGGTTCATTTATATACCTGTATAATAGAAAGGGAAAGTTTCATATAATAAATTATGCAAATTTTAATTTTACAGAAAAGTAAAGTCTTATTGCTTTACAAATGGCTAAAATAATAGTTGCAATTTATTAAAATCATCAAAAGCACTAGCTTCATGACAGTTCATATTCAAACTTAATTCAAATGAATTTTCAAAATAAAAAAACAAATTATGTGTGTAGCTTATATTATAATCATTAAATAGCACTGTAATAGGAGCTAAATGTTATTGTCTTGATTATCTTTATAGAGCATTCAACTAGTTTGATTTCATTCCTGAAAAATGTCACACATAAATAAAGTTTAAATATATACATTTTATCACAAAGTATCTTACAACCAAACAAATGGTGGATTTTAAAATATTTTTCATTAAATGTCCCCCCCCCCCCCCTGGATGCAGGAATTTTTAAGGTGCGAGACCCTCTGCAGCTGCACCTGTCGCACGCTCCTAAGGACAGCTGTATTACACTCATGTCTATGCTTTTTTATGATGCTAAATTCACTCCAAAATATGTCAAGGCATATTTTCACTCCTTGAAAAAAATTCTAGCAATATATCTGAAAGAGTTAATGTTTCCAGTTAAGAATTAATCTAAAAGAATCATCTGATAATAATTATCTTGAGGACAGAAATTGCTTAACAATGTAGATTGCCTTTGCAGCACACATTGATGGGACAAGGATCATTCTGCTTCAGATTCTTTTTAACACTTTCCAACAAAGTTGAAAAGTGTTTGAGACTTCGGTTTGTCTGACCGTCTGTACGTGCTCTAACTCTCGTAAATATACTCGGATTGCCCTGAAAATTTTGGATGTTATTGAGGTTTACCATAGCATGATCCCTATTTCAAATGAAGTTTGTAGCATTTGTAAAGTTAAGATATTCTGTAAAGTTAGGATATTCATTTATAATCACCCTGTACAATGTCTGCATATATGTAATATGAATTTTTTTTTAAAAAAGGTTGTGGGAAAGTGCTGATTAACTAATTTGAAAGACCTTGAAAGAAGCTTTGCACGACTGGGCCTTGCTTACACTAAGGACGGCTTCGGAAAGTGACCAATGAAAAAAAAAATATGGCATGCACATTCAAAAAAGTTTGTCAGCTCTATTTTACATGCTTTAATAGTTGATGGTAAATGTTTGAGTGTTTTCTTACAAGATCAATTTCATTTGTAAGATTACCAATACAATACATTATCTGTACAGCAGATGTTTTAAAATTCAAAGTCAAAGGGGGCATTTTAAATTAACCAAAACATGCACATTTAAAAAATAAAGGAAATATAATCTTACGAACATCAAAGAATAGGAATAATACGCTATTTTAAAACGTACCAGAATTTTATATATTCCAAAAAAACAATAAATGAAAATCAGTAATTTAAAACTATATTTTTCTGCTTACTTACTCATGTAGTAAATGTATGAGAGAAAGACTTTCGAATGAACTTTGGTTGTGATAATTTGATTAATATGAGATTTGTAACATTGTTTCAAAAACATCTTTCAAAGGGAATAAATCTAAGCTCGAATTAAGGAGAATCAATTGTATACATAAAATCAAAATACAGTATAGAAATTGACTCTGTGCTTATTTTCCCAGAAATTTCTTTGAGGAATTAGATGCTCAGCCAGAATGTGTTTTACAAAATTATAATTTTAAAAGGAGAAAAATATGCAAAAAAAAAAAAAAAACTAGAAATTATTCCTAAAAACATTCTTTATCACGACTTTTCTAAAAATAACAATGTAGATTGCCTTTGCAGCACACATTGATGGGACAAGGATCATTCTGCTTCAGATTCTTTTTAACACTTTCCAACAAAGTTGAAAATTGTTTGAGACTTCGGTTTGTCTGGCCATCTGTACATGCTCTAACTCTCGTAAATATACTTGAATTGCCCTGAAAATTTTGGATGTTATTGAAGTTTACCATAGCATGATCCTTATTTCAAATGAAGTTTGTAGTATGTTTAGTTCATCTACAGGAACAGTCAAAAGTATTCCGTTACATTACGGCCAATGGAAAAAAAATAGTTTCAAATGATTTTTAATGATGTTACATGCATTCAAACATAACAAAATTTATATGCATTTATGAAGTGCATTAAAATATGCATTCTGTAGAATATGCGGTGCAAAGAATAGTTATTATCCATTTACAGGGCCGCACAAAAGAATTCTATTACATAATGATACAGGAGGGGAGGGGAAGGAAATTGTTTGCGGCATATTTTAATTATGTTAAACTATTTCATACATAGCGAAATTGATATATGTCGCTTAGGTTCACTATAAGTTATTTCATATAATTCGTAATACAAATTATTACGATTCATATAATATGATAATTATTTCATATAAGTTATGGGTCATTCCACGTAAAATGAACAAAAATTTTAAAAAAGTCGTGGCCACATAGTAACAGATTTTAATAAAATTTGATATACAGGTTCAATTCATATTCAAATAGAGCTCTGCAAAATATCTTCACAAAAAATAAATTATTTTAGCAGTTTTGGACATTTAAAAAACTTGTGATAAAGAATGGCATGTGTGCAATCGTCCAAAGTTGCAGGTTTGAAGTTCTGTATCTTGAAAACTATTTAACTGAAATGAATTTTTTTTAATAATGTAACCTCTGAAAAATTATCTTCTTATTTATTGAGCAATAATAATCTGGTAACACCATGATTATTCTTTAATTGATTGTAAAAATTGAAAATTAGCAAATTTTGAGAAAATTAAAGACGTAGTAAAAATTAAAGGAATTCAAAAACATCTGAGAAATTAATGCCTGATGTAGTTTTACATATTAAGATCGAATTACTAAAGTTTTTAAGTTGCCCATGTATTTCTTTCACCTTTAAAAAATTTTAGAAACTTTTTTAAAAATGACAAAATTGTAATTTTACCTCTTATTGACAGGTAAAAAAAACAATGAAGGAAATGTCCCACATTACAGTTATTGCACAGACATAAAGATCAATAAGTCCATAATCTGCTAAAAAAATTTCAAGCATGCCTTTTTGATTCCTAACGTCACAAAATTGGGTTAAAAAAGGCAATATTAACTATATTCCATGAGCTATTTTTTTTTTAAATTTGCGCGCGTTTCTTAAAATATTGCACGATTTCAAGGTGAAAGAATTTAGTGCTGCCATCTATTTTCTGTATGTGGGTTTAGAAATTAATATATAATTTTCTGTTCAATTGAGCTTTTTTTTCTACTTTAATTAAAAATCTTCTTGAGGAAAAAATAAACTGAAAGCAAGTATAAAAGTTTTTATATTTAAAATATACACTGTTATCTATAATATCAAAAGAATTAAAAGTTTAAAAAAGCTTTCTTTCACGTCAAAACAAGTGATAGAAATATTGCATTTTACCCTCAACATTTTTTACTATTTATTTTTTTTCTCATTAAGGAATAAAAAAGGCAAGAATGAAAGTTTAAATATTTAATATATATACTTTTAGCTATAACATCAAGCAATTTTTATATTGTCAGAGGTGTCCTCCATCTCTATAGAAACGTTGCATTTTCCCCTCAAGTTTTTTCAAAAATAATTTTTTTTCTCATTAAGGAATAAAAATACAATTACTAACTTACGTCAATCTGTTACTTATCATCCATTCCTAATTATAAATAATTTTTAATATAGTCTTTGCATTCTTAAGGCTAATAACCAAAATTGAAACTTCAAGCATATAGCCAAAACCACGATTTTGCATCCACTTTTAATATAAATTTTAATACTTAAATAAACAATCCTAAAATCTATTATTTTACATTTACTCATAAATAGATATGATCTACTTACAAAATGATTTTCGTTAAAATCTGTGACATGTCTGCCACAGGTGATTTGCTCATTTTGTATGGAATGACCCTTATATAATACAAAGTGCATAGCATTTACACGGACACAAAAGATTTCAGATACTATATTGTATATCAGAAGTACTGTACATTAGCGGTGATTGCTGGAAATGCATTTTCAATTATGATATGCACTTTTATGTTTCACTATATTTATGCATACTATATGGTGTGTATAAATGCTATAATTTATATACAGGGCTACACAAAAGAATTCATAAGGGTTACAGGATATGAGCACAAATTGCTTAAAGGTGGTTTTTAAAGGAGTTATGCATTTTTATGCTGAACTGCATTTAGTTTATTAAGAAATGCTTGTAGAATATAGATAAAATGATATACAGGGTCACGCAAAGAATTGGATATATGCCGTCTATGGATGATAATTTCTGGAAATGTGACTTGAGTGTTTTAGTTTTATTAAAATTTTAGCTAAATAGTGGCATGTAATAAAGGTATTAGGTAAACTACAGAGCTGTACAAAAGTATTCAAGTATGTTTCCATCTATTAGTATAAACGGGGCTCCCAAATGGTCCCCCTTTTCTCCCCAAAGTCCCCTTTTTGGAAAATAATCCCCTTTAGTTCCCTTTTATGCATTTTGGTCCCCTTAGTCCCTTTTTTGTGGCTGGAAAAAATTTACTAATGTGGAAAAATCGCCACAAAACTCAAAATCAAGAAAAACTCTATAAATCAAGTAAACTCTGAAAATCACAAAAGTTCAAATATTGCGTTTTACTATAGCAAGCTAAAACATTGTAACTGGAATTCTTTCATGAATGCCAAAAAATAGCCGCACAATGTGGAAAGATGTTAAATTATGCATTGCAAATCTCATTAAAAATCACTAAAAATTCAAGTTAGAGGACAAAATTTTACTACTTTAAGCTAGAAGTTTGAAACCGGATTTCAAAAAATCATCATAAAATGTAAAAAAAAAAAAAAGAAAGAAAAAAAAAAAATTCAAAAATTGCTATAGGAATTCAATTTTATTGAAAAGAGGACAAAATTTAATAAGTTTTGCGAAAAGATTGAAACTGGAATCCTTTTACAAATGTCAAAAATCGCATAAAAAATTTAAAAATTGCTGTAATAAGCTTTATTGAAAAGAGATTGTAGAACATTTACTAAATTGGGCTAAAAAATCGAAACTGTCTCCCATTTACTAGTGTGAAAAGTCACTGCATAAAAAATCGCTAAATATTCAGCAAATCAGAGAAGTCAAAATGTACTATAGTAGGGCTAAAACATTGTATCCGGAATTTTTTCACAAATGGAGAAAAAAATCCCTGTGGGATGTGTTTTTTTTTTTTTTTTTTTTAATCGCTAACAATTTAAACCAGAGGATGCAATCATGGAAAGACAAAATTTACTATGGTTAAAAGTTTGAAACTGAATTTCTTTTATAAATGTCAAAAAGTCACTGCAAAATGCCAAAAAACAATGAAATAATTGTGAAAAATTTTAAAATCACTGTATAAATTCCAAATAAACTTTATTGTAAAGAGGACAAAATTTACTACATTCTGCGAAAAACTTTTAACCAGATTCCTTTTACCAATTTGGAAAAATTGCCATAAAAGATGAAAAAAGGCTAAAACTACTCAAAGTCCAAAAATTGGCTTCTATGTGCAAAACTTTAGACATACTGCTACCTTCTTGCCAAATCTTATAGCTCTATGCTCAGTGATCTCGTCAGCACAAAGACACATAAACAAACATCCATTTTTAATCATTCAATAGGTAAATAAATCATATCAGTTATACATTTGCAAATGGAGGGGAAAAGTTCAGGCCAGGATTCGAACCAGGGATGTCTTGGCTGTAGCCGCCAATGCTCTACCTACTGTGTCATCCCGGATGAATCTGGAGGACTAATTCACCCAGCTAACCCTAATGTTGCCATATTTGCTTTCTCCAATGAACATTATAGCTTATTTCAGCTTTTATTGGATAGTACAAAAAAATAAACTAAATTTTATGTTTGAGATTAATAATTAACACTATCTAATCAATAGATACTCAACAAGAGGTGCTGTTATGCTGTGCTTTTTTAGCTCACAGGTTATTAAAGCCTGAGAGCTAATGTGCCCACCGGTTCTGTGTGTATGTACGTACATATATACGTAACGTGATAACTCTTGATAGAAATATCCGATTTGCTTCAATTTTTTTTTCTAGGTTCATTGTGATAAGGCACTTCCCTGATTAGTTTTGGGGTTTCATTGGTTAAGTATAAAAGGGGGAATGGGAGCTAAGCTCACATTAACTTAGATAAATGGGTTTTTCATGCAGAATTATCAGATTTTCTTCAAATTTTGCTATACCGGTTGATTCTGATAACGAACTTCCCTGATTAGATTTGAAGGTTCATTATTTAAGTCTAAAGGACCGCACGGGGGGCCATTACCCCCTTAATTTAGATAAATGGATTTTTCTATCCGATTTGCTTCAAATTTGTTATACAGGTTTATTCTGATAAGGTGCTTTCCTGATTAGATTTGGAAGTTCATTGTTTAAATATAAAGGGGGGAATACTCTTTTTAATTTAGATAAATGGATTTTTCTATCCGATTTGCTTCAAATTTGGTATACCGGTTTATTTTGATAAGGCGCTTCCCTGATTAGATTTTGGAGGTCTGTTGGTTAAGTATAAAGAGAGAGGGGGGGGGGAAACAGAGGTGTGATCCCCCTTAATTTATTTTTTGAGGGGCGTTATTCTTTGAAATAATAGTACAATATACAATTAGTGTGCCGATATCGACCCTTGTGTGATATTTTCAGTCTTGTGCAGGTGTCGCACACGTACCAGGATATGGGCGAACAGTCTACTGTTCTGATGTATTGCTTTGTTCATTGGAGTTCATCTAGAATCGAAAGTCTCGTTCGAGGATCGGCCATTTCCGATACAATCGCTCATGGACCCTTGTTTTATTTGAATAATTTATAGTGTTTAACTTTCCAAAAGTTTTCAATAACTTGTCATTTTAGATCAGATCTGCAGTGAAGAGATTTGCATTTTTTAAAGCAACATATAAAAATTTAAATTTATGCATCTTTTTAATATGTTAAATTATAGTTGCTTTTTCAAGATAATCAACACACACACATATGTATATATATTTTATACAGAGGACAGTTACATGTACGACCCTATAATGGAGTGACCTATGAATTAAAATAGATTGAAAATATCGGTATTTGTTCAGAGATATATTATGATATTAAAATTCTGATATCGCCCAGCCCTACTGATCACTGTTACTCCGTGTTAAATTCGAAGAAATGCACTATTCTTGGTAATTGCTAGTGTGCAACTCTGTTAACAATTGATTTGTTATTGTCTTAGATGCATTAATTTTTAGTGTTTATATTTTATTGCAAATAATTTTTTTGCTGTTATAAATATTAAGGGGAGACATGAAATTATTTGAAAAAAATATTTTTTTATTGAATCCATTGGTATGCCCAGTTTCTTTTTCTGACCATTAGAAATAAGTGTAAAAATTCAAGGGAAGACAAGACTAGGACGCAACACCTACTCACACTGAGGAAAAACACGACTGTGACGCCACACCCACTCACACTAATTTTACTCTAGCATTTTATACTCTATTATATGTAACTAAACTTTATCCAAGTATTTATATATGCTTTAATTCATGTGTTTGATAAAACACTGCAAGAACTTCACACAAATTAGAAGTGTCTAAGTTTTGTAGCTTTTCGAAAAATTGTACTTTTCAGCTAAAAACCCCATTAACTCCTAAAATACTTGAGTGATTTCGATAAAAAATTTTGTTTGTAGAGTACAAATATAAGATCATATGCGGTAAACAGTTTTAAAAAAATTTAATTAGTTTCAGAAAAAAACATTTCTGAAAAATTGCGATTGCTCTAAAATAAGAAGTTAGTCGCAGGAGAAAAACTGTCTGCCATAAGTCTTGAGCATTGTCCAGTGAATAGGCATTCAGAATTTCATCAAAATCGGTCTGGTTGTTTCTGAGGAAACAGGTCTTAAAGCTTGCATTTCCCCCCTATGATTGCACCCATTCTTGTCTTCCCTCAAAAACATTTTTCGGCTTTGTCATTTTGTAACACAAAGTGCAAGTTCAAAAAATACAAGTCGCAGTTCAACACAAAACAAAATACAAAAAGTTGGCATCTTTTGATTGAACAATAAGGTTTTAAAAAGGTGTACAAACATTTGACCGACTATCGACACTCCCAACGTCTGTTCTGTCAATACCTAATCAGAAAACTCAATTTGTCATTTGCAAAGAACGAGAATTGTGAATATTTGTTTTCTGCATCTCCTGAAAAATCGTATTTTTCAAGTAAAAATCCCATTAGCTCATACAGTACTCGAGCGATTTTGATATCTATATATTTTTTTTTGTGGTAGAGTATAAATATAAGGTAACAGCATACATATGTGGCAGACAGTTTTTAAAAAGTTTAAATACAATTTCTGAAAAATTGCCATTGCTCTAAAATAGTTTGTGGCAGAAAAAAAAACTGTCTGCCATAAGTCTTGAGCATAATCCAGTGAATATGGATTCCAAATTTCATCAAAATCGGTAAAGTAGTTTGCAAGAAAACAGGTCTTAAAGCTTGCATATTTCCCATAGGATTACACCCAGTCTTGTCTTCCCTTAATAAATCATCAATTTAAATTAAAAGCTCCTTTAAGGAAAATTATCAATGCGAGTACTGAATATTGAAATACTTCCTATGGTCTTGCAGTAGAATATTTACCTGAGTGTACTTTTTACTGACCAATCTTTTAAAGATAACCAATTGACATATTTTTGGGGGTTATTTTTAAAAATTTGCTTGCATATTTAGGAAAACTCTGTGCAGTATTTTTAGACATGGTCCCCCTTTTTAATATATCCTCTTCAGACCCCAGGGTTTATTTTCATATATTTTTTTACTTCAGTTAGGAATTTACATTCGCAAAGTGATAACTAAGAAAGATTGAAAAGCAAAAAAAAAATTCATTTATTTTTTGTACATAAAATTTGATGTATCATATATGACACATGAGACTCAATAAGCACATTTTTTGACAATTTGTTATGACATTTTCTTTTGTTTTGCATGCAAAAAATAATGAAAAATATGAAATAATTATGCATTTAATAAAATTTTATTTTTAATGGACTCCCCATGTGGTATTTTAACGTGTAAAAAAATTGTTTACCTTTCGTTTTTGTATATTTCCCTCATTTTTTCAGCAAGTCATTTTCAAATCCCACTTTATGGCCGAAAAAATCACTATAAGAAACAAATTGCTATTTTTCTTTAGTTAGTCAATCTTTTAAGATTCCATTCACACTATTTTCATATTTTTAATCATTATTTATATACAGGAAAAAAAATTGTAAAGATGTGTATCCTATAGGATACTCCAGGTCCGAAGAGGATATTTGGTCCCCCAAAGTCCCCTTTTAAAATAAAAATGGTCCCCTTCCCCCTTTTAGGAGACTAAAATGTTTTGGGAGTCCTGTATAAATTGCTGAAAGAGAAATTTCAACCTGTTATGTGTTTCTTGCTAAGCTAAATTGTCCCATTATATAGTATATATATCAACATATTGCTTAAATACAGGGCTGTTCAAAAGAATTGGAATACATATTTGGCTATGGACGATAACTACTGAAATCAATTTTTAAATGTTTACTTAGTTATCTTATTTCCCTAAATAACGAAATTTTGTTAAAGCTTTACACGATTTTTCTTTCTTGTTTTAAAAATAGTCTTGTACCTAATAATTCTGGGGTTAGGCTTCTCCCCCTACCAACTCTTCTCCAAATTTTGAATTTTCTGCTCCTTAATAGTCCAGAAGTATACATTACTACCCCTCCTTCCGTAATATCTACTCTAGATCTATTGAAATCTTTCCTAGGGGGAAAATGTCTCTATTCAACACTGCCTATCCCTGCTACCCTCTCCTCCAAAAATAACAATTGAAACGATTTATAGGCTGTACTTTTTCCAAATGCCTTACATTTCTTTCAAGCTGCTATAGCTATTTATACACCTAACCCATACTCAAAAAAGCAGGCTAGTACAAACATTTCTTTACTACACAAACACATAAATAATTAATACAGCCTATAATCTAAAAATAAATAAAAATAGTTTCAAAGTCATGCATTCCTCAAATTTTCCATCCTCATTGTACTTCTTAATAAATAAACGGTCAAGTGTGAGGATTACTCACGCTCAGAGGGTTCCGTACAATAAATATATGAATTATTAACTGTATTATTAAAAAAATCGTTACTAAAGGATTAATAAGACTTTGTAAAAAAACTGTGCAATGTAGTGTTGTGTATTGTAGTACATACTAGATAAGTATGAATGGGCATACCATAAAAGTTCAAAGATATGAAACCTAAATTATATCAAATATTTCTATTGTGTAATACTTTTTAAAATCTTATCCTAATCTGTTTATGATGAACTTAATTCGGTACTGACAGTAAAAGTAGTGCATATTTAAACTTCATTTAGAATTCCATAAAACTAAATTCAGCGTAGAAATAATCTTTCTTTTTACAGCGTAGCTAAAACAAAACCCTTGTTCAAATTTTAAACTTGCCATTGTGCTAAGCGCGCTTCGAAAGGAGGTTGCAAACATGCAACACCTCCTTGGTCCAGGCCTCATTTTCCAGATAGGGTTTTAGTTTGGAGAGACGGGAGGCGTATTGAGAGATCCACTCAATGCAAACTAGTCACAAATACCGCAGTATTTATGTAATTAATTCTAATTCGCTGAATGCCTGAAAAGTGAAATTTGTGTGTAACGGAAAAATGCAATTTTCTCAAAAACTATGTCATCTAGGGTAATTGCTATAAT
Source organism: Maratus speciosus (assembly GCA_963932465.1). NCBI lineage: Eukaryota > Metazoa > Arthropoda > Arachnida > Araneae > Salticidae > Maratus > Maratus speciosus. Next base: position 235,116,684 of record OZ010791.1, on the reverse strand, counting down.
TTTCCTGTAAGGTTTAAATTAATATCTACTACCTCTAATTTTTTCATAATTTTAGTTTCAGTAGATTCGGAAATAGAAGGGGGGAACATATTTTTGCACTACATTTTCGACTATATCTCTGAAAATATGATACCTAAAATTAAAAGAAATGTATTTTTGTGTTCAGCGTTACGAATATTTTCACACGATATGCAAAGAAAAAAAAATTTTTTTTCAAGTGACTTAATTAGCCCGCTACATTTTTTCTAAAGAGATTTGTGAATGTTTAATAATCTGTAAATATGTGGGTCAATAGTCTTTATTGCTTCCCCCAATTTGAACTTTCCACGTTCCATAGTTTACGAGTAAAACGGCTGTGACAGATGGACAGACAGACACAGGAGTGATCTTATAATGGTTCCGTTTTTACTTTTTAAGTACGGAACCCTAAAAAGCAGCCTAAAATGTGGTATGTAAAAGGCACTGAACTTGATCATTTTGGAAAGCATAACCTTAAAATGCTTATTTTAACAAAGTGAAATATCAGATGTACTTTTTATTTTGTGTGTTCATAATCTCTATACTGTTTCATGCATTAAATCTTTATAGGTGAATGAAAATCACATGAAATTTTATTACTATTACTACTTAATGTTATGTAATGAAAAAATATATAGCTAAGCAGTGAATTAATTGATCTTAAATCAATAGTGGCTAGTGTTACAGATGAAATATTCTTGCATTAAAGGAACGACAATAGTTGTGGAGTAATATGTAAAAAAGCAGACATTGGTCTACCTTTTTCTTCAGAACTGTTGAATTGATTTCAATAGTTTTTAAAAATACTTTTGGCAGCAGCTAACTAAAAATTGATCATTTGACAAGTGATGAAAATAAAAAATACAACAATTACACATTTTTTTTTTTTTCGTGTGTGTGTGGGGGGGGGGGGGGGGATCCCATGTAAAACAGCTAATACTGATGTAATTTTTTCTTGAGAACCACTGAAGCAATTTCAATACTTTTTTCCACAATTTCACACACACACACAGAAAAAAAAAATCCAGTTAAAAGTTGAAAAAACTGGTGTGATACTATATTAATGACAGACAAAAAACTTAACATCGTAAAATTAAGAAATGCATAAGGCCTTTTGAAAGAATTTGTCTTTCTTCTACAGGCATAAAGAAGATGCTCTTGCCTTCAAAATGGCAGCTTATCATCTTTGCATTTGAAGAAGAAATTTTTTTTTTTTTTTTTTTGAAAGACTGCACATTTCTTAATTTTATAGTGTTATTTAGATCCATTTTTAAAATTAATATAACTTGATATTTTGAATCCGTGCTGAATGATCAATTAATAATTAGGATACTGCCAAAACTATTTAAAAACATTAAAATCACTTTAGTAGTTACCAAGAAAAAGCACATTAATGTCAAATGTTTTATATTTGATTTCACTACTGCTGTCGTTCCTTTAACACTTTTGCTGCCGATCCCACACTAGCAAGGGATCGGCAGCGAAAGTGATCAGAAATTTTTAATTTATACCGGAAATATCGAAAGAAGATATATTACTTATGTTATCGCTAAATGTCTTTTATTAAATAAAGCGTAAAGTACTATTCTTTATTTTTGGTATGAACACTAAACTTCTGGATAAAAATGGTGGCACTCAACGTGTTAAGAGCCAAAAATCAAGAAAGCTGTTTGACAGATTGAGAAAAATGTGTGTTGCATTCTTTCTCCTAGTTGCACAGCCTATAACTTTCTCTAGAAGCAGTAGGTGGCAGCAGCAGACGATAGCTGTTTCAAGTAAGGCATGAAGAGAAGTTTTTTTTTATAGTTTACTGGAAGAAGGAAAAGATGCGATAATTAAAAGCAAAATGGGAATGTTGATGTTCCAAAATAACATGAGAAAATGGCTTGAGGAATAGATATGGCTGATATATTCTGAAGAGATAAAGATGTATGGCTAAGGCCTAAGATATTCTTTTAGCTCTTGAACCAAGTTGTTACTTTGTTCTTCTGTAAATAACTCATTGTAAATAATTCATGTCTTTAATATATGAGTACAGTAGAGCGCCGATTATCAGAACTCCAATTAACTGAACTTCCAGTTATCCAAGCAGCCTTTTTCTCCCAATTTTTTTTTTTTTTAACCGAACTTCCAATTGTCCATTGGCTTGGAATAAAATTTTAAACAAAGAAAAATTCATAGTGGATTAGAAAATGAGGAATTTAAAACAAAGGAGATGGGAAGAATCCTAAGCTATGAAGAAAATGAAATTAACGAGTGGTTAAATAGTGAAATACATGTCCCTGGATGTCAGATTTTAAATGATGAGACTGTGAATGAGATTCACGATGAAAAAGAAATTGAAGAAAATGAAAACGCATGCTCTGAAAATAATCCAGGTTGACCTTTGAATGTTTGGAAACAGCTATGAAATGGCTTGAATGGCCGAAAATGTTCATCCAATTTAACTAATATATTTAAGAAGAATTAAGAGATATGGCAGCATTGAAAAGAATGTCTTTGTTGAAGCAAGTAACAATCAAAAGCTTTTTTGCTTAAATTATAATCTCTGGGGTTCAGAAAATGATAAAAAGAGAAAAAAAAAATGTAATGATAAAAATGTAAAAACATGCCAGCACTAACTAGTGCTGCCAGTCGCTTAGATAATGTGTAACGATTTTAGTATAGTCAGAAACCAGTGTTGAATTCAGACACTTTTCTCCGGGAGGGATTTCTGTGGCTCCGGGGGGGGGGGGGGGGGGACACCCCTGAAATCTACACTGGTCAGAAACATTCCTTAAATCGTATGTCCATTTATCCGAACTAGGGTCGGTCCAGACTTGTTCAGATAATCGGTGCTCTTCTGTATTTTATTTTTATTCCTGAGTCAGACTTGCAGTTCCCTTTTCAAATTTGTGTTGTTATTTTCATTAAAGTAATTCATAACTAATAATTGTCCTACATAAAATTGGCACAGCTTCACCAAACTTTTTTTTTCCTTTCACTTTTTTAAATTATCAACAACAATTGATCAACCTAATTGATCTGATCATGTCATAATATTTATGTAAAATTATTAGAGTTTGTTTCCATGCAAAATGCCAATTTTATGTGGGACATCCAGTAAGAAAAGAATACCCAAATTTGGATAACTGACTAGAATTACAGATCAGCACTTGTCTTCCAACACTATCTAAAAATAGTCATATGTACTTGAATAGTTATGAGTGTTTGTTCTCAGTTTAGTAGAAATAAAAACAAGAATTTTAAGTTAAAAACAACAACAAGTCATTTAACTTTTATTGTCTCAAAATGTACAATTTACACAGTAAATTATATACAAAGATCTCATTTGAAAATGAGATTACTTATATTTTTCATAGATGTTGTAAATCTATTGTATGTGATAAAACTAATAAATCTAAAATCTAATAATACATACTGAAGGTAAAAATTTTACAGATGAAAATTATTCTTTAAGCAAATTTAAACTTAGCACAAATTGCTCTCAGTGAAAAATTGACATGTATTTTAATAATGGCCAGTTTGAGAAGTAAACTGATATAAATTAGGACAACTTAATTTAAGCAGTAATTACATGCAAACCTACTAAAGAAATTTTGATAGCTTAAGCTAGCAGCAGTAAACACCCAAGAAGCTTTAATTGTGACTAAAAATTATTGAGTTAATTTTATTTTCTTGCACATGGAATAAAGATGAGTTTTTTTATGATGTAAAAGGTATGAATTAAAGAATTATTCATTTTTTTTCTAGTGTATTATAATTATAACTGGTTGTACAAAAATTAAGAGATGGGGAAAAATCGATAGCCATTTAAAAATCTCATATTTGCTACAAAATTAAATTAGGTTAACATTATGACGAAATAACAGTAGATAGCATTTATTTACTTTATTAGTTCATTTTCATTTGAAAATGCCAATTAACGATTGTAATATAATAAACAAATAATTTTAAGTTACTTTAAAGCAACATAATGTAAACAATCTATCAAAATTGGGAAAAAAAAAAAAAAAAACAATTATTTAACAAAGATTGTAAAATGAAAGAAATTAATAAAAATTAGAGTGTTTACTGCAATTTCATGATGGAAATGAAAGAATGACAAAAATTATTTAATGAGTAAAATGAGCTATTTAAGAAAAATGTATCAATATTAACAATTTATTAAGTAGTGCTACAGTAAACAAAACCCAAGCCCCAAAACTTAAAACTATTATTCTACTCAATCAACAAATGAAAAAACAACAACTCAGTATTATGCAATAATATTAGACTAATTTAGGAAAAAAGAAATAAACATCACATCATAGCAGTATTACAAAACATATGTATTCAAACCATTCAGGTGAGTTTATTCCAGACAATGGCAGCTTTGTTTTTCTTCAGCTGTTCACCATTAAGTTCAGCAGCTTGGGGACATCATTTTTTGTTTTGTTTATTTTAACACTTTGGAATTTTATTTTCTGGCCAACTTTTCAACAGATAATCACATATATATAGAGTATACAGGAAACAGTTTTTATATTATGAGTATCTGGCGCAAATTATCATCATGGCACCTATAAAAAGATGGCAAGTATGTTTAACATCAAATAATAAAAAAATATATATTTCTCGAACATTTAAAAATGGAAATTAAAGCTTTGAATTTATAAAATATTTTCTTGAAAAGGATTTTTTAATGCTACAAACTCTTGGCAGTCTTGTTAATAAAATCATTTTGAGAAAGGCTTTTTCTTTCCCAAAATGAATTATATATTTTAAGTTTTAAAAGCTGGCATTTTAAGATTCAGCACTAAAAACAAAGATACAAACACAAGCATAAACATTTACACAGACAAACAAACAAAAAAAAGGCAAGTTTTTTTTTTTTAAAACAAGATCTGTACATCTTTTATCAAGCAATTATTAACAATTACTACTGTTCGTTGTCGAAAGCCACGCCTAGCACTCCGGGACGATTCTACTATCCAAAGGTACGTTACGTTGAGCTGGGCATTTTCGGAAGTTGTTCATTTGTTGGTTGTCACTAAGATTGGCATTCAGCCAAACACAGCTAAATGAACGCCGTTCACCCCTATTTTGATAAAATCAAAGAAAACCTGACACATGCGTAAAACCAAGGAGGGTTTTGCTATCCAAAAACAAACAGTATTCATTCAGATTGCAGTTAAAATAAGCACAACAGACATAGTATAAAATTAAAAAAAAAGAAGAAAAATCTCATCTATGAATAAATGCAAATGTAGAAACAAAATGATTGTGAAAAAAAAAAAAAAACTAATAAAAATTTAATTTATTATAAACCATATTCAATCATATGAAAATGATTAGATAGAACAATTACAAAAAGTAGAGTCCTGCATTGAGTTGGGTACGATAATTTTATCCTCCAAACATGGTTTGTCCAGTGGGCCAAGTTGTCTAAACTTTTTGTTGTAAATCAGTTTGGGCCTTTATGGGTCAAACTGGGTTATACCTGATTTTTTACAAGGAAAAAAAAAGGTCCAGAATTTTGTTGCAGATAAAAATAACTATATATTTGAATGCATTAAATTTTTATATATGAAATTTAATTAATAAATAAAATTTGTATTAGAAATATAGAATATTAATAAGAATAATTATATTCATAATGATGTAATTTTGGGATTCAGGTTAAAATGATTTTAAGTTCAGTCAGACTATAAGTCATTCAAAATAATTTTTGCATGTTGTGGATCGACAAAAATTATTTTGTCAGGTTCCAAGTTTATTTCAAATTAAATTTTCAGGTTCAGGTCAAATATAAGTTTGCCCATACAAGACTCTAACAAGAGAAGCAGAAAATATGTTGATAATGTAAAACAATTATAAAAAATTTTGATTTAAATAAAATGATAGAAAATTACGGATTTTTGTACATACATAAATAAAGACTATTCAAACTCTTCATACAAAGCACCATATTTACAATTTAAACCAGTCCTACACCACCAAGAAGAAATAAATAATCTTTTTAAAAAAATCATACATGTTATAAGGAATAGAGAAACATGTCTTCATTCATACCTTTCTAAAACGATTTTCTATTTTTATAATTATGTCTCAAGAGATATAATTTATGTGACAATCCATAAGCTTTAAAGGGACATTTAATGCAAAAATGCACTTTACACAGTAATCAATAAAAACTTTCACATACATAATATCTACATAAAAACAACCTTAGTTTGTAAAAACCTCAAAAGATAATAAAATTCACATATTTCTACACATTTTCAACAAGAGAGAGATGCTGATTTAAAAAAAAAAAAGTTACAAATTCAAATACTTACTTATCAGAAGTAATATAACCAATAAGTATATATATATATATATACTAAAATTCATAATACACAAAAGTAGTTAAAATATCTCATGCAATTAAGGATATTTTGAGAACAATGATTTTATGCATGTTTTTCATCAGTTAAGGCTAAAAGCAAATAAAAAATGATAAAATTGGCAAGTGTTATTGATTAATTAGACTGTGGTTCACATATACGAGAAAGTGGGCAATATTACATCCTTTATAACATAATGGAATTACAATTTATAATAAAAACCTGTTATAAGGCTGAATTATTTTGATAGCACTTCTAAAAATATATACAATAAAACTGTTTTAGTGAATAGTTTACCATCACTATTTTACATTTTTTAGCCTTTTTTGATGTAATAGTATCTAAATAGTTAAAAAGCATTTAAAGCCAAGATAATATTTTTGTAGTAAAACAATTTGGTGGGGGACATTTCTAGCTGGCAAATAAATTGCAAGCTTAACTGTTGGAAAAGGGAAACAAAGCAACATAGATAAAAAAAATATATAATAAAAATATTTAAAACATAATAATAATTATCTAGTGAAATGAAAAATGATACAAATAAAAATATGCATGAATGAGAGTGATATTCCTCAATGGTATTCTGCAAGTAAATATGCAGATGACATGTTTACTTATAAATTATATTACATTATATATGTGTATGTGCAGTATAAAATTACATGCTTTCTTGGCATAAAAACTAACAACTCAAATACAATCCAACAAAAAGATTTTTTTTTTTAATTGCAACACACAAGGGAAATCAACAGATGGTAACAGAAAAATGTACATTATCAAACATTTATTATATCATCATGAAAAGTCTACAGGTGACCAATGAAAAAACTGGCAAAATAACAATTTAAGTACTTTATAAAAATTTTAAATCCAGAATTTAAATGCAATTTTTTTTTTCAATTTAAACGCTCATAATTATAAAATTTCTCTCTCGAACCTTCATCCCATTTCTATTAACAAATATCAACATAAATATTTTTTTACAAATACACCAAAGCTGAAGAATAAATTATACTCAAACTAAATATTTGTTTTTTTAAATAAAACCCCATGTATTTTAGATCATACAGACATATACAAATTGCTACTAAGGAAGAATTAATTTATTTGGTTTTTCAGAAATGTTATCAATAAACTTCCAAAAAAAAAAAAAAAAATTTGAAGTCTAACTTTCCAAACTGTTCATTGTTTTATATTTCATTATATTATTACATTTTTCCTTTCTTTTATCACATATTCTCAGAACTTCTTGAGTTTTGTGAAAATTTTCATATTTCTAAAGACTTTTTATATTTTTCAACAATATGACTTTTCAGGTTGTTGTGAATCCTGCTAATGCAAAACTTTTTTATAAAATACATGGCAATTTAAAGTGTTAGCTACCATGTTTAAGTATAGACATGTGAATTATTATTAATATTATTTTTTTTTAATACCTATTTATCATTTACAACAAAACTTTTCATAGATAACACATGAGCAAAACATATACAAGTAACAAAACATAATGTGTGTAAACAAGTATTTGGAATTACACACACAAACTTCTTGCACTTAAAAGGATTTATGTAAACTGATACGTTTAATTATATTAAAATACAAATAAAACAAAAATTGAAACATTTGAGAGTTGAGAAACATATGTTAAAGCATGAAATAATTCCCAAAATTTTAATATGAAATATGACAGAAGAATAATTCATAAAATATCAGTAATTCATATTATACTGAATAACTACATAACCACACTTCAAAGAATTATCACAGAGAATGGGTAACTTCTTGAATTTCAAAATTGGAGGATAGTCAATTCTGAGATCTGCATTTTACATCACCAGAAATTTGATTGTCATCAGTAAATTTTAAGCTTCTGGTAACATCATTAACTTTTAAGGATGTGGTCAAAATATATTAAATAATTTGTCAATTAGACAAATTGAAACTTGTATTGCAAACTTTACAAATAACAAACTTTACATTTTTTAGCCCTTTTCACCATGAATTTATACAATGTAGCAATTGCAATACAATGGAAAAATTAATTAAATTATTCAACTTTGACAGAATACCATGTTACATTGTAATATCATAAATAATAGCAGTCACATTTTTACATTAATGAATGGTATATCATAAATAAAAATACTATTTTATGACAAATATATCTAATAAAAATGTCATTTTTTACCAAAAATTTTAACTCTAAAGACAATCTTACATTGAAAGCTTGGATGATCCTTCATTTTAATAAGATATCATTACCAATATTGACTTCCATGAAATAAAATATTGTTTTGCAGAATTTTCCTTCATTCAATAGTTCATAATAATTCATCAAAAATGCATTGTCAGGATAAATCAAATAAAACTATTTGTCTAATTTTACAATCACTTGCATAAGAAACTGTCTACTTTGCTAGCTTATAACAAAAACAAAACCAGATGTCAATCTAAGAATAAGTTTTAAGGTAACACAAACACAAAAAAGCTACAAATAGTCAAAATAAATCTAATAGTTCACACTGACACTTGCATTAATTGTTATTTTTAAACAGTTACAAGAATGCATTTTGTAAAAAATGGACTTTTTTTTTCACAAAGTAGCAAAAAAAATTCCATATAAAGTAAGAAAAACATCCATGACTGACATTGCTGGATACCAGAACTTTTATTCGGCAAACAATTTTTCAATCTGCTACATGTATTTATTTCTATGCATTTATCTCTGAAGAATAGCAGACACCTCTAAATAGCAGGCAAATTCTGCAGTCCAAAGAACTGCTGCAGAGAATGGTAAACATATGAAATTTAAAAATTGGAGGATAGTCAAATTTTGAGATCTGCATTTTACATCACCAGAAATTTGATTGCAATCAGTAAATTGTAAGATGTCTGGTATTTAGAGTAAGGTGTCTGGTATTTAGAGGTTTTACTGCTTTAACAAAAAGATCTAATTAAGGGAAGGAAACATTTACTATAGCAAATAACATATGAAGATAGTTAAGTTTTGTTGTTTAAAAATATAGATATAAAAAATTTGTTAAAGTAAGTTTGCACAGGTATATTTTTCTATGAAAACTAAAATTAATAATTTATCATAGATTAATCATTTACACCCTGATTTTACCGTTTCCAGATTTTTTACTTTCTCATTCAATTAGTAGTTTTAGTACAAATCCTATTAATTTTGATATAAATAAAAATTAGTTTGTTTTAGAAAAATCATTTCTCTCATTTATTTCTAAAAAAAACATTCAACATATTATGAACAAATGGAATCTACTGGCACTGTGATTGCATAATCTCTTCCACAAATGATACAATATCAATTAAGATCAAAGAATACTTGTTGACAGATATAATTTACAACTATCAAATCTGAAAATTCGACCAGAAACTGTCTTTGTGCAGGTGTTAGTGAAAATGCACTCTGATCTTGGCTGACATATCCTTTTCTGCCCACTGAGCATTCATCACATCCATTCCAGTGGATTGACCAATCAATTCTTTGTAGACACATCAGATTTTGCTTACACTGACCACATACACATAATAGAAAAGATAAGTGCCAAAAGCAAAAGTACTTGACATTGTATACACACTGCGCTTATGATCATAGTAACTATTTTGTTGCATATTATTGGATGTTTGGCATTTTGATCGTCCAATTTGGTGATTTCAAATGCAGATATAGCACAAAACTCACAAAGCAAAATTTTCAGGAATTTCAGGACAGACTATCAGATTTTAGGGACCCCCCCCCCAGGAATTTTAGCTAATTTCAAAACGAGTACAACCTCTCCTATTTTCTATAAACTTGTATCATTTGTTTTCGTGCAATTAAAAAAAAAAAATTGTTCACTCCTACAGGAAGTAATAAATCAAGGTTATAACACAACAATAAAAGCTGTTATATAACTATGTATATTTTTACATATATAGAATACATAAATCTATTACACATAATAGGCAAATTAATGTGTCCATATTACAGAAAGAAATAAAGCTAAGAACCTACGCTTTAATTAAAGATACAAAACATAAGCTGATTTCTTATAATAATAACAACACAAATTGTGATAAAGTTATGTTCCATGATTGTTTCTTATTCATACTAGAATTTTTATTTAAAATGTACACAAAAATTCCTTTACAAATATAAGATATCTATAAACACACATATTGATTCAGGCAGATAGAAAAAAATAAATGTTCTTATTCTACATCCTTTTCATAACAAAAGCATAATAGAAAGGAAATATATCCATTTTAATGAAACATTGTGAAACATATTTGTTTAAATTAGACAACTTGGAAATTTTATTAAAATGTTTTTATGCTCAAATAAGAGATAGAGCTCAATGCTTAAAAAATAATGAACTAACCATTTAAAACAATAGTAGAATTTAATATATTATTTTAAAAGAATCATTCATTTCACACAGTGATTATTCCAGAGTTGCTGCTATCCTGAGGACCAAGCTAAAAATTTCACATAAGGCAAAATTGTTTTGGGCATGATGCTTCTTCACGGGTGATAAAATTAATAATTCCATGCATACATATAAATAAAAATATATTAAAAAATGAAAATTTTTGGTTGTGATAAACAAATAATTCAGCAAAGTGGCACAATGAAAACTACCTTTTGAATGAAAAGAGAAATTTTAAAAGTAAATCAATAAAGACTTCTGTAACTCTAAATTTCAATGTCTAGATGATTAAGTTTTTCTCCTTATAAATTATTTATAATAAAATTTTCCTGACACCCCCAACAATACAAAGCAGCAGGGCAGTTGCTATGATAATGGCAGATTCAAATTCATAGGCAAGGCACAATAGTTTGAGTACAATGCACTATAATATGCGATAAGATCAATATGAAAAGAGAAGAAAATTTAAGACAGTTACAGAGATTAGTGCAATTAGTTCTCCTCATAAAACAGTAAATAATTTTTTTTTGAAAGATGAATCTTTTTAATGAAAAACTAATAATGACTTCCTCAAACCAAAATTTCAATGTTTACATCAGATTAGAAGCTTTTTCCTCATAAATTATCTTACTTAACCCCTTCACTGTTTGCCCCGAGATAAGTCGGGGTTAAAAGCACTGTTTCCCCATACCTGTCGCCAGTGAAGTGGTTAAGGTTTCCATGTTACCAAAAATAAACCAAAATTCTTATAGCTAATAATTTTACATAAAAAATAAGAGCATTTTCTGCAAATGAAATAAAATATAACTTAGTGAATGTAGAGAGTTAAAAAAACATTTAAAATGTTTTAAAAAAATTTTAAATATCTTTTCATAAAAAAGGAAATGAAATTTAGTTTTAAAATCGGTCAAAAACCATTTGAAAATTTAATTTTTACAAAAGTCAATCAATTTAGATAAAACTTTTAAAAGAATATACCGGAATTTAACTCCAACAAAGTTTTATATGAAAAAATGTTCTTTAGCTGGCTCATAATGGAAACATGCAAACAAATGCCAAACAAGAAAGAATCATGAAATTCATTTGCTGTTAACCTGTACTGTTACTTTAACCCTCTAAGTGTTTGGAACGTAATATTCCGTTCACTAAGCTCCAGGTTTCACAGCAATACAAGCAATATTTAAGATAATATAATTCTATAGATTTAATGAATTTTAAATGCAGTGAAGAATGATTAATACTCTCAAAGATTACATTCATATTTGTAATTGAGGTTTTTTTTTTTTTTAAGTTGAAAGAATCATATTTTCTTAGCATTTAAAACAAAATGCAAAGAAAACAACATTACAATTTTACCCTTTTACAAGACGCTCGGAGGGTTAAAAATTAAGAACATTTTTTTTTATTGATGTTGTGCTTGTGCGGCTTAAAAATTATTTTTTAACACCTTATTAAAGTAAAATCTACAGTATAATTTTTTATCGCAAAGTAATCATGACTTTATAGTAAACTAATAAGTTTAATCTCCTATATATATATCCAAGTACAGGAGTCAATGTAAGAGTTTTTGTTTTTTCCGGGGCGGGGAGCCATATTTTGTGAAAGTTAAAGTTATTTTTGTGAAATGTATTATATTTTTGTGAAAAATAACACTTTGTACTGAAATGAAATCCAGTTACTCTTAATCAAATCGCACATTTATTATTAACTTCTTTAAGTCCTTCTGCTAAAGTTATCCTTTCTGGTGAACTAGTTTTGTATGTAAATTACACATTCTAAAGTCTAACAGAACAAAAATAATTAATGAAGAGTATATTTTCATGAAATGGAATTTACTGAAGGGGCTTATTTTATTAAGAGGAATTTTGTGAAGGGGCCTGTTTTATTAAGATGAATTTCGTGAGAGGGCATGTTTTATTAAGAGGAATTTTGTGAAGGGGCACAAAATACCCCCAAATTTTGCCTGGATCAGCCCCTGAAGTACAATACATTTTACGTGACCTTTCAAGTTCTACAGATTAAAGTGAATTAAAAAATGTGAAACATCTTGAAAAATGCACTACAGCTGGTTACCTAACTCAAACCTTTTTCATTCCTACCCAAGCTTGAATATTATAAGTAACATTCCCATATCACTGGAGCAATGCATAATTTAAAATTAATATAACATTCTATTGTAACTTTTTATTTGCTTGCTTAATTGTCAGCCTCTAAATATTACATTATCTTTATATTAAAAAGTTATCAGGCATTAATGTTTGCATCATAATAGGCATAACAATGTCATATTAAAAGGTCTGCATGGACCCGTGGCCCGAATCCTGGCTGGATCAATTTTTTATTCAAGATACTCAGGCTGGTCCTGGTTATCACTTTTTCAGGGTCAAGTCTAGTTATCACTCTTTCTGGGACAGGTCGGGCCCAGGCTTTACTTTTTACTACAGACACGGGCTGGGTCAAACTCTTTTCTTCTGGAACGGGACGAGCCGAGTCAGGCCTATACTTCATTCGACACGAGCAAGGATAAAATTTTTCAGGCCTGGTACTGACCTAGCCCATATGAAAACCAGTGGCCTAATCCCTACAAAAATCAGTAAAAATTGGCCCTGCTCAACACTTTTTGCAAAAAATGTACATATTGTCATTGCTTTACAATTAAAATTCTTTTTGAAGAATAGTACATATATTTCTAGGCAAAAAAATTAAAGTGCAGGAAAACTTGTGAAAAGGAACCTATCTAAGACGGAATCCTGTCTTAACAAAAAAAGTGTTGATCTGTACAAAATGAATATACAGTACAGAACCATTTATCTAGAATGGTTGGGGTCAGATGTATTCCAGATAACTGGTTTTTCCGATTAACTGGTTGGACATTAAAGCAGCATTCATTTGATAAGTTTTGTGGAATATATGTAGTTGTGGCATATTTCTAATTTTAAACTGATTACTAGATTGCTTAAATTAAGAATCAGATGCAAGTAAGATGAAAAGTTAAAGTTTGAAAGAAGATAATTTATAGGAATCCCTTGGGAACAAAAATTCTTCTGTTTCCTTTGCATAAAAATTAAAACATCTAAAATATAACTAAATATGTTTCCATTAGAAATACTAGATGCTGTCATCAAATTATACAATTGTTTCAAGCAATGTATATGTCAAACTGGCAGTACATGACACTTTTTTCTGCAAAGATTCTGAAATCAGTCTATTAGAAATGTGATTCTGGATAACTGGTTTTCCGGATAAATGGTTTCATATTGTAATACATGCTAGACAATGTACCTACTAAGAAGGGAACCTGTCTATAATGCATTTTTCTTCTCTCCTATGCAATTCTGAAAGATTTTACTGTATAGCATTTTTCTGATCTTTAAGTCTCCAAGCCATCAGGGTTGCAAAAAACCCACCTACCCCCCCCAAAAAACGGGTGGTTTTTTTTTTGGTAAAACCAACTCTAAAAAACCCAATAAAACCCACATCAAAGCGGGTTTTCTACAATCCATGATATTATTATTTAATATTCAGTTACTTTTATATTAGTTTTTTAATCTTTGTGTTTAAAGAGTTACACTATCCTATTAAAGCACATTGTGGGTGTACTGCCAAATCCGAACGTAACAAAGCCAAAATGAAATAATGTGATTAAATCTTTTAAAAGACTGTTAAAAAAAAAAAAAAGCCAAAATCAATATACATAGCTAATAATATTTTCACATAGATAAAAAATGACAAGGTCTTTTATATTAAGATTTAACAAAATAAAACTTCATAATATAAGTTCCCAACTGGATACAAATTTGACTTATTCACTTTTGGCCAGGGTTGGCCAAAAAAAGGAGGATTTTTTCAAAAAATCCAAATAAACCGATTTTTGTTTGTTTAAACCTGTTTTCTTAAATATCATTTCCTATTACATACAGATTCATGTTTGTTGATAAAAATAAACATTGCTGAATATTACATAAGAATTATAACTTCATTTCAAAATATTCAAATTAAAGAATTACAATCAGTTATGTAGATAATTGAAACCATTTGCAATTTAAATATTTTTAGTAACAGCTATGTATTATGTTCAAAGAATAAACTGTTCGATATAGTGAACCATAGATATCTTGAAAATATTATCAAGCATTATTTGATTAATAAATAATAAAAGATTTGTTTCAAAAATGTGTTTTTAGTGGGGAATACAGATAAAAAGTAATCTATTAAAGTAACTTTTAAATATGTGATATGTGGTTATTACATAATATTATATGATATCAGAAGTAAAAGCTTTTTTACAGACTTTTGCACTGATTTATTTGTGTTATTTCAATTCAAATCACTTGTATAAGTTAATCAATAAAAATATAATAAGATTTTTTAACTTAATACCCTATACTTTAAAAAAGTAAGGGACTCCCCCTGCCCTCACTTCTTAAAAAAACAAAAAACCCAATAAAACACGAAAAAGCCCAATAAAACCCTTAAAAACCCGACCAGGTTGGGTTTTTTGCAACCCTGCAAGCCATGGAACATAGATTAATGATATCTCAGACATTTACATACAAAAAGAGATTCATTAAAATTAATATAGTAGTTTACATGGGTACAAAGAAATCTAGGAAGTAGTAGTATTTTGGAATGGATGGGCCTGTACTTCGCAGCCACAGTACTTTAAAAAAAGAAAAAAAAAATCAGAACTCCTTGTACACGACAATTTTTAACCATATCGGCATAAAAATCTATGTTTTGTAAAAACTTAATTGAGCAGGGACAAATTTTTAACTTTTATATCAGGCTGAGACAAGCTATTAGCTTTTATAGCACGTCAGGTTGGGCCAATAAATTTTTTGTATGGGTCGTGTCAGGACCAGGCCAAACTTTTAGTTTTATACTGGGCCGCACTCAGGTTGAGCTTTTAACTTTTGCTTGAGCCTGGCCAGGCCAGAAAACAATTTTTAAGAATTGAGCCGGGCCAGGTCCAGAAATTTTATCCCATGCAGATCTCTAGTCATATTGACATAACAAGATATAATGTCTCATTTTTAAAAGAGAGACAGAAAAAATAAAACTTTCTCCTGAATCTTGCATGCTTACATATTTTTTTTTAAATTATAAGTCATATAAACGGTATTAAAAAAGGTAACAAAAGACATATAACACCATTCAATTCATATATAAAATTCCTAACATTTAAAACTACTAACAGTCAAGTATTTAAGATTGACCATTGATATTCCAACTGTTAAAAACATTATATATATACTATTACACAAACTTAGTTAAGAATTTCATACAGACAGAAACACAATTAGCCAATTGAAATGAAATACCATTAATCAAATCTATACTATATTTAATAAAATATCACAGTAATAGGAAAGTTTATCTAAAAATTTAGATAAAATATAATATTCAGTATCATTCAGTATAAATATAACATTCAGTACTACACAGAGGTACTCGGTATTTAATTTCAGGATTTTAGTTTATGATTAATATTCCCTATAAATTTTAGGAATGAGAATTTTATATCTTATCAAACAAAATATAATATTAGTTGCTGATTTGGAAAGTGAAATGATGATAGTTTGATTAAAAAATCAAATCAGACTGTTTTTGTTTTTAATTTTTTCCCATAATCATATTCGTTTAGCTTTTTAAACTCATGCTCTAGCTCTAGCACAAGATTTTTAATACAAAATGAACCAGACATAAAATATATAGGAATAAAAGATTTAAATGTGATAAAATTTTCAAAATTTCACATTTTGCATATAGGATTACAATTAACAGGAAACCATAATATACTCACTAAGACAAAGTATTTAATTTCTACACAAACACAAAATAAATGTTTTTATAGAAAGACATTCTTTAAAAGGGAAGTAGCATTTTAAAAGTACAAGAACATAAAATTTAGAAACTAACAATATATTTCTTCTTATCGCATTTCTATTAAGATAAGCATGAAGTAACATTTTCTCAGTTATCAAAGTAATCAATTAAAAAAATTGAAACAAAAATTTTCACTTGTCCACTTTAAATATACCACAGCTTTTATGCTCTAATAATTTAAGCCAACATACATTTTTAAATAAATATCCTGCATTTTTTACTAAACTATATTTCTTATGGTACTTTTCAGTTAAAGGTCCAAACTTTTCAAATAAATGTTAACCCTTAAATGCCTGAGTTTTCAAAAATCATTTAAAAAATGTTTTCGGCTTTCTTTTTTTAAATAAATCATGGGAAAAATACTTTAAAAAATCATATTTTGTTTTAAGTATGGTTTACGGCTAAAAAACTGTTACTAATCGGCAATACTGGTGTTTAATTAAAAAAATAATTTTCATTGATGAAAATCTATAATTTTAAACCCACAAGAATTTTGAGAACTATGATAAGAAATAAATTTTACTTGCTCACTGCAGAGCAAAATAGGGTATTTCGCAAGCTTCCAAACAAAACAAAAAGAACATGTATCAACAACTGAAAAAATAAATCTATCTTTATTCATAAACAGCACAAGAGTTGCCATCTAAATGTTGAAAATCGATTTAATAATATTTTCAGAATGTATTTTATTGGCAACATTAGGCATTATAGCTTCAAAATTATTCTAATAGAAAAATTAGAGCCTAAATTGGGTATGTTGCCGAAAAGCAACACCAGGCATTTAAGGGTTAAAGCAGAAATTGTAGTACTCTATTTGTTATGGTGAAAATGTAGTATTGTAGCCACTTGTTCTACACTCAGGCAGTCTATTATAGAGTAGTAGATCTTAATAACGCAATTCTATATAATGCATTTCTCTATATAACGCACAGCTACTGAAATGTAAACAATGAATTTTAACACTTAAGAGAGCCTGCAATCCCTATTGTAGAAATATTGCTACCCTCTAGGTCTAAATTTCAAACATTATTTCATTTTTATCTCCATAATTCTAATTTCCTTAATGAAAAAATTATTAAAAAAATTTTGGAAATAAATAATATAATGATTTTGTTAAGGTGTATTTTGATCATGTTTATGAGATAATTTTGCAATATATGAAATGATCTGTATTATGCAAAAATGTATAATCGGCACAATTGTTGGTCATGAGGAATGCAATATAAAGATCTTCTACTGTATATTGATATGTTCCGGACCTATTTGGCCATGTTTACAAGATAAGTTTTAATGATGTATGAAACGATCTATATAATGCAAAACCTTGTGTTTTTAGGTTTTCGTTATAAAGATCTACTGTATTTGGTTGGCTATTTTTCTTTCCAACAGGGTTCGTTAATTTAAATCAGCTTGATTTTAATCGTGATTTAAATCATGATTTAAATCTATTGATTAAAAAAAATCATTGATTTAAATCAGTTTTTCTTTTTAAGTTATTTTTAAATAAATTTAAGATGTAAACAAACATAATAATATACTTTAAAATAATTTAGTTTGATATAATACAGATAATCTAACAGCTTTTAGAAAGATAAAGCTTAATCTTTGTCAAAAAGTAAAATACAATGTAAAGTTTAGAAAAAAATGCTTCCAAATTTCATTTGAATCAAATTATAAAATAATCTTTCAACAGTAAGGAAATCTAAGCAGAAATATATTAAATATTGGAAAAATTACTCATTAGAATTTAGAAGACCTTATGATAGTTGAGGTAAAATAAAATTGTATGTCTTTTGTGTGCTCTACTTTGGTGATGCCAATTATATATTAAAGTTAGAGAAAAATCTGAACCATTCAGTGAATTTTCGTTTGTATCTAATATAGTGGATCTCAGGCCGGCCTTTAGAATGTTGGAAGGTATTTGCTACAGTTATCGAAAAGGCTGATACTAAAAAACTTAGAGAATTCATGATCAACTAGCGTTTTATTGCAATAGCTTCATCTGCTTCAGTACCCAGTAGCAAGAAAATTTCTCTTAATATTTTTTAAAAATATCTTATTTGAATGCAAATAATACTGGTTTTAATTCATTATTTAATTATTATTAAAACAATAATTAATGCATTTCATTTATCTTTTCCAAATAAACAAGTTTCATTTATTCCTTTAAAATATAAATTATTATTGATGGGGACCCACTTTAGTAAAAAAAGGACCCAGATTTTTGGAAATCCTGGGTCCCGAAGACCCAGGTTTTTTCAAGTACAGCGGCATCACTGCGGCCTTTCGAATGTTGGAAGGTATTTGTTACAGTTATCGAAAAGGCTGATACTAAAAAACTTAGAGAATTCATGATCAACTAACGTTTTATTGCAATAGCTTCATCTGCTTCAGTAGAACAAATGTTTTCTGCCTTTGGTTTGGAAAATTCGAAATTGACTGATAAAGCTGCTAAACACGTTTTTCTGTACCAGTAGTTTTCAGTACCTACTTTAACAAACAAAACACGAAAGTTAACAACTTAGTTTACTTCCAAATTTGTTTAAAATTTTTATGTGCTGCAGTTATTTTGATTTTAACTTAAAATACTGAAGGTTGAATTAATTTTTGACGTCTGATTAGTAGTTTTTCTTGCAGTTTGTATAATAAAGACTTTCCCATAGCCTAAAATTTTACCTTTGAATCATTTATGTAATTTGTGTAATATTATTAATATATATTGTTAATACATGTAACATGCATGGGTGTGTATGTATAATTTATAAATTAAAAGAAAAGTCATATAAAACAATAATACTCTGCGAGATTTTTTTTCAAAAATAAAATAAATCTGATTTAAATTTTAAAAAATATGATTTTTAAAAAAAAATCCGGTTTAAATTTTAAAAAATCAGATTTAAATTTTAAAAAAATAGATTATTTTGATTTTTATTAAAAAAATCACGAACTCTGTTTTCCAAAAAGGATTACTTTTTTTATTTTTAAAAGTTTAAAGACGGCTCTTATTATGGTAGTTAACCAGACAATGAATAATGCAGTACTGTCAAGTTATTTCCAGATAAATATTTATATCTTCGAAACAAAAGTACCAAATAAGTGTGTCATGAATTTTTTTTTTTTTTTAAGAACTGATAAATGGTTTGTGAATTTTTTGTATTGTTTTTGTGGGATAGCTTATTTTACCTATCACTGGGTTTTGAGGTCTGCACGATGCCCATACCCAGCCCCGCAAAATGAAGGCGAGCTTTCAAACAAGCCACCAGAATTAGAACAATTTTTTCAATGGGATGGCAAAAATTTAATGGGCCTGCCGGGCCGATAAAAAAATTTAAGCAAAGCTAATAAAATATGACCCATTTTCAATTAATATGACTTTCGTGAGAATAAGTATAAACGTGCATCATGAGCCAATGCTAACGACAACATCAATACCGAAATGTAATATGTCTGGCGTAGATATCAGCATCAGACAGTTACATGCTGTCTGATCCCGGGCTTAATTTTTTCAGCAGGCTCATGCCGGGCCGAGATCAGGCTTGCATTTTTTTTCTATATAGTTGAGCCAGGCCGGAACTGGAATTAATTGCCCCCAGGATGTGTAGGGTAGGCAATATGTTTTGTAAAAATATTAATAACGACAATGAACTTCTTTTAATGGAATCTTTGAAAATATATTTTAAGGTGGTTCTGAAATTCACTACTCAACAACACGAAACTTTCTGACTAATTAGGTAGATTTGGTATGAAATACTACCTATTACATTCTCCCCTATGTTGGAGTTTCTGAAAATTTTTTGCAGATCTACACCGATCATGACCCTTAGAACCCAAAACCACCCTCAGTAAAAAACTTGTATATCACTTTTTTATGGACACGACAACTTCCATAATTCTGCACAAATCTATTCCAAACTTATACATAAAATCAAGGGACATAAAATCTCGGTCAAGTTCATTAATGGGCAAAATCAGACCATGGGGATGGAAATCGGGAGGGGTTTTGTGAAAACCGATAAAAACCCCATAACTTCTTATTTTTTGTACATATCAAATCAGTTTAAAGTTTTTATTACTTCTAAAAATAGGGCCAAAATTTATGTACCACAGATTTTAGATAAAATTAAAAATGGGCTGAAGGGGCGCAAAAAATAGGGTTTTTGGGAGAAAAAATTCATAACTTCGCCAATTATCAAGATATCAAATCCAATTAACTTTATTATAAATCTTCTTAATATTATCTACAACTTTTAGATAGGACTATTCATACCGCAAAAAATAAATAAATAAATAAATAAATAAAACAAAAAGAGGGAAGGGGGGGGGGGGGGGTTGAAGAAGAAAAAAAAAATCCATAACTTCATCAATTCACAAGATATAAAAATCCCCATGAATTTATTATATATCTTCTTAATATTATCTACATTTATATTGACAAGTTTTTGGTAGGACCAATTCTTACAGCAAAAACAAATTAAAAATACATAGTGGTTGAAGAAAAAAATCATCATATTAAGGGCATATTCAAATCCAAACTGCTTATTTTCTGACTCATTTTTACTCTCAAATGCATCCAATTGCTAGATTCTCTTATTCAGAAACTGTATAATGTACCATAGTCGCTTATAAATCTCTTCAAAAATCACATCAGCAAGTTTCATATTTTTTCTTTTAAAAATGAATCTGAAAATGTGCCAAAAAATTTCGAGTTGTTCAGCATGGAAAAGTATTTTTTTGAATACCGCCTTAACAGGATTCTGATAAAACCATCTCTTATATAAAAATGAAATAAAAACTCGTCAAAAACGGCCAAATAAAATTGTTAAAGTGGGTTTATCTATAATCATGATTTAGATTTTGTTGTTGAAATTAGCACCCAACTTCGAAATCTACATGCACCTGGAGGCCGAGCCGGCAGGGATTTTTTTTTTTTTTTTAACTGTAAAGGCATAACGTTGACAGGCCTGACTATTGAAGGGATTTGGAATATTTTTATAAATAAATTACATATATCGCGATATAAGAGATTCTTGTTGACTGCAGGTTTTTCTCCTTTCCCGTGCTATCGCATCTGGAAATTCGATTGAAAATGCTAACTTTAACAGTATTTTCTCAAAGATATGTTGTCTTTACCAAAAAATGAATAATGCCATTTGATTAGTTTTTGAGTGAGTTTCCAAAAAGAAATGAATTCAGAAATGTGTCAGAAAGTAGCTCCTTTGGATTTGAGAAAAGCCTTAATAAATGACAGAGCAGAAACTATGCAGCACGGCAGCAACGCTGCAGATTATTTTAGACCTTGCAGATTAATCTACCAGCTTAAAAATAAATTCTAGGCTTAAAATAGCCGCTAAAAATTAGTTTTATTTTTAGAGTTATTGCGTTTTTTATTGCATTTTCTTTGTAAAATGCAACTTTTGCTTATTTTATGGGTTACTATAAGTATTTATGATACTAGCTTGGTTCAGCATTGTTGGGTTGCATATAAATTTTGGTTTGCTGCAGATGACCACGGAAATTCTGAAACTGGGTGACAGAGAAATATTTTCACAAATATACTTTTTATTATACAGCTTCAAAAGTTATGTTTTTAATCCTCCTTTTTTTTTTCTTTTATTCTAAACTACATTAATTTTTTAATGAATCCTTATTTGAATGTTGAAATGTCTAAGACTCTAAGTAATCATTAATGTTGCTATTGTGTATTTTCTGTCTTGCGAACACATCGTAATTTTAAAATATACAGTAAAATTATCCCATAAATATGTATGCAGTATTTTTTAAAAGAATCTTAATTGCACATTAAGAAAAATCTGAAATTTCTGTAGATATTGTGTAGGGCCGTATTTAATTGATTTTTCCATGAGCCGTGAACTGTGAAAATATAAACGGGCTGGGCCAAGATAGCTTTCATTCGGGACAAGCCCAGGCCTGCAAATTCCGGTCTGTGCAGACCCCTACACTGGTACCAACAACTAACATCCAATCCATAGAGTTTTGTGGAATACAGCTGAACACAAATTCTTCCACATCTATAGATTAGAACAATTATATGTAAAGTCTGCATCTGCACTCAATGTTTACTTTCTCAGCCATCAATGATAATTGAAGGTTCTAACAAAGTTATTATAGTGAATGAAAGTTTATTTACTTCATGTATAAACAATCAAACTCTTTCACCACAGTAGGTATTTGGTGCTATTTAGGATATTGGAAGAATGTTTCCAGTGACTTTGCATGACTGCAATGTAAATAAGTTGATTTATGCTATTAAAAAATGTGAAAAGAAAAAAAAAGTATTGAAGAAAAAGGCTGAGAGGCATGTCCAATGAATTAGTGGATGCAGGATACAAACATCTGCTGTTCAATCGCATGTATAATTCTGCTGATCTGAATAAAAGATGCCACAAGCAAAGCATAGAATACTTATAATGAACGGCAAAATGGAAAAATAAATGACAATGTCGCATTGCCCTTCATCAACTATGTAGTTAATGGAATTCATCTGGCATCAGTGTCATAAGAAAACTGAAATGTTTATGGTGATGCTAAACTAAGAAATTCAAGCCTCCAATGTAACATGACAAGAGTTTCCATCGGGTTTAAAAAATGTGCAGGGTACAGGTTGGTAGAAAAGGGGCACATTTAGGTTCTTAAGGCCACTTTCAGATTCTTTTTTAATTTTTAAAGTTTTTTTTTTTTTTTTTTTTTTTTTTTTTTTTTTTTTTACATTTTTAAAGGCACTCTTAATTTTTAAAAAAGTCATTTTTTTTTTAATACAAGTCAGTTTTTGCTATGTGAAGTAAATTTTTTAATACAATAGGCTGTAAGGGCACAATGTTGTTTACTGAGGAACACTCTCCTCAGTACTTTCACAAGTCTCCTTTTGTTTACTAAGGATGTTGCAGCCTCCTGAAACTGTCTGGGAGGAAACTCTGACAGAATGAATTACAGGCAGATGGATTAAGTACTATTACAGAATTTGAACAGAATGTCATATTATATGACATTCTGTTCAAATTAAAATTTTATTATATCCATTTACCTCTTACTTTATGTGCTCAGGTCATTAAACAAAATTTAAAAAAATATATATGTATGTAAGAGTTAGTTATTTTTGATACACAAACTTGTTAGTTAATTTTCAGTTCCAAAGGTATATGGTGTACATATAGTTACAGTGAATTCAATTAATATTGATTTATATAATTAAGTTAATTGCTTCATATATATATATATATATATACAGGGTGATTCATAAAAGATGGGCAGAACTTTAAGGGGTTATAGTACACTTAAAGACAAATAATATTAAATAGGAGACTAAGGGTCCCAGACGTATTCCCAAGGAGATAGGGGGCATTAAAGTTTAGGGTCCGAAATTTCAAATGATTATAAAACATGGAAAAATTGGTCGATTCGTTTGCGGTTTTTGCAAAAAATTTTCTTTATGCCAGTATTTTCTTGAAATAAAATTTTAAAGTTCAATTTCAAAAAATGCCGATAGGGGGCGCTTTAGACTTTGGAGTAACAAACAACTATTTTTTAACGTTATTTTTTGTATTTCTTTAAATGATTTCGAAAGCTTAGACTTAAACTTAAATTTTGATCTAAAAATCTGAGTCCTAACGAGTAGTTAAGTAGCGTAAACTGAAATTTGAAATTTGAAACCCTTCTCCCCCCAGAACAAAAATCAGTTATTCCCGATCTTTGTGTCGTAGATTAGGCTCTAACTACTGCCGCGTTTTGCTAAAATTATTCTTTATGTCAGTATTTTCTTGAAAATAAATTTTAAAGAAAATTTTCAAAAATTCCGATAGAGGGCGCTTTAGACTTTGGAGTAACGAACAACTATTTTATACCGTTATTTTTTGTGTCTCATTAAATGCTTTCTAAAGCTTAGACTTAAACTTAAATTTTCAGCTCAAAATCTGAATCGCTGAGCGTGGTTCAGTAGCGAGGGGAGGGGGTTCAAATTTCACCTTCTGAACATAGTTCAGTTTGCACTACTTAACCATGCCCAACGATTCTGTGCTGTGATACGAGGCAAAAATACAACTTTCGTCAAGGACTGCATAGTCGGAATTCACTCATAAAGGCACTGGCACAGTTGGAAACGTCGCTCATGCAAACGTTAAAGCTCCATTCCTGACGCTAGTCACCGGGTGAAGAAGGAAACAGAAAGTATGCAAATGTCAAATGGGAAGAAGAAGAACACGTATGCAAAATTTCGACACGATTCAGGCATAAAAACCACTGAACGGTGAGTCAAGTGTAAGTCGCTGTAGTAATGAATCGGAAGATGGTGCCCTTCACGAATAAGGAAAAGGCTGAGATGCATTTAATTTACGGAGCGGCAGATGGAAATGGTGCAGAGGCACAACGAATGTACGGAGAGCGATTTCCCAACAGGCGGTTGCCTAACCGCAAAACTTTCGAGCGCTTGCACAGACAGTTGTGTGAGACGGGATCATTTCTCGCTTCCCGGTCGAATGCAGGTCGTGCAAAAAAGGACGAATCAGTAGTTGTTGCAGAAGCCATTCTGGATGTAGTAGCGGCGCAGCCAAGTACAAGTACACGAACAGTGGCTAGGCAGGTGGATACCTCACAGTCCATGACTTGGAGGGTACTGAATGATGAACATTTGCTCCCGTTTCATGTGCAACAAGTCCAGAAACTGTCTCCAGGGGATTATCCAAATCGTATTGAATTCGCCCGCTGGTTTCTGCAGCAGAACGCGCTAAATCCACATTTTGGACGAACTGTGCTTTTCACCGATGAATGTACCTTCACACGTGAAGGTACATTTAACACACACAATGCACATGTATGGGCGGATGTCAATCCACATGCTACGTATCCACATGCTCATCAGAGACGCTTTTCCATCAATGTTTGGGCAGGAATCCTCGGAGACCACCTAATCGGACCGTACCTTCTTCCTGAACGCCTCAACGGTAAAACATACCTCACATTTCTGCAACATGTGCTGCCAGACCTGTTAAACGTTGTTCCTCCACGCATCCGGCGGGTCATGTGGTTCCAGCACGATGGAGCGCCAGCCCATTACGTACGAGACGTCCGCAACTATCTGGACATCACATTTCCGAACAGATGGATTGGTCGAGGTGGTCCTGTTGCTTGGCCTGCTCGCTCGCCAGATCTTTCACCCCTCGATTTCTTTTTTTGGGGACGATTGAAGGCTCTTATGTATGAGACACCCATTGAATCCCCCGAGGAACTGGTCGCCAGACTTTCTGCCGCTGTAGGGGAAGTGCTAGAAAAGCCTGATGTTTTCGCGAATGTTCGCCGTTCCATTCTTCGCCGTTGTTCTGCGTGCATAACCTCTGGTGGTCACAATTTTGAACATTTATTGTAATTACATGTTTTAAATATGCTTTGGTAACATAATCCTAATTTGTGTCTTTTTACCTCGTATCACAGCACACAATGTGTGGACATGGTAAACTGAACTGTGCTCAGGAGTAGAAATTTCAAACCCCTCTCCCCAGAAACTTAACCACGTCTAACGATTCAGATTTTGGGCTGAAAATTTAAGTCTAAGCTTTAGAAAGCATTTAATGAGACACAAAAAATAACGGTATAAAATAGTTGTTCGTTACTCCAAAGTCTAAAGCGCCCTCTATCGGAATTTTTTGAAAATTTTCTTTAAAATTTATTTTCAAGAAAATACTGACATAAAGAATAATTTTAGCAAAACGCGGCAGTAGTTAGAGCCTAATCTACAACACAAAGATCGGGAATAACTGATTTTTGTTCTGGGGGGAGAAGGGTTTCAAATTTCAAATTTCAGTTTACGCTACTTAACTACTCGTTAGGACTCAGATTTTTAGATCAAAATTTAAGTTTAAGTCTAAGATTTCGAAATCATTTAAAGAAATACAAAAAATAACGTTAAAAAATAGTTGTTTGTTACTCCAAAGTCTAAAGCGCCCCCTATCGGCATTTTTTGAAATTGAACTTTAAAATTTTATTTCAAGAAAATACTGGCATAAAGAAAATTTTTTGCAAAAACCGCAAACGAATCGACCAATTTTTCCATGTTTTATAATCATTTGAAATTTCGGACCCTAAACTTTAATGCCCCCTATCTCCTTGGGAATACGTCTGGGACCCTTAGTCTCCTATTTAATATTATTTGTCTTTAAGTGTACTATAACCCCTTAAAGTTCTGCCCATCTTTTATGAATCACCCTGTATATATATTATATATATATATATTATATATATTTTTTCGGGATATTCCAATGGGGGGGAGTTGCAGTTCCATTTTGGCAGACATCTATTTACATATATATATGAAAGAAATAATAATTTAAACAGTAATACATTAGCCTACAGATATATAGATGATGTTTTGATAGTCAAATTAAATAATGATATTGAAAAAATTGATTTTACATATTATCTTACGTCTCTGAGTCTGGAACCCTCCTCCCAGAATTGTAAAAATGTTAATTTTCTAGATGTGAACTTAAACATAGAAAGTGAAAATTTGATATCTAAGCTATTTGACAAGCGAAATGATTTTGATTTTAATACCTTAAAGTTGATATATTTTGATTCAAATGTTCATGTATCAGTTAAAAGAAATGTCCTAAGAAACGGCTTAATACGAATCCAAAGACTGAGTACTAGAGTTAAGGATATGATTAATGGTATTTTAGATTAGTGTTGTCAAGGATTCAATCAGGGTTATCCTCACAATTTTATCAGGAGAATAATTAGTGAATTTATTAAGAGTAGCAGTTACGGAACTGAACTGAATTCAGTGATGGATG
This sequence comes from Maratus speciosus, assembly GCA_963932465.1. Lineage (NCBI taxonomy): Eukaryota > Metazoa > Arthropoda > Arachnida > Araneae > Salticidae > Maratus > Maratus speciosus. Next base: position 235,089,180 of record OZ010791.1, on the reverse strand, counting down.
AGAATGGTAGTTTTGATGTGTTGATTGATCTAATAAGGTAGAAAGATATTTTGATGGATTTGGTAGATCTGTTTAGTTTTTCATGGTTTTTCATTTTTGGTCTCGGTGAGTGAAGGGGGACGTAGCATGCGTAAAGTCTGACTTAACCCTGCAGAGCATGTCATTAGCCATGCCGCTCGCCTTCTGTTCTGTTTTGCTGTTATAAATATTTTCCTTAGTTTGGTTTAAAGTTTGGTTTTAAGTATTAATGTTCATGTTGGTTGTTTTAATATTTTTGATGTAGAGTTTCAGTTTAAATATGGTGAGTGATGAAGTTTGATATTTGTTTGTGGTTTTAAATATATATATATACATACACAGGGCTTGATCAATAGGAATGTAGTTAGCACACCGCCGCTATTGCCCAAGTTTTTTTTATCTGGCATCAGTTGTTTTTTGTATAAAAATTGACCTAAAAAATCAGCACTACAATTTTTCTCTTTCGAACTCCTATCGGTGCACGGCAAGCAGTGACCTTCCTCTTCTCACATACTTTTAATGAAAGAACCAATTTAAAAGGCATTTTCCACCTCAAGCATAGAAAACAACTTTATTTTCTGCTCTAGCCAGCTACTAGCATGTCACATGATTAGAATGTGAGATTGGGGGGGGGGGGGGGGGGGGGGTGTGTAAATAAAACAGCAAGAAATTGTGGCAATCCAGCCTAAATTTGCATCCAAATTTGGATACAATGCTAAAAAATGCTCAAGTTTTTTTTTTTTTTTTTTTTTTTTTTTTTTTGTGTGTGTGTGTGTGTGTGTGTGTGTGTGTGTGTGTGTGTGTGTGTTAAATCGGATTTCTATGTTCAGAATTAAAACTTATCAATCTGTTACATTCATTTTAAATAATAACATGTAACTGATTATAAGTACTTTAAAACCTCTCTAAAGCGACCAAGTTCCGTTCCAATAAAAATTGGTCGCTCCGAGAGGTGGTCGCTTAATGAAGGTCATGTTTAAATCTAGATTTTAATTGTTAAAAAAAGGTAACAATTAATGTTACTAAAATTAATTTTTCACATTAGGAGAAAATATAAAAATTTAAGTATCAAAATAAAAGTTAATTACTGCATAGTTTAAAAAATGAATACATTGATGTTCGCTTTGATTTTATGGTTTTATCTTTTGTAACTTTTATTTCCAAGTCCTTTTGAAGTTCAGTAAATAAATGCAATTTTTTTGGATGGGAACAAATAAAGATTTCATTAATTTATTTCTTTAAGAGTTTCCTGGCAGAATAGTGCAGGGGAGTTTATTAACCGTCATTCTTAATTTGTCATCAATGTTAAATTCATTGCCTAAAAGGGCACAAAGGGGTTTAAAACACTTAAAAGTTACCGGAATAAAATAAAAATCTAAAATTAGTTTAAAAGTTTGATGAATAATGCTCTCTCTGAAATTATTTTTCTAATAAAACCTTCTTCAAGCGACTACTAAAAAACGGAATTGGTTGACATTTTCTTCAAAGAAATTAGTTGCTCAACTGGGATGGCCTCTGAATGAAGGTAAAATTAGTATTGAGCCTATGGGAATAAATTTCGTTCCATGAAAAAATGGTCGGTCAGGGAGGTGGTCACTTAATGCAGGTGGTCGCACAGGGAGGTTTCACTGTAATTCATTTGAAGCAAATCCATGAGTATAATTGGTGAATATTTTTATATAATGGGTAAATATTTTTTTACTGGTGACTAGAATTGGCTACCTGATTTTATCAAATTTGTAAAGCTCTGTATATATACCGGGTGTCCCAAAAAGGACTGACTGATTTTAAAATTCAATAACTTGCAAACGGTGACAGATATTTAAAAAATTCTTGCAGGAGGTTTATGCATAAGGTCAAAAGTTTTATTACAGTGATTTTCGATTTTAGTTCGAATTACAAACAATAGATGGCGCTGTAAGCAATAGTCGCTAAATACAGGCTCGATTTTTGGTCCTTTCTCTTGTTTCATGCGGAAAAAGGAGATGGAAATGTATTACCCGGGCCACGAAGTACCAAAAATAGAGCCTGAATTTAGCCTCTATCGATCGCAGCGCCATCTATTGTTTGTAATTCGAACTAAAATTGAAAATCACTGTAAAAAAACTTTTGACCTTATGCATAACCCTCCTGCAAGAATTTTTTAAATATCTGTCACCGTTTACAAGTTATTGAATTTTAAAATCAGTCAGTCCTTTTTGGGACACCCGGTATAAAATCATGTTAAATGACTGTAGAATTTCATAGTTTGATCTTTTGCATGAAATTCTTGCACTCATTTACCAATCAATGCCAAATAATCATGTAGTGTGTACCTTTAAATGTAAAGTACCCTTCTTTATTTATAAAATTAACGTTGTATACATTTTTATGAAAAAACTTACAAAAATATGTGTTTTAACATAAAATAGAATAACTAGAAAAGAGACAAATTTTAAACTAAAAATGAAATAGAAAAAAAAACTATACAACATAGACAACATGAAATTTAATTATACAACAGAAAAACAGGGTTTTAGATATTTCCATACAATATATTACAGTCATAAAAACATAATTCCATGTGAAGCACTGTATACATAATAATGATTAAAAATGATGAAATGACCATAAGAATAGAATTGTCTAAAAACATTGTGTCTAAAATGTAAAAATGAGCAACAATTTCATAATTTTTCACACAAAATCCCTGAGAAAAATTTAAATCCACATCACATGGGATATTAGCTACGAAAAGTTTAATCTTGAAGAAAAGATACATACTCATTAAAATGCATTACAGATAGACAAATATGTGTTCTGATACTTAAAAAAAAAATAATTGCAAAAAAGACTTTAAAAATTCCACTTCAGTTTGCAATAACAAGTAAATTTTTTAAATTCAAAGATACATTTTTTTAATAATAATAGTAACAAGATTTATCGTTGATGAATAAATTGTTTATATTAACACTTTTTTTTTTTTTTTTAATGATGAGTACTAACGATTACTCCTGAAAATAACATGGAACATAATAATCAAATAGAAAATTATATGAAAAAAAACCAATGCAAGAATACTAAATTGTTATGGTTGATCCAAATAGTGAAGAAAACGCATATAAAGACACAGCCTTTCTTATTAAGAACTTGTATAAGTGTTGAATTCATATAAAACAAGTTGATTTCCTAAACATAATAAACTATACCAAATAGACAAAAAGTGGAAAATTGAAAATTACACAAGTCGTACTTGGCACTTAAACCGTTGAAGAAAACAGACATTCTTCATTTTGAGCACATTATATCACAGCATAAAGCTTATTAACATTTACATAAAAAAAATAACACAAGTAAAATTTGAACATCACATAACAAAAACGAATAGCTAAATGTGGCATCTGTATAGTGGATAACACACATTTTTAATAGCCTTTGTTTATTATGACAATAATAAAAATCTACATATATATTTACTAAATATAAAAAAAAATCAGATAAATTCATTATCTTAATAATTTACCTGATACAAAGGTCACCTATGAGCTTTCACACGCTTGAATTTCTCTTTGTAAGTATCAGGTGAAGGTCGCTTTGTAGGCTTATCTGAAGAATACTTCTGTTGGATTAAGTCTATTCTATTTTTTGCATTATACATATCAGTAACAATGCGAATATTTTGCCTTTTACACTTAGTATTAATAGTTTCACCATCATCACTACTACTACTGTTTACAAAAGCAGCCTCGACATCCTTAGGCATCTGTATAACGCGTTTGCGTGGAAATGCACCAAGTCTCATATGAACTGGAACTCTCTTGCCTTCAGAAGCTATTTCAAATGAAAGATAAATGTATAAATAAGAAATAGTACATATTTTGCCCTATTATATAAAATGACACAAATGAATTGCATATTATTACATTATCTATTATTTAATATAAAATCTACTCTATTTTTTTCATGTACAGAGATGCCAACTTCTCAACTACTAAAAGTTTTCTTAAAAATAATAATAAACTGTGATTTTCAATCTTTTCAGTCAATAATGTAAGATTATGAATTTTTTCAGGTACAAATTGAAACATGACTTTAATTTTATGGGGGGGGGGGGGGGGGAATCCCTAAGAATTACAGAAAATCTGTAATTATTAGCATCCCTGTACACCTAACAGTAATTTAATTTTATTAAATTATCTAAATTTCTTAAAATGTATCTTACTGATATCACAACATTTATTAATAGGAATGAGAAAATCTAAGCCACCAATTACTTTAATGTAAAAATTTTTTTAAAGCAAACTATATCAAGCACTCAAATATTTGTTGCTATCCATGAGAATTTCTTCATCTGAAATGTATGTAAATCAAAATATTTAAATATATATATATACTTTTAAAAGTGTATTCTAAAGGATTTCATAGACAAGGGATCAATTGCAGAGAATCTAGCATTGAAATTACACCGATTATTTAAACTCTTGGTAAGCAAATTAACTGAATTCACTATATAATAAAACTAAATTACATAATTAAAAAACAAAAGTTATACAAATTCGTTAACCTTTTCAGTGCGGATTTTTTTTTTTTTTTTTTTTTTTGGGGGGGGGGGGGGGGGGGGGTAATACCCTGTGGGGAATTTTTGACATTGAGAAGGTCCAGTACGAGATGAAGGCATAATAATTATTTTGATTTCAAAAGATAAAAATCACCCATAAAATGACACATAACCACAAAAACAATGTACATGCAAGGCACGCTACTGGTTTCGGTTATCGCCAAATTACTGCACTACGCAGGCGCAATACATCATTACTGCTAAGCTCATGACGCACAACAGTGAGCACAATACACGCCATGAACACCTAGGCGACTTTTGTAGACACTTACTGTGGTCTACAGCACCTAACTCCTAGATGTCGACATTAGCCGACCCCCGCACTAAAAGGGTTAAAATAACAGAGAGAAAAAAGATAATTTTGTTTGTTAGTTTAAAGTGAGAAATCAAATCAGCAGCCAATGGCCGAGTAGCAAAATCTGAATAACTTTTAAAGGCCAAAGTCTCGACTTTCTGTTTAGATTATGTTTTATAAGAAAAATATCCTCCAAATAGTGAAGTTTTGTTATATGTAAAAAAATCATGGCACATCAACATCTTGAAGACCAAGAAACCTTATCTGAATATATTTGGACGGATTTTAGAGGTGTATGCATAGACCTAGGGGGAAAAAAAGTGATCACTTCCAAATAATTCTGTAACAAATCATTTATCAAAATATGACTGGTACAATCAATTAGTAATAACTTCTACTAATTAATGATAAACTTAAATTTTTCTTAAGGAGTCATCTACATTACTGGAATGAAAGTCTTGCATCTTTTCTTTCTCACAAAACAGGCTGAAGTGTTTGAGAGAAAGGTGTATAAACCATGTTTTACACTTAAATATCTCAGGACTGAGAAGTAATAAAATTATGAAATAAATATAAATTTATACTATAGTGAAACCTAATTAAGATGAACCTGCTTACAATTTATTGATAATAAAAACTAATTTTTCATCCCTGCCAAAATGCATATTCAAATAATGTTAATTCATTTGTTTAAGAATTTGAATTTTGGATTTTCGGTTAAAGGGAGCTGGAAGTATGCAACAACTAAGAAGTTGTTGTTCAAATTCAAACTATTTTTTTAAAGACCATATCTCGTTCAAATATGCATATATCACTATGATTTTTTTTTTCTTTATAGTTTAGCAAAAATTTTATAAATATTTTAAGATTAAAAAAAATTACTATTTGGGTTTAAACATAAATTTAAAATAACAATGTAAACATACATTTTTTCATCATAAAAGTTTTAATGTATTCACTTTTGTACACTTAAAAAAAATAATAATAAAAACTAATGAAAATCTTACTATGAAATTTTGTGTGATGATAAAAAATACTAGATTTTATATACTGAGCATATTTTAATCTTTATAATATATTCTCAAAAAAATTTAAAAAATGAGAAATTCAGCATTTTTTTTTTTTTTTTTTTGCTCAAAAATGGGGAGTTTTTCCTCCCAATATAACACTTGATGATTACATCATGATGGACGATACACCAGAAATTTTAAGTGACTTTGATAGATTCATTAAAGAAAGAAAATGAGGAAGGAAGTGAAGATTTCAATGAAGATGAAGGAATAAGCAAGCCTTCTTTGATAGAAACCACTGATGCTTTAGAAGTTGTTCACCATTTTTTGTTATGCAGTGAAAATTCATCTTTCAATTAAACAGCGTAGATCACATCAAAGGCTTTTTACAAAAATATTAAAACAATAAAAAACAAATATCGATAAAAGACATTTTATGTAGACAAAATTTGTGTAATCAAGAGTTATCTGTAAATTCCACAGTGAAATCAAGATTTATCTGTTTAATCTGTGTAACCAAAAATTGTATATCTGTAAGTAAATTTTATTGGGTTTTTTTTTTTTTTTTTTCTTTATTTCGGATATCTCGAATTAATGTTAATACAAGTTTATTTTGTGGTCCTGTGAAATTCATCTTAATGAGGTTTCACTGTATTGTGTTAATTAAATATATCATTTTTATGTACCTTGTGTAATAATTGATTTTAAGGATTCTCATAGGAACTAACAGTAAATAGATTTCATGTACAATTTTTTAAGGTTATACTAAAGGCAGTCTAAAAGCAAAATTGAAAAGAAGAATGGAGATGACACATTGATGAGCCAAATTTACGATGGGTGAGTAAGAGTTGGTGTTTTAATAGAGCAGTTTTACATTTGGTGAAAGGTTATTTTTTGAATGCCCCAGAGAGGGTGTGCTCGGACAGCAAACCCAGGCACTGCTGTAGTATTAAGATATAGGGGATGGACGCCGGGTAGCTGTTTACAAAATTATGACTATCCACTTGAACCTAAGCTCTTAGAAGATTCCCCCTCATTTTTTACTCTTTCCAACAAAGTTGAAAAGTGTTTATGACTTTGGTTTGTCTGGCCGCGCTCTAACTTCCATAAATATACTCGGATCGTTCTGAAATTTTTGGATGTTAGTGACCTCTACCATAGCACAAACCCTATTTCAAATGAAGTTTGTAGCATGTTTAGTTCATTCCCAGGGACAGTCAAAAGTTTTCCTGTTACATTACGGCCTATGGGAAAAAATCGTTTAAAATGATTTTTAATGATATTACATGCTTTCAAACATAATAAAATTGATATGCATTTATCAAGTGCACTAAAATATGCATTCTGTAGAATATGCTGCACAAAGAATAATTATCCATTTACAGGGCCACACAAAAGAATTCCGTTACATAATGATATAGGGGTGTAGGGAATTTTTTCTGCCGTATTTTAATTATGTTAAATTATTTCATGTATAATGAAATTGCTATACATCGCTGAGGCTTACTATAACTTATTTCACGTATAATACGAAGTGCATAGCATTTACAGGGATACACAAAAGATTTCAGATACTATATTGTATCCAAAGTACTGTACAGTAGTGATGATTGCTGGAAATATATTTTTAATTATGTTATGTGCTTTTATGTTTCACTATATTTATGTATTGTATATGATGTGTATAAATGCTGTAATTGATATACAGGTCTACACAAAAGAATTCATAATGGTTACTGGATATGATTGCAAATTGCTTAAAGGTGGTTTTTAAATGAGTTATGCATTTTTACGCTGAACTGCATTTAGTTTACTAAGAAATGTTTGTAGTACATATATAAAATGAAATACAGAGTCACACAAAGAATTGGATACATGGCCGTCTATAAATGATAATTTCTGAAAATGTGATTCCAGTAGTTTTAAGAGTTTTTACTTTGAATTAAACTTTAGTTAAATAGTGGCATGTAATAAAGGTACTAGGTTAACTACAGGCTTATACAAAAGTATGTTTCCATCTATTAGTACAAATTGCTGAAAGAAATTTCTACCAGTTGTGTTTTCTAGCTAAACTAAATTTCCCCATTACATAGTTATATATCAACCTATAGATCAAATACAGGGCTGTTTAAAAGAATTGGAATACATATTTGCAGTTTTTCAAATGTTTTATGCATTTTCTAAAATGTTTACTTAGCTCTCTTATATACCTTATTTCCCTAAATAACGAAGTCTTGTTAAAGCATTTAGAAAGTGTTTCATAATCTATACTTAACGCGTGATTTTTCTTACTTGTTATAACATGTCATTGAGAGTTTTTCTGAACACACACTTGGACTATATTCCACCCCACCCCCCCTTTTTTTTTTTTTTGGGGGGGGGGGGGGGGGGGGGAATAACATCATGAAAAAAGTAACCCTTAAGTTTGTCCTGAAATGACTGTACTTCAAATCATGAAGATGTGATCATTGTAAAAGCTTGTAGTTTTTTTTGTCAGTTTGAGTATGCTTGAGTACCAGTTATGACAAAAAGCAAAAAAACTCTTATATTCTTATGTCGGTACTTTTAGGTTACTAGAAGACCGATAATGTTTCCATGCTGGTTTAAGTTCAGCAGTCAATGGCCAAGCCGCACAATTACTTTGCAATATACAGCAAATATATATATATTTTTAATTGAAGTTTTAAAGTTTAGATGCCAGAATGAACAGTAATTATTTTTTGTTACAAATAATTCTGGGTTTTCTAAGTGTGTGCTTATTATTATCAACTACTGTTTCCGATTTGAATCTGAAAGTTTATCAGATTAAATACTAATCGCTGATTAACCACAGACGAGGAATTGTAACCTTGTTTCCCAGATTTCATTCTCCTATGGCAGCCCCTTTGAATATAAAATAAGAGAACATTTAGAAATGCACAAGAAAATTAAGAGAAATATATAAGAAAGTAAGGGTCTTCTGACAAAATCAGAAGACAGCAGTTAGAGAATGCAGTAACAAATAACTAAGCATTTAATTATTTCTTCATACAAATCAGAAAAAATAGAAGATTTTTAAACTAAAAGCTCTTATTTTCATTAACCAACTATTAACTGTTTTATTTATTGAAAAACAAAACTTAAAAACAAATTGAAATGAAATTTCATAGGACTTTCTGAAACAATATCAACAAGATCTATGTAGCTATCGTTACAGAAACTTTTTAGTGAAAATATTAATCTTAAAAACATTAATAAAAAAATTAAAAAGATCTTAATATTTACCTTTATTATCGCCATCCATGCGGCCACATTTGACATTAGATGACTTATTACTTTCAGCATTATCTAAATTCCTTTTTGTGCATACAGAAAGAACACTTGACTGAGGCACAGTTGAAATGGTGCTTTTCCCACTAAATTTGTTTTCACTTATGTTTAGTCTGTTTTCAGCATCGCTTTTCACTAAAACAGGTTTAATCACACTTGGCACAGAACGAATTTTCGGTCTACAACTATGACTGCTAGATGAACTATATGAGCTTGAACAGGATTCTGAAGAACTACTGCGCGACCTAGAATAACGGCCTTTATATGAATTTTTCATTCTATTATATTTCTGATGAGGTTTTTTATTGCTTAATAACTTTTCTTTGCTATTACTTCTTTCTGATCTGTTTCGTTCAATGGATTTAGGCTGATCTTTTGTACTTATTTTTCTAGATTCTTCATCTTTTATTTTTTCAGAGTTTAAAGTAACTTTCAATTTATTTTGCAGGCTGTTGCATTGTTGCACAATATCTTGATTAAATTCATTTGCTTTGATATTTGTTTTTTGATTAACAAGAATATCATCCTTGTTTGTTTGCTGATTAGAACTTAATTTGGAAGCATTATAAGCAATTCTGGAATTACACCTATACCTGCTTTCACTTTCACTTGAGCTTTGTTCATCTTTACTCCCTTCCCGACTTGAACTATGCCTGCGTTTTTCTATGCTACTGCTACGCTCAGATCTACTGTCAACACTTCGACTACTTCCATGTCTACTTCTGTCACGGCTTGAACTACATTCACGTCTGTTCCTATCATGTCTGGAATTAGATACATGTCTACTTCTGCCTCTGCTTAAATTGTCCTCATAATGCTTTTTTTCATGGCTTGAATTGCTAGATAATTTATTTCTATCTCGACTTGAACTGCGTTCACGCTTACTTTCTGAACTAGAGCTGCAATCATGTCTACTTCTGTCTGGACCAGAGCTCCATTCAGGCTTCTCTTTTGGGCTGGATTTGTACCAATCTCTTCTTTCCTTAGAAACACAAGTGTTAACTTTATTATGTTTGTATGAGTGTTCAAATTTACTTCTATGGGGACTTAAACTGCTTTCAGTTCTGCCATCATTGCTAGTATGATTTATTCTGCTTTGACTGGAACTTCTTTCATGTCTCTTTTCATCCTGACTGGAACTTCTATCCCTTCTTCTGCCTCGACTAGAGCTACGTGCATTTCTGTTTCTATCTAGACTAGAACTGCGGTCATTCCGTCTTCCACGAAAAGAATATTCAAATCTATTTTTATCTCTATTAGGAAAGTTTTCTTGGGCAGGTCTTTCCCTACTGTTGCTACGACAAGATCTTTGCTGATTGAAACTTGATGCACGTTCAACATTATTTTCTCTACCAAAATTCTGCTTTATTCTGTTTGTTTGGTGAAATGAAGATGCCCGTGTTTCACTAAAAGAGTTTGCACAAGATAAATCAACTTCATCATCTTTATGAGAATATCCCTGTCTGTTTCTATCCCAAGAAGTATTATATTGAGAGTACGGCCTACTTTCACTCATTTCATTAGTTTCAATGCATGCTGTTTTAGATTTCATCTCCTGCATACGTTTTTTCAGCTCAAGACGTAAATCACTGTCTGTAAGATAATGAGAGCTTGCATTGTTATCACTGAAGGTCTTAGAATCAGTTGAAATGCATTGATTCTCTACGGGATAAAGGAAATTATCAGTTCTGAACACTTCAGTGTGTTGCCAGACTTGAGAACTTTTAGGATCTTTAGAATAACATGCACTATTATTATTAATATTTGTATCTTGCCACATCTTAGCTGTATCGGATAACTGATTTAATGAGGCATTTGCATTATCAGAACAAGTCTCTCCTTTTCCAATGATGGAATTAGTCTGTTTAAAAACTAAATCTTCAGATATATCTGAAGATTTGGTGGTATATGCATGTCTAGCATTACAGTTACTATATTTGTTGTCATCCGAGAGGTTAAAATTCTGGTCTCCATCATTTAAATGCTGCTGTACAGCATACCTATCTTGCTGTGTGTCGGTATATAATGAATTTTTTAATGATTTATATACACTAGTAGCTTCACTTTTATCAAAATTATCAGACTTAATATCAGAGTCTAAGCTTTGAAAGCTTAATCTTCTTTTCTTTTCCACACTATCAGACAAATCATCACATCCAGGAGATAGACGAGAAAAATGCTCTGGAGGTTCATCTTGAAGCACAGTTTCATTACTACCTGAGTCATTATCACTGGGTTCATAATCGGATTCATCATCACTACTCTCTGAATCAGATCCATGTCTGTTAAACCGAGTCGGACCTAAATAGAAATACACAAATATTAAAATATTTTGACATTTGAGATTTATATTTTTTAGAAAGAATAAAGGGGAAAAGAGTAAATAGATATTATACTTGATACTTTTATTTAGCATTCAAAAATTTCAATGAATTAAAACTTAAAACAAGAATATACAGTGACTTTTCATATACACTTGAAAAAATTAATTTAAAAGTTACCTGCCGGCAACCTGGCATGTACTGGGAGGAAAAGGTAACTTCCCTATTCCTTATTTTTAAGAATTTATTTTTACTCAAACACATGAATCTAAAATGCATGGAACCCGATTACAGAAGATTACCAATTTTTGTCAATATTGAATATGAATGGAAATTTCAAAAAATGAGTTGGCTTCATTTATGGCAACTTACTTTTGTCACCAAATTTGGTGATATTTTCAATCTTGGTGCATATTTGACGCTGGTAGATATGACTATGTAGTTTTAAATATATGAGAGTAGCAAAAATGATTACAACAGTTAAAAGTAGAAAAATTGTGAGAAACCAAGTTTGCTAAAACTCAGATAAAACTAGATTATGGAAAAATCTTTTTTTTTTTCTTTTTTCTTTTTAACAACTGTTTTGTAGAATTATATATTAAAGCCTATCTTTTAAAACAAACTGACTAGTTTCATACACATCTAACTGTGACATTCCCATTAAATAATTATTTTAACATTGAGAATGTCACCATTAGAAAGATACGAAATTAGTTGGCTTGTTATTAATAATTTTTAAAGAGCCGCTTCGCTGAAACTCCTCGATCGCGAAATCCAATGTTTTGCTAACCCATAGGAAAAATTAAAAGCACGATTACTCATTACTTAATATATGAAAGCATTTAGCAAGTACAGGGAATTGCTTACAATGATATTAGAATGCAGAGTATTTAAGCATGTAGAGCATATAAGCTGAAAATGTCTACCCAAAACTTGTTGATGGAGAAATGAAATATAACAGCCAAAAATATAAAAGAATATATCGAAAGAATGACTAATCAAATTTAAAAACCATAGAACTTTATTAATCAGATTTAAAACAAAACAAAAGTAAAATATAAAAAAGTCAATTAGAATTAAAACTATATGTATAACGTTTGACATACGTTCTTTAATACATTCTCTGCTTAACGCAGAAAAAACTAACTCTATATCATGTTACTTGTAACAAGAGTTCATTCTAGGATCAAGGTGCACTTCGACATAAAAGGGCACTTTGAAGGAAAAAGGGGGCATACTCATGAAGTATTGTAAATTAGCCTAGTGCTTGTGTGTGTATGTATGTAAAATGCATTTACAAACTTTGATTTTATTGATATATTGAATTTACTATAGACACAGTTTAACCCATTACTCTGTTAGGTTAACTTGAACCCAACTTGCAGGAATCTACACTGAGCCTGAAATCGACCCGAACCAAAAATGGAGTTAACCCAACTTTTTTTTTTTTACTCAAAATCACTCCTACATACAATTAATATTCTTTTAAAGAAAACTGCACACATATTAATGTGAAAGTTTTTTAATATAATAATAATTTAATATATTTCAAAATATATCTCTGCAAGCCATAGAATACAGAATAGAAACATAATGATAATTTAGATTCTTTACTTTCTTCAGATATAGACTCTTTTTACTAAAGAGTCCTAGCGAAATGCAAACAATCATAAAAATCCAAATATCACTAAAAATTAAAAAATCGAGGAATACAAAATTTACTATATTGGGCAAAAATTTTAACCCTAAATCCCTTTACTAATGTGGAAAAAAAAAATCGCAGCTAAAGATGAAAAAAAAAATTGTAGAAAGCACATAACAAAATTCACAAAAAATTAAAAAATCGCTGTAGATATTACACAATTTTTTTTTTCTTTTGAAAACAGGACAAAATTTGCTATGTTGGTCTAAAAGACAGAAAGCAGATTCTTTTTAATAATGTACAAAAAATTCAATGAAAAATGTCTAATAAAAAATTCAAAATCGGGTTTCGAGGTGCTTAACTACATGCATAGAGGTACCTTCTCGAAAAAATTTGTATCTTGTGCAGCAGTCTCTTCAGAATAAAGCGGACACACTCTAGAGGTCTGCATGTGCATGGGTCCAGACCTGGACTGAGGTCCATACTCGGCTCGGCCTGTAGGCCAGTCAGGTCCGATAAAATGAAATCTTTCAAACTAGCCAGGATGGCAAATAATAATTAAAAAAAAAATAAAATAAATGTGTATGTTTTTTCACTGGGTTGGGCCAGGCCAAGATAGCTGTCATTCAGGCACGGCCTAGAAATTTCGACACGTACAGATCTGTAAGTCACACACGCAAAAAATTTTTTCATCATTATAGGTAATTTATTAAAATATATTTTTCCAAAGATTCCTTTAACAAAAGTTCATTATCACTATTCCCCCCACCCCCCAAAAAGGGGGGAGGGGACAGTCAAGGACAGGGTATGTAGAAAAAAAAAACTGTAATGCTGAGCCTGGCCCGAGTCTGCCGAAAAAAATAATCCTGGACTTGGGCATGTTGTAACTGTGCAATGCATATTTCTATGCTGGACAAGTTAAATTTCTGTATTGATATTGTCAAATTAGCATCGATTTGTGCAGCCCATTGAAAATTTTTCATATTTTGTCAGCTTTATCCCATTTAAATTTGTTATATCGGTGCAGTCGACCTGCTATTTTTTCAGGACGGCCTCCTCCTTCTTAAGGATTCCTTCTCTTCTGTTCTCAAATCCAAACTGACTACTTTCTGACCCATTCTTGAATTCATTTTTTTCATAATTGCAAGTAATTGGCATGTGCTCTAATGAGGAAACTTTGAAATCGAATAGTTTTTCCCATTTTTTAATAAAGACAGAGGATCTTTCAAAAAAAAATTGTCAAAGCTGGCATTTTGAATCAAATTTCCGAAGCATGACAACTCGATTAAGGTCGTTATGAGACAACAATTGCTTACAACATAAGATAAAATTCATCTTTTGAAAAATGAAAAACTGCTATTCGATTCTAAACTACTTCAATAACCATGCCTGCCAGTTTCATGCCTTTATGTATAAAACTGAGTCTGTGAATGTGTTCAAAAATTCCATACTGTTGAGCTATGTTTGGCCAGCTTGCACCAGTTCAAAAATTAAAACTTCGGCCTAGCCCAGTCGGTGCAAAAATCAACTAAATCAGGCCCCATCCGACTCAATCTCTACAAAAACTCACATTTTTCTTAACATGTAACAACAAATTGTACTTAAAATGGGGTTAGGGGGTTATTTAATTCAATGTTTACAAATAGTTTACAGTTTGCTTGAAATAAAGGATGAAATTTATTTAAAAGGCTTTCTTTTCAGCAGATTTTTCATGTGACAGGGCTTTAGCACAGTGGGACCATGAGGGTGTCTAATTTTGTAAAAAAAAAAAAAAGGCAGGCAGGGCAGCCCATCCCGCGAAAAACACCTAGAATGAACTGTGTTGTAACATAAACTAAAATATAAACTAGAGCTCTAAAAGGGGATTTGTTTAAAGCAAAAATAATAAAAGGAAAATATATTTGTTTTTATATTAACTTTACTTCTTTAAACTTTTAAATTCTATTAATAACTTCAAACTCAAAATAACTTTCAAATGAAATGAATGCAACATAAATAATATTTGGGTTTTAAGTTTAAATTACAATTTACTTCTAATTTTGGAATTTACTTACTTCAACTTTGGAAAAATATTAAAATCAATCCATCAAATCATGAAATATTTTATTGACCAAATGCAAGCCATTGAAGCAAAAATATTGACTTCAAAAGTCAAGACAATGGATATACAGATTACAGCATGTGTACTCAGAAAGTTCCAGAGAAAATCAGTCTTTGGAAGTTTCATAGAAATTGTAATAAACAGATATTAGGGTCACCCGCGGTAATTCCTGGTCAAAAAGCATCAACATCTAATTATTATAAAAACTATTGAAGGTATTGTTCCCAATTTTTTTGTGGAATAAGCCCCCTCTGATGGCTATATTATAAAATGCTTACTCAAATATATATGCACTTATAATTAAAATAATTATTATTTTTAAATGACCAAGAATTACCTCGGAAATGGGATAATTCTTGGTCACTTCTGGGGTAATTATCGGTCACCATCCTTTTACATGTAAATAAAGTGGTACAACTAATTTTTTTATGACTGAGTAATAAAATAAGTAGAATCAATCTTCTAAAAGTTTTGTTCATCTCATAATTGTGGAATAATAAAGCATAGACTTTGTTTTGGGCATAAATACAAAGTTATTTGATGTGCAAAAGACTCTTGTACATTTTACAAAACAATAATTAGCCAAAGAATTTTTATGCATTTTTACAACATTTATAAGCAGTATTTATTACTCAATTAATATCCATTGTGAATGGATTTATTAATAACTTGCAAATTTATTTTGCTTAGGCCAACTGAAGTTTTTGGCTCCCTTTTAAAGAAATTTTCAATATAGAGAGACCTTTAATATAATACACAGCATAATAATTAGGTTCCTCTATTGCATTATGTATTATGCACCATTTTGGCATTTTGCAATGAAATAGTATTTCTACTTGAATTGTTCAGTCATAGAGTGTCTTATTCTGTGAGCCTTACTGTTTTCTTCTTTTAAAAGTGTTTAATATAGTAGAGAAAATTTTTATAATCTTTTTTAAAGACTGCGATATGTCATTAGTTGAAATAAAATAATTAAAACTTCAAGAATGACAATGATCCGTTGTAAAATGTGTAAAAATCAAGATCGATGTTTTGCAGAAATTTTAGTAGCAGTTTTGAATATATATATTTTTAAATACTTAATTTTAACTAAATGAATAATTAAGGCATATATTTCAAAGCAAAGGATTCAAAGTATCTTTGAGATTTTTTACAGTTTCATAAATTGTTATTTTTATAACAAAAGCGAAAATGATCAAGAATTTCCTCTCAGAAACTCAGTGACCATGAATTACAATGGGTGACTCTAGTTTATTAAGAACTACAATTAACTAAAATGTGGCGAACAGTGTAGTTGCAGTTAATTCTCAAAGGGTTTGTGACAATTAAAATCACTAAATATGACAATAAAAAGGAATTAAATGGTGATAAAAACATTGACCAGGAATTACCCCAGTGACCAAGATTTACCCCCAGATACATGGAGCAATATTTGACCAACTTCTGTAAATTATTTAAAATAGTATAAAAAATGTCAAGACTATTTTTTAATAGCTAAAGTAGTTGGTAATTGAATGAAAAAGAAAGAAAGAAAAATATTTAAAATTTGAGTTGTGACAAAGATCTTTGTAAAAATGTATCATAACTAAGCCTAATGTTATTTTACAGAAATTTAACAAGCCATTTCAAAAAGATTTTTTTTTTTTCAAAATAAATAAACAATAAACTCATAATTAAGTAATAAATTCCAATGAGAATAGTTCAGAGTACATCTATGATTTTTTTTTCATTTTGATGAAATGTTCTTAAAACATAAAAATGACTGTGACCAGGAATTACCCCGAAATTACATCATAAGAACACACATTACAACTCCACAATCTGCATTCCAAAGTAAAAGAAAAGTTGGATAAATTCAATAACAAAACCAGATCAAAAAATCTGGGATAAACATATAAGATCTTAAAGGAGGGGAAAATAAAAGTAAAGAAAGACAATCTATTTCAATAAAAAGGGAAAAGAAAACAGACCGAACGTATCACTGGCAACCAGCCTCCACACTCATGGAAGGTTAATAACTTTTAGTATCACTTTTCTCCAGGTAAAGAGAATTCTTGACCAAAAAATTATAAAGCACTTTTTAAATAAATTCCTTATACAAAAATTAAAGGTAAAAGATTATTCCATCAGAGCTTGAGCAACAGAGCTTTTAAATAAATGTGTTTCCATAGTTAACTAAGCCATGACAACATCATTTAAAAAAATAAAGACTAGTTAAAAATCACGAGAACATCATAGATACGTGTTAGTTTATCAAAAGACACAATGACATATGAGTTGAGGTCATGTTAAACCATCATGTAAGGTTTTAAAACTTTTTCACAAAGCTACTGCTGAACTTCTGACAGCTGTATAAATAAACCTTTATCCGAGAAAACCGCCCCCTTTATGCAACTTCCCATCTATCTCTGACTCAAATGTCACTTACTGGCATCTCGAAAGATCCGAAGAATGCTAGCCATTGACAATCTGCCATGAGAAAAAAACAAGGTGACGTCAGACAGGCAACGCTATCTGCCGTAATTCTTCAGATTACCTAACAATAAAGCAAAAGTCCACAGATGAAAAGGCGGCAAAAGTAAATACATTTTTAGTGCCATGAGCTAACGTGGCATTGAAGAAATGAATAAACTTGATGCCTGAGGAAATTAACCACACAGATGTGACCAAAGGTAAAATTAATATACAGTAGACTCCCTTAAATCAATGAACGCCTAAAATCAGCATACTATAGGTGCAGATTTAAGGTAACGAGTCACCATGTGGCAACTAAATTGAAAATAATATGCAAGTGATGACTTATAATCAAGTTATTATATTTGTTGATGGGAAATTAGCAGCTTACAACACTTTCCACAAATCAGCCAGTAGTGTCTGCCTAATAGAAAAGCAGAGTTCATTCTAGGCGTTTTTCATGGGGTGGGCCACCCTGCCTGCCCTTCTTTACCAAAATTTGATGCCCCGATGCCCCCACTGTCTGAAATCCCCGTCCCGCGTGCCCTATCACTCGGAAAATCGACCAAGGGAAAAATAGTGGCCTTTAAGTTAATTTCATCACTTATTTCAAGCAAACTCTAAACTATTTGTAAACATTACATAACGTCCTAGCCCTATTTTGCTCCTAATCTGTTACTTTTCACTCCCCCCCCCCCCCAAACATCCTCATACAGGTACCAATTATTTTCAGTAAAATTCCAGCACCGATGCAGTCATAAATTTTTTTCTCTCTCCCTGTCTCTATACCCTGTTTCTCGGCTACTATGAAAATTCAGCCGAAATAAGAAAGAAAAAAAAAAATGGAAAGGTCCTTTGACGAAATTGGCATTTTTTCGTGACTCTCTGACGAAATTTTTTTTTTGCGAACATTTCTCAAAATTTGCGATAAAGATATGTCCAAATTTTCGAATTTATGAGATTTTTTTTTTTTTTTTTAAATTTTCGGAAAAGAATCACCCCTGCACTGCAAAGTGTCATGAATGGTGTAAAGGGGTAGTAGCAAAGACTTTTTACGGGGTGGGGTCAGGGGGGGGGGGAAAGAGTTATTAGTTGATTATTTATCATTATATTAATGTGCCTTTTTTTTTTTCTCTAATTTGCCCTTTTATGGCAAAGTGCACCCTGCCTGCCCTTGATCCTAGAATGAACTCTGGAAAAGCATTTCAAAATCTTAGTTTTCATACATGTAAAACCATGAAAAGCCAATAATAAGCAACAGGTTAACCACAATTGGAGATATTATACATTTCAAAGTATTTTTTTTTAATCATCTAATCTACACATATTATTATTTAACTAGCCGCCTCTGGCGACCAGTTTGGTCACTTTGAAATGCATGCTAAGCATTGCAACATGTTACTTTTATTTACAATTTAATTTATTTGCTTAATCCTTCGACAAATTGGAAGATTCTGACAGAGAAATCAAGAATTCTTTACAATCATAGAAGCATTTTCTATCTTGTTTCTTGTTATGCATTTCATCTTTCTTGACAAATGCCCCTTAACTCACATAGTAATTTATGTTTCATGTCCATTTGCGATATTTAAGTATATCTGGGCCATAAGATAGATTGCCAAAACTGGTTGTCAATTACCAAACTTGTTTATCATTGGCAATCATGTTCAAAACAGTAATTTAACATTATTTAATACAGGGTGACAATTATTGAACTATATGAAATAAAACGTAAATTATTAAAAAAAATACTGAGTGCGCAAACTTTATTCAACATGTAAACATCAATACAAATATTTGGATTTAGGTTATGACATGTTCGATATGGCTGCAATCATTGGCTATGATGTGGCGCAGACGAATAGCAAAATTCTGCATGACCTGCTGAAGTGTCGGAACATCTATGTTGTCGATAACCTCCTGAATGGCAGTTTTCAGCTCAGATATGGTTTTGGGGTTATTTCTGTACAATTATCTTTAATGTAGCCCCACAAAAATGAGCCTAATGTGTTCAGATCTGGAGAATATGGTGGCCAAGTGAGTCCCATTCCAGTGGCCTTTGGGTACCCCAGAAGCAGAATGCAGTCCACAAAATGCTCCTCCAGGACATCAAACATTTTCTTGGTTCGATGGGGTCGAGCTCCATTATGCATGAACCACATCTTGTTGAAATCAGGGTCACTTTGGATAGTGGGGATGAAACCATTTTCCAAAACCTTCACCTCCTTCAGTAGTCACCGTGCCGTCAATGAATATCAGACCGTTTATTCCGTGACTGGACATTGCACACCACACAGTCACCCGTTGAGGGTGGAGAGACTTCTCGATCGCGAAATGCAAATTTAAGTCCCCCAAATGCACCAATTTTTCTTATTGACGAAGTTGCGTGCACACTAATTCCCATCATACCCTGCGGCCAACCACGAAGTTTGAACTTCATCATGCAAATCGTTCAGAAGTTATGACAGTTTAATTTCATATCGTTCAATAATTGTCATCCTGTACATAACACTGTTAAAAATGGTAAACAATCTATACTAATAAAAGAACAAATCGCACTGTGTGTGTGTGTGTCTGTCTGCGATGGCTAACAAAATCTACCGCACATAGAAGTCTGAAAATTTAGGTGAGGTTACTGCAAGACAGGTCCTGGTGCACCTGAGGCTCAGATTTTTAATTTTTTAAGGGCCGGGGCCCTGGGCCCCTTTAAGTTTTTATGCACTAAATTGTTAATAACTTGCCCCATTTTTATCCAATCTTCTTTGTTTTGGGAGACCTTTCTCCATTTAGTTATTCTTGACTGCCTACTTTCCAGTTATGATCCTGGACCCTTGAGGCCCGATATAGGGCCCCTTGAAGTTTTTGCGCTAATAAATTGTTAATAAATAGGTTCCTTTTAATCCAATCTTCATTTTTGGGATCCTTTTTCCATTTAGTCATTCTCATGTTTCTACATTCCAGCTAAAATACTGGGGCCCCCTAGGGAATCGCAGGGCTCTTTGAACATTTTGAGTGCCAAGCATTTTTCATCCCCTAATTTTCTCATGTTCTAAGTGCATAATTTTATAGTTGAGCCTTGGGTTCTTATTCCTGGACCAACACCCTCATATTTTTATTGGGGCCATAGGGCCCTTTTTTAAACATTTACCCAACCTTTTGTGCATTTCTTTAAAATATTATTCTAACGAATAATTCATACCATATGCTTAATTTTGACTAATTTGACTAACTGAAGTTCTAAAGCGCTAAGTACTAAGACATTTTAACATGTTTTCATGTTAGAGCCCTTTTTTAACTATGAGTTTTTAACTATTATAGCTCCTTAAAAAGGGTCCGATTCACTAGCTTTTTTTTTCTAAGAACTTCTTAGGTCCTCCTGCTACTAAATGAAGGACAAAAAAATTTCTCAGACATCAGCTACTATCAATTCTGAATATTAATCGCCTCCTTGGGTTCATTTTTGGAACCCTTTTCCATTTAGTTATCCTCACGTCTATACATTCCAGTTAAGACCTTGGGGCCCCTATGGTCCTGTAGGGCCCGGTCCAGGGCCCTTGAACTTTTTGTGCACTTGCATATTGCAGCAACAAATTTTCTCACCTTCTCAGTGCATAATTTTAAAGTTGAGTCTTTGACTCTTCTTCCAGGTCCAACACCCTAAAATTTTTATTGTGGCCCTTAGGCCTTTTTTAAAGCATTTACTCAATTTTTTACGCATTTAATTAAATTATTCTAATGAATAATTAATACCCTATGCTTAATTTTGACTAATTGTAGATCTAAAGCGTTAAGTTCTAAGACATTTTAACATGTTTTCATGTTAGGGCCTTGCTTATAACTATCAGTTGACCTCTTTTTGGGCCCTCTATTATAGCCACCTTAAAAACGGTCCGATTCACCACCTTTTTTTTTTTTTTTAAAACAACTTCTTAGGTCCTCCAACTACTACATGAACAACAAAAAAAATTTTCAATCTTCAGCTACCATCAATTTTCAATATTAATTGCCTTCTTGGGCCCTTGGTGCAGCTTCTTTAAAATTGATCTGAATTGTTTGCAATTATTTTTAACATAGTTCTAGCGTACTCTGATTACTTTAAAAACTACTAAAAAGTATCTTTACCCCAAACTACATGCCACTTAAGCCCCTGACCCCTTGGGGTTCGGTACAGGGCTCCTTGAAGCTTTTGCACTATAAATTGCCCCTTATATTCCGATCTTCATTTTTGGAACCATTTTTCCATTTAGTTATTCTCCAGTTTCTATATTCCAGTTAAAATCTTGGGGCAACCTAGGGTCCGGTAGGGCCCGATCCGGGGCCCCTTGACCTTTTTGTGTGCCATGCACTTTTTACACCCTAATTTTATCACTTTCTCATTGCATAGTCTTAAAATTGAGTCTTGAACTCTTCTCCCTAGAATGCACTCATATTTTTTATTGGGGCCCTAGGGTCCTTCTTTAAGCATTTAGCCCATTTTTGTACACTTCTTTAAAATATTATTCTAATGATTCATTCATACCCTATGCTTAATTTTGACTAATTGAAGATCTAAAACGCTAAGTAATAAAATATTTAAGCATGTTTTCATGTTAGGGCCCTGCTCTCAACTATCAGTTGGACCTTTTTGGTCCCGTTACAGCTCCCTTAAAAATGGTTCGATTAACAAACTTACTTTTTTTCTAACAACTTCTTAGATTCTGTAGCTACTACATTGAATGACAAAAAAAAAAAAAATTTCAGCCTTCAGCTACCACCAATTTTGAATATTAATCGCCTTCTTGGGGCCTTTGTTGCAGCTTCTTTAAAAACTATCCGATTCCATTGCAATTTTCTTTAACATAGTTTTAGCAACTTCCAGCTACTTTAAAACCACTAAAATTTTTTCTTATACCCAACTACATTCCAGTTATGACCCTGCCCGGTCTTTCTTTATACCTCAGCTACCACCTTTTTTGAACATTAAACTCCTTCTTCAGCATCAACTTACGTCTACTCACGACAGCCGTAAATTAAAAATCACGTTACTTTAAAGGTAACTTTAGATAAAGGATTTCATTTGTTTATTAAATATCGTGTTAATGTTAAAAGTAATTCATGAAAAGTCATTCAAGGTGAGGGGGCATCTTCCACCACTTGGGGACACATTCCTTCCTCAGGTTCTAAGGGCCCAATTTCAACAGCATTTGGTTCATTCAACTTAGATTACAATTCAGCTACTCTCTGTATTATGAAATTTTATCCTTAGAATTCCGTTACCAACATTTTCTAACATTAATGGTATATTCTTTTTCTGGATTCTATCGGCTTGATTACTATAAGGTTGGGCTCACTCAACTTGGTTTTCGATTGTTCCGGCACATGCGGGGCACTTCTGGTAAATGCTGCCATACGTAGCGGGGACCCAGGTTAGAGGTTCGTTCGGAAAGAAGTTTGTTGGGAACACACTAGACGCAGTGGAAGGCAATGGGGACTACAAAACTAGGTTCATTTAAAAGAATTTCAAAACATATAAACTTGAGTTTTGTCTAAGGTTATTATTTACAAACCCCGGGCAACGCCAGGCGGGTCTGCTAGTATCAAATAAATTGATAAATTAATAAATAAAATATAATAAATAAACTATAATAAATAAATAGAAAAAACTGTAAACTATTATAAAAAATAAATAAACTATATTACGTATTATTATACTTTAGCTTTTATTATGTATTATACGTTATAAAGTTGTCAAAAAGTAAGGGTTGCCGTAATTAGTTTAATAGCCACCATGCTTAGAGCAGTTGCATATGACATGGCCCAGATAATACATAAATACCCCATTTGCTTATCAGTTGTAATACGTTCGCTAATGTGATGTGGATATTTTAAACATATTAAGTAATTTTCCGTAATTGGATCTTCTGCCAATTGGTACATTTTAGCTAATACGACACATAAAAGATCCAGTACCAGGTTCAACAAAATTACTGTGAATTTAACATTTAAATTAAAAAAATTTACTGGGAAATGTTCGTAGCCTGCATCTCACACACACAAAAAAAAAGTATAAATTCTATGTTACAATTTTGATGCAGGTCTTTCTTCATTAAGTGAGTGACAAATGGTAAAATCCACTTGAGCATCAGCAGAAAATGTAAGTTGCTTAAAAAAATTATTCGTGTTCAATGAACATTGAACAGTGAGCTCACAATGTATGGCCCAATTCTAAAACTAAAATTAATTTCATTGGTTTATAGGCAAATGACGTCGGGAACCAAAGTTACATTTTGCCAGCTATAAAAGCCACAAACAAGTTAATTCTTTTTAATTGCTCTCTGAAAAACTCGCTTTATGAATGACTACCTCATCATGGTTTAATAATCGCTCACATGAAAGAATCTCTATTGTTTGTTTACTTTGATGGAATGAGATATCCAGCTGTCAGCCTAACTTCAACTGAAGTTATCTCAGAACATATCCATATCTGAATGTAATTTATCACTCAAACATTAATTACTTTTGAACGATCGTTCTAAAAATGTAACTTTTATGCAATTTTATTGGATAAAATAATTTTTATTAAAAATGGCTGCTTGGCATACATGAAAAGCGAAGTGGTCAGCAAGTTTTTGTTTATGACAGCCACATGATTTAGGCTTTTATTATTAGAGATCAAAGACGTGTATTTTAAATGTATCTGATACGTATGTATTTTAACTGAAATTAGTAATAGGTTTATATTTTAAATAAAATGATGGTGATGGAACCCTATTTGGACATCTAATCATCTGCGGCCAGCTAACATAAAAGTAGCAAAATGGTCGCCTGGCATTTAAAAAGTGAAATAGTCAACCCGTAACTGTTGATGAGTCACATGACTTATGCTTTTATTATATAGATGAAAGAAATTCATTTTGTGATCACGGCACAAAATTACTAGACTTATTATATACAAAACATAAGGCAACATAGCATCTAACTATCATATGACATATAACATACACATAGCTCAATACATTTTCTATGATGTTTTGAAACACAATTGAAAAGTTTTACAAGACATGAAATGCAACACAATCACACACATGAAATGCACCAACAGCAGTTAGAAAATGTAATACCTGTTCTGCGAAGTGTTTTAGGTGACATAGAATCTTCATTTCCTGAATTACACCATTTATGTTGAGGAAGAACAAGCGCAGGAACTTTTTCTTCTGAATCCTTCCCATCATTTAGTGTTACTGGACTAATCACAATGAGATTTGATCGATGGTTTTTCTGCAATTAAGTGAAATATTTTAATTTCTAAGAAAATTAAAATCAATTATTTTTAAAATAATAAAATTAATGAAAAAGTGCATTTTATTTTTTAATTGTGTCCATACAACAGCTTAAAGACTATTGTTCTGCAAAACGTTGCTTTCTGCAAAGTAATATCAATGATAGAGACTGAGAATCTGTGGCTTTTTCAAATTTTCATCTAAATCCCTTCCCCTCTTTTCACACATATACACAATTTAAAATCTTAACCGCTCTTTATTTTATTTTTAAACTTATACTAAATAAATGATCAATCATAAGTTTCCCTCCCAAAACATCTTCACTTCTCATCTGTGACCTCTTCTGCCTTGTGGGACACCAATTTTAAAACCTTTAAAACTTTTAAATTTAATTTTTTTTTAAATATTCTATCTTATTTACTACTTTGCTGTGTCAATAATCAAATCACAACATGCGAACAAACGGAAAGAAGAAATTATATATATGTGAACACTGAAAGATAGGAAAAAAATATGGAATATATGAATTTCCAGCAATGAAGATTGCACACGATGGCGTGGTCTGCTTTTCTGGTTAAAAGTATGTTTTTCATGAAGAAACAAACCAATTTTTGTGCTAGCATTCTTAGATTTGCTAATTTGTAAATTTTAATTTTCCAGGCTATTTCTTAAAAAATATTTCGGTGCTAATGAAGTTAGTTCCAGAAGGAATACTTTTTTGTCCAGGGTTTGCAAGGACCATAGAAATAAAGCATAAGCAATAAAAAACATGAATGAATAAGTATATTAATGAATACAAACTATATTTAATAAATATAGCTACCATTTTAATGAATATAAATATTGCAAGAAATATTTTTAAAAAAATCAAGAATTATAAAAGTGAGAAGTTATTGTGCTTATAAACTCAATTTCAGAACTCATTTAAAAGCAGCATTTAAATGTATAAAGATGCAATTATCCTCTTCTAAATTAAAAAATATATAAATATAGTTATTTATAACAGTGCATTTCATCTGCTCTATCATGGCATACTAATATGCCATGGGAAGATCATTGGTGTAACATAAAAAATTTTAATGATTATGAGTAAAATTATTTTAATATTTCTCAGATGTAAATTTAAAATATTGAAAAAAGAACTAATATAGATGCACTAGCAGCCTTCGCCTGCAATGCTGGTCGTTTTTTCTAAACAAACCGTGAATAAACGACATATTATATCTGTGAATTTGATCATGCGTTTGAATGCAATATGGACATTAACCTGGAATGCTCCTCCAAATTGCTACAAACGATATGGATATCATTATACTATTATATTTTCTATTGAGACAGACAAAATTTGAGCTGTTAAGGACCAAATTTTTTAGTTGATACTTTGCTGTAGGATTTGGTAAAGTATGATAGAACAATATGTAATATACTTATACCCTCCCTCTGAAAATTTATCAATGCAATTCTTATCAGAATCTGTCCAATAGAACCTACTAAAAAGGCTAATCTTTCATGATTGGGCTCACCTGATTCTAGAACTTTCAGCCAAAATCCTATAACCAAGCAACCTAGAACAATATGTGTTTTAGACTAAAATATTCCCTGAAAAATTAACTAACTGAGCGAGTTTCACTAAAATCCACTTAGCAGAATATTTCAAACTGGCAAATGTACCAAAATCTTCCCTAAAAATTATCTAATTAACAGTTTAAGTCCCATTAAAATCCATCCAGCAGAACCTTTAAAAAGCCAATCTTTCATAATCGTGTTCATCTGATTCTGAATTTTCCCCCATAATTATTGAACTAAGCAACGTAGAACGATATGATGTACTAAATTTTTTCTGAAAATTTATCTAACAATGTAAGTCCCATCAATATCTATTCAGCAGAACTCAAGTTGTAAGCATCCCAAATGAAATTTCTCTTTGAATTTCATGTATATTATAGATAGTTAAATTTAAATATATCTTTCATAATCGAGTTAATCAGATTATAGAACTCTCAGGGATCTAGAGGTAGGTCTACTTTATATATCCACTGGATTTTTATTAAGAAACTCTGCACACCTTTATAGAATATATATTCTCTAGTATATACATGTTTAGTTTAAAATTGATTTTATAATTCTTAATTGCATGTATTTCAGTTGTGCTAAAGTGAGGCTGCATATTCCAGCCCTTTTCCCTCAGCGTAGGGATAAATGAAAACACGTACTCTGTTTTTCCCTCTGCGCAGGGAATTTATTGTTGATATTCTTTTCTTTGTCAGTCGAGTTTGTGGATCTCGATGAGAGTGTTTTGTGATCCCTAAGCGGATAATTTATTTGTGAATTTGTGAATACTTTCAATTAAATAGTGGAAAAAGTTAGTGTATACAGTCTACTGCTTAATTCAAAAAACCCCTACAAGGTACATTTGGTCCGTCGAGCCGGAGTTAAAACGAACTAAGTGCAAAGAATAATGCGTATCTAAATTTCGTTCGAAAGTGAAAGCGTGAAATCATTGGAAGTGTGCCAAATTAGAATACTGCGAGAGAAAAATGGATAAAAAATTAGAAACTGATAAACGAGTGTTGAAATTGGCAATAACGCGATTGAAAAATAAATTATTAAAAACTGATCTGAATGTGTGTGAATTAGAGCAACTTCAGTTATTAAAAAGGGAAACAGAAAAATTAGAGGAAGAGTTGAAGGTGTTGTTTAAAACAATTTTTTCTGCTTGTGAAGAAAACAACATCGATTCATTTATAGAAGAAAAAGACGAACAGCAAGACATTTTTGACGAATTGATAGTAAAAATCGAACATGCAATTACAGCGAGAAAAATAAATGTGAACAATCCGAAGAAGGAAGTTAATGAAATAAAATTACCAAAGTTTTCTCTACCATCATTTAGTGGTCAAATTAGTGAATGGTTGAGTTTTAAAGATTTATTCAATGTGAGTATACATAATAATGAAAATCTATCGCCAGCTCAGAAGCTGCAATACTTGAAATTATCTTGTCAAGGAGACGCTTTGAAAATAATAAAATCAATACCTATTGAAGATTCGAAGTATAGTATCGCATGGGACTTGCTATCTGAAAGATATTCTAACAAACGTGAATTAATATACAGTCACATTAGAAAATTATTAAATTTTCCATTCGTGCAAGGTGATGCACCCACAGCAATACTTAATTTGGTAGATATGACAAATGAATGTGTCCGTTCTTTCGAAATATTGGATCAGAAGGTAAGTGGCTTTTCAGAAACTTTGTTGATTTATTTAATATTGCAAAAAGTTGATCATAATATTAAATTATGGTGGGAACGCCAGTTAAAAAATGACGAGCTTCCAATGTTAGTTCAATTGATAATTTTTCTGAAAGATTATGCTCGTTCATTACAATCTGCTAGAGGAAATATTAATTATAAGAAAAACAGTTATCCTAAATTAACTGCAATGACTGCTTCTGTTAATAATATTGAGTGTAAATATTGTTCTTCGAATAGCCATAAAATATTTAAATGCAGTGAGTTTCTAAAGTTATCTGTTCGCGAAAGAGTGCAATTTGTAAAAAATAAAAATCTCTTTTGCATGTTTATCTCCAGAACATAAATTAATTAATTGTCAGTCAAAAAGAGTTTGTTCGAAATGTAATTTGAAGAATCACAATAGCTTATTACATTATGAAAGGCGAGAAACAAATTATCCAGATATAAAAAACCAAGTAATGCCTCAATCCTCGAATCAAAATAGTGAGACTGTTGGTGAATCATCTAGTAATGTAAATATGTCAATAAATTCTTGCCTTGGTGAAATATACTCAAAATCATTTGGCATACTTGCAACTGCGCTGATTAATGTGAAAGATAATTATGGAGGCAATAAATTACTGTGTTGCATTATAGATGTTAGAAGTACCAATAATTTTAAAAGTGAGCGTGTGATACAATTATTAGGAATAAAAAGAAATTCAGCTAATTTACAGATTAAATGTTTGGGAATGGGATATTCCGAAGAAACTCGTGGCGTTGTAAGATTGGAATTTTCTCCACATTTTGATAAACAAAACACACGATTAGGTACTTTTTATATTTTGAAAAAGATAACGAGTAATCAACCAGTTGTATCATATGATACTAATTCATTCAGTCCCTTAAAGAACATAACATTAGCTGACCCTAAGTGGAATGAACCAGGCCCAATAGACTTATTATTTGGCGTGTCTCTATCATTATCTATAATTAGAGGAGAAAAAATATTTGGGAAACCAGGACTTCCTTTTGCAGTAAATTCGGATTACGGGTGGTTAATAACGGGAGATAGTGATACATTTTCAGAAAATAAACCAAATATTATAGTTAATTTTGCAAATGTTGAAACAGATTATGTGAAAAAGTTCTGGGAGTTAGAAAATATCCCCTCGAAGGAAATATACACAAATGAAGAAAAATATTGTGAGGAAATTTTCGATACATCCCATTCACGAGATTCGAATGGAAGATATATTGTGCGTTTGCCATTTAAGAAGCAATGTAAAGAATTAGGGGAGTCAAAATCACTAGCTATGAAAAGATTTCTAAACTTAGAAAAAAGATTTAATAGAGAACCGGATTTGTATGAAAATTATTGTCTATTTATGAATGAATATCTTGATATGGGACATATGGAAAAAATACCGAAGAGCGAAATTCAAAAACCCGTTAATGAAGTTTATTATCTTCCACATCATCCAGTCATTAGAGAATCTAACACAACAACCCGTCTAAGAGTTGTGTTTGATGGGAGTGCAAAAACTACAAATAATGTTTCTCTTAATGAAAATTTAATTGTAGGACCTAGGGTTCAACAAGAGTTATTTTTCATTTTGTTGAGATTCTGCACGCACGCTATAGCTATTAATGCTGATATTGCTAAAATGTTTCGTCAAATTAAGATACATCCTGAAGATCAAGATTTTCAACGAATTCTCTGGAAAGACAAATTTTCCGATGATATTAGTGAATATCGTCTCACTAAGTAACATATGGATTAGCATCTAGCCCATATTTAGCTACTAAAGTTCTTCAAAAATTAGCGTTGGATGAAAAATTAAATTTTCCATTAGCATCAAACATTGTATTACGTGATTTTTAAGTCGATGACTTACTTACAGGTGCATCATCTCCCGAAGAAGCTACTAAATTAATATCAGAGTTACAAGAATTAATGAAAAGAGGCGGATTTGAATTACGTAAGTGGGCATCAAACGACATTAGTGTACTGAAAAACATTCCTGAAAATTTAATTCAGACTAAACCCGATTTATCAATTGAAAACGATAATTCAATAAAAGTGCTAGGATTAAAATGGGATTCAAATCGCGATGTCTTCAAAATTAGTGTAACCATAGAACCAACATTAAAAGAAGTTACAAAGAGATCTATATTGTCAGATATAGCCAAAATGTTTGATCCACTTGGTTGGATCTCTGCCTTTATAATTTCTGCAAAAATTCTACTTCAGGAACTCTGGAGTCTACATCTAGCATGGGACGATCCTGTTCCACTACTCATAAAAAATAGGTGGATAAAAATTCGGGAAGAACTTGCATGTTTAACATCGATTACTGTGCCTCGGTTAGCAATTATTCCCTCAGCTAACAAATTTGAAATTCATTCATTTAGTGACGCTTCCTTAATGGCATATGGTGCAGTTGTTTATTTAAGATCCTTATCCGATGATTCAACTGTATCAGTTAGAATATTAACTGCAAAAACAAGAGTTTCACCATTAAAAACAATATCTTTGCCTAAATTAGAACTGAGTGCTGCCCTGCTGTCAGCTCGTTTGGTAAAAACTGTCCTAGATTCATTGTGCTTGGTTGGACATCTCTAAAATTAACTGTTGGACAGATTCAACAATAGTTCTCTCTTGGCTATCAACAGAATCAAGAAGATGGCAAACTTTTGTTGCGAATCGTGTTTCGGAAATACAGCAACTTGTTCCGTCAGAGTGCTGGCATCATGTAAGAGGAAAAGAGAATCCAGCAGATTGCGCATCAAGAGGTCTATCACCCTCAGAATTATCATTGCATGATCTTTGGTGGAATGGTCCGAGTTGGCTCAGTGATCCATCTTTCACCTCTCCAGAACCGCAATTAGGTAGTGTTTTGTGTGACGAAGCCTTAATAGAGCAAAGAAAAAAATATTTTTGTGCTACAGCTCAGTTGAGTGAGGAAATGCCTATTATCTCAAATATATCGTCCTTTACTAAGCTAAAATGTGTAATTGCTTGGTGTTTGAGATTTCTTACGAATTCTCGTTTACCTGTTTCAAAACGAAACTTTGGTTTTCTTACAAACACAGAAATTAAGAGTGCTTTAAAAGTGATCATCAAACAAGTGCAAAAGTCATCATTTACTGACGACATTAAATGTATGACTTCTGATAAGTGTTTACCTCGCAATAGCAAATTGATCAATCTTTCTCCAATCCTTGATGATGAAGGAATACTCAGAGTGGGAGGACGTCTTCGTCATTCAAATCTCACACAAGATGAAATCCATCCAATATTGTTACCAAAAAATCCTCCAGTGACTGTGCTGATTATTAGATATTTTCACTTAGCTCACTTTCATGCTGCCCCTCAACTACTATTGTGTGTTATCAGACAGCGATATTGGATTTTAAGTGGAAGAAGTGTTGTAAGAAAGTTTGTAAAAAATTGTGTAATTTGTGCTCGTGCTTCTGCTTCTATGTCCAAACAAATCATGGCTGATTTACCTTCTACTAGAGTGCAACCTACCCGTCCGTTCCTTGTTACAGGAACTGACTATGCAAGACCTATATTATGTAAATTTAGAAAAGGTAGAGGTACAAAATCTTTTAAGTGTTATATTTCATTATTTATATGTTTTTCTACCCATGCAATTCACATTGAATTAGTGACTGATTTATCTACTCAGGCCTTTTTAGCTTGTCTCAAGCGATTTATATCCAGACGAGGCAAACCAAAAGAAATTGTAAGTGATTGTGCCAAAAATTTTGTCGGTGCGAGCAAGGAGTTGAAAGAATTGTATAAATTTGCAACTTCTTCTCAGCATAATGAAGAAGTGGCAAGGTACTTAAGTTCGGAAGAAATAAATTGGCATTTCAATCCACCCTCAGCCCCTTGATTTGGAAGAATTTGGGAGGCTGGTGTTAAATCGATGAAATTTCATTTAAAAAGAACCGTTGGCAATTCAGTTTTAACATTTGAGGAACTTTCAACTCTTTTAGCTCAAATCGAAGCCTGTTTAAATTCTAGACCCCTTTGTCCTGTAAGTTCCGATCCTAATGATTTACAGGCCTTAACCCCTGGTCATTTTTTAATTGGTGCTCCTCTTACTTCAGTACCAGAAGTTGATATTTCAGAGGTACCTGCATCAAGATTGACCAGGTGGCAATTAGTGCAGAAAATGCTCCAACACTTTTGGAAAAGATGGAGCAATGAGTACCTTTCGACCCTACAACAGAGAGTAAAATGGCTTAAAGAAGAGCCTAATATTAAGATAGGTGATTTAGTTATAATAAAAAATGAAGGTCTTTCCCCTTTACAATGGAAATTAGCTAGAGTGATTAAAACACATCCTGGACCTGATAAAAAGGTTCGTGTAGTTACCCTGAGAACTGAAAATAGTGCATTGAAAAGGCCAATTACTAAGTTATGTAAATTACCTTTAGAGTAAATTTTTGAAACCCTTTCGGCTTTCAAGGCCGGGAGAATGTTTAGTTTTAAATTGGTTTTATAATTCTTAATTGCATGTATTTCAGTTGTGCTAAAGTGAGGCTGCATATTCCTGCCCTTTTCCCTCAGCGTAGGGATAAATGAAAACACGTACTCTGTTTTTCCCTCTGCGCAGGGAATTTATTGTTGATATTCTTTTCTTTGTCAGCCGAGTTTGTGGATCTCGATGAGAGTGTTTTGTGATCCCTAAGCGGATAATTTATTGGTGAATACTTTCAATTAAATAGTGGAAAAAGTTAGTGTATACAGTCTACTGCTTAATTAAAAAAACCCCTACAAGGTACAATACACATTGCATATAGCGTACATCCTCTAGTAATTTACTACACCACAGAGGACTTTCTGGCATAGCATCAAAATCCATTCAGTAGAACTTTAAATTAAAGGTAATCTTTCATAATCGGGTTCACCTAATTTTAAAATTTCTGTAGCTATCAGTAATGCAAAGTAAACTATTTTTTTACATTAAAAGACTTCTAAAACAAATTACATAACTAACAGTGTAAGTTCTACAAAATTCTGTTCAGTAGAACCTGAGTTATAGTCAATCGGAATGAAATAAGAATTTGCGTTTTGTATATACAGTAGATGATGATAAGCAAAAATGTAAGTGCCGGTATTTGTGATTTATAAAATGCTATTGGCGAGATTTGTGCATGGCTAACATAAAAATACCCTTTTTTTCTTTTTATCCAGGAGCAAATGACAAATTGCAAAATATTTTTCCTATTTAAACCTTTGAATATGAAAACTTTTTTTAAGCAGTACAACCATTGATTTCATATTTAAATTAAATATTAACATTTTATAATATTTATTTCTTATTAAACCCCTTTTCTTTGTATTTTAGATAAAAGCAGTAACTGTTTCGGTATTTTTCCATTATATCTACATCGTTGTCGCCAAGCATAATAATTAGCGCAAAATGAAATAAAACATTTTGGAAAAAAAATAATAATTTTGTTGATGCAAACATGAGCATTTAAAATATATAACATTTGAAAATTACAGACTTTCACCAACTATTTTTTAAAATTAACAGAAATCAATACTTAAAGTGAAAGAAAAAATAAATATTTTACAATAAAATAAAGTCAATATATAATCTGCAAGTCTGAAATTGTAAATGCCTTTCAGGTTATCATTGCAGCGTGACATACATAATAAGCATGTCTGTCATTGCAGTAAACATTTCATTTTATGAAAGAAGACGAACATTTTTTAACAAAACATTTTTATATGTATAATTCCTAAGTCATGAAATAATTTTATTACAGCTTCCTCGTCATCAAGTAACTACCAAATGGTAAAATCCATGTCAGTGTCAGTAACGAATGTAAGTTATAATTTAATAATAAATATTTTCTGTTACAAAAATAACAAATTAAGATGTTTTGCGATGCCAGGATTAAATAATACTACTAAAAAATATATTCATGTTCAATAAATAGCAAATCTTAATGTTTGGCACAGTTTGCAATAAAAATCCTTTGCACAGTTAGGGTTGAAATAAATGGCGCAATTGCATACATTTTGGCATGGTGATGGTATAGCAAAAAAATCAATTAACCATTATAAATTAATTTTTTTAAATTTTACTTTAGTTGTAATTTTTTTCTAACTCATATAGCTGTTTTAACTATTTAACCAAAAGAATTAACAAAATTACTCAATTTAAATTTTTCCGTTGTTATGGTAACGGATGTATTTTTAGAAATTATCATTCGATAATTTGAGGTTTTGGCACCAAAGGCATCGCCAAATTAGAAAAATATGAAATATCTCACAAACTATTGAACTTAATAGAATTTAGTTAGTACCATTCGATTAAGCATACAAAAATACACTAAGATGTGTTATCAATTGAAAAATAACTATAAAATGAGATTTTTAAGAATTTTTTTAAAAGTTCATTCTCTTTTTAAGCCCCCTTAGGGGTGGAATTTTAGGAAATCCTTTCTTAGCGGCCCTCTATGTTATAAGAAGTATTTTTACCACAATTGTCAAGATTTTAGGTTCAGTAGTTTGGGCTGTGCGTTGAGTAATACAAAATCCAGACATTCTTTTATATATATAGATTCTCTGTACTAGAAATCATAGACACATTCTCCCGGTAGCAGAAAGTTTGCGATGCGCGTCGCAGATTTATTTTGGACCTTGCAGATAAATTTGCCAACTTGAGAAAAAAAAAAGGTATTTTCTTAAAAAAAAAAAAAAAGTACGAAAATTCTGACAAAAAATATCGTGAATTCGACAAATGGTCGGAGAAAAATATCAATTTTGACAATCGTTTGCATAAAAAATCGGTAATTTATAGCCAAACGGTCGCTATAAAAACGTGAATTTCGTCAAAAGAACTCAGAAAAAAACATGAATTTCGTCCCAGGGTTGTGGAAAAAATGCAAATTTCTGTCACAGGATCGCAGAAAAAACAAGGATTTCGTCAAAGGATTGCGGAAAGAATGCGAATTTAGTAAAAGGATCACGGAAAGAACGTGAATTTAGTCAAACTATTGTGGGAAAAACGCAAATTTAGTCAAGCGATCGCAAAAAAAACGCTAATTTATGTCAAAGGATTGCGGAAAGAACGCGGAATTTCCTCAAAAGGTCTCGAAAAACGTAAATTTCTGCCAAAAGATCGCTGTACAAACTTGATTTTTATCTAAAAATCCCGAAAAAATGCGTGAATTTCGTTCCAGGGGTGCAAGAAAAACGCAAATTTCTGTCACAAAATCGCAGAAAAAACTTTAATTTCATCAAAGGACGGAGGGAAAAAAACAAATTTAGTCAGACAATCGCGGAAAAAATGACAATTTCTGTCAAACGATCGCGAATAAACGTAAATTTCTGTCAAAGGATCGTGAAAAACGCAGATTACTGTCTAAGGATCACGAAAGAAAGAAAATTTATGTCATAAGATCGGAATTAAATTTACGGAATTTCGTCAAAAGATCTCGAAAAACGCAAATTTCTGCCAAAGGATCGCTGTAAAAACGCGAATTTCGACAAAAGATCCCGGCAAAAACGTGAATTTCGTCCCAGGGGTGCCGAAAACACGCAAATTTCTGTCACAGAATCGTGGAAAAAACATGAAGTTCGTGAAAGAATCAAGAAAAAAAATGCAAATTTCGTAAAGGATCACGAAAAAAAGCTCATTTTTGGCATAGGATCGCGAAGAAACAGCAAATTTCGTCTAAAAATCGCAAAGTAAGGAGAATTTTCCTCATAAGATCGCAAAAAAACAGCAGATTTCATCAAAAGATCGCGAAAAAACGTCAAATTTCGTCTAAAGATCTAGAAAAACTGCAAGTTTAGTCAAAAGATCACGAAAAAACGCAAATTTCATCAAAAGCGCACGAAGAAAAACACATAGCTAGTGCCGATAGTGGGTTTTCGCTCCCTGCCCCCCCTCCCCCCACCTCTGTTGTAACCTTTCGGAAAATTTGCTGTGAATTTCAGATTATACTTATAATGTTTGTACATAAGAAAATGTAACATGCTACTTCTGCAGACAATTTTCATCCCACTAAATTGCTGTCGCAGACACAACCATAACTTTCTGCTACTGGGCACATTCTCTGTTCTTGAAATCATATTTGTATGAAATTATGTGTAAAAAAGAATATTAGAAATAAAAATGGTTCACCGCTACAATCCTTGGGGAAATATTTAAAAGTACATATGACAAAATTTAAATAAGAAAAAAAATAAATAAATAAAATAAACCTTATTTGTTATGTGGAGCTCAGCTACATCATTAAATATTAAATTGTATTAAACAGAAAAATAAATAAATCACATTTTTTAAAGAAAGATTACTTCTTTTTTTTAACTATATTTTTTCTATTTAATCTTTGGTTATGACAGCACATTTTATTTGTATTAATAAATAAATATAGAAAGACATGCTCATGCTTATTACTATTCTAATTTAAGTGCACCATGAAAGTTATTTAGCTTTCTTAGCTGCTTAGTTATAAGTTCAGCAAGCCATTTAACAAAAAAAGATTTCAAAGCACTGTATTAAAAGGTTATTTTAACTCAATCTTATAGGGTCACCCGGGGTAATTCCTGGTCAAAAAACATCAACATCTAATTATTATAAAAACTATTAAAAGTATTGTTACCAATTTTTTTGTGGAATAAGCCCCCTTTGATGGCTATATTATAAAATGCTTACTTAAATATATATTCACTTATAATTAAAATAATTTGAATTTTTCAATGACCAAGAATTACCCCGGAAATGAGGTAATTCTTGGTCACTTCTGGGGTAATTATCGGTCACCATCCTTTTACATGTAAATAAAGTGGTACAACTAATTTTTTTATGACTGAGTAATAAAATAAGTAGAATCAATCTTCTAAAAGTTTTGCTCATCTCATAATTGTGGAATAATAAAGCATAGACTTTGTTTTGGGCATAAATACAAAGTTATTTGATGTGCAAAAGACCCATGTACATTTTACAAAACATTAATTAGACAAAGAATTTTTATGCATTGTTACAACATTTATAAGCAGTATTTATTAATTCATTAGTATCCATTGTGAATGGATTTATTAATAACTTGCAAATTTATTGGTCCATAAAAAATATAACTGAATGTTTGTTATCAATTTTATTTTGCTTAAGCCAACTGAAGTTTTTGGCTCCCTTTTCAAGAAAATTTCAATACAGACCTTTAATATAATATCTATTCCTCTATTGCATTATGTATATTCATATTGCATTATGTATATTGTTCCTCTATTGCATTATGTATATTTTTATGCACCATTTTGGCATGTATTTCTACTTAAATTGTTCAATCATAGAGTGTGTCTTATTCCCTGAGCACTTACTGTTTTCTTCTTTTAAAAATGTTTAATATAGTAGAGGAAAATTTTATAATCTTTTTTAAAGACTGTGATATGTCATTAGTGGAAATAAAATATTAAAACTTCAAGAATGACAATGATCTGTTTTAAAATGTGTAAAATCAAGATCAATGTTTTGCAGAAATTTGAGTAGCAGTTTTGAATATAATTTTTTTTTTAATATTTAATTTCAACTAAATGAATAATTAAGGCATATATTTCAAAGCAAAGGATTTAAAGTATCTTTGAGATTTTTTACAGCTTCATAAATTGTTATTTTTATAACAAAAGCGAAAATGATCAAGAATTACCTCAGAAACTCAGTGACCAGGAATTACTACAGGTGACTACTTTATTAAGAATTACAATTAACTAAAATGTAGTGAACAGTGTGGTTAATTGTCAAAGTTTTGCAACAATTAAAATCACTAAATATGACAATAAAAAGGAATTAAATGATGATAAAAACACTGACCAGGAATTACCCCAGTGACCAAGATTTACCCCAGATACATGGGGCAATATTTGACCAACTTCTGTAAATTATTTAAAATAGTATAAAAAATTTCAAGACTATTTTTTAATAGCTAAAGTAGTTGGTAATTGAACCAAAAAGAAAGTAAAGAAAAATACTTAAAATTTGAGTTATGACAAAGATCTTTGTAAAAATGTTTCATAACTAAGGCTAATGTTGCTTTACAGAAATTTAACAAGCCATTTAAAAAACATTTAAAAAAAATAAATAAATAAACAATAAATTGATAATTAAATAATAAATTCCAATGAGGATAGTTCAGAGTACCACTATGATTTTTTTCATTTTGGAAAAGCATTTTTAAAACATAAAAAGGACTGTGAGCAGGAATTACCCCAGAAACTTGCTGACCAGGAATTACCCCGGGTGACCCTAAATGAAAAATATACACCAAATTAAATGCATTATTTTAACATTATTTTAACTATGTACTTCATCTACCTGCAATTTTAATAATAAATTCAGAACACTCTGGACTTTTGCCCCTTTAAATCTAAAGATTAGACTCTCGAAACATTTGATGTCAAATCAACACAGAGAAAGTCTTCTTAAAATTTTATGATATTTGGTTCAGTTGCTAGGTTTATTGAGAAATGAATAAATATTCAGTGAAATTTAATACTAATAATCAGGGTTGGTACAGTTTAAACCAATAGATTAATTTCTGAGGTTTTTTTTTTTTTTTTTTTAAATCACAGATAGAAATAATTTCTACTTTTAACCACTTTATCTCAGGAGTCAACATGAGACAATGAGTCTAGGTTAAGTTTATATGTATGTAGGATGAAAATTAACATGTGTTGATGAACATGTCTGATGCCCTAAAGAGTTATCTTAAAACATTTAAATATAAAAAATATTCAATATTTAGCATAAAATAATTTCATTTAAAAAATGTAGATTATTTACAGCAGTACATAACATAACACAATTATCTTTAAGATTTTGGTCAACATATAAAAAGAAAATTTTTTCAACTTTGGAGAATATCCTTTAACCCCTTCGCGACGGGAGCCTTTTACGAAATGTTTATTACTTTGCTACCGGTTTTAAAAAACAGAAGTTTGTGCCTATTCAAATCGGGAAAATGCTTGGATTAAATAAGGCAAATTTTACAGTAAAATTTTACTGGTGAGGATAAACGAGGATCGTTAGGCCTATTTCCGGCACGTATACGTGTCGCTCGTCCCCAAGGGGTTAAGAATTTTAAAAAGCAGCTCAAGATATGAAGTTGAATAAGACAGCATGTGAAAATTGAGTGCTAGTTATAGCAATTCAATAATACCAACCAATCTTTACTGTTCTTGCTGAATTGTAATATCTAAAAATGTTGACTTGGAGTTATCACTCAGAAAACAAAATAACCATAATTATTCAAATATAAAAAAAAAATCTTTAACAACCATAGGTACTGATAATTATATAAAAAAAATTAACCATTTGGAGATACCATCTTCAAGGTGAATAATTACACAAGAGGTTGGGTATTTAACAAAAGTAGAAAAAAGCTCATTTTTACTTTTAAATCAAAGTTCTGTTGAATAAGCACTTGTTTAATTTTAATAAAATATGTAACAAAACATAATATACTTAAATGATCTATAACACAATTAAACCTACTATATTAAATCCAACAAGAAAATGAAGCAAAAAAATCAAGATAAGGTTCATTTGAGACATTGTTTGATTAAAAAAGAAGCCTAAAAAATATAGTTTTATTAATTTTTAATTTAGTCATTTAAGTAATATGTATTGTGAGAACTTCACTCTCACAAGAAAAACTCTTCCATTGAGATCCCCAGGGGTTAGAAACTTGGCCTCTTTTTATTTCAAAGTACCCAAATATTTCGGCTAGAGTCAAAAGGAACGATACATTTTTATCGATCTTCCTAGCTTGAAGTTCAAGTATCAAATATTTCTAAAGAGCGCTGAAGAAAATAGCTTTACCGCTAATGGTTTTTACCTGGGATCTCATCCGGTCGACCTCACAAGTTGAAAATGAAAGTAAAAGCGAATGAATGCTCATATGCATGAGAAAATTAAGAGAGCCTATCCGAACAAAGCTTGTTAGCAAACAGCTGAAGTCTGTTAAATGGTCAAAAGGATACTCCTTTTATTGAGAAGGGAGGAGAAAAAGTTTTACAACCCAGGCCAGGAGACCAAGTCAGTTGGGTCAAAAATTTCATAGAGATAGTCGGTCAAGACTGAATGGTGATGACTCTCGGTGAATGGAACAAGGTGAATATCACCAGAAAATTTACTTCGAATCTTCGAAGCATCTTTATTGAAGTCAGGCGTATACTTAAGTCTGCTCATCGCAAGGAAACGCGGGCTGAATTTACTATTTTCATGCCTTGAAATCTGTGGATTTTGGTATCCGTCACGGATCGGAATTATAGACTTTCTCAGTGCTATGAAAAACTTTGCCTCACCAAAGGAACTATCATTTCCTCAGAATCAACAAATTCTTTAAAAGTGTGACGAACTCATTTTTTAAATGTTGTACTTAACCCAGAAATAATATAACTTGTTTATTTAATAAACATATTTCTGAATTAAATTGTGCCTCGGCCATAGACGCCATAAATTCATGCTACCCGTCCTACACTAAATTCGGGACATTACAGTATTATAACATATCTCAGGGCGGAAAAGCCCACCTATTAAGCCTGTTGGCAGTTGAAATCTTTTAAAGTAAGACAACTTTTTGTAAAGATGATGTGCATTTTAAGACCAATATTTTTAGTAGTCTACAAAGATGGTAAATAGTTTTTTCTGCTTATTTTATTGTTGCATTTTTTTTTTTTTTTTTTTTTTTTTAAACCTTGCAGTTTCGGAGAAGTGTCAAATGATAATGCAGAGAAGGTGCAAAAACTCAACTGCTAAATGTCAAATCATTCCAGGAATTCCTTATGAAAAGTTTTCTTTTGAATAAAGGTCATAATTGCTCATTTAATGTTCTGACAGAAAATCAGACATCCCAAATAACAAGCATTTCAAAGAAAATGTTTTGAATAGGAGTGGAAAAATATATTCATGAAACTGCATCTAACATTTATCTATTATTATTAATCGAAAGATTCTTGATTAACATTTTCAAGGTAGCAATGTTTCACTGTGGAGAGTTTGAATATAAGACATAGCTGTTACTAATAATGTTTTTCCATCTACCGGGTGTCCTAAAAAGGACTGACTGATTTTAAAATTCAATAACTTCCAAACGGTGGCAGATATTAAAAAAATTCTTGCAGGAGGGTTATGCATAAGGTCAAAAGTTTTATTACAGTGATTTTCGATTTTAGTTCGAATTACAAACAATAGATGGCGCTGTAAGCAATAGTCGCTAAATACCATAGAGATAACTGAAGGGACTCTTTCCTTATTCTGCTGAGGCGGATGTGCTGCGGTCATCGGAATGTGCCACACCCCCGCCACACCCACTCTGGTGACCAAAACATTTTGTTTTCGTCCATAGAAGCGTCTCTTAATAAAGGATTATTAATTTAACATATTCGTTGTTTTTTAATCAAAATTAATCATGGTCACCTGTTGTGCATTTGGATGTACTAACAGGTCAAAACCGAGTAAACCTGGAGTTACTTTTCACCGGTAAGTTTTTTTTTTATTTCTTTAAAGTTAATACTTTATTTTCTTTGTATATTTCATGCCAGTTCTACATTTTTTCTCGTTTACTCGGCTGGCGAAGTATTTAAAATAAAATATTTGATATATTTTTCCTATTAATTAAAAAAAAAAATAGTTTAAATGATAATCTTGTTATTTTAGTTCTTGTTTCATTTTTCATTTAAATTAATCTTGCATATGATTCATTTGAAAAAATTACGTTTTTGTACCTGTTTTGACTCTTTTTGCGTTTTTAAATAAAAAATTAGTGATTATTTTTTTCCGAATAGTTTTTAATGTACTTATTTATATATTATATAATAATACTTACATCATTATACCTGAAATACTTAAGAGTTATTATAGCATTTTCTTTATTTACTTTGTTCTCCCATTACCAAGGTAAGAAATTTTACAACACTATTTTATTTATGTGTAAAACATTTGCTTGTAAAACTGAGGGAAATGTGTATTATTTAAAAATTAAACAGGAGATAAAGTATGCATAATTTCACTGGCATGAACAAACTAACTTAATTGTACAACACAATATAATAAAAACGAACAAACAAAGGATGGCATAGTATTTTTATTACCAAACTCTTTGTGCCATATTACGAAAATTGTTTCAATTAGGAGCATGTTTAAAACCTTTGTTTATTACTTTATGAATAAAGATCTTTATTTTATTTTTTAAGGTAAATTTATTTGATAATTGCTGTTACTTAATTGCTAGAGTTAAAAAAATTGTAAAATGGCTTTCCATTACTGAATAAAATTAGTATATAATTTAAACATGTTATTTTAAAATAGGGTAGATGTGCGAGTAATGGACACACTTAAAAAATTTCTTTAAAAATTGTTTTTTAATTGTAATTATTATTATATTAATCTATCAACAATATTCAACCATTCTCATAGTCTAATTTTCCCAATATGTATCAAAATTTAATTGTAAATAACAGAAATATATCAAAACACCTAAAATGCCAGTAATGGACACGCCATAAAAAATATTAAATAACAATGTTTTTATGACTTATATTTAGAACTAGAATTTAATGAAAGCATACTAATGAAACAAAATAATTATTTTCAAATTAATTTAACAATTAGGATATGTGCAATTAATAAAATATTTGTGATAATCATTCACTGTTTGCATCAATTATTGTAACTATCAGAAGATCGATATTTTAATTATTTTAGATGGATAGTTTAAAATAGTACTAAATATCAAGCAATTACAGCTATCAAATTATTGAGACAGTGGGGGATTTAAAAGGTAATAATAACAAAAGTTTTGGAATATTAGTGTATAGTTTCTTCACTATTTTTAACAAAGAAACTTCCAGAGACTACTTGATGTATTACTTGTAATAATTAATATTACAAATATGAAAGAAATGATACTGTGAGTTGGAAATTTTAAATAGGTAGTACTAAATAAAATAATTTCAAAATAAAACTGTAGAACTGATGTTTGAGGCCACTGATCTGCAGTTTTACTAGTTTTATGATTACTAAATTACTATAACTTTCATT
This sequence comes from Maratus speciosus, assembly GCA_963932465.1. Lineage (NCBI taxonomy): Eukaryota > Metazoa > Arthropoda > Arachnida > Araneae > Salticidae > Maratus > Maratus speciosus. The sequence goes on along the minus strand of OZ010791.1, from coordinate 235,045,859 downwards.
AATATTACAACATTTTTAATTTATTTATTTATTTATTTATTTATTTTTTTTTTTTTGTGGGGGGGGGGGGGGGGGTGAGAGATAAATAAGCAAACACTTAAGACAGAAAATAGATTTTTAACGACTTCTGTAACTTAATTGTTTTTATTTAAATGGACTACTTGCATTGGTCATTTAAATGGGAAGAGATTAAGCCCTATGAGCCCTTCTTTGTGCCCTTAAACAATATTTTCATATTTTCTGCTTCCTGACTAGTTGGATTGCCAGATTATAAAATATGCAAGGCAGAGTTATATACGTTATATATATATATATATATATATATAGACTCACATTATTTTTATTTTTATTTTTAAAAAAAAGATGATGAATTCTAATATTTTATATTATCATTCAAATTTCTATGCTGCTAATGTGCAAGTCATTATGAATGTTTGCTATAAAGTTATTATATAATTTCATTTTGAATTGCTGCAATTCTTTTTGAACAGCCAATTCTTGCTAGATATCTTATATATTTATATAAATATATAATTTCGGTTAGCTAATGTTTTGCAACGTTAGCAAACTGCTTATTTTTTATGTGCTAAGATTATTAGTGCAACTGCGCATTTTCATAGTGTATTATCATTTTGAATTCTACTTATGTAGTTACACGATGCCTTTTTGTAAGAAATTCCATTTGATGCTGCAAGTTTATCATCTATCTTGGTCTCTATTGAAATTCATATTTAAAATGATCATATTACTGTACTACTATTAAGTTAATTGTTTAACATTATGTATAGTGTCAGTGTAATGTATTGATACTCACTTTATTAAGTTTTATTTTAAAAAAAATGATGAATTGTAATATTTTATAATGGCTATAATATATTGAAATTTTATTAAACCCCACAAAATAACCTAAAAGCAGCTATTTATAAAAGTTTTGAGTTATTACATTTTGGTAAATGTAATTTAAAAATTAAATTTGATTATTTAGGTTTTCAGTTAGGTCAAAATATTTTATGTACTATAAACATTCCCCAAATTACATTTTTCGCACTGTCTGCATGGGGTCATTACTGGAAAATGACTAATTAAGCATCCCACACCCCTTCTTAAAACCTTAAAAATAGATGAAATTTTATAAATGGCTATTAATAGGTACATAAAATTCAAAGTTTTCTACTACTATCACAACAAAAAGCTGCAAATTTTGCAAGAAAATAAAGATTATTTAAATTTATTAAATAAAGCATGTTCATTAAGATTTTTACTGAAAAACAGTGGAACGTCCAAACATTTTCTGCTTCCTGATTGGTTTGGTTAAGACGTTAAGAGTGTCAATAATAATGCAGGATTATAAAATATGCAATGTCGTGTTATGAAAAAAATAATTAAAGCTAAGTTTTTATTGGTTATTTTTTTATAAACCAAAAACATTGAAGAGTGTCCGTTACTGGCACATCTACCCTACATTTTATCTTACACAGTGGGTCTTGTTGAATGTGACATTGACATTTACAAGCCTAGTCATTGTATGCAGGTGGTCACTTTAATGTTTAATGAATAATTAGATACAGATCATTTAAAGTTTTAGTTTCGTTATGTGTTATAACGTAACAGAATTATTTTTTTTCCTAAGTGAAAATATAATTTGACTTATGTAAATATTATATATATATTTTTTATTATCTACAGTTTCCCTACAAACCATTTGCGACCCCAGTGGATAAATGCCATTAGACGAAAAGATTGGAATCTTAGTGCACATTCTAGAATATGTTCTGAGCACTTTGTTGAAAGTGATTTTGATAGAACATTATCCAGAGTTAGAATAAAGGATCATGTAGTGCCGCCTGTGTTCAAAAACTTCCCTAAATATTTGCAACAAGTGAGTCATTGTAAATTCAGTTTTTTTTTTTTAAGTGTTTTATTGCTTCATTTTAATATAATATTCATATTAAATGGGGGTTCAAGAAGGCAGAATCTCTTGCTAGCAAAAAGGAATTAAGGCTAATGTCAGACAAACGTCTATTTGCATGCTTTTTGTTGTTTTATGAAAAAGAAACCCCTGCTAGTTAAGGAGTTTCTTTTTCATAAAACAACAAGAAGCGTGCAAATAGACGTTCATCTGACTTTAGCCTAAGAGTTTCAACTTGTCTCTTTGGAAAATACTGATTTTTTTTTTTTTTTTTTAGATTGAATTATTTTCTTAATTGTTCCATAATTACTTTTTATGTTACTATTTTAAAATTATCTTGTGCGAGTACTTCTAATAAATTCATTACTTAGCTTATTTCATTTTTATATTCTTCAATTTTTTAAAATGAAGCCTGGTCTGTGGGCTACAGATGCATTTGTTCTAAAATCTTGCTTCTAGATTTTCTCCTTGGCAGAGTCAGATAATATAGACGAACACACGAACGCCGTTCGCAGAAAATTTTCAAAGTTTGCAAACAGTTCTGATGGGTTTTTTTTTTACAAATTTTTCATAAAAAAAATTATTAAGACCCCAGGCGGAGAATCTGTGCGAGGCCCGTTGCAGACTTGTGAGAAGGTTTGCAGATAAAAAAAAGCTATTTAGAAATTATTTGCCATGTACCATAGAAGAAGCGCCGTGGCATATATATTTTTAAAACTTAAAATTATTGGAAGTTTATGCCGGAACGGCAGGTACAATGCTTTTTTTTTTTTTTTGGCTAGAGCCGGTAGCAGAAACAGTGCAGCACCAAAGCAGGTGCTGCAGATTATTTTAGGCTTTGCAGATTAATTTAACAGATTAAAAATAAATTTTGTGTTGAAAAGTAAATGTTAGATGTTGATCTCTTTTAAATAAAGTTTATTTGGTTGGAAATTTTAACGAATGTTTATGCGCTTGGTTAGCATTTTTCTGCGATTTGCAGAGACTTTTTTACATTCGAAAGGGGAATTCGGTTTTAATATCTTAGTAAACATTATCCTCTTTTCAATAAAGTCTAATTCAGAAAACTGGAGGAGGGGGGGGGGGGGGTTGAGAGCATGTAATGTAATGTGAGGGATTGGAAAGTAAGACTTTTTCACTTTTGCTGTTAGCGGCGATATAGGACTTAGGAGGGGTGTGGAGTTTTTCTGCAGAAAATTTTTAAGAAATTATTTAAGTTTGCAGACAGTTTTACATTTTATCTCAGTCTGCTCCTTGGGTGTTTTTTCTGTCGGTGCCCGTGTCCAACCTGTAAATTTATTTTCCAGTCACAAAACTGTCTTATAGTACATATTAAGATATGTATAGACGTATATTACTCTTTATAATGTATGTGCAGTTGAAATAATCTGATTCATTATGTAATATATTTTCTTTATAAAAGTGAAATTTAAAGCTGTAATACCGTATATTATGCTATTAAATTATTCTCATTTTAATCATCATTTTTTATACAGTAAATTCTGTCTAAGGCGGACTCTGTATAAGCCGGAAATCTGTCTACTGCAGAAAATTTTTCAAGTCCCGGCGAACCCATTAATTACATTAATTCATGCTGCGTAAGGCGGAATCTGTCTAACGCGGAAACGGAAAGCTTTTTAAGGTCCCACCGAAACCAAAATTTTGAATAAGGCGGAAAAAAGGATAATTTAAAAATGAAAGCATTTTGTTTATTAAACTTTAAAACTGATAAGTCAAATACTCAATGTCGTGCATGTTAGTTAAATTCCGTAACACTTTGAAAAAGTTAATTTAAAAGGACAGAAACTGTTTAAATTTTAAGGAATTTATGCTTGTGCCATTTTTTCATATGCAAAATTATATTTAAAAGTTAATATTTCTAGTAGAACGAACATTTATCATAATATATATTTTCGAAAGTGCAATATATTATACTTTAAGGATGTACTCAAATTCAAAGTTATAACTTGTAGTTGAGCGTTCTGTCTCATTTTCGAAGTTTATTGGGTTTATTTTTTTTTTTATTTTTTTTTATTTTTTATTTTTTTTGTGTGTGTGTGTAAATTTCCAATTCGCATGTATTACAACAGTACTAAGAAATTGAATAGCGTTTCTCATTTATCTATAAAGACAAAAGATCTTTCCGAATTTCAGTTTTCAACCGATTTTTGAGTCAGGAAAATCAATAAAAAATCATCAAATTCGAGAGGGTTTTTTTTTTTTTGGGGGGGGGGGGGTGAGCTTTTTTGCATAAGCCGGAATATTGTCTACCACGGAAATTTTTCTCAGTCCCGATCGATTCAGCCTTAGACAGAGTTTACTGTATTTATTATTTTTTATTATTATTATTGCTTTAATACATACTTATAATTACCAGAAGAAGAAGCCTTCACCAAGATTAGCTTTTTATACAAGCTTAATAACATATAAAAAATTAATTGCATTCCCAGTATATTGAGTTAGAGCATGGACAGACAAACCGAATTCATAAATACTCATCATACAGTTGTAAAGTGTTAAAAATGACCAAAATATTTTGCAATATATTAGTATTCATAATAAATATACCTTTGTTCTCAATATATTTTTTAAACATTTATATATATATGTATAATAGAGATGAGAATGGCTCAGCTTAGGCTCCAGTTCAGTTTTTATACTGATCTTCAGGATACTTTCCAGTGGTTGGGTATAAATAATGAATTTTCTATTTTAAACAGATTTTCAGGAAACAGTGTTATGAGGGAATATTTAGAATTAATACTTCTATCTAACAAGTCTGAAATTGTATGCCAAACGTGGCAAATGAAGTGCGTTTGTACTATAACTAATTTTATAAATATTTAGCAAGATTGGACAATTAATTCCCATTGTGGTAACGCTGATACTTTTTTTTTTTTTTTTTGTTTTAAATATTTTATTTTTATATTACTGCAAATGTTTCATTATTGTCACAAACTATTGTCATATCGCATGCTGATAGGTTGAAAAATACATTTTTTGTTCTATTTGATAAGGAAGATTTAAGTTATGCAATATTTTGAATAGAAGATGTGGGCACAAAGTAAAAGGCGCTAACACATGTCACAATATCTTGCTTTAATTTCAGCTCTGTTTACTCTATTTTTACTATTTCGTATTTAAAGGCTTAAAATTTTCTAATTTACACTTTTATATTAAAATATATACTGTTAAAAGACTTTTAATTTTAAGCTGTAAGCAAATGTATAATGGCTTAAAAGATATATTATTACACAAGCTTTTTTTGAGCCCTGATAGCCCTGATAATATACTAGATTTTTTTTAGTACATACTATAAATGCTACTTATTTTATAATTCTGTGAAAGCAAATTGCTATCCACTTCAGTGATGCATGTACCTCATTGTGTTTTAGGTATTGTATCAATAAAATGCACAACGAATGATTTTTCCTCATAGACCATAATGTCATGGAAATCTTTTGTGGTAACCCTGTAAACAAACTATAAATGCTATATACTTCATTTTCAACACTGAACATTCTATAGTAAACTTTAATAACATATAAAAAATTAATTGCATTCCCAGTATATTGAGTTAGAGCATGGACAGACAAACCGAATTCATAAATACTCATCATACAGTTGTAAAGTGTTAAAAATGACCAAAATATTTTGCAATATATTAGTATTCATAATAAATATACCTTTGTTCTCAATATATTTTTTAAACATTTATATATATATGTATAATAGAGATGAGAATGGCTCAGCTTAGGCTCCAGTTCAGTTTTTATACTGATCTTCAGGATACTTTCCAGTGGTTGGGTATAAATAATGAATTTTCTATTTTAAACAGATTTTCAGGAAACAGTGTTATGAGGGAATATTTAGAATTAATACTTCTATCTAACAAGTCTGAAATTGTATGCCAAACGTGGCAAATGAAGTGCGTTTGTACTATAACTAATTTTATAAATATTTAGCTCTTGGTGCAATAGCTGTTGCGTTCTTATGAAAAAATGCATGAATAAAAAAATGTATCATGATTATATATATATAAATTCAGTAATATGGATTTAATGACTTCATCTTAAATAGGGTGTCATCACCATGGCAACCTAGAATCATTACCTATCATTGGATGTCATTGAATTAATAACAATAGGATTTAATAAAGTAATCACTATGGCAACATAGAATAATTAGCTATAATGGGATATCATTGAACTACTTATGATAGGATTTAATAGAATGAAGAAAACTTTTATTGATATCTTTTTAAGATTTGATTCGATTTTCATAAAATTTGAAAGGAGTTGATGAAACTCTGCAACGATTCTATATATTAAATTTCAAACCATTCGGTTGGGTAGTTTTTGCGCTGTTATTACGTGGACAGACAGAAACTATCGTTGCTAAGTATTTATATAATTATGAACGCACCTAAAAATAGAGATTTTTAAATGAGAAAATCAAATATCAAAAAATTACAAAATATTATTACTCTTCAATTGAGTACTTTTGCTATCAGGTGTATCGAAATTCAAATCGTTTTGCTCGGGTTTTGAAAAAGAGCCTAAGTTCATCTCTAATGTACCGGGTGTCCCAAAAAGGACTGACTGATTTAAAAATTCAATAACTTGCAAACGCTGACAGATATTTAAAAAATTCTTGCAGGAGGTTTATGCATAAGGTCAAAAGTTTTATTACAGTGATTTTCGATTTTAGTTTGAATTACAAACAATAGATGGCGCTGTAAGCAATAGTCGCTAAATACAGGCTCGATTTCTAGTCCTTTCTCTTGTTCCATGCTGAAAAAGGAGATGGAAATGTATTATCCGGGCCACGAAGTACCAAAAATCGAGCCTGAATTCAGCGTCTATTGATCGCAGCGCCATCTATTGTTTGTAATTCGAACTAAAATTGAAAATCACTGTAAAAAAACTTTTGACCTTATGCATAACCCTCCTGCAAGAATTTTTTAAATATCTGTCACCGTTTGCAAGTTATTGAATTTTAAAATCAGTCAGTCCTTTTTGGGACACCCGGTATAAATGTAATTATTAAATTCTGTTAAACATTTTCAGAAGAAAAGCTGCCGAAAACCAACAAAGTATTTAACTACAAGGAATATAAATCCGCAAGTTCCTCTTTCACTTTCTCAGCAGGACTTGACATCAAATTTGAATGATGACATAGCTTTAATTTTAATGGATGAAGTTGTGGAACCATCTCCTTCAGATTCTTTGCCATCTTACACTTCTTGCCTGGCAGAACAATTACATGTAATCCCTGACAGCGTAGATTTGTCTCCCCCTTCACCATCAAAAGATTTTTATAAGTGGAAATTGAAAGAGATGGAACAAAAGATGAAGAAATTGCAAAGAAAAGTGAAGACAGAAAAGCAGAAAAATAGAAGACAGAAAAAAAAAATAGTCAATTTATCCATTATTTTGTCAGCCTTGCAGAAACAGCAATTTATGAGCGAGGATGATTTTGAATCATTATCATCGGCTTCTGCACCCTTCGCAGAAATTTTATCACGGCTATTAGCCAAAAAAAGAAAAAATATGAAACGCCAACTTCCTACAAAACTAAGGTCGTTTGCCTTAAACCTACATTATTATTCCCCTAGAGCTTACAACTATGTTCGCAAAACATTCATCTCCTGCTTACCCCATCCTAAAACCATATCAAAATGGTACTCTTCTGTGAAATGTCAGCCAGGATTCACAGAAGAAGCATTTGAATGTCTTAAATCAAAATCTGAAGATATGCCAACTCCAGTATGCACATTAATTTTAGATGAAGTGGCTATCTGAAAGCATCCATGCTTTGATGGAAAAATTTGCCATGGATACATTGACTTTGGAGGCAAACATGATGATAGTCAACTGGCTAAAGAAGCCCTTGTATTCATGGTAGTTAGCCTCAATTATGACTGGAAGATACCTGTCGGGTACTTTTTACTCGACGGTATTACTAGCTATCAAAAAGCAAACCTTGTGGAGCAATGTTTGAAACTTCTACATGAGGCTAAAACAAATATTGTTTCACTAACTTTTGATGGCTTGAAAGCAAATATCAGCATGGCAACAAACTTAGGATGTAACCTACGGGATATCGATAATATGGTGACAACTTTTCCACATCCATCAACTGGTGAAAAAATTGCAATTTTTCTTGATCCGTGTCACATGTTAAAATTGATTCGGAATTGTTTAGGTGAGAAAAAAATAATTTTTGACCATGAAAATAAGGCTATTGAGTGGAAATATATTGCCAATTTGTTTGATGAGCAAACAAAACAAGGTCTTCATCTTGGCAACAAAATCAAATCCAGCCATATACTTTATTTTAAACAAAAAATGAAAGTTTCTCTCGCCACACAAACATTGAGTGACTCTGTCGCTCATGCTATGGAATTATGCGATCGAAAACTCAAGCTTAAAGAATTTGATGGATGTCAGGCGACTGTAAAATTTATCAAATTCTTTAATAAGCTGTTTGATTTGTTTAATTCCAGAAGCATGAAGCAATTATACCACAAACAGCCTGTAAGCAGAGCCAATTTAGATGAAACTGTGGCATTTCTGAAGGAAGCAGACTCTTATATAAATGGTCTGCGAGTCCGGAGCAGTAATCAACTGTCAGAAAGCATTCTCTTGTCTAACCGAAAGACTGGCTTCTTAGGTTTCAAGATTTGCATTTTAAGTTTATTGCATCTGATTGAAGCATTAATCCAAAAAGATGTGATGGAATTCATTCCTTTGTACAGGCTCAGCCAAGACCATCTTGAGCTCTTTTTTTCTCAAATAAGATTTATGGGTGGAGCAAACAATAACCCTACAGCGCGCCAGTTCAAAGCTGCTTATAGGAAATTGTTAATCCATTCAGAGATCCAGAACTGTACAACTGGTAACTGCATATCACTGGAAGAGGTAAATATATTATATGTACATAAAATTGATATATTGTTACTTCAGAGTAGTCAATTGAACTGGAAAGGAAACTTAAACTTTGCATGCTTGGGAAGAGACAAGTTAATATTTTTGGAAGAGCAGGAATTTTGAGGAATATTTTTAAAAAGGTAGAAATCCATGAAAATCTGAAAGATTTTCTTACTTATTCATTGATATTGTTCTTCAGAACAGTATTAACTCTGTTGTATGGATTTTTTCCCCCATCAAAAAATATAATTTATTTCTGAATGAAAAGAAAATGTGGAATATGTGTAAATATTAAAAAAAATCCAATAATAGTAATATTTATATTTTTTACTTAAGAATAAAATAGGTGTAAATTATTAAGAAACTTATTGAATATGCTGTAAAAATAATTGATAAAAAGGGCTAAAGAATTGAACATGTAATTTATTACAAAAAAAAAAAAAAAAAAAAAAAATGAAAGGAGAAAGTTTTTTCTCTCTAATAATAAACTTCCTTAAAATCTCTTTTGTGTTTCAGTATTTAATTCTTTTTCATGTTTTATGTATTTGTAATCATTTATTATTATTTTTTTTTTAGATACCAATATTAACCTGCAGTTCTAGCAGAAAATCTTCAGATGCAATAAATCCTGTTCCGGCTCAACGATCTACTGACGGAGTTGTCACTGAGTTTCCTGATCATGATTATGCCATTCACTCTAATCATCTTTCAGAATTCGTTAAAGAGTGCATTGCATATATGTCAGGGTCAATCGTTCGACGGATCAGCAAAACCCTCAAATGTGATGTATGTTTACATGCATTATATGGTGAAGCTGATCCGACTTCTTTAACATCACTCAAAAGTAAAGGACGATTGTCTCATCCCTCAATTGACGTAATTGAGGTATGCAAGTGCTGTGAATCCCTTTTTCGCCTGACAACGAATTCTGGAACAAGTACTAAGCTAAACGTGCTGAAATTTACAAATGCTGCAGTAAACAGCCTTGATGAAAGTAACTTTTTTGAATTGCTGGAAACCCATATTTGTGACAAGTCTCCGATAAATAACCATCGAACATATCTTATTAAAGAGATAGCACATTGTTTTTTCAAGCCCGTATAGGCCATTTTTCTAAAAGACAGATTGATTCCCCATCAATCAGGAGCATTTGTACAAAAATACCTTTGTTTAAAGGCCAGTGATCATAACATCTTTATTGTATATTTATTAAATATAAATTTTGATCTATAGTAGTTACAGCGCACATTTTTTAGATGAGTTTGTTTTAGTGTAAAAAAAAAATTGTCAACATAGAGAAATTTTTAACAGTTAATGTTTTTAAAAGTATAAATTCTTATCTAAAAACTAAAATTTTTATTTATATGCAAATTGGTGCTTTTATAGGACCAATGGATGGAAGGCTATATTTCTGCACCTTTCCAAAGAGAATTATTCGTGTTTGGTTATTAAAAAGCTGTGAAAGGCATGGTTTTTCTATATGTAAAGCCACAATAGGTAATTTATATAAAATAGAAATTTCGTTCCAGCTGCTTATAACTCGAGTTCTACTGAATGGATTTTGATGGAACTTGCACTGTTAGTTTGATAATGTTTCAAAGATAGTTTTAGTATATAAAATATTGTTCTACATTGCTTATGACATTTATAGAGACATGTGGAAGATTTTTAAAAAAATATTTTATTGTAGAATCTTTATTTTTTTATTTTCAGCATATATTTGTATAGATTTGATAAATTGTTCTTGAAACTCTGCGCTTTTGAATTGTTAGTTTTTAAATGAGTACTTTTGCACTAACAATATTGATTTTTTTTCAAATATTTGACTTGCCGCCATATATGCTTGGCAACAGTAGTATTGATATAACATATAAGTACGGAACATTTAAATTGAAACATATGGACTATAATGCATAACATCAGCATGAATAATCTTTCTACTTCTGCTATAAATATATAAAATGCAAATGAGAATTTCATTCCGGTTGCTTATAACTCGAGCTCTGCTGAATGGATTTTAATGGGGCTTGCACTGTTAGTCAAATAACATTTCAGAGAAGGTTTTAGTATGCTGCATATCATTCTATGTTGATCAGTTATTATGGGGAAAATTCTACAATTGTGTCAATCCGATTATGAAAAATTGGCCTTTTCAAAAAGTACTACTGAACAGATTTTGATTAGACACTGTCAGTTAGATACTTTTTCCGGCACACTTTCGGTATTTTCAAAAAAAAAAAAAAAAAAAGAAAAAATTCCATGTTACTTAGTTATAGAAATATGGGGGAATGTTCTATAATCAGCTGAACCCGATTGATTACAAATGATTGGATTTTTTTTTTTTTTTTTATGTCCTATTGGATGGATTTTGATGCGACTTCCAATGTTAGATACATTTTCAGGGATTGTTTTAGTATATTGCATATTGTTCTAGGTTGCTTAGTTATGGAATTATGTGGGAAACTTCTATAATCAGGTGAACAGATTATGAAAGATTGGGCTTTTAAAAAAGTTCTACTAGATGGATTTTGATGAAATTTGAAAAGTTAGTTAAATACTTTTTGATTAAAAAAAAAATCCTCCAAGCCAAAGGTCTGTTGTTAAATTGAGAAAATGTTCAATGTCAACTGTTAACAAAATCCTTAACACTGATTTTAATTTTAAAATTGAACATTCAAATCACAAATATTTTATGCAAGTTAAGTTCTGTAAGTACTATGAAAATCATCTAAAAAATGTGCGAACACCCTCTGTAGTTTAAAAATGTATATTTTTTATGTTTTATAACTTGTTTCTTGCAACCTGAAAACATTTAATAATTCTTGTTTTTTAAAGTGTCAGATGATTTAATATGATTGTTTTTATATAATATGAAACTGTGATATATGTATGTGTAAAAAAATAATGTAGTAAAATACACTTGTCATCATATTATCCATATTTGAGGTTACATCCTAAGTTTGTTGTAATTAGACAATGAACTTAATTTGGTGTCATCAGACTTGTAATTTTTGCAAGATTTAGCTTGATGATGTTTTTTTTTTTTTTTTTTTTAGATCAGTGTTATTTAAATTTCATTTCTTTATTTTGTTTGTCATACTGTGTTTATACTGTCATATAGCCATTTACAGTGTGCTGCGGCCTTTTAGATAATTATCATAAATGTTATTTATTGATAGTTATTCAAATTATGTGAATATTAGAGAGCATATTGTTGTCTGAAAAGAAAAAGATAATGTAGTAAAAGAAAGTTGTCATCATAGTATCCACATTTGAAAAGTTACATCCTAAGTTTGTTGTAATTAGACAATGAACCTAATTTGGTGTCATCAGATTTGTAATTTTTGCAAGATTTAGATTGATGATGTATTTTTTTTTATTATTTAGTACATCAAAGTGTTATTTAAATTTAATTTCTTTATTTTGTTTGTCATATATCAATTTACAGTGTGCTGCAACCTTTTAGATAATTGTCATAAATGTTATTTATTGATAGTTATTTAAATTAATTATGTGAATATTAGAGAGCATATTGTGGGCTGAATAGAAAGTAATGTAGTAAAAGAAAGTTGTCATCATAGTATCCATATTTGAAAAGTTACATCCTAAGTTTGTTGTAATTAGACAATGAACCTAATTTGTTGTCATCAGCCTTGTAATTTTTGCAAGATTTAGATTGATGATGTATTTTTTTTTTAATTTAGTACATCAAAGTGTTATTTAAATTTCATTTCTTTATTTTGTTTGTCATATTGTGTTTATTAGGGATGCACCGGATATTGATTTTGCCGGATATCGGATACCGGATATCCGAAGCTCCTTTGTCTGCCGGATTCGGATATCCGGCCCTAGATATGTTTTTAGTTATATATTGAATTATTTCTCTATATAATGTCATTTCAAAACAATAAATTACAAACATGTTTCACACATCATTGAAACATTTTAAATGTATTGAAATATAATTTACAAAAACTATATCTCTTTGAATATCAGGGCTTGAATTCAAGCTTTCCCAAGAGGGGAGTTTCCTACCCAAAATTTATAAATGCAGGGGAGTTGAACTGTTAGAAAGGAAAAAAAAAATCTTTACACCCGTTATTACTTTCTTCTATCTTCAATAGAAGAAAGTATTGTAATCGAAATTTTTTTCGACTTCCGGTTTTCGACGGATTTACATGTTTTAGGGGTCAGAGATTCCAAAAAACATGTTTATAGAAAATGTCTGTCTGTCTGTGTGTCTGTCTGTCCGTCCGTCCGTCTGTCGCCATTGTACCATCAAAAAGTGTATGAAGTTATGCATAGAATTAAACCAAAATTTTATTTTAAGTTTTTGGCTATGGCAAGCAGGTCCTCCTGGAATTTGGAAAAAATTCGCCGGTAGGGGGCGCTGATATAGCAATTTTTGTGCGATTTTGAATATTGTACCATCCAAAAGTGTACGGAGTTATGCATGGAATTGAACCAAATTTTTATTTTAAGTTTTTGGATATGGCAAGCAGGTCCTCCCTGAATTTGGAAAAAATTCGCCGGTAGGGGGCGCTGATATAGCAATTTTTGTGCGATTTTGAATATTGTACCATCAAAAAGTGTATGGAGTTATGCATGGAATTGAACCCAATTTTTATTTTAAGTTTTTGGATATGGCAAGCAGGTCCTCCCTGAATTTGGAAAAAATTCGCCTGTAGGGGGCGCTGTAAATGCGATTTTGAATATTGTACCATATAAAAGTGTATGAAGTTATACATAGAATTGAACCAAATTTTTATTTTAAGTTTTTGGATATGACAAGCTGGTCCTCCCTGAATTTGGAAAAAAATGCACCGATAGGGGGCGCTGTAATAGCGATTTTGAATGTTGTACTCTCCAAAAGTGTATGAAGTTATGCATAGAATTAAACCAAATTTTTATTTTAAGTTTTTGGATATGGCAAGCAGGTCCTCCCTGAATTTGCAAAAAAATTCGCCGTTAGGGGGCGCTGTAATAGCGATTTTGAATATTGTACCATCGAAAAGTGTATGAAGTTATGCATAGAATTGAACCAAAAAAATTTTTTAAGTTCTTGGCTATGGAAAGGAGGTCCTCTCTTAATTTGTAAAAAAATCGCCCGCAGAGGGCGCTGTAATAGCGATTTTTGTGCAATTTTTGTGCCATTTTGAATATTGTACCGTCAAAAAGTGTATGAAGTTATGCATAGAATTGAACCAAATTTTATGTGTTTGTTTTTGGTCATGTCACGAAGGTCCTCCCTGAATTTGGAAAAATTCTGCCGGTAGGGGGCACTATAATTGCGATGTCTGTACCATTTTCATTATTGTACCATCGAAAAGTGTATGAAGTTATCCATATAATTGAACCAAATTTTGTGTGCATGTTTCTGGCTATGGCAAACAAGTCCTCCCTGAACTTGAAAAAATTCCGCCAGAAGGGAGCGCTTTAATTCCGATCTCTGTGCCATTTTCATTATTGTACCATCGAACAACGTATAAAATTATGCATACAATTGAACCAAAATTTTTGTGCTTGTTTTTGGCTTTGGCTAACAGGTCCTCCTAGAATTTGGAAATATTGCGCGGTAAAGGGGTTCTGTGCTAGCGATTTTTGTATACTTTTCTTGATTTTTCTTAGTTCTATTGTGCATCGGCGGCTCATGCAGCGGCGGGAACTCGCTTCCTGCTAAGCCGGCTATTCGCAAACAGCTGATAACAACAAAATAAGGAAAAATTAATAATTTAAAAAAATATCATGATATAGATTAACTCGTTTTTAGTCCGTCTAATTGACTTGAGCAGAAATTTAAGATGAAAATCAAAGTTGGTATAGTATTGAACTAATAATATTGAAGTATTAACATGTGTAACTAGGTTTTGAAATATTAAGATGTATAAGATAGAAGTAAGTTTTGGGATTGGCACATCCAACTAGTTTTTTATGTGCTACTTAAAGAATTACATTTATACAGACATGACAAAATACCATTGAAACAATTTAAATTAACAACTCAAGATAATTATTCAAAATTTTTATTTTATTAAAACAAAGGAACAGAATCAAGCTTTATATATACCATGTCTATTTTTCAATTTTCACCCAATGATATGGGCAATTAACAATCGGGTTGCTAAATGAATTTCTTAATTTAGATTTTTTTCCATTTTGCATACTTTAGCCTCTTTCAGAAGTTACACTTTTGACAAACAGTACAGAGCGATTTTATAACTTTAGAAATTATCGGAAACACATGGTTATGCTCTCTTAAAAAGTTTTAGAAAACTTTGTAAAATCTGATGTGCATTAATTTTTAACTTACATGAATAATGCACATCTGTGATGGTATGTCACTTCTGAACAAATTTTTTTATTATATCCTTAATGGAATTATAGTCAAAACTGTAATCACTGGTATTTTCGTTAATTAAACTATGTTCTACGCATTGGAATCTACGCTATGAAATCCATATCCAAAGTTTGAAAAGGGAATAGTCAATTGATTTCTTCTATTACACGAGAAAAGGTTGATTTCAAAAAGTCATGTCCTAATTTCTGTTAATTGCGAGAAACAACTAGTTTGTTGTTTCTAATTATGTTTTTTTTTTTTAAGTTCATCAAAGTTATTTTTTTTTCATGTGCATCACAAGTGTAATCTCATTTTGTTTAGTGCTGACTATTGGCCAGTTTGATAGAGCTTAGTCTCCAGTGGCCGTTGCTGCCCTTTTAGTTATTTCCTATTTTGGGCAGACAGGTAAAACATCGCAAAATACGTAAAACGGTCATAGAAAAAACATTGCTGATTTCGTCAATCATGGTGAAAATAAATAAAATAATTTGTCGATTGGTTGCGAGAAAAAAACTGAAGTTCATGGGAAATCGACAGTGGGAAAATATCACAAAATTCGTCAATCGATCATGGAAAACCATCGTGAAATTTACCAGTCCGTCACGAGCAAATACTGTGAAATTCCTCAGCTGGTCGCAGAAAAAAAATGCAAAATTTTTCAATCGGATGCAGAAAAACAATCGTTACTTTCATCAGTATGTCACAAGAACAAACAGGGAAATTTGCCAATCGGTCACAGAATAAAATTTCTAAATTTGTCAATTGATTGCGAAAAAAAAAAATTATGAAATTCACCAATCTATCTCCAGAAAAAAAATCAAGAAATTCGTACAGTCGGTCGCGGAGAAAAATCGCAAAATTTTTTTGTCAGATGCAGAGAAACAAACAGGAATTTTGTCAATTTGTTGTAAGAAGAAACTGTGAAATCTGCCAATTGATAGTGGAAAATATCACGAAGTTTGTCAGCCGGTCCTGAGACTTCATCGTCGTTTTACAAAGAAACATTTTCGGAAAATGATTTTTTTTAAAACAGGAGTCTCCCGCCCCCAATATTCTTTAGGGCACAAATCCTACCATCCCATCTCGAAATTCATGTATCTGCCATTCAAGCCATGTAATGCATATTAATAATGTTGTATAAAAAATGTTATTTAAACATTAAAATATTCTGTTTATTTGTACAATGAAATGCTGATAATTGCTACTGGATTTGGATATGGGATTGAGTATATTGATAATTGCTAATAATTAATTTGTACAATGAAATGCTGATAATTTGTTTAACAAATTTTAACCAATTAAATATGCCTATAATTGTAGAGTATTTTCACAAAGAAATACATACATTCTTTTTATAATTTAAACATAAAATATCTACTAATATACCCATGATTAAAGAGTGATTTTCTCCAAATAAAGGTTTAGTTGATGCCTTTTTTCTGTTTTAATTATTTAATAGTGTTTTGCTTTGAATCACATTTAGTTTTATTTTAAGTTAAATTACTGTGATATTTATAAGTAAAAAGAAAATTACTTTTAATTTTAAATATTTTATTTATAATGAAGTTACAAACAGACTTGCATAAAACCAAAAACTTTCTGCGCACATAAATATTGGGTCAAAAACTTTCTGCAAATTTAATGTTTAATAAAATGACGTGTTATATTACTTTGACTGTATGAATTTTAAATAGTAGTTTTAAAATAATTGCCGTTTAATTTAAAAATTAATTAATATTAATTACAGAATAATTATGTTGGCTAAAAAAATAATAAAACTAAAAATCCATGATATGAAGGGGTGAATTCTTATCAGTTATTTTGTCAATGCATTTAGAAACAGCCCAATCCTTAATATTGTGACCTCTTCTCACAAAATGCAATAATGGACATTGCTTCTGAAACAACGGAATCGCATTTTGTAAGGAGAGGTCCATTCTTAGGTATCATCATTAAAGAGACCGATGAGTTTTTATTGCAGCCCTTTGACGAAATTCTCATTTTTTTCCGCGATCATTTGGCGAAATTTCCGTTTTTCCGCGATATTTTGACGACATTTGCATTTTTTTAGAGATCCTTTGACAAAATGCGCTTTTTTTCTCCTATCCTTAGATGAAATTTGCATTTTTTCGCGATCTTTTGACGAAATTCAAGCTTTTTTCACGGTGTTTTGACGAAATTCGCAATCCTTTGATGAAATTAGTTTTTTCCGCCGTTCTTTGCCGAAATTTTCATTTTTTTCATGATCTTTTGACAAAATTTCGTGCTTTTTCCGCTATGCTTTTACGAAATTAGTTTTTTTCCTGCGCTTTTACACAAAATTTGCTTTTTTCTGCGATTCTTTGATGAAATTCGCTTTTTTTTTTGCAATCCTTTGATGATATTCGTGTTTTTTCTGTGGCCTTTTGAGAAAATTCATTTTTTTTCACGATCCTTTGACAAAATTCGCGCTTTTTCCGCTATGTTTTACGAAATTCATTTTTTTCCCTGCACTTCTTTGACGTAATTTGCGTTTTTTCTGCTATTCTTTGACAAGAAATTCTTTTTTGTCCATGATTATTCTTTAAAGAAATTAGCGTTTTTCCGCGGTCCTTTAACAAAATTTTCATTTTTTCCGTGATGCTTTGACAAAATTGGGTATTTTTTCTGCGAACGATTGACGGAATTGGTTTATTTTCGGCGATCATTTGTTGAAATCCGCAATATATTTCAGTGATTTTTTTTGTGTCTGAATTTTCGGACTGATGGGCGATTTTTTTTTTTTAATTTTCGGAACCGAATGCCTTAAATTTTCGGAAAATTCGGAACAGAATCACCCCTATCAAACAATAAATAAATCGTACATAAAATTGGAGAACATTTTTAATTTTTCGGTATTTAAAAAAAAAATACAAGAACAAAAAATACTTTTCTTTTCTAAGAAATTTTCCGCAAAGTTCCGAATTTTGCGGAAAATTTTCCGCGCACGGCGTGCGGGAGTGCGTCTATATTATACAACTCTGGTTACAAATATAACTAATTGGATGTGCCAATCCCAAAACTTTCTTCGATCTCATACGTCTTAATATTTCTAAAAGTAATTTTAAATGTTAATACTTCGATATTATTAGTTCAATATTATACAACCTTTGATTTTGATCTAAGATTTCTGCTCGTCAATTAATCAAAATAAGAATAAGTTAATCTCAATCATGATATTTATTAAAATCAATATTTTTTTTCGTTATTCTGTTGTACAGGGTTGGGTTTTTGACGTCAAAAACTGGTTTTTGACATGACAAGCGTCAAAAACTGGTTTAAACTGTCATAAACTGGTTTAAACTGTCGAAAACTGGTTTAAACCGTCGAAAACTGCCAAATACATGTAACACGCTAAAACATTTTAACAATAGATAAACATTAAATAAGTCAATGATCTATGTGATCTTTTATTGAAATTTAATAATTTAAAAATATATTATTTGCAATAAAATATTTTTTTTTTTTTTTGATTTTACAACCAGAAGAAAATAATTTTGTACAATTAAATAATCCGGATCAATTTTTACCCCGCAGCATGCTGCAGCACACCATGTGTTTAGCACATTTATTTACACCCAAAAGATTTTTGAGTTTAGAGTGTATGAAGCGTTAGAAAACAGTCTGTCTCTTAATTGATGCTGAGCTAGT
Source organism: Maratus speciosus (assembly GCA_963932465.1). Taxonomy (NCBI): domain Eukaryota; kingdom Metazoa; phylum Arthropoda; class Arachnida; order Araneae; family Salticidae; genus Maratus; species Maratus speciosus. The sequence continues at coordinate 235,027,012 of OZ010791.1, read as the reverse complement.
AGGACTTGATAGCAAAAGCATTGCTAGACGAGCAAGTTTTGAAGCAAGCTCAAAAAGCTGTTGCATTTAGTGATACCTTTGCACCAAACAATGGAGTCCTCCCTATAGCACTGAAATAGGAAGACTGGAAAGGGGATTCTTTAGCTTCATACACAATCAGTATGGGTAAGCATCCATAAACTCTCTCTGTAGCTCAAGCGCGAGCTAAATCAACTGATACAGCAGTCAACCCTTGCCCCTGATGGTTGGGATGCAAAGTATAAGCCAAACAATGGTATGGTTTCATGATTTTGTCCCTTCTATTATGCACTTTTTCAATATGGGCTTACAGGAATTTTCTTTTAGATGACTGAGCCAATTTTGTTCAGTTTTAAAATCGAAAACATTTTTATATATTGAAAGAAAGCATGTTTTAAAAAGATTTTGACTTTAAGCTTTTTTTTTTTTTAATTACTTCTGTTATTTTGTAAATGTTTGAAATTAATAATCCAATTTCAATTTTGAATGGAATGGTTATTGCCTAGACTAGAATAACATTGTTGCACATTATCTTGTTATATAAACAAAAAAATCTACACTATTCTAAGTTTTTTTTTCCTCATAAAAAAAGCTAGCTAATGCTTTAAGCTCTCAAAAGTAAGCGAAATTAAAACGATTTTAAGTAAGAGAAAAAATGTACAGCTCAGGTGAGCTTAATGTCTACTTTTTAGAAAAACACAATTTTACAAATAAATAAATAAATAAATAAAAATTTTACCCTGTTAAAAAGTTGTACTTAACAATAATACTTTACTATGTACTAATTACTGATATACAGTAACAGTGAATTTAAAATATTACATGAAATGTTGTCATGTGTGACATTTAATTTGAACTTTTACAGATCAATTTAGTATTTGAGGTTTTTGACATGACGGTTTAAACTATGGTTTAAACCCGACATAAACTGACACATGTCAAAAACCTGTCAACCCTGTAATTATTACTAATACTATATACTAATTATACAATTACAGTAATAGTGAATTTTAAATATTACATCTAATGTGTGACGTTTAATATGAAATTTTACAGATCACTGTAAGTATTTGAGGCTTTTGACGAGGTTTTTGACAAGGGGTTTTTGACATGACGGTTTAAACCACAGTTTAAACTGTCAAAAACTGACATGCGTCAAAAACCTGCCAACCCTGCTGTTGTACATCAGCTGATTGTGAATAGACAGCTTAGCAGGATGCGAAGTTTCCATGACTTCACGAGCCATCAATATACAGTACAAAAACTGCAAAAAATTGAGAAAATTTTACAAAAAACGCTGTCACAGTGACACCTTCTGGCGGAATATTTCCAAATTCAAGGAAAAACTGATGGCCATAGCCAAAAATATACACAAAAAATTGGTTCAATTCTATGCTTAGTTTCATACACTTTTCGATGGTAAAATAATGGAAATAACACAAAAATCATTATTATAGCGCCCTCTTCCAGCAGGCTATTTTCAAATTCAAGGAGGACCAGTTGGCCATAGCCAAAAACATACCCCTAAAAATTGGTTCAATTCTATGCATAACTTCATACAATTTTCGATGGTACATACAAGAATGAAAATGGCACAAAAATCACTGTTACAGCGCACCCTTCTGGTGGAATATTTCTAATTTAAAGGAGAACCTGCTGGACATAGCCAAAAACATACACAAAAAATTTTGTTCGATTATATGGATAACTTATTACATATTTAACAGACACTTTTCGACAGTACAAAAATGAAAATGGCACAAAAATCGTAATTACAGCAGCACTCCTTTCTGACAGAATGCTTCCATATTGAAGAAGGACCTGCTGGCCACAGCCAAAAACATACACAAAAATTTGGTTCAATTCTATGCATAACTTCATCCACTTTTTGATGGCACAAAAATCACAATTACAGCACCCCCTTCCAGTGGAATGTTCCAATATTGAAGAAGGGCCAGCTGGCTATAGCCAAAAATATTCACAAAAAATTTGGTTCAATTCTATGCATAACTTCATACACTTTTTGATGGTATGATGACAGACAAACAGACATTTTGTATAAGCATGTTTTGGGATCTCTGACCCCTAAAACGTCTAAGCCCACCGAAAACCAGAAATCGAAAAAAATCTCAGTTACAATACTTTCTTCTATTGACGACAGAACAAAGTAAAAATAGGCCTGTTTAATTGTTAAACTTAAAAGAGAGAAAGAAAATTAATAAAGTCATACTTTAATAAACAACTTCAGATTTTGTTTCACATTCTGAAAGTAAAGGTACAATTTTCTAAAAGATGTAAACATAAATTCTTAAATTTATTATAGAGAGTTCAAATACCAATGTTAGGAAAGCTGGTAATTCTTTAAACTTTTGGGAATTACCTTTTACTCATAAATAGTAGACTTACTTTCATATTTTGCATTATAAACAAGTCGTTCGGCATTGTTTGGGTCAAACGATTTCTCTTATCCTTATATATTTGCTTTGTTACGCATTGCCGGATATCCGGCAGAGAAGTCGGATATCCGGTGATTGTGATTCGGATATCCGACGGTATTTCGGATATTGAAAAATCAGCCGGATGTGCCGGATATCGGATATTTGCCGGATATCCGTTGCATCCCTAGTGTTTATACTGTCATATAGCCATTTACAGTGTGCTGCGGCCTTTTAGATAATTATCATAAATGTTATTTATTGATAGTTATTCAAATTATGTGAATATTAGAGAGCATATTGTTGTCTGAAAAGAAAAAGATAATGTTGTAAAAGAAAGTTGTCATCATAGTATCCACATTTGAAAAGTTACATCCTAAATTTGTTGTAATTAGACAATGAACCTAATTTGGTGTCATCAGACTTGTAATTTTTGCAAGATTTAGTTTGATGATGTATTTTTTTTTTATTATTTAGTACATCAAAGTGTTATTTAAATTTCATTTCTTTATTTTGTTTGTCATATATCCATTTACAGTGTGCTGCAACCTTTTAGATAATTGTCATAAATATTATTTATTGATAGTTATTTAAATTAATTATGTGAATATTAGAGAGCATATTGTGGGCTGAATAGAAAGTAATGTAGTAAAAGAAAGTTGTCATCATAGTATCCATATTTGAAAAGTTACATCCTAATTTTGTTGTAATTAGACAATGAACCTAATTTGGTGTCATCAGCCTTGTAATTTTTGCAAGATTTAGATTGATGATGTATTTTTTTTTAAATTTAGTACATCAAAGTGTTATTTAAATTTCATTTCTTTATTTTGTTTGTCATATTGTGTTTATACTGTCATATAACCATTTACAGTGTGCTGCGGCCTTTTAGATAATTATCATAAATGTTATTTATTGATAGTTATTCAAATTATGAGAATATTAGAGAGCATATTGTTGTCTGAAAAGAAAAAGATAATGTAGTAAAAGAAAGTTGTCATCATAATATCCACGTTTGAAAAGTTACATCCTAAGTTTGTTGTAATTAGACAATGAACTTAATTTGGTGTCATCAGACTTGTAATTTTTGCAAGATTTAGATTGATGATGTATTTTTTTTTTTAAATTTATTACATCAAAGTGTTTTTTAAATTTCATTTCTTAATTTTGTTTGTCATATTGTGTTTATACTGTCATATAGCCATTTACAATGTACTGTAGCCTTTTAGCTAATTATCATAAATGTTATTTATTGATAGTTATTTGAATTATGTGAATATTAGAGAGCATGTTGTTGTCTGAAAAGAAAAAAATAATGTAGTAAAAGAAAGTTGTCATCATATTATCCATATTTGAAAAGTTGCATCCTAAGTTTGTTGTAATTAGGCAATGAACTTAATTTGGTGTCATCAGACTTGTAATTTTTGCAAGATTTAAATTGATGATGCATTTTTAAAGTTTTTTAGTACATCAAACTGTTATCACATTTCTGTTTGATTTATTGTTTTAAATTATTTAATGTGCATTTTTTTATATAACATCAAACTGTGATATTTGCATATTTCTTTCAGTTTTGTCATTTAATTTTACACAATGTGTTGAAACATTTCAAATAGTTATAATTATTAAATTGAGATAATTATTTAAATATTATAGAGTAATGATTCAGTTGTAATGTATTAGTTGATGGAAATTCATAACTCTTTATTGAGAAAAATAGTACATGAAAAACTCTTATTTCTATATGTATTTTCTGTATGTATATGTTCTATACATATCTGTATCTTCTATTTTGGTAACACATGTAAATACTTTTCTTTTTATGCATGTACTTTAATTATTTCAAATAAATTTTTTTTGAAAAATAAACTGTTTAGCCTTGTTGTTGTATTACTACTAGCTTTTAGTATTTTATACTTTTAATTTCTAAAACTTTTAAAGTAGGACCTCAATAGGATGAAGAGTTATTGCAAAACAAGTTTTAATCTTGCAAAAATTAAAAGATAGCATTTGCACCTTAGACAGTAGTTAAAAAATTAACATAGATATTGGTAGTAGCTTTTGATATGATTAAGATCTTATTAAAAAAAAATTCAAGATTTAAAGCTGATATTACAAAAAATATTTCTCTTTTCTAAGCAAGGTGCAACTTACTATGCTTAATGAAAAAAGCATGTAAAGTATCAAAATAATGCTATAAAATCCTCTTAAAAAAAAAAAAAAAAAAAAAAAAAAAAAAAAAAAGATTAATTCAAAACTAAATTTATACAAGCCAAAATATTTTTCCAAATTTTTAAAATTGTGTTGGGTCAAAAGAACTTGTTTTAAAACACTTTAACATATTATTTAGCTTTTTAAGAAAATAAAATAACATTAACAGTAATCTTATAATATACAACATAAGAGTTAGAGAAAAACAAATTTATTCGCAAATGTAGTAAATTATTTCAAATGTATGAATATGTATATATTTTGTTGAACAAGATTTATTTTCCCAATTTCGAAACTTATCCATTTAATTCTGATAAAATACATGATTGCCAAAATTTGCAAAGCAATAAAATAGTATACAGTTAAGCATAAACATGTCTATTAGTAAGACTAGATGTTGCAAATATATCACTTTCATTACATATGTCTTTGCTTCTAAAAATCTTATAATTTTCAGAGTTTCACACAGACAGTTACTACTACTGCCCTTTGGTTTACAAAATAGTACTATTCTTATCCCTCATCTATAATGTTATCATCATTCTTATCCTTCATCTAAAAAAAGACCACTCTTCTTGACTCCCAGTCCAAAAAGTACTCCTTTTTGTATTTAAAAAAAAAAAAAAAACCATTCATTATTTTCATAAAACACTTCCCTGGCTTTGAAAATCAAGAGAATGTCTTGAAAATTAAAAGAGCCTTCAAGAATATGAAATATGACCTTTTCCCACCAGCAACACTCTGCCCTTTTATAAACTTGGAGGAAATGCTGTAATTATATACTTCAATCTTTCAAATTCAGCAGAAAATATACTTTTAAATAAAGTTCTATTAAAACCACCAATTTAACTTACCAATTTTTTTAAAATCTTGGATAATTAGTATTAATAAAAATTACAAAATTCCATGCTTTTGTGGTCAAAGAATGATGATTTTTTGTTAAATTGTAACACATAAAATCCAAAGGAAAGCTAGGCGTAATTAAAATTAAATTATCATAGAGCTAGAGCCTCATGAAGAATCCCCTTTTAACAGTACAAAATAAGAAGCAGCAATAGTTTACCTTTTATTTATTTTTTAACAATTTGAATTTAAGAAAAGGATTTCTTCAAAGAAACCTTAAAGTAGATGTTACATTTTAAAAGCTATTTCTATTTTTTTCAAATGGTGTTTTTTTACGTAGTACAATATTTTTTTTATTCATCGTGCAGTTTTTTTCCCAAGTTCACAAGATAAGTATTTTCAACAAAATTTTTGGGCACAGATGGCATATACACACCATATTGGCACGATTTTTTTCTGACGCCACTGTCATGTATGCACCGGGGTACTTAATTGGCACCAAAGTGTCGTAATTTTGCTTGATATGGTAACCCGGATGTTGTTTATTTATTAATAAATTGTTTATTTACATTTACTTTCTTTTTTTAAATTATATAAATTATTTTGATCTATAGTTACTAATTAACCATTTTTTTATTTATTGTTATTCCCTTTTTAAAAATACATATGTAACTGGTATTCGAAAACGAGATTTTCACCAAATTGGTGTCAGAAAAAAACCGAGCCAATGTGGTGCGTATATGACATCTGTGCCAACTTTTGAATGAAATTTTTAATTTAAGTTCTTTTATTTCACTGTGTGCTGAAGCTTTAGCAATTTTCGCTCAGTTTAATTTGATGGATTCCTAAAGCATTTAAGGCATAAAATTCTTGGATGAAAATTTGTAGTTTTTTAGAGAGGGAGGGATAAACTGTTCAATGTTGCAATTTGTTATTGCATAGAGAATAGGCAATTCAACATAGCAATGGTTTTAGACATTTGTTCTTACAACTCTAACTAGCTGTGTTTTGAGACCATTCATTAAAATTGACAATCTGTAGATGCATATAATATGCATATTAAAAACATTCTTGAGTTGTTCTGAATATACCTCTCCCCCCCCCCCCCCCCCCAACTTTCCAAACTTTTCTTTGTGACAGGTGTTACAAAATTGAAAAGTGCAGAAACAGAAAGAAATTTTACCGAATAGATATTTCACATTTATTTTGAAAGTTTAGGTTTAAATTTAATTCAGAAATTAAAAAAAAACTAAAGAGAAAATTGCACTTATATTTTGGCAAAGGGGATCTGGAAAATGGGTGTAGAAAAAATGTATCTAACAGTATAGTATAACAATTTTAGGAACCCTTTTATATTCGAAGAAAGAAACTCCATGCTATTTTGAGAGTAGTATGTTTTTGTCACAAGACTCAGAAAAGAGAAGGTTAACTAAAGAGATTAAGACAAAGACACAAAACAAGTTTTGAAAAGAAAGAAGGTCCTTATTCATAAATTTGTATTTCGGTGTGGGATAAAGGACAATGCAATAACTTTTAAATGAAAAATGTATGTACCTCCATTGGGAGAAAAAATTCCCAATATGTAGATATACATTTTGTTTTACAAAAGAGAAGAAAAAAAGAGGTTTGTAATATAAATTTGGCGTCCTCTCAATTTTCGTGCCCGGGGTGACTGCTCCCTTCGCACGGCCCTGATCACAGACTAACACTACATGTTCATAAATGTAGTCAGCCTGTAGTAGAGTATTTTTAAATTAAAGGATTTATAAAATGAGTCTGTCTGACACAAACACAAAATTATTCAGATGAGTGATATTTACAGGTATTCAGATACACAAGGATTGAAAAACATGCTTTTATTTCCTATAAATTCTTATAGTTAATTGAAATCTGTTTTCAATTCTCATGTCCTGAAAAATATTTGAAACATCCTTTTTTATTGAATTTTCTGAAAGAGATTTATCTGTTATAGATAAAGGGAAAATGTCGAGTCTGTTAAACTAATGAAAATTTCTGAACATTCCCAACAGGTCTTAAGGCTATATAGAAGAGATAATTTTATTTATCTATAGCATATCACACCAGCAATCTATGTTGACTATTATGAGTAGTTTTAGAAATGTTACAATAAACATAAAAATGAAAGTATCAACCATGTTAAAAATGTTAAGGTACTTTTCGGTTAGCTGGGCGCCAGTGTTATATATATATACATATAAGTATATATACATACATATATATAGCTATATGTGTATATATATATAGACATATATATGCATTTATATATATATATGTATGTATATATATACATTATATATAAGTATATATATAACACTGGTGCCCGGCTAACCGAAAAGTACCTATTTTAATTTGTAACTAGAAACATAAATACCGTACACAAACAGTAATGTGCTTTTTGAAAGATTGCTACTTTTTAGAAATTGCTATAAAAAGAAAAAACAATGCTCTTAATAATTTCTTGTAAAGTGAATGTAAATGTTCATTTTGCAATACTGATGCAATAACAGTCAGAACAATATTTATAATAGAGCAGTAAAATAGTTTTAGAAAATTAGGCTCATAATTCAAAATATTGCTCTCAATTTTATATTCTCTTTTTCTTTGGTTATATGTGTGAACCATTTTGAAATATATTGATTTAGAAATATAAATACAACATATTTCTTTCTTTCTTTTCTTTTTTTAATGAACAAATTACATGTACTATTTTAAAAAGGAAACAAAACATTTGACCAATTGTGAAAACATGTAGAAACTTAGCATATCAAAAGCTTGATCATATTGAATTAATAAAATTACATATATTATTGAAGAGAAGTGTTTGCTGAAAAAGGCACAAATCAAAACATTTAATTACGAAGAAAAATTTGCATAATGTACATTCGCACCCCCCCCCCCTCCTAAAAGAAGTTTTCATTACTTTCTGTTTGTGTATTTAATTGAGTACGCTGATATTCATCTCTGAGTACATACATATATATCTTTTTCCTTTTAACAATCGTGTTTATATTTAATATTGGAAATAATCAATTAAATAACAAAGCTTTTATGATACTAATAACTACTTGATAATCACTTTAGACCGACATCGCAAACGCACAATTCACTTATCGGATTACGGTCGGAGGTACCGCTGAAACGCATTTGCTATATGCCGAACATGTACCGTACAAGTGCCGCTTGAATTTGCTGTAGGATGAAATTTTTTTAATGTTTGATAAATAACTAACTGTTGCATAAAACCTAAAAAAAAAAAGGTTAGAGATACTAAAATACACAAAGAGTTCGTAAGTGAAATCACACTACCAAACGTTATGTTGTTCGCAAAAAAATTAAATAAATTTCCGCTAAAATATGTGGATTTCAATGGAGATTTCCGATTGTTTTGGGCACCAAACGCACTATTTCTCTTGAGCGGACGTAGCGCGGAGAGTTACAAATTTGCCTCAACCCGTATCATTGTAAAGTAGCGGAGTGCTCTCTCCAGTTATCTCTATGCTAAATACAGGCTCGATTTTTGGTCCTTTCTCTAGTTCCATGCAGAAAAAGGAGATGGAAATGTATTATGCGGGCCGCGAAGTACCAAAAATAGAGCCTTAATTTAGCGTCTATTGATCGCAGCACCACCTATTGTTTGTAATTCAAACTCAAATTGAAAATCACTGTAAAAAAACTTCTGACCTTATGCATAATCCTCCTGCAAGAATTTTTTAAACATCTGTCACCGTTTACAAGTTATTGAATTTTAAAATCAGTCAGTCCTTTTTAAGACACCCGGTATATGAAATATGTTGGGGTTAGCAAATTTCTTCCAAAGTGGAAAAAACCGGCCGGAAGAAATAGGTTTCTTCCGAGTGGAAGAAATGAAAGAAACTTATTATTTAAGAATTTATCATATGTTTCAACTTTGTAAGATACAATAAATGAATTCTTCTTATAGATAACCTTAAGTAAATTTCATTAGACCTATACAAATTTAATTAATTATAGATGATAAATTAATAATTGCATCCATTTTTAGCCAAGATCACACAACTGTGAGCTTTTCAATCGCTGGCTACTTGAAGAATTTTTTTTAATCCAAAATACAGAAAATCAATTAAAAGTTATCCCTTTCAATTTAACCAGCATATTTTTTAATTATTTGAACTTCTGAAATTAGTAGTAAATACCATTATTTATCAATGGTATAATGAAACTCATTTAAATAAATGACAGTGCTTTTAATTTATATAAATTTTATTAAGGTAAGTAATATACAATAATTACGGCATTAAAAATTTCATTAAAATCCTTATTTTACACACTTCAGTGCAACGTGGTATAACAAAACAAAAGTTTTTTAGTGGTTGGATGCTGCAATCGGTTTCTCAAGAATGGATGAATGCAAAAGATGAAAAAAATTATTTCTAGTCTTACAGAACTTGGGGAGTTTAAAAGCATTTCAACATACCCATTTTTAGAACATTAGTCTTTAAAATCAGTATTGGGATATGCATGCTAGATGCTAGTATCAATAATTATTAATTTGTTTATTAACTGTGCTGCACAGTAGTCAGTACAGCCTTTTAAAAAATTCATTTTTAGATGAGAAATAAAGAATTTGTAGGAAAAGATTTTTTTTTTTTTTAACAGAAATGGCATAATCAATGAAAAAACATCCTTTTTACTTCTAAAGTTGTAAATACCATCACCTATAAATGCTTGCTGAACCTCAAATTTAACAAGCTCAAATAATTTTCTAAAAATAATACTATTTTTAATATTAATTAAATTTTCTACTTTAGATTTCATATTAACAGATTAATTCTTTTACATCATTATTATATTTTAATTTTGCGCTACCCAACACTGGCTATATGATATTTAAAAAATAAATAAATAAAACCAACAAAACCTGGTTTAAACCAAATAATTTTTTTTTTTTTTTTTTTTACCTGTTTTTTTTGCTAGCCAAACTTATAATTATTAATTTAATTAGATTCTAATGTCTCTAACTTTTTTGTTCCTGAGATAAACAGCTACAAAATTGAATGAAAATCTCCTCTCAGGAAATTAAAATGTTCTCTTTGAAGGAATTTGAATTTTTTAGTTTGTGTTAAATGTTTATAAAATAAAATTCCTTCACAGCTATACTAGAAATTTTCAAATAATTTAGTGGTGCTCCTTTCCTATTTTAAATGCTTTTGTAGGGTAAAATTCCCTCCCAGAACTATATAAGAGCACAATAATAATTTTGCTCCATAGAGTCCAAAGGACAATAATCTTACAGGTAAATTCCATACCAGAATTTAAAAAATGATTTTAGTAGAGCTCCTTTTCCCAATTTTCACATATTTTATAATATAGGACCAAAAAACTTCTAAATAATGTACACCTTTTTATATAACTTATCCTCACAAAATTGTTAATATGTTTGATGAAAATTGTCAATAATTCAGACAACATTAAATTTTAATTCTATTTCTCTATAATTTCAAATGAGAGAAAAAGATGGATATCTGTGACAAGTAACTCATGTCAATTACACTTGATTAGTTCCACACACTTGACAAATTCCCTTCGCCTAGTGCAAAATTCACCAATAGAATTAATAAGCTAGGATTGAACAGCATGGACAGAACAGTCCAGATGGGCAAAGTGTGTATGTCGGATATTAGGAGATAAGATGTTTGGTGTGGAATTTGAAATTTCTAGAACTCTACAGTGCCTGTGTCTTGACCTTTAAAGTTTAAAAAAACCATCCTCTTAGGGCAGGGATGGCAAACCTTTTCACAAACGCGTGCCAAATTTTTCTAGAAATATATTTTACTTGATCGGGACGCACCAACAATAAAAAATTTTAATGTATCAAATAATAATATACCAAAATTATTATCCTTTTGTTTTTTGCATTAAAAAAATATTGGTTACATTTGATATTGTGCTTTAGAAATTTACTTTAAAAATGTTTCATCTTAGATGCCAAATAATTTATATCAACTTCGTACTTATTACTTACCTTCGTACTTATTTTTAAGAGAATACAAGTTGGATTGAACTCATTTGACAAGGTGTTTTATACTTGAATTTTTTCATATAATTTATTTCCGAAAAGAATGTCTCGCAGAAAAAGTTGTCAAAATAGCAAATGCAAGAATCTACAGCTTATAATGTCTGGACTATAATTCCAAGTTGTTATATGTTTACCATCAGTATTTTTGTTTATAATGCCTTTTAATCTTTTTTTTTTTGCGATAATCTCCTAATTATCTCTAATTCTTAAAATTTTGACCAATGCTGAGCTCGATTGTGATACATACATTAAGTTAGATTAATTAATGCAATTTGAGAAATTTCTAGGATATTTTGATATAGAACGTGAATCTGTGGCATGCTAAAAATAATCTGAGGCATGCCACTTATGGCATGCGTGCCATAGGTTCGCTGTCCTTGTCTTAGGGTAAAAAATGTCAGAATTCAACAGTTTTTTTTTTAAATAAAACACCAAAAAATCCACATGGGCTAGGCTTTTTTAAAACCCTGACCAAGCAGACCAATTTATTCACATAATTTATATCAAGTATTTTTCGAGCCACTATTTTTGAAGAAAATTTTGGTAAAAAACAAAGTTTTGTATAATTTTTGCATGAATACGGGAAATTTTTATTTATAAATGGGATTTCATATTAATCTAGCCACATGTATCCTGACAATTATCATTTTTCAATGTTTCAAGTTTCGTCCTTACAAGAGGATGACCAAACATGGTACACACAGATTTTGATGATTTTAAAGTGTATGTTGTAGGGGTCATACCCCTAATTATTCTGGTGAAAAGTTTTCTTTAAATGGGCCTTAGTTTTTAGAGAAATTGGGGGCCGAAATTCAGCATTCTTTTTAATACTTATTAATATTATACATGTGGATAATGTTATACATGTATATATATTTTTGTATTTATAACAGTTATGAAATAATGCAAAACATTTTTTTTCTTGCATTTTCTAAAAAAAAGTATTTAATTGATTAGGGAAAAAAATAGCGAAATAATATATCCTTTTTATATTTGATTTTTTCTAAATATAATGCAATATGTTAACTGATGAAATAAAAAATGTTTATCACTATCGGCATTGACATTTTTAGCTTAGTAAATATGCAATTGATTGATACATTTCGTAAAAATATTCAAAACATAAAATGGCATTAAAAAATCACTATAAAAACAATATCTTTGCATAATTTTTTTTAACAATGTTGGCAAATTGCATAAACTAACACAATATATCATCGTTAAATACTTCATTTTTTTAATGCTATTAGAGATACCAAACGAGATCAATAAAAAGAAAATTTTATTTATTCTGGTATTAAAGTGCAGCAGACAAGTTCTTTTTTTTTTTTTTTTTTTTTTTTTTTTTTTTTGTTTATACGTATGATAAAACTTTACTTCACATTATTGCATTTCCAGTTGAATTTTTAAGAATGACAACAACGTTTATAATTGTTAGAATGAAAAAATATTTTGAAATGTAATTATCATTTTTATCTGTGCAAATAAAAAAAGATGTTGAGTTTGAATTACGCTTTGTTTGCTAATGTAATAAGGTTTTTAATTCCATATTTTATTGTCAGGGTTGGGTTTCTTCCAGGACAGTGGAAGAAATGGAAGAAACTAACAGAAAACAAAACAGATGCTCATAATTAAAGTACATTAATCATGTAAAGGAATTAAATTCAAAGCATAATTATATGAAAACTAAATTGGGAAAATTAATATTAAAAATATTATTTTTGGAGAAAAAAAGGTTATATTTTAATAACAAACCTCAGGTTCAGCAGACATTTATAGGTGATTGATTTTACAACTTTAGAGGTATAGGAATTTTCTTTTCATTAATTATGCCATTTATGTAAAAAGAGAAGAAAAAAATACTATCTACAAATTCTTTATTTTTCATATAAAAATGCATTATTTAACACTGCCACTACAGTAAATAAACAAATTAATAATTATTTATACTAGCATATAGCATCATATCTCAATGCTGATTTTAAAATAATTATATTCTAAAAATGTCTATAGGTATGTCGAAATTCTTTTAAACTCTCCTGAAGTGCTATAGGGCTTGAAAGAATTTTTTTCATTTTTTGCATTCATCCATTCTAAGTTGAGAAACTGATTGCAGAATCCTACTGCTAAAAAATTTTTGTTTTGTTATACCATGCTGCACTGCAGTAAGGAAAATGAGGATTTTAATGAAATTTTTTAAGAGTAATTATAGTGAATTAAAAGCACTGTATTTTATTTAAATGAGTTTCATTCTACCGCTGGTAAATGATCCGTACTATTTACTACAAGTTTAAATAATTTAAAAATATGCTGGTTAAATTGAAATGGATAATTTTTAATTGATTTTATGTATTTTTAAAATTTCTTTTCTTCATGTAGCCAATGGTTGAAAAGCTTTAGATGGGTGTGTGATCTTGGCTAAAAATCTGATGTAATTATTAATTTAGCATACATAATTATTCAAATTTGTATAAATCTAATGGAATTAATTTAACTAAAGTTATAAGAAGACATTTATTATACAGTTTCTTCCACTTGGAAGAAACCTATTTCTTCCGGCCGGTTTTTTCCACTTTGGAAGAAACTTGCCAACCCTGTTTATTGTAGACTGCCATCCACAATTTTCAATTTTCACCATGTTTAAAAACTATCAACAAATTAGTGAAACTGTTGTACATTTTGTTTAGTTATGGGTCATTCCATTTTAAATCAACAAATTTTCAAAAAAGTTGTTGCATCACCATTTTTAATTTTGATGACAATTTGCATGTGCATTCCCCATGTTTCCTAGACCTAAAAAAAATATATTTTTTGTTTTTAAAAAATTTATTTTTGATATATAGGCCAATTTTGTCGTTTGGCAACAGTAAAAATTTGGTATTTTAATGCTTTGTCTTATGAACTGTAACTTTTTTTTCTATCAAAGTTATAGAGCACAGCCATATCTCATTGCAAAGCTAAGAGACTGACCTTTTTCCATAGGGTCAGGTGGGGGAAAGTGGTCATAAAAACAGGCTTTTCAAACTTTCAGAGGATATAAACATCAGAATTTCTGTGATGTTTTCTAAAATTTTGGGTGTTATTTTACATTACATTACTCTAGAGTACATCCATATGCATTTGAGAAATATTTTTGGGGAATAACACCTTTTTATAGCATATTTTTCCAGGCATGTTTTTATGACCACTTTACCCCACCCCCTGGGGTAAAGTGGTCATAAAAAGTGAGTAGTCATAGTGAGTAGTGCATGGGGTAAAGTGGTCACATTGAAAAAGTGTAATAAAAAAATAAACTAATGAATAAAAAGTGACATTTTATTATTTACAAACATTTTTAAAAACTTTTATAAGTTATCTGCCATTTTATTTTATTAAAGTGTAAATTTGTAATGTTAAAATTGTTTGTTGTTAAAATTTGGTTCTTCAAGGATTTTGATCGCATCTTATTCTGGAAAAGTATAATGATTGCCAAATTTGGATTTTTTTTTAACATACTTTAAGAAAAATAATCATGTTTTTTCCCAATAAATTGCCTTATTGATTTCTTCATTTCATATCTTAGCAACACTCAAGGTCCTATAGATATGGTTTGACGTTTGAGATGTCATCTTTAGCGATTATAAATGGATTCAAAAGAGAATGTTGACTAGGGATATTTTGTTTTTTTCCTCTTGGAAATTTAAGCAACTTTTAAGTATCCCATTCCTCTTGTTATTTTTGAAAATATAATGCAAGTGTTTTTTCTGTCAATACTACCCGATCTTGGACTGGACACATTTCCTTTTCCTTGTGAAGAATCCAATGGGATTCACAAAAAAAGTCCCATATATTTTCAAATAGAACTCTAGATAGGAAGAGCAATGTATAAGCGTACCAGCTCAAAATATTTCTAAGTCTCAAGGTTCTGCAGGAAATGATAAAAGGAATCAATCCATCTAAACCAATCTTAAAGGTTGACGGAAAAGTAGAACGGCATGAAAAAAAGAAGAGTTATGGAATCCCTTTTAAGTTGCAAGTTTGCCGATATTTTCCCAGGACAATTTAAAAATGAAACTAGATGCGAAATTTTCTCACGCTAGCAGAGAGGGTCTCTCTTGGCCAATGATATCGAAGTTTGTTAGTGATATCATTCAACCTAGGCTCTGAGTGGGCCGACAGATAGCCTTTGTTTTAGGAAGATGAATTTGAACGAACAGAGAAAAGAGGGAGATGCGTTTTTGAATCCCAAGGAGAGAGCTGCTCTCTGAGTTGGGAGTTGAGTTTTCGGAAAGATCCGAAGGGATAGAAGAATCCGCCGTTTCGGGCTGGGTAAGATTTCTCCAGTATAAACCGCGAGATATTGTGTAGTTGACAAGGACCGATATACACCAGAAAACAGAGGCAGCTGTTTCTTACCAGACTATCGTGACAAGATTTTGGATTTGTATCGAGAACGAAGCTAATAGAATTTGAAGGTTAATCTTATACACTGAACATTAAGTCTTTAATGAACATTGTCATCAGCTGAAAGTACCCAAAAATATAATGTAGTTGTAATTACAAGTATTTAATCAAGAAATATCCATTTATCTTATGCTTTTAAATAAATTGTTTGATTTAATTATTACTTGGGCCTCCGCTTGACTGAAGTTCCACGCTACCACTTCCACATGTTAGTCGAAGGTTTTACATCCTTTAAAACTATGTCTAACAATTCTATTCACATCTGAAATGAGTGTAGATAATGTTGCCAATGTAGCTTATTTTAATTTTTTTGTAACATATTTTGCAGTCGGCTTTCTTGATACTGTTTCTTTAAAATTCCTTTCCAGGCTTTTTTTAATGGGGAAAATACACCTAGATCTAATGGTTGTAGACTATGATGACTAGTATGAGGTAGCAGGCAGAGTATTATAATGTGATTGTCGATAGCTATTTTTCACAGCATCATAATTCATTTATGTCCGTCACAATCATAAATAAAAGGGCAGGCTTTTGTAAGCTTTCGGTGTACTATCTACTTAATAAAATGATCCATCCAAGATTCAAGTACAGAATCCTGCATCTATCCAGATTCCATGATTCATACAATGCTCCTGCACGACCACCCTTTATTCATATATACTCACTCATAAACTGTGAATGGAAGAATGTAATAACCACTAGCTGATAAACCAAAACGAACACTAAACATTATCTTTCCTTTGGTTTCTCAATTTTATATAATGCATTGCATTGCATAAAATTTTTTAAACTGGACTATTTTGGCTATACATATCCATTCCAGCCTCATCAACATTAAAAATTCTTTCAGGACTTTCTTGTGGACCATTTTCTTATATAATACAAGTATAGGTATTAGAAAAAGTAGTTAATGTGTTGGTTGTTAAATTAGTTGATGTAACCTTTGCAGGCAATTCAGGTTTACACTTAGTTAATTCATTCACTATTCTGAACCTATTAAAAATTAAACCTAACCTTTTTTAACCCCCATATTATAAACTGTTATTAAATAATAACTATTTGCAGTTAGTTTTTAATAATTATTAGTATTTAATAAACTGGCATTGTATATAATGAATAATTTAACTCAGATCAAATATCTGTAAGTTAAGCCTAACCCTATGACCACTTTACCCCATGTAACTAAAATTATTATGAAATAAAATCTGTGATAAATATAACTTAGCTATAAATGAAAATATGTTCTTGAGATATGTGAAAAGCTTTCTGAACTGCCAATTTAACAAAATTTGGGATAAACAAAATGCAGCAGAAAAGTTAATTAAGGAGTTAAAAGAACAAGGTGTAACAAAGACAGACGAAATGAGTGCTCAGTGGCTCAAACATGTTACTAAAAATGTTTTTTTGAGTGAGAAACTTTGATCAATACTTAATAAATCTAAAATTAAAAGAAAATTATTCAAATTTCTATATTAGTCAGGATTTTAGCCCTTTTTATGAATTATGACCACTTTACCCCGCCTGACCACTTTACCCCACCTGACCCTATGGTATCAATAAATTTGAGCTTTGAAAACAAAGCTTTTCAAGGTCAAAGTTAGCGATGCAAAATTCATTTTTTACCATTTTTGAAAATTTAAAAAGTTATGAAGGACTTGGAATAACAAGCCCTCTTTTTTTTTCTTACATTCATATGTATGGATACTTATTGTATTAAAAAAATTGTCTTGTTACTCTGCCCCCTTCACAGGATATGGCCCCCCGAAGTTGCACATTTTCTAAAAAATCCAGTTTTTAATGCTAAAAAAATTAATGTGGGGGAAAAGTAAAATCTTTTGTACTTGTCTGATCTTAAGTACATCATACCAGCTTTCAAACAAAAAAAAGATTGCTTTGTTATTCAAAGGCATTTGGCAGCTTTAGGGGGTCTGAATTTTCAAATAATTGCTTTGAAACGACACAATTTTTTTCATACTTCCTATAGTTTTTTTTATAAAAGATTGTTAATTTTAAATGTTGAAAACAGCTAGAAAAGACAAAGAAGAGTTATCAAAGAACCTATTTAAACTTTAATTAGCTAATTTAAGAATTTTAACACCTGAGGACATAGAATAAAACTGAACTCTCAAAGCATGCAAAAGTATATTGTTCAGTGTTTTGCTCTCTTACGGAGAAGAGTTGATAAATGTTCACTCATTGCAGGTGTGATATTATGGCATCTACCCTGTGCAGACCATAATTCTGACGGAGTTAGGATTTTCAAAATGTCTTGAAATCGAACCCAAGTTTGGTTATTGTGACGTGATTTTTTAAATGATGTTCCAGGTCCTTTAGGATGAAAGAAGTGGATCCTGTATTCTTCTTCAACATCATATACTTTTATTTCCAAAACTTCTCCTAGCCACCAGTCACCATCATATATACAGCAAATGTAATCTGATAATTTTTGTCGGATTGTTGATAATGTAAGGTTGACAGGTTCGTCTTTCATGATTTGAAAGTCTGAATCTGAATTTGAAAATCTAAAATCTGAAGAAAAGGATGTCCTTCTAGCACAAATAATATTTTTGTTGATGGGAATATAGCTGTGGAAAGACCGAGTTTGGGGTAATGATAATGCTGATTTATATCTTTTCTCAAGGACTTTTTCTACTGCATTAACATCATCACAGGAAACACAGAAAAATGTTACACCATTAATATGTTCAGTGCAATATTTAAAAACATCTAACGGATTCAAGATTTGATTATTGCTTGGCCTCTGCAAACTAGCCTTTCGCACTAGCCTCTGCACTGTTCCTCCAATCCCATCGCAAGGGCCTTTGCCATGCTGTAGAAAGACAATTTAAGAACTCTTTATATGTAGAAAGACACATTTAAGTGAGTTAAAAAAAAAAAAATCTTTTATATTAATGAAGAAAAGTACTTCACCAAAATATTCTGTAAATATGTAGTGGATCTTGAAATGAAAAAAAAAAAAAAATACATTAAACACTGACATATCAAGACTACAACAGAACACTGGCTTAGCAACTTTCCAGAGTTAAAGAATCAACTGAGTCACGTGACACTGACATCATTAGGCAAATCATTTGTCTTACTCTGATGTTATTGGGTAGTTGTATCCAGTGGTGGGATTCCAATAACTTAACAACCGGTTCGCTACCCGAATGATTTTTGATGTACAAAAATGCAAGAAAAATGAAACATCACACATAGATTATGAACCATTTTCTAATATTATAAGAACATTGTTTAAAAAAACTTGGATCATTTGGTGTAGTGAAAAAAAATCTTGAACCATGTTACCCTATAAAAGAACGTAATTTATTTAATAAATATTCAGAAATCATGAAACCCTGATCAAAATTTCTATCAAAAAATACATCAAAATAATATAATACAAAAACAGCAGAAATGTAAGCTTAAGAATTAACCCATGTTCATGATCTAAAGTTGCATTTAACATATTTAGAAAAACATTATACATGCTATAGCAGGTGAAACAAATTTTTGTACAGAGCAAACTTCTCGAATTATGACATTTAGTAATTTTTGGAATTTTTATTATTTTTTAGCACAAAGAAACGGGCCAGACAAAGCGGGAAATTCGTAAAATACAAAGTATCATGACTTGTCAAGTTTTGATCATACATTGTCTTTTCTTTTGTTAGAGCTTGAAAAATATTTTTCTAAATATAACTTATAGGACTCAAGGATCTTTTAAAATTTTTCAGTTTGTTACATTTACAAAAATAACTACTTTGATTTAAATAAATTCTAAGATATGAAGAACAATATTTAAAAAAATTCAGTTTGGAAGTATATCTCTAAATCTGACGATTTAAGTATTAGCTATAGATCAGTGATAACAGGAAGCATTCCGTATCAAAACAAAGTACCTTTTATTCGAATGCTAGTTGACATGGCCGGGGTTGCCCGGGCCCATGATGAATGACCATTAAATTAACCTCAAATTTGTATGATTTTATATCTTAAACTACATTTTATCTGAATTTATATTATTAAATGAAAATATATAGAATTGAAAATATATACTATTTGGTATTTTATTTTCTGCACTATTTGATTTTTGGAGTCTATGCACACCGAAAGCAAGTGAAACCGTGACGAAACACTCGGGTTTTCGCTGATTTCGTCGAAATTTCATACATTCTACTTTATTTTCTACTCGTCCGAATGTTTCAAAACTTTTGTAGATGATTTAAATCTGATCTAATGCGAATCTCAATAACATCTCAATTTGAGATGCTCTTAAAATATTGTGTTAAAATAGGATGTTTATTTACTTTTGGTGTAGAAAAAATATCGTCTCTGTGAGGCGCGAACTGATCTGCATTTGTCGGAGTATTTGAAAGGGATAACATTCATATTTTTTTAAACCGATTGCACCATCGATTGGGCACCATTGATCAGGTGATTTCAGCTTTAAGAGCATATTATTGGTTTGTCAGTACCTCAAAAATGTTGCCCCAGAGGCGCAGAAACGCGTCGAAACACTCAGGTTTTTACTGATTTCGTCGAAATTTTCACACATTTTATAAAAAAATATTTTTACCCATCCGAACATTTTAAAATTTTTGCATGTGATGTAAATCTGGTCTGTTGAGATGCTCTAAAAAGATTGTGTTAAAATACGGATGCTTAGTTTCTTTTAGCATAGAAAAAATATTGTCTTCATGAGGCGTGAAGTGACCTGTGTTTGCTGGTGTATTTGAGAGGATTAAAATCCATATTTTTTAAAACCGATTGCACCATCGATTAGAAGATGATTTCAGCTTCAAGAACACGTTTTTGGTTTGTTAGTACCTCTAAAACGGCGCCCTGGAGAGGAGTTGGAATAAGGGAAAAAAGGGTTTTTCAAAAAAAAAATTGAATACTTTTTTTCAATTTTTTTCGATATTTTTTTATGTTTTCCGTTTTTAACTTTACTAAGCGGTTTAGCCGATGTAAGTTAATAAATAATGACAAAATACCCCAGATTTTTTTTTCTTTTCGTTTTTCATTTTCAGCTTATAGGTGTAAATTAGCAGTCGCCACTCGCCAATTAAAGTTGTAAAAGTGGCGATTAAAAAATCGGCCATCAATCGCCACTATAGTCGATACTCGCCAAATGGCGATTAAAAAATCTGTTATCGATCGCCAACTGAAATAAAACTTTTTTCATGAAAATATGCATCTCTACTTTGATTACATCTAATTAGCAAACTGGTTAATTTTTTTTCCAACCGGATGCAAGCAGATTTCAATGATTTAGCTGCATTTTCAATATTTCATTTTCTTGCCAAGTGCTTGCTCTTCAGTTGGATTATTTTTTTTTACAGTTTTATTCTGCAAAATATATTCATCAGCTTTGATTCCACATGCGTTTCAAATAATTTATTTCTTTTCTTTCACCGCCTTTTCCTTTTCTTTCACTTTTAAAATGCAAGTGCATTTTAACCCTTCTGGGTTTGGAGTACTGTTAATAGTACATGTCTTTTCATCGAGTATTGTTTTGTCTTAACAATTACTTTTGCTACTATCTACATATAGTAATGATAGTATATGGCTATGCCTTTCTTATTATGATTTCATTTATGTTTGGACATTTAGTAATAACAATAAAAGTTTGCTTAGTTCTCTTTGCACCGTTGGCAATTCCTTTATTTTATAAATATATATCACTCTTTAAATTTAAAATAGTATAGGTTACTTTTCTGAACAAATCATGTGTGATAAAACAAAAAACTTTAGAAAGTTGTAATATCTGTTAAACTCTGTTGTAATGATATTTTTCAAACGTCTGCAAAAACTTCCTTCCTATTATCATATAAACATGAATTGAATAGTACACAAAATAAGTACATTCGTTAGAATTCAGACAATGAGATCATCTTTAAACTTCAGTAAATCTATTCGGATAACTACGATTAGCATTATTAAAATAAAAGTATTTTATTATCAAAACTGAAGAAAAAAAAATCCGACATGAAAGGGTTAAGGACATTGCAATATCTTCAATATGTTAGATCAGTTAGATTATTTTTCTTCAAGAGATACTGTTTAATCCTGTGAAATACAGTCACCAGCTTAGACTTCAACTGTATGTAATGTGTGTAGCATGTTAATAACACATTTATTAAATAAAATCAAAATAATGTTTTATTTGATTTTCTTTTTTTAATTGAATACACCTAGCTGTTGGAATTAGTTATTTTTTATATAAAGAAAGTAAAATGAATTTGGTTGATAATGCTGTTTATGAACATATACAAATTATCCAAAAATAAATTCTAAAAAAATTAATATGATAACAGATTTTGTGGTTTTAAAGCAGTTTTCTTGAATTTCGACTGCTTCCCTATTCTTATTGTGAATAGTTGTCTGGTATAAAAGTCTGATTTATAGAAAAATATGTATATATACAACGATTATAGTTTATCTAGATGTCAAGAAAGTTTGAAACATTATAGTGGCCACTAACTTTAAAAAGTGGCCACTAATGAAACTGAGTCTACCAGCCACTGGCTACTAACTCATTTTCCCAGTTTTCACCTATATTTCAGTTGATGCGTAAATAAGGCTTCTGTGCGTGCGTCAGAGCTTTTTTCCTCTCGCAAGGACCCCGATGAGTTTTTAATGAGGGTGAGTTGTGATTTTTAATAATAACTCAACTATTAGAATTTTAAAATTCTGAGTCTCAGGGGCATTAGGAAACACTTTGAGCTAACCTCACAAAAATTTTCAGCCTCGTTACGTGCCGTAGATTTTGCTAGCCATCGCACACAGACACACAGAGAGAGCGAAACTTTCTTTTATTAGTATAGATAAGTAGTTATTGTAATTTTGAATAAGCATGCCATATAACTAAAGCTAGCCTAGTCTGTCAATTTAGTTCCCAAAATTCTTCAAAATTTCACTTTTTAAAGTTGAATTTTCTCTTACAGGATTGATGGAGAAAAAAAATATTGTTTTTGCAAACGAAACATTATTTTATTAAATGAAATAAATCAGGACTTGTCACAGAGTTATGCTTAGAAAACACTGTTGTGCAGATAAACATTTAAAGAAAGTAAATTAATGTACAGGGTGTGTCAAGTATTTGAGAACAAATCAACGACTGCTTTCAAACAGAAATATGCACTAGAGATAGAGCATTTTTTTTTTTTAATTTTAATGTACTGGTGACCACATACTCACTGGATGACATCATTCATGGTAAACACTGCTAGTTGCAATAACCGGCTCTACAGGTTGTCAAAACTGACTGCAGTTAATGATCAGGTGATCGTTGGGAACATTTGCCTTGAGAGTCAGAACATTGTTGTGTGGATGACATTGAGTCCCTCTAAACTACGCCACACACATAATAGGCCATTCGGTTAAAATCTGGGTAGCTGGAGGCCAACAAGTTGAAGATATCGTCATGAATTCTTTGGTCATCCATCTTAGGTTTGTATCGGCTATATGGGATAGTGCAGAGTCTTGTTAAAAATCGTACGGCCTCCCACATATTACAGAAGTAATTTAATGCTTTAACACCTCATCGTCCACAAAAAAAAAAACGTCGGTACAAGCAGCGATGACAACCTCGGGAACTCAGCTTTCGCTTTAGAGTGTTAGTGCAATCCCGAGGGGTAGACCACATCCACTCCTCCCAACTCTCAACCAGAGTCTGAGAGGGAGCGTCGGGTCCCTGATCAAGCTGCTGAGATTTATTTCGGTTACTGTGAGATTTACAATTACAATCACAATTGGTTACCCAATTTTTCTGGGCGAACCGGAGATTTCACATCGAGATATATAACTGTATGTAGTGATTACATGAGGATCATTTCACCTAATGTGATTGCATAATTGTGTACAATTTTCTTGGATATATATATACGTCACAGTACATTTAGCATACAATATTTAACATGGCAATTAGAAACACATTACAATACAATATCAAACACCTACTATTTACATGACTGTATGTAGTGATTACATGAGGATCATTTTAATGTGATTGCATAATTATTTACATTTTTCATGGATTTATATATGTCACAGTACATTAAACACACAATATTGAACATCACAATTAGAAACACATTACAACACACCTACTATTTACAATTTGCACATACTAGAGTTTGGAGTGATGCACAAGATAAAAATTCAAAAGTGATAGAAGTTTCTGGCACCCGCTAATAACCCGTTTCTCCCTCCATGCTACACCCTAGTGATGGAGTCGGACTAGAATGGCTCTGGATTTGAAAAGATGTACTCGTTTGTTTCTATAAACCTCATGCATTGTATGATCTTGTTGAGTAGTTGTGGTTTCTCTTTTACATCCCGCCACCAACTTGCTAAATTCATACGTGTGTGTTTTTTGAGATGATAATGCGATGTTAATGTACGGTATAATACATAGTGTAACGATGTTGACAGCAAGCCACAAATGCATAGTGGGGAGTCTCTTTTGTTAATTTTGTATAAATGTTCCTGAAAGGGGCCGTGATTTGTTAAAAATATATGTAAGTATCTGTTGTTTACGAAATACTTGTGGTCAACCAATGGCAAGAATTCCTTCGTATATCGGCCTGTGTCTGAATCCGTCCAGCGTTTTTGCCAATTTTTTAACAGATTCTGCTTTGTCTGTGATTTTAGTGAAGAAGCTGGATATGGTAAAAATGTATGTATTAGTGTTTCATCCGTTACTGCCGATTTTGCCAGTTGGTCAGCTGCCTCATTGCCCTCAACACCTGAATGTCCTTTTGTCCAATTGAAGTATATGTCTTTTACTGTTGTTTGTAATTGTTGAAGAATTTTTAGTATTAAATAGTTTGTATTGTCAAAATTGTTTAATGCTTTTAAACTTGATAGGCTATCCGTTATGATTAAGTATTGAGAATGTTTGTCCGACTCTATCCACTCTAATGCTGAAGAGATCGCGAAGAGTTCTGACTGGAAGATGGAGTTATCCTGGGACAGTTTCGCTCTCCAAGTATTTGCTCGTTTTTTTCGTACACACAAAATGCCAAGGCTGTGCCTTCGGACATTTTGGAACCGTCCGTGTATATTGTAATTTTGCCTACATAGTCGTTTATTTCACAAATTTGTATTTCACTTGTTAGTGGTGATGTTTTGTATTTTGAGCATTTTGGATAGTATAGTGGAGCAAAAGCCTTTTCTGTTGACTTGCCAAGACGAATCGTCCTCGAATACTCCGCCTCCAACTGCAAATCCTGTGGGGGGAGACCTGTGAGGACCTGCAGGGCATTTGTTGACGTATTGCGACATGCTCTCGTTATCAGCAACAATGCTTTCCTTTGTGCCGATAGCAAATGTCGACGACCGTGATATTGCGCCATACGCGGAAAACAGACAGCACACGCTTAGGCCAGTTTCCTTTGTAAGATCGCCGAGTACCAAATCTTAAAAAATTCCGGAGGGAGTCGACCTGAGATTGATGAAAATTTATAAAGATTTTGAGTTATTTTTCCGATTTCTACTCTCTTTATTGATTTATCTTGAAGTTTAAATAGCAGGGCAACAGCGTTGACTCTCCTTAGCACCTGAAAGGCAGAAATCTGGAGGCATCATATCGTCTTCGCTTCCAAGGAAGACGATATGATGATCGCTTCCCCCCCCCCCATAATATATGCAAAAATAAATGCATATTTACAGAAAAAGCACATGAAAAAATTGCATTGTTTCAGAGCAATTATTTGAAAATTCAGACCCCCTAAAGCTACCAAATGCCTTTGAATAACAAAGCAATCTTTTTTTTGTTTGAAAGCTGATATAAAGTACTTAAGATCAGACAAGTAAAAAAAATTTTACTTTGCCTCCACATTAATTTTTTTAGCATTGAAAATTGGATTTTTAAGAAAATGTGCAACTTCGGGGGCCATATCTTGTGAAGGGGGCAGGGTAACAAGCCAATTTTTTTAATACAATGAGTATCCATACATATGAATGTAAGGAAAAAAAAAAGGGCTTGTTATTCCAAGCCCTTCATGACTTTTTAAATTTTCAAAAATGGTAAAAAATCAATTTTGTATCGCTAACTTTGACCTTGAAAAGATAAGCTTTGTTTTCAAATCTCAAATTTATTGATGCCATATGAAAAAAGGTCATTCTCTTAGCTTTGTAATAAGATATGGTTGTGCTCTATAACTTTGATAGAAAAAAAGTTACAGTTCATAAGACAAAGCATTAAAATAGCAAATTTTTACTGTTGCCAACGGCAAAATTAGCCTATATATAATAAAATATATTTTTTAAATAATAAAAAAAATACATTTTTGAGGTCTTGGAGACATGGGGAATGCACATGGAAATTGTCATAAATCAAAAATAGTAGTGCACACCCCATTTGTTGATTTAAAATGGAATGACCCTTATTTATACATTAAAATATTATATTTCTATTATGGACGTTTCTCTTTTTACTCTAAGTTTTCTTTCTTTTTTTTTTTTTTTTTTGAGAAAACTGAATTCTATGAAGACAAAAAAAAAACCTTGTTTAATATACACATCCCCTACTTTCGGCTTCAAAGAAATAGTAAAAAAAAAAGGGGGTGGGGGGGGAGTGGTATAAGAGCAAATATGGTAAAAGAAAATTTGTTTTAAGAAATTGTTTAAGTCAGAAGCATTTTTTGCTGTGATTATGTATATAAAAAATTTTTCTGTTTAAAACTCAGTAACCGTGACCTACCTGCCCTTCTCTCTCTCTTTCTTCCCCCCCCCCTCTTATTACTATTATTTTTAAGATTTTAGAATGAAAAGGATTTTTAGTAAAACTTAAGTATACATATATGTCACACATATAAGCGATTTCGGTATTAAAATTAAGACAAGCAGTATACATTTTAAAGTCTAACTCAGTAATTGATCCCAAATTAATATGTGTAACATAAAAAAATAAATATAAATGTAATTTTTTAAAAGAAATTAAAATACTACTTTTTTTATATATGAAATGTCAAAGGTCAAAATTTCTTACCTTGAAATCACAAATTCAAAAAATATCAAATGTGAAATTATATTATGAAGAATTTTCAATGATACTAAAAATTAAGGCTCTTTTCTAATTTGGGCACAAACTGTGATTAAATCTGTAGAGCTTGCGATGCAAAAACTTATGTATTTTGTCCATTTTTGTAGCTGTTTATCTCAGAAACCAAGAAAGATAGGGACTTATTGGATACTGATTAATTTTTCAATAGTTTTTAACTAATGTATCAAAAAAGTATAAAATTCTGAAGTGGCGAGGTTGTGAGCTGTGTTGATTTGTCATAGAAACAACCTTCTTGGGGGAAATAACTATACAGAAACACTTTAGTATAACAAATTTCTATTATTATATTACTACGTCATAAAAAATTTTGTATACTATTTTTCTAAGATTGGCCATTTTTAAAATAAAACTTACTCCAATTCAATGTATACTCACTGGTTTAAAAATCAATATAAATAATAAATTTGGCTGATCTCATAGTGAACAATTTACATGATGTTTGACTAAAAGAAAATGCATTAAGTACCTTCTAAAACTTGGTATAAAAGAAAAAATGACAAGCTCTAATTACCTAGGACCACATAGATAATGTAAATACCTACATTCAAATACAGTGAACTCTTGTTACTGTGTTTCCGCTTAAAAGACATCTCCGGTTAATGAGGGCATTTTCGTTTTCTCTGTAGTAATTTTTCTATTTGAAATTCATGTTAAGAACATTACTTAATGTGTATTACTCACAAATAATGCTGACAGATTTTTCATAATTATAATGATATAAAATAAAAGGAAAAATGACAACTGCTAAAACTTTAATTAGTTCGGACCACATAGATAATGTAAAAATACCTACATTCGATGATCATCCAATTTTGAATTTTTACTGATATAGTAATCAGTTCCGGCAATGTGAATTTTTTAATACAATAAAGTGACTACTGAAAGCATCATCAATCACAAACAGCTGTTTTTACAAATCAAATTATCAATAACAAAACTGAATTCATTATATTAAAGTTGTCA
Source organism: Maratus speciosus (assembly GCA_963932465.1). NCBI lineage: Eukaryota > Metazoa > Arthropoda > Arachnida > Araneae > Salticidae > Maratus > Maratus speciosus. The sequence continues at coordinate 234,998,949 of OZ010791.1, read as the reverse complement.
TGTACCGAATTTTGTCATTTTATTAAAATAATTTACATAAATGGTACCCTTTTCAGTGACTATCATCCTACCCTTTCCTTTATAGAGTGAACATTACAGACATACATACAAATGAAGTGGACTCTCGATAATGCACTTCTGCTTAAGACACATCTCCGGTTAATAAGGACAACTTCATTTCTCTGTCATTTTTTAACACTTTCCAACAAAGTTGAAAAGTGTTTATGCATTCGGCTTGTCTGGCTGTCCGTCCATGCTCTAACTCCCGTAAATATACTCGGATTTTCATGCAACTGATAAAGGTTATTTAGGGTCACCAAAGCATGTTTAGTATTCTATATTATGTAGGATTAATAGTTTATTTACAGGGGCACTCAAAAGTATTCCATTACATTATGGTATATGGAGAAAAATCTTTTGCAGACTATTTTAATGACATTACACTACGATCACATTAGAACAGGGCATTCGTAACATTTTTTATTCATTTACAGGGACACATAAAAAAAAATCGGTTACAGTACTGTCTTTGAGTAATAATTGCTGGAGTGTACAGATTAAAATTCGGTATTGCACTTTTAAATTTAATTAATTTTTTGCTCGTTACTCGTTGTCATTACATATAAATTCTGTACCTCATATACAGGGCTGGACAAAAGTATTTTCGTACCATTCTTCTTATTAGAGAAAATTGCTGAAGGGGAATTTTCAACTGAAGTATATGTATTTCTTAAGTGAACTTAGATTTTGGCATGCATGTAGTTAATAGATAAAAATCTATATATCAATATACAGGGCTGCTGAAAAAAGTTGGATAATTTTCCGATTTTACATGGGAACAACTGAAATTGGGTTTTGAAATGTGTTATGCGTTTGCATATGGTTGAATTAGACGTAATATTTTTATTTTTTAAACGGTGAAGTTTTTTTACATTATTCTGAATGTGTTGGAAAGTATTTCATAACATATGCTTGATGCAAGATTTTTTCTTGTTCTATTTGAAATTAATGTTAAAAACACTGCTTAATGTTTACTACTCACAGATAATGCAGGCAGATATTTCACAATTAACTGGACTGAATCTAAAGCAGGGATGTCACTCAGAAAATAACAAAATGGGTAAATGTGATCACAGATCACACAGAGGGTTTCGTTTAATATTTCTTTCAAAACACGTTATTCTTTAATTAATAAAGCCAAATTGATATAATTTATAATTATTAAATCCTTAAAAACTGCACTTAAAAAAGTAAAAAACGCTAAGGTATAAGACCCCCCCCACACACCTCCGATACCTGTTTGTAATCCGTCGAAGAGATCGTTTTGGTTATTTGATAAAAAATCCATGCTTTTGTTGAATTATAAATGCCTTTTCGATCTTGTAATTGGGGGTTTTTAAATTAATAACGTCTGTTAATTATGACTTTTTCAAAATTTTATTATTTGTCGTTTGATATGAGGTGTTCAGCTATACGTATGCAAAATTTCAAGTCTCCAACATATTATAGTTTCTAAGAATGGGCTCTGTGACAGACGAATGGACAAACAGAGGAGTGAGACAAATAGAGTTTCGTCAGATGAACGAAACCCTAAAAAGAGGAAATTATGTGTGAAGTAAAATTTACCAATATACAACATTTACACATGAATTTTATAAACTATATTGTGTAGAACTAGAGGGCTCTGCCCCTGTGTGCCACACTTGCCAACACCCACTCAGACTTTGCAGCCTCTAAAAACATGCTAATATGCCCTGTTTTAAAAGATTATCCAATTACGGAATATTGAATATTATCACAAATAGGGACAATCTTTTGTAATCTGGTTCTTATGCTTTTTCATTTGATTGGGCATTTTTCAGATCTGATGGCCTCGTCCATTGTTATTGCCTCTAGGACTTTTATAACGACATTATGCATAATATTCTTCCTTTGGGTTTGAGATTTAAAAAAAATCTGTCTGCTTGGAAATAACATTCAAAAGCACTGTGTTTAAAAAAAGTACACTTATATGTTATTATTATGTACAGATTTAGATAAAATGTAAAACTGTCTGCGAACTCAAATAATTTCTTAAAAATTTTCTGCAAAAAAAACGCTGCACCCTTCCCGAGTCCTATATCGCTGCTAACAGCAAAAATGAAAAGTTATATGTGAGTGGAGTGCCACTAAGAAACATCACTAAAAGAAAAATATTAATTTACAAGCATTATTAAGCAGAATTTTTTTCTGCAGTCTGCAACACAAGTAGAAATTTTATAAACAGTCTGCTGAACTTAAGGACAAACACCCTCTTTCCAATCCCTCGCATTACGTTACATTCACTCAACCCCCCTCCCCTCCAGTTTTCTGAATTAGACTTTATTGAAAAGAGGATAATATTTACTACGATATTAATACAATATTCCCCTTCCGAATGTAAAAATTCGCTAAAATATCCAACCAAATAAACTTTACTTAAAAGCGATCAACATTTAACATTTATTTACCACAAAATTTATTTTTAATCTGTTAAATTAATCTTCAGCACCCTTCTCGGTGCTGCACTGTTTCTGCTACCGGCCCTGGTAGGAGAAAAAAAAAAAAGCATTGTACCCGCCGTTCCGGCATAAGAGCTGCACTTACAATTTTAAACTTGTATGCGCTGCAGCGCTTCTCCCAAAAAGTACTGTACCATGGTACGTGGCAAATAATTTCTAGCAAACTTTTTTTTTCTCCAGTTGAAAGATAGTAGTCTGCAGACCTTCTCAAGAGTCTGTGATGTGCATTGCACCGATTCTCTGCCCGGGGTCTTGATAATTTTTTTTATAAAGTAATTTGTAAAAAAAAAAAAAATAAAATAAATAAAAAAACATCAAAACTGTCCGCAAACTTTGAAAATTTTCTGCGAACGCCGTTTGTCTATATCACCTGACTCTGATTATGTATTATATTTTTTATATTATATTAAAATGTACAAATCTTTATATCGAGTTTTAGATATTTTCCTTAATAGATATAGCTTATGCATTAATTTTTTTTCTCTATTTTAATGCAACTTTTTAAAAAAATGTAAATTGTTTATTTTAATTAATAAGTATATAGGAATTTTCTAATATGTATTTATCGAATAGTAATTCGTAAAAAATAAGCCTAAAGTATTTTATACATCATCAGGTGATGAAATATATTAAAAAACTTGCTAGACATGCTACTTTTACATCATGTGATTCCACTGTAACGCACAGACCTGCCAACCTTTGAAAATGAGAAATAGAAGCACACAAAATTAATATGGAGGCTGGTTGGTTGATTGATTTTTTTGTGCTACAAATCAGGTTAGCTCTAATTGTTTTCGGTTCGGACTAGGTTTAAATTTAGGCTTTAGTTTGACATCCTACAGGTATGACTTTCAAAAATATATTATCTTTCAACATGATATTTAAATAGTAAGTAGAAAACTAATTCAGTTATCCAAATCAAGAAGTTATAATTGCATACATTAAAACAAACAACTCATGTTGGCAATTAAAATATCTTAATATATGGCAATTTCTTTCATCTTTTTTTCACATTTTATTTCATCTTAAAAACAGTCAAGTCAATCTGAAGGCAACAAATCAAATTTATTAGAAGCTAAACAGCTGATCGTTTTCATATTTTAATACTGACACAAATATTTACATAATATCTATGTGAGCCAACAAAAAATTTGCAACAATAATTTAATGAAGACCTCTTTTTAGAAATCAAGAAATTTAATAATATTTTACAACATCAAAATAAAAGAATTCTTGCATTAAACATGACTTAATACAACAGTGAATTAATTGGTTAATAATAGCAAATATGTTGATAGCATCATGAGATTTACTTACTTCATAAGTACCTTGAATTCCATTTAAATGATTAATTTTCTTGTATCTTGAATGTTTAACTGAGTTTAGGGGGATTTTTATTACACCTCTTCTTCGCACACGCTGAGTTTTTTCCTAATTTAAAGGATTTTTAAATTCTAAACAAAAAGACTTACGACTAAATAAAAAAATTAATCCTATATCACTAAACTATATCAACATCAACATGTATGAGACTAAACTGTTAATAAAATGACCACTTCATCAGTGTACATCATCAAGCTTATTTTTATTATAAATAAAGGAAATTAATTAAAAACTTCATTTATTTACAAAACATACTTCTTATACGTAAAAATAGGACTTAACAAAAGAATAGTAATCAAACATAACTTACAGGAAAAGAGCCACCTCCTCTTCTTCTGAGAGAATGATTTTGTTTTCTCCATGAGTAATTGTTATGCACACTTCGATCTGACTGAACAAATGGAATTTGATTAGATGTTAATTCTGAACTAGCATTTGGTGCTGTAACAATACTACCAATCGGCTGGGCAGTAGCAGATTCAGATTTCTAAAATAGAAAACAACAAAAATAAATATCATAAACAACAACTTTCAGAAGAAAAGATAAGCAAAAATTCATCTTGGATATAAAACGTTTTTTATAAGAAAAGCCACCAGTAAAAAATATAATACTTTTATTAAAAAGTTGAAGATACTTGTATTTATAATTTTTATTTTTCTTCAAAATTATGTAACTCAATGAAAGTTATTGGGAAAAAAAAAAAAAAAAAAACAATCTTAAAATAATTTTAATTCAATACATATGTTAAATACTGAATGTTAGTTGAGTTGTATTAGGCCATAAGTTGAATGGAGCAACTTGAGGGGCTGATTTCATATTAAATATATGCATATAACAGAGGGTGTAGATAGGGATGACAAACTTTTACACATCGCCATGGCATCTCAACAAATGAAAAAAAAAAAAAAAAATAGTGGATAAAAATTCATGATTCAAAATAATTGAAATTACACGATGATAATTATGGTAACAATTGTACGAGTTCTAGAAAATAAAAGAGTAAATGAGACTTTTGTTATTGGATTTGGGATCAAGAAAAAAAAAACCTGCATCGACCCCTGCGTATATACTTCATAATATTGTAGAAAAAATGTATTCTTATATGAAAACTTAGTATTTTCATTTTTTTTTTTTTTTTTTACAAATTTTGAACATTTGTTGAATAATTTTATTCAACCAAATTGCCATAGAGACATTACCCAAGTAAGCCCCTATTCTAATGTCTCCTAACTTTATAACAGTTTTAAATACAGGTGCACATTAAAGATGAGTTCGGGCTCTTTTTTTGGAGTCCGAGCCCGCCCAAGCCTGACAATTTAAAATCCGAGCCCGAAACTAGAAGTTTGCAAGAGAAAATTTTTGAGTAATATTTAAAAGCTGTTTCAAAATTAGTATCTCATTTTTAAGTCTCTACAAAGAAATAACTGTTAATCAGCATACAATTAATTAAATGAAATATACATTAAATCGTATCAAAAGAAAAATTTGGTATAAAAAATATACTTCATGCTTCAGAGGATTCTCTTTTTTAATTTCCTTAACGAACAAATCTGATGGATACGTTAACGAAGTGAGTTTTATAAATAAATGCATGAAATGTGCCGTTACTGCCGGTGATCGAACAACGTTTTTCTATTAAATGTGTACATCATTCATTATTATAGACTTCTTCCTCATAACAGTCTTTTGTGATTGTCATGTAAAACAGATGAAATTAAAAATTATAAACAGTTTGAAATATCTGTTACCTTTATAGGAAAATAGGAAAAGTTGCTCGATTGCTTTCTATCTGGATAAAAATACCTGTGAAATATGTGTATTTTCGAATGAAAATGACTTCGTGAAAGTTTCCGATGCATATACATGTTTGGATTTATAAATAACCTTAAATCTTGAAAATATCGCAAAATTTAAATAATTTCTATCGAGAAAACTATTGGGAAAAACAATTAGTGTAAGATTAAAATTTAATTTCATTTTGTTATTTATTGTTACGTAGATATGTAAGTAGTATCATAAAATTATTTTAAAAAATACATCACTAAAACATTGTAATCACTTCTACCCCATTGGAGCCAAGGGGACATTGGGATTTAGAAAAGAGCAAATCACCGAATGTCACAAATGATTTTAAAAATGTATATGGATAAATGATGTTGTTAAAATATTCTCATAACTCTACATACAGGAAAAACACTATTATGTTATAGTAAACAATTAAAACGTTAAGACACTGTAGGCTGTAAATTATGGAAAAGAAAATACTCACAGAAAAATTCATCGAATTAAATAGACGAAACATTCGCAGAAAACTTTCATTAACCAATTATAAAATGCTAACTGATTCTATTACATCAATATCGTGATTATAACCAATATGCATTCTTATAACAACTTAAGCATAGGCATTACATTATGAATAAAAATATATTTTGGGCTATAAAAATGTTGGATAAAAAAACATTTTTTTTTTCTAATACTACGTATTAGAAAAATTGAAGATAACTTACCGAATTCTAAGTATTTTTTTCCCGCTAAACTTCTTTTTCTTTTCAGTACAGTTAAATTTCACAATTTCATTCACAAAGTAAAAAAAAAAAAAAAAAAGCATATAATATTCAAAAATAACATCATTTATAGCAAAAGTTACTTTTGATTTTGTCCTTTTAAAGGTTTTTCTAAAAAGCCCTGTTTATTTTTTTCCAAAATGTTTTAAAAAAAGTATTGTGTCCACAACTTCAGGACTCAAGTTACATCGCCTTTCTTCTAGAACACGTCCAGCAATACTGAAATCTCTTTCGCATATTGTGCTACTTGCAGGTATGCTTAAAATTTTCCTTGCAACATTAGCTAAATTTGGAAAAGGACAATTTTTCCACCAATTCAATAGATTTTTGTCTTCGATCTCCGCATTTACTGAGAAGTCAATATAATTGCGAATCTCATCATCGGATTCTACCTGTACGGTATTATCGGCCCATTCTTCAAATATACCACTACATTGACTTGAAATGCAAAGATTAGCATCCGACACAGTGCAATTTTCCAGAAGATATTGTGGTATCATTTCTCGTACTTGAGACTGTACTTCCATCTTTTCGTGATCAGCAAGCATTTTTAAAGATTTAAAGTTCGGATGCAGAAATGTAGCAATTTTGTGATATTGGTCAATTTGAATTTTTTTTTTTTTAACCACTTTTCTGTTTTCTCTTTTAAGCACTTTTCTAATTCAGAATCTGTAACATTTGGCACACAGTATTTTTTCAGATACTGATTCCACAATAAGACACGATGTAACGTTGGATATAAATCGCCTTCCAGCTGTGAACTTGCTTCTTCAAATATTTTAAGAAAATTTTGCAGTGTTTGCAACATTTCAGGTTCTATGTTTTGTAAGCGATTATTTTCTTTCCTTTTCTCCATTATTTTCTGAATGTCAGAATATTGTGTGAGAACGGATCGCAACATGAAGCTGAGAGTATTCCACCTACTCTCAATTTGCTGATGTACAGTTTTTTCTAGTTCGTTTACAGCACCGGATTTCTTTAAATATCTGACTAACATTTTACAATTTTCAACTGAAGATTTTAAAATAGGAAATTCATCAGCAGTTTCATTGTAACTGTGTTTCAGAACAGTATTTAATAAGTGACATATACAAGTAAGTCTTTTGTAGCAATTTAACGCAGACACTATATTTGATCCTTCATCTGTAACAAATGTACATTGATTCAAAACTGATACATCAAAACCTATATTTTTCAAAGTATCCAAAATTTCACTTAAAATATTCACACCAGTTTTGGGAATATTTGGGAAAGAGCATGTGGATCGTACAGTGGGTTTTAGCTCAAAATTATCATTAATATAGTGACAAGAGAGGGCAATGTATGATAATTGACGAAATGGTTCTGTCCACATATCAGTAGTCAAAGCACCTCCAAAATTTTGTAAGATTTTATTAATACTTGGCAAAATTTCATTTCTGGAATTTTCTGCTGTCTGACGTACGTGTTTCGAAATTGTTGTACGATGAGGCAGAACATCTGAAGCTTTCACTTTACCCAAAGATGCACCTAAGTTAATTAGATTTTGGGCTAAATGCAGAAATCCTTGTCCTTCAACTATATCAAATGGTCGCAGATCTTCAGTGCACATTTTTACACAACTTTCTAAGATAATATTTTTTTCAATCGCTGTTACTTGTTTGGAAGAAGAATATAAATATTTTTCCAGGGGTTTTTTAATTTTTGATGGAGCACATGTTTTAGAATGCCGAGAAAGTCTGCTTGAACCAAGTGAACTTTTATATTTTAAAACGGATTTACAGTGACAACACTGAACGTATTCTAATTTCAAATTTGTTTGAGCATCAAAGATTTCTAGGAAATGTTGCCACACTGTGGATTTTTCAATTTCATTTTTCATGCATTTATAGTCCCCAGAATTAATTTTATCAATGATAGTCTTAGAGTCAGCTGAAGCAGAACCCATGATGAAAAAAGACTTGAAGGAATCACGAACAAAGGAGATTATGGTTCATACACAATAGAAAAGAAAGTCAGAGACATCTAGCTAACGCTCATTGACTAATAACAGAACAGATTACTTTTTTTGCCTAGATTGTCAAATAATACAATAAAATAAAATAAATGAGATCCAATTTAAAAATATCCTACTATTTATTTGTCTTGGCCCCTTTTCCGATGACGCATTATTAACTATCAAATGTATCCAGTGAGCGTCAATGATATAAATCTGCAAATATTGCGAATTTCTTTTAAAATAACTGTGATGTTGTAACATTAATCAATCATCACATATAATTAATTATACCCAATTTAAAACCACAATTCCCCTTTTACAAACATATTTAACTGAAACTTACTTCCCTTTTAAAAACATATATATATCTCTTTATCTCTTATACATCTAATAAATATTCCTTTTAATGTTTACCAAATTATCAACTGTTAACAAAACAAAGCAAAAAAACTTTTCTCAACTTAAAAATCATTAACAAACAGTGAAATTAAATGCTTTTATTTCCGCTCATAAATAAAACTGTATTTTTGATCATTTGCTTTTCTTTTGTGCAGTAATCTAAACAGTTACTGATTCGACACCATCAATCTCAGACATAATATGAAAATATCACAAATATTTTTATTTACTTATTTATTTTTAAGTAGTATTCTTATACTACAATAGCAAAACACTTTCTGTTTTCCTTTCATTCTGATCAAAACAGCATTAAAATGATTTCTTATGGAAAATCTAATTTTCAAAACTGGCTTCGGGTGTCGAAGGAGGAGAAGTAGGAGATTGACAGATGAATCATTTATTTATTGAAACTGAAACCACGGGAAACTGAAAGATTAATGATTATTATGAAAGGAATAAATTACTTTTATAAGAATAAAAGCTTTTTAACAGAGATTAAAATAGAATTTATTTTAGAAATATAAATAGATTTTGGATATTAACACACCTTAAAAAGCATTAACAGAATAATATAGGGGACACAATAAATTTTGATGATTATATATTAATTACTACATGATTACTTCTTACATTTTTTAAAAAGCTTTTTTTCCCATGCGTGAATAAATAATAATTTTCAGTTAAAAAAAAAACGAGCCCGAGCTGAGCCCATCTCATCTCTAGTGCACATTAACAAAATCTGAAATAAGAAACTATCGGCTCCTAATTCTCAAAAATCTAGTGACCACAATAAAAAAAAAAAAAAAAAATGCCATAAAATATGCTGTGAAATATTGCATGCATAAAAACAATCCTATAACAAACACATTTCTTATATCCTACTTTGATATAGCATGAATTTAAAAGAAATTCGCCAATGAAAATTTTCATTCCATACTAATTTTTTCGTTTCCAGATATTTGTCAGTTAAACATTTAAAAAATCATTATCTTAACTTGTGTTGTAATTATTTATCTATATGTGTGTGTGCTTTAATTTAGGAAAAATCCTTTGAAAAGTAGATTTATTCTTCAGAGAAAATACATAGGATAAAAAAAAAAAATTAGCATTGTGCATACTCATGAAAAATATAAATTTTATTTTGTCTTAGATTTTGTTTTTGTACATGTATGTAGGTATTCATTTATGATTGTTACTTTTAAAACAATTTCATTAAATATATATATATATACATATAACTTTCTGTACAATTAAATCATTTAAACAGATGATATTGACCAAAAATTAAAAAATCACTATTATACGCAACAGAAACAAAATACTACTTAAATTGTATAGTCCAATGAAATAACTTAGCAAAATACAATCATAAATGAATCTAAATAGAAAAAAAAAAAAAAAAAATTACTACATTAATTTATTCTAGAACTGCTATGAAATAAATGAAATGTACTGCAATAAAATAATTTATTTGAGATTAAAAATGTGACTATATTTGTATACATCCATAAAAAAATAAATATATAAAAATAAATCTTCAATATCTAAGATAAATCAGACAAATTCCATCATTCTTTTTATTCACTTATAAAAACCCTCACTAGATGGCACCAAAAAAGAATTTGCCGACGATATCAGAAATTTCGAATTAAAAAAGGGAAAAAATAAATCCTGACAGTTACGGCACATTTACTTTTCATGAACTGCATGTTTAATAACCATTAATCTAAACAAATTTAGATAAATATAAATTCATACGTCAGAACACGATGACGCTATTATATAATCAAGTATTGATTATAAATTAAGTTAAGAATATCAATAAATTATACAGGGCGATCCCCACATTTTTTACTGTGATGATCCATTCATACGGTATCATTGATTGCTTGAGCAACATGTTTTTCCAGAACTTTTCGTGATGTTATCACATTTCACACAAAACAAGGTCCATATCATTGCAACGTTTTAATTTTTCTCGAAAGTATGACCGTCGACCTGAGTTCAGTTAGGATGAAACACGCTGTATTTGTGACTCAATAAGTAATTTGCGACTATGTTGCTATGTGATTTTTTATCCTTGTTGTATGCCTGATTTCCCATGTCATTTTGTCACTTGTGGGTAAAGACGCACCAATTTCAGATAGTTTCACAAAAGCTAATAAAAAAAAGTTCCATGTTTATATTATAAATATTAATTAATGTGCAGCTTTCCAGGCATGAAAGTGAGAAATGAGAAAAAAGGTGGAAAATGTTTTCAATCTGTACAATAAGGCCAAACTCGTATAATTTAGACACATTTTAACAGTTATTCATACAATAAAATGAATTATAATTCTACATAGGAGTGTTATTTTCTTTTTGTAACATAGAAAGTAAAGAAAAAAAAAATTAAATAACAATAAATGTATAAATTGATTAAATCAAAAAAGAAAATTGGAAACAGTTTGCTAAAATTATAAATCCATCCAAATGTACCTGAACTTATGTGAAGTACAGAGATTAATTTTACAAAATAAATGTATTATTTTGAATGATTTGACTAAGTCTTTACCAAACAAAAAAAAAATTCTATGCTAAATATATGCACGCTAAATTGATCGTTACTCCAGAAATACATTTCCAAAAATGCATCACGAAATTACTCAGAAAGGTTTTATAAATAGAATAAAATGTTCTATTCCAAAAATAACCTTATTGCAAACTTCCTTTCCCTAGTTAAAGAACTTAATTTACATGACTTTCAGATGATTATAATAAAAGCTCGCTTTTGATTTATTCAGACAGCAATTCAGAAAACAAACTCCAAGGATTTGAGTAGACAAAATGTCTAATTATTAAGTTTTCTAGGACACCCCCCTCCCCTTCCCCATATATGCTTCTAATATTTTCTTTGCATTTTTGCATCCATCCAGAGAATGTCCAAATTTGCTTTTAAAAAGGTGGAATCCCTCCTTTAGGAGGAACTCTTTCATGCCTGGCTCTCAGATCCAGAATTTTCGTGATTTCTAAAGTTTTAAAGATCCTTTATAATAATTATGCAGGAATTAACCCTTCACTGCATGGTGTGCCATATATGGCACATACCAATAAAACCCTTCTATTTTACTATGGATCCTAAATATAGGCTATCTGAGCTTTGTGCCATATATAGAACATTTAAACAAAGAGTTTTGTACCTGTTTTTTTTCACTGGATGGCAGTATTAGATAGCTATCTATTAGATTTTCTTTTTAAAAAAATTCAGTCTGCATCGTAAACAACAGTAGAATTTGCTTCAACATTTTCACCAAAAAATCTTAAAAGTATCACAAGATAAAATTTTAGACATTCAAGTATATCACATATTTGTTATTTTATGCTGCTTAAAACTAAAATATTTCAGTACTTCAGTTTCAAATCTTGTTTTTGTGTGTTGTGCCAGATATGGAACACAGAGCATAAAGCTCATAATACATTCGAATGAAAAATGGTGCGCAAAGGGCTAACGCAAGATGAAATCAATGCGATATTATTTGCATCTGATACTGATGATGAATCTTTTGGACTTTCTGATGATAATTGGGAAGATTCAACATATAACCCGACAAAAAATAGAACTGAAATACTATTTTTTCATCTGAATCAGACGTTGACTTGCACGATAACAACAGATGTGACCCAAGAAATTGATTCAACTGCAACAGGAGGTAAGTTTTTATATTTAATATTAAAGTAATTTTAAATGCTACTAAAAGTACTATATAAAAGTTAAAAACAACAAATAAAATTCAACAGTGTTGCATTTAGACATTTTTCCGCAGGAGGGACATTTTTATGGGCTGGGAGTGTGTGTGTATGTGTTGGGGGGAGGGAATTGAATTTCTAAACGATACAAATTTTCAAAATATCTAGGGAGTACATCTGAATGTTCCTGTCGAATGTCTGCCCCTGGGGCACCCCTGAATTCAATGCTGAATGTATAGATTGAGAAGCATCAATTTAGAGAAAGATTGTTTTATTCTTTCAGATGCTACAGATACTCCTGCTGGACCCAGTGTTGATAGAAAAAAGTCATAAAAGAAAAACAAATATAAAAAACTAATTTGGAAGAATAAAATCTGAAAATCCCTGAAGGACAAATAAAATATAGAGGAAGTAACTCCTTAAGTGCAGAAATTATGGCTCTGGAAACTCCCTATCAATTTTTCTCCTTTTTTTTTGAACCATGAACTTTTGAATCTTATTTCAGAAGAGACACATAGATACAGCATACAAAACGATCCTTCTCAACATTTACAAGATGAATATTAAACGTTATATGGGACTTTTTTATCTAATGTCACTAATAGATTTACCATTTGCAAGAGATTACTGGAATGATATTTTAGGTAACCAAACAATAAAGAGAAAATGTCTGTCAAAGAATTTGAAAAAAATCCGACAATTTTTACTATTTAATTACAATACTAAAGAAATTGCTAGAGGCATGAAGGGCCTTGATAGACTATTCAAAGTAAGACCTCTAATACGGTGTATCAGAAAACGCTTTATGCAAGTTGCTATGGAACAGTGTTTGTCAATAGATGAACAAATTTGCACAACAAAGTCTCAAGGCATTTTGAAACAGTATTTTCCCAATAAACCACATAAATAGGGCTTTAAATTCTTCGCTTTATGTGGTATAAGTGGTTTTGCCTATGATTTTGAATTATATAGTGGCCAGGAAAATGTTGACATACGACTGCCAAATAAGCCAGATTAAGGGTCTGCATCAAATGTTGCTGTGTGTCTCAGTAGGTTAATTTCACGAAATCAAAACCAAAAGTTTTGATAATTACTTCAATTCATTACCATTACTTGAATTTTTATCACAGAAAGGAACGCTTTCATTGGCCACAGTGAGACACAATAGAATTCCTAATTGTAAGCTTCCTTTGGAATCTGAGATAAAAAAGAAAAAAAGAAGATATAGTTTAGAACAAGTAGCATGCATTAACAGTACACAAATATCATGTGTTACATGGTTGAATAAGTCAGTTAATCTCTTGTCAACATTTGCTGTGAGTTCCTCTACAGAAAATATTTCTCAATTCGATAAAAAGGTGAATCAAAAGACTGATATGGGAACATCCACGGCAGAAGAAAATTTTTGCTGAAAAATTATTTTAAACGGGAATATAAGTGTGATACACCAATTTAAAGCTAAAGAGCTCCAGTATATGAATTTGTAAGTTTTAATTTCATAAGAATAAGTCTACACTGAAACGGGGTTGGGAACTGACAGTATTAAAATTTATTTACAGTTGAGCTTAAAAATCAACTTATTAAGTTGTGTAGTTTTTTTTTACTTCTGTTCATTAAATTGAATTATTATGGATTTAAAATAATAAGACAACATTATATCTGTTAGATCTGCATTGTTAAAAGGTTTTATCTAAGGTATTAAATGCAATTTTAACTTTATTTTTTAGTTGATAATTAAATGTCACAAGAGTAGCACAAAACATGTTAAAGTTTCAATTTTATAAAAACTACTTAAAATTTTTAAATGAGATCCAATTTAAAAATATCCTACTATTTATTTGTCTTGGCCCCTTTTCCGATGACGCATTATTAACTATCAAATGTATCCAGTGAGCGTCAATGATATAAATCTGCAAATATTGCGAATTTCTTTTAAAATAACTGTGATGTTGTAACATTAATCAATCATCACATATAATTAATTATACCCAATTTAAAACCACAATTCCCCTTTTACAAACATATTTAACTGAAACTTACTTCCCTTTTAAAAACATATATATATCTCTTTATCTCTTATACATCTAATAAATATTCCTTTTAATGTTTACCAAATTATCAACTGTTAACAAAACAAAGCAAAAAAACTTTTCTCAACTTAAAAATCATTAACAAACAGTGAAATTAAATGCTTTTATTTCCGCTCATAAATAAAACTGTATTTTTGATCATTTGCTTTTCTTTTGTGCAGTAATCTAAACAGTTACTGATTCGACACCATCAATCTCAGACATAATATGAAAATATCACAAATATTTTTATTTACTTATTTATTTTTAAGTAGTATTCTTATACTACAATAGCAAAACACTTTCTGTTTTCCTTTCATTCTGATCAAAACAGCATTAAAATGATTTCTTATGGAAAATCTAATTTTCAAAACTGGCTTCGGGTGTCGAAGGAGGAGAAGTAGGAGATTGACAGATGAATCATTTATTTATTGAAACTGAAACCACGGGAAACTGAAAGATTAATGATTATTATGAAAGGAATAAATTACTTTTATAAGAATAAAAGCTTTTTAACAGAGATTAAAATAGAATTTATTTTAGAAATATAAATAGATTTTGGATATTAACACACCTTAAAAAGCATTAACAGAATAATATAGGGGACACAATAAATTTTGATGATTATATATTAATTACTACATGATTACTTCTTACATTTTTTAAAAAGCTTTTTTTCCCATGCGTGAATAAATAATAATTTTCAGTTAAAAAAAAAATGAGCCCGAGCTGAGCCCATCTCATCTCTAGTGCACATTAACAAAATCTGAAATAAGAAACTATCGGCTCCTAATTCTCAAAAATCTAGTGACCACAATAAAAAAAAAAAAAAAAAAATGCCATAAAATATGCTGTGAAATATTGCATGCATAAAAACAATCCTATAACAAACACATTTCTTATATCCTACTTTGATATAGCATGAATTTAAAAGAAATTCGCCAATGAAAATTTTCATTCCATACTAATTTTTTCGTTTCCAGATATTTGTCAGTTAAACATTTAAAAAATCATTATCTTAACTTGTGTTGTAATTATTTATCTATATGTGTGTGTGCTTTAATTTAGGAAAAATCCTTTGAAAAGTAGATTTATTCTTCAGAGAAAATACATAGGATAAAAAAAAAAAATTAGCATTGTGCATACTCATGAAAAATATAAATTTTATTTTGTCTTAGATTTTGTTTTTGTACATGTATGTAGGTATTCATTTATGATTGTTACTTTTAAAACAATTTCATTAAATATATATATATATACATATAACTTTCTGTACAATTAAATCATTTAAACAGATGATATTGACCAAAAATTAAAAAATCACTATTATACGCAACAGAAACAAAATACTACTTAAATTGTATAGTCCAATGAAATAACTTAGCAAAATACAATCATAAATGAATCTAAATAGAAAAAAAAAAAAAAAAAATTACTACATTAATTTATTCTAGAACTGCTATGAAATAAATGAAATGTACTGCAATAAAATAATTTATTTGAGATTAAAAATGTGACTATATTTGTATACATCCATAAAAAAATAAATATATAAAAATAAATCTTCAATATCTAAGATAAATCAGACAAATTCCATCATTCTTTTTATTCACTTATAAAAACCCTCACTAGATGGCACCAAAAAAGAATTTGCCGACGATATCAGAAATTTCGAATTAAAAAAGGGAAAAAATAAATCCTGACAGTTACGGCACATTTACTTTTCATGAACTGCATGTTTAATAACCATTAATCTAAACAAATTTAGATAAATATAAATTCATACGTCAGAACACGATGACGCTATTATATAATCAAGTATTGGTTATAAATTAAGTTAAGAATATCAATAAATTATACAGGGCGATCCCCACATTTTTTACTGTGATGATCCATTCATACGGTATCATTGATTGCTTGAGCAACATGTTTTTCCAGAACTTTTCGTGATGTTATCACATTTCACACAAAACAAGGTCCATATCATTGCAACGTTTTAATTTTTCTCGAAAGTATGACCGTCGACCTGAGTTCAGTTAGGATGAAACACGCTGTATTTGTGACTCAATAAGTAATTTGCGACTATGTTGCTATGTGATTTTTTATCCTTGTTGTATGCCTGATTTCCCATGTCATTTTGTCACTTGTGGGTAAAGACGCACCAATTTCAGATAGTTTCACAAAAGCTAATAAAAAAAAGTTCCATGTTTATATTATAAATATTAATTAATGTGCAGCTTTCCAGGCATGAAAGTGAGAAATGAGAAAAAAGGTGGAAAATGTTTTCAATCTGTACAATAAGGCCAAACTCGTATAATTTAGACACATTTTAACAGTTATTCATACAATAAAATGAATTATAATTCTACATAGGAGTGTTATTTTCTTTTTGTAACATAGAAAGTAAAGAAAAAAAAAATTAAATAACAATAAATGTATAAATTGATTAAATCAAAAAAGAAAATTGGAAACAGTTTGCTAAAATTATAAATCCATCCAAATGTACCTGAACTTATGTGAAGTACAGAGATTAATTTTACAAAATAAATGTATTATTTTGAATGATTTGACTAAGTCTTTACCAAACAAAAAAAAAATTCTATGCTAAATATATGCACGCTAAATTGATCGTTACTCCAGAAATACATTTCCAAAAATGCATCACGAAATTACTCAGAAAGGTTTTATAAATAGAATAAAATGTTCTATTCCAAAAATAACCTTATTGCAAACTTCCTTTCCCTAGTTAAAGAACTTAATTTACATGACTTTCAGATGATTATAATAAAAGCTCGCTTTTGATTTATTCAGACAGCAATTCAGAAAACAAACTCCAAGGATTTGAGTAGACAAAATGTCTAATTATTAAGTTTTCTAGGACACCCCCCTCCCCTTCCCCACATATGCTTCTAATATTTTCTTTGCATTTTTGCATCCATCCAGAGAATGTCCAAATTTGCTTTTAAAAAGGTGGAATCCCTCCTTTAGGAGGAACTCTTTCATGCCTGGCTCTCAGATCCAGAATTTTCGTGATTTCTAAAGTTTTAAAGATCCTTTATAATAATTATGCAGGAATTAACCCTTCACTGCATGGTGTGCCATATATGGCACATACCAATAAAACCCTTCTATTTTACTATGGATCCTAAATATAGGCTATCTGAGCTTTGTGCCATATATAGAACATTTAAACAAAGAGTTTTGTACCTGTTTTTTTTCACTGGATGGCAGTATTAGATAGCTATCTATTAGATTTTCTTTTTAAAAAAATTCAGTCTGCATCGTAAACAACAGTAGAATTTGCTTCAACATTTTCACCAAAAAATCTTAAAAGTATCACAAGATAAAATTTTAGACATTCAAGTATATCACATATTTGTTATTTTATGCTGCTTAAAACTAAAATATTTCAGTACTTCAGTTTCAAATCTTGTTTTTGTGTGTTGTGCCAGATATGGAACACAGAGCATAAAGCTCATAATACATTCGAATGAAAAATGGTGCGCAAAGGGCTAACGCAAGATGAAATCAATGCGATATTATTTGCATCTGATACTGATGATGAATCTTTTGGACTTTCTGATGATAATTGGGAAGATTCAACATATAACCCGACAAAAAATAGAACTGAAATACTATTTTTTCATCTGAATCAGACGTTGACTTGCACGATAACAACAGATGTGACCCAAGAAATTGATTCAACTGCAACAGGAGGTAAGTTTTTATATTTAATATTAAAGTAATTTTAAATGCTACTAAAAGTACTATATAAAAGTTAAAAACAACAAATAAAATTCAACAGTGTTGCATTTAGACATTTTTCCGCAGGAGGGACATTTTTATGGGCTGGGAGTGTGTGTGTATGTGTTGGGGGGAGGGAATTGAATTTCTAAACGATACAAATTTTCAAAATATCTAGGGAGTACATCTGAATGTTCCTGTCGAATGTCTGCCCCTGGGGCACCCCTGAATTCAATGCTGAATGTATAGATTGAGAAGCATCAATTTAGAGAAAGATTGTTTTATTCTTTCAGATGCTACAGATACTCCTGCTGGACCCAGTGTTGATAGAAAAAAGTCATAAAAGAAAAACAAATATAAAAAACTAATTTGGAAGAATAAAATCTGAAAATCCCTGAAGGACAAATAAAATATAGAGGAAGTAACTCCTTAAGTGCAGAAATTATGGCTCTGGAAACTCCCTATCAATTTTTCTCCTTTTTTTTTGAACCATGAACTTTTGAATCTTATTTCAGAAGAGACACATAGATACAGCATACAAAACGATCCTTCTCAACATTTACAAGATGAATATTAAACGTTATATGGGACTTTTTTATCTAATGTCACTAATAGATTTACCATTTGCAAGAGATTACTGGAATGATATTTTAGGTAACCAAACAATAAAGAGAAAATGTCTGTCAAAGAATTTGAAAAAAATCCGACAATTTTTACTATTTAATTACAATACTAAAGAAATTGCTAGAGGCATGAAGGGCCTTGATAGACTATTCAAAGTAAGACCTCTAATACGGTGTATCAGAAAACGCTTTATGCAAGTTGCTATGGAACAGTGTTTGTCAATAGATGAACAAATTTGCACAACAAAGTCTCAAGGCATTTTGAAACAGTATTTTCCCAATAAACCACATAAATAGGGCTTTAAATTCTTCGCTTTATGTGGTATAAGTGGTTTTGCCTATGATTTTGAATTATATAGTGGCCAGGAAAATGTTGACATACGACTGCCAAATAAGCCAGATTAAGGGTCTGCATCAAATGTTGCTGTGTGTCTCAGTAGGTTAATTTCACGAAATCAAAACCAAAAGTTTTGATAATTACTTCAATTCATTACCATTACTTGAATTTTTATCACAGAAAGGAACGCTTTCATTGGCCACAGTGAGACACAATAGAATTCCTAATTGTAAGCTTCCTTTGGAATCTGAGATAAAAAAGAAAAAAAGAAGATATAGTTTAGAACAAGTAGCATGCATTAACAGTACACAAATATCATGTGTTACATGGTTGAATAAGTCAGTTAATCTCTTGTCAACATTTGCTGTGAGTTCCTCTACAGAAAATATTTCTCAATTCGATAAAAAGGTGAATCAAAAGACTGATATGGGAACATCCACGGCAGAAGAAAATTTTTGCTGAAAAATTATTTTAAACGGGAATATAAGTGTGATACACCAATTTAAAGCTAAAGAGCTCCAGTATATGAATTTGTAAGTTTTAATTTCATAAGAATAAGTCTACACTGAAACAGGGTTGGGAACTGACAGTATTAAAATTTATTTACAGTTGAGCTTAAAAATCAACTTATTAAGTTGTGTAGTTTTTTTTTACTTCTGTTCATTAAATTGAATTATTATGGATTTAAAATAATAAGACAACATTATATCTGTTAGATCTGCATTGTTAAAAGGTTTTATCTAAGGTATTAAATGCAATTTTAACTTTATTTTTTAGTTGATAATTAAATGTCACAAGAGTAGCACAAAACATGTTAAAGTTTCAATTTTATAAAAACTACTTAAAATTTTTACCCAAAACTTCTAACTCTCTGATTTCGAAGTATAAGAAATATTTTAGATTAAATATTTTGTTTATGCTATGCATGGAATAGGCTCTGGGGTGTTGTCACAAGAGTAACAAACGTCTGTGTCACAAGAGTAACACATAATACTTTTGTCCATAGTTTGACATAAAACTGCATTATAACCGAAACAAATAGAATGCTTAAAGTTTAGTTATTTTCTCCGTTATTAGAACAGTTCTTGAAATAGTTCCAGCCACAGTTAAGATTATTTTGTAAATTTTAAAGAAGATAAATTAAGTTTATTAGTGTTTTTTTTTTTTTTAAATGGATGGAATTATTGTTATTCATTTTTTTTTTTTTTTTTTTGGTTACTACATAAGATTATAAAATAATAATGACAAGTAATTAAAGATAGATTAAAACAACTCAACTCGTGTCATTTTTGTGTACTTCTTTTGGTCTGAAGCACATGGTCTTTGATCAGATATTTTATAGGCTTTGTAAAGCTTTGTTTACTAAATTCTGTTGTATGACCTACAGAGATTCTTATAGTAACTCTTATGTACAGGATTCTGATAGTATATTTTAAAGGAAAGATTTTAATATTGCTTCTTATATATGACAATGTTTTAAAGAGCAAGAAAAATTCTGCTAAGTGCCAAAAATTGTAGAGAAAAAATAAGAATGAAATTGAATATGTTGATGTGAGAAAGAAACAAAACAAAATGTATTATGATAAAATGAAGAAACGTCTTAGAGTCAGCAAAAGCTTCAGCAAGAGAATGAAAATATTAAGAAAAGGAAAAAGTAGAGAACCAGCTAACCTCAGATCCTGCAACAAGAAAAATCCAACTCCACAGATTTGGGGGATTTTATGTCGATGAAGATTTAAGAAGAGGTCATTCTTCAGCTAATTCTGAATCAGTTAGGTTTGAAAAAGGCCACATAATTCCATCAATCCTAGGTGACGTTTACTAAGAGAATACGTTTTTTGTTTAACCCCTTGAGGGGCGGTGGTATATATTATATCCCACTTACTTTTAATGCAAATTGACACCAGAAACTTTTAATTAAATTTTACTTTTTAAACTTCGATGGAAAAATGTAAAAAAATTGCCTTTCCCTTTTTTTGAAGTAATTTCTTTTTAAATTCTGGTGTTAATTCAACATTTCACAAACACAATGGCTTGCCCCTCAAAGGGTTAAAGAAGCTTTCCTAAATTGAAAAACCTGAAATTACTTTACACCTTTAAAGCCTAGTTTCATACTTGTACACAGGATTATTTTGATAATGTCAATGAATAACCGTTTCTCAAAGAATTGTATGCCAGTAAATTTTCTGAAAACTGTAGATTTTTATGCCAAGACGGAATATTTTGGTACGAAATACTGCATACTGGCCAAATGCATAAGCGACTGTATTTCCAGCCATTATTTATTATGATCCCAAAGTAGTAAAATCTTATGCTATTATTTCAGACAATGTAACTCATAATCAATTTTCTATAAATGCTCTTGTATGTAAAATTTCAACATAGCATCTTCAAGGGAATGCATTTTCCTAAACTCTGTCTGTTTTGCTTTTTTATATGATGGTTGTGCTTTCCAATTTAAACAAAAATATAACTATGCAAATATGCCTGCAATGAATCAGACTTCTTTCACAATTAACTTAATTGGGCAATTTTTTTTAAAAAATACTCCTGGTATACATGCTGTAGATTTATTTTGTGCCGTTGTATGATGATATAAGTGGAATGAAGTGCATGCTAAAAAAGCAATTTTAAGGAATATTGCTTATTTTGTCAAAATTGTTCATGAAAAAACAAAAGCAAGCATACTCCATATATCAGATGAAGAAATAAAACAATAATGTTTCATTACTTTGCGAGAAAATACCAACAGCGAAGGGCATTCAACAAATATAATTTGTTAAAACCATGAAAAATGACACTATCTACTACAAACCATACACTAACATCATTCGTACAAAGAATTTGTGTCATTAAATAAATAATTATACAGGAGAAGTTGCAAGTGATATTATTGATAATGAAGACAATGATGTATTCTGTTCAGTAGCAGAAACTGGGAAGTTGCTATGTGGTTATACTGAGTGATTCTAAAATATGATGATTAAAAGATTTGTGGTTTTACTATTGAAGTGGTAAACGAAAATTATCAAATAAAGTGCTAAGAACTATTTAAAGCATAAGGAATTCTCAAGTTTGAACCTGATGACCACAATATTTGGCAAAAAAGAATCAAATTGAGGCTGACATTAATGCTCTCAGATTGATAAACGCTCGAGGATTTTACAAACTCTAATAAATTTTAGAATTTTTTACATTTTTATGTTATTTTTAAAATGTAAAGTTTTTTTCTATGGAAAAGTAATTTTTTTAAAACTTACTTTAATTATTTTGTTCAGTATTTAAACTGAATTTTTAGGAAAATTCCTTTTTATGGACAAAATGTCGCAAGAGTAACATTTAGCATTTTGAAAAATCAAATGTAACTAATTCATGTGTTATCAGATGATAAGTTCAATGATTAATACTTTTTAAAAAGATATAATTACTCTGCTATATTCTGTAAATTTTATTTCTATAGTCTCGTATAATTCACAGAATTTCTACGTCAAACACAATTTTTGAAAATTGCATTTTTTTTTTTTGTGGTCACAAGAGTAACAAAATTTCCATACATTATCTAGGCAAGTAAAATGCTTTTCGTTACAAATTGCATATGGTTTATAAGAGAAGAGCACATGTATTTTTAAGTGGTTGCATCAAATTTATCCTAAATATACTTTGTAATGAAAGAATTCGAAATATTTATGGAAATTTGCTCTGACGATCACAAGAGTAACAATGGACGTTCCCATATAGCTTGTCCTTTTGTGGTAAAACAATACAATAAACACATGGGTGGGGTAGACTTACTAGACAGCCATTTAGGAAGATATAGAAATAAAATGAGATCTAAGAAGTTTGAGTTTTCTACTATCTACTGGATGTTATGATAAATTCATGGATCTTATGTAAAAAAGTGAACGAAAATAATTCCTTAACAAAAATGACTTTGCTAAATTCAGGGAAGAAGATCCAATCTCCCTTTGTAAGATTGAAAGTGAAACACCAAATGCTAAAGGAGGACGCCCAAGAATGTCTGAAGTAGAAAGGGGAATTATAGCCAAGAAACATAAAAGTCCTGTATCTGCAATGCCAGTCAAAGATATAAGATTAGATGGAGTATGTTATTCGCCGGATTACATGGAATTCCAAATTGCACTCACAAAACTTTCATAAAGTGTTCAAAATGTGGAGTAGCCTTATCACTGTTACTCTGTGTTTCATCAGAAATGAACATTTGGAACTTTTTTGCCCTTAAAGCTCTTTTTTACATTCCTCTTTCTTTGGATTTGCTTTCTGATGATACTTTATTCTATTGCAAAATAATTTTCTATACATTTTTTCCTTTCATGTCTTTTTACAATCTGTATTTTGAAATTTGTAACATTAATTTTTACTTTTTTGCACATTTTAACCCCTTGAGGGGCGATGAGATATATTATATCGCACTAATTTTAACCAAGATTCGCAGCAGAAACTTTTAATTAATTTTTATATTTCTAACTGTGGAAGGAAAAAGTTGCAAAATTGCTTTTCTTCATTTTAAAATAAATTTTTTTGAATATTCCAGTGTGAATTTAACATTACAGAGACATAATTGCTTGCTCCTCAAAGGGTTAAATATGCTATAAAATTTTAATTCATATTATACTCTTTTTGTATATCTAATACACAAGTATTGTGGGTTTTGTGCCACATTTAGTACAAAACAGTAAATATCTAATTGTGTGCTTTGGGACACATATGGCACATACCACAAAAATCCATATTAAAAAAAAATATATGAAGTCTGAATTTTTTTATTATTTTTCCTGTTTATTTTTTTCATAAAGAAAAGAAAAATCGTGCAATGAAAGGTCAAGTTGCCCCCAAAAGTCGCAACGAAGTTGAACGATAATACCTATGGCCCCATGGTCTAATAATAGACAATAATTAAACTGAAGTAAAATAATAAACTTCAATTTTTCTAAAGATAAAATTTAAGGGAAAGTAATACACAGTCATAGTTCATTAATCAATTGCCCTCCCCTCCCTCCTCACACTTTTATTTATTTATTTTTTTTTTCATATAGGGGAGAAGGAGGCACATGTGAAAAGTACATACTTTATTCAGTTAATTCGAAATAAAAAAAATTATCAATAGATGGCAGTACTGGTACCATCTTTTGGCTGAATTTTCAGATCAAAGAGCCATTTTGATTTCTGGTATTTGTAATTTGTTTGTTTTAGAAGGTGGTTAAGTAAAAAACTCTTTAAAGTTATTGAAGTAAAATTTCCTTCAAGACATTTTTTAAAGTAGAATATCAGCATTGCATTCTATAGTCGCATTAATTAAACAAGTCTACAAAAAGTTTTGTTTCCTTATTTCAATTAAAAATATCTTTCTTTTATAAGTTAGACTTAAGTTGGTAGATGGGGCACTTGTGAACAGAACATATGGGGGCAGATGGGAACAGTTCACAAGTGTATTTTTTAAATCTGTGAATGCAATTTTTTTTTTTTAGTTTAAAATTTAATTACCCTTGTCAAACATTGAGCTATAAATTCAATGTTTTTAGGATTGCTTCACAATTTTAATTTACTGGAAGTTAGATAACAATTAAAAGTAATTGCTATCTTTTTACTTTCTGTAAAAACCAATATATTTATTTGCTATTCTTTAATGATTTCCATATTTATTTTTTCTTAGCCCATATTAAAGTATTTGTAAAATATTTTATTTTATTAAAGTAAAATTTAGTTGGCCAAAAAAAGTGATAAGTAGTACTGTGATAATCACCAATTTTTTATATAATCACAATTTTACCAATTTTTAAAACAATGATACATAATTTTGTGATACATTTAGAAAAAAAATAAAAACACAATTTAACAGAATTATTCAATAACTTATTCAAAAGTAACGCAGTTTTGCTATGCTTGACTCAAAAGGAATATGTATATTAGTGTATAATTTTATGAATAATTTCTTGTATTTATGTTGAAACATTTACTGATTTATTCACACAACTAGAAAGATAACATCTAATTAGTTTTTATCACAGTTCTTATTCACAAAAAATTATTTTTGTCTTATTTATGCATATGTGTTCACATGTGCCCCTGGTATGTTCACAACTACCCCTCCACCCGGGCACATGTGAACAAATTTAGACAATTTTTAGAGTGATATAAGTTAGAAATTCTTAATAAATGCATCCAAAAGTTTCACCAAAACAACAAACAAAATGTAAACATTCACATAAATCAATTTTTGTTTCAATAGCTCATAACAATTTTGAAAAATAGTCAAAAGTGTAAAAATTATTCACATGTGCCCCCCTCTCCCCTACACAGAATGATTTTTTGGCCTAAAACTAAGTTTAATAGAATCAAAATCTGTTATTTAAAAATAAAATAATGTATTTTAATTTATTAAAATTGGCCAGTCGACAACAAAGACCGATTCCAAGGAATCTGTCCTTTTTGGAATCTTGCTCAACACCTGTCCTTTTCAGAATCATTCCATTTTGGACCAATTCCTTCTCTCTTTTTCAAAATCAGTATATTTCAGACTAAATCCGTGGAATCTGTCTCTTTTTAGAGTCGGTACATTTCACACCGATTCCGGGAAATAGTTCCTTCTTGGAGTCAGGACATTTCAGACTAATTCTGAGGAATCGTTCCTTTTTTAAGTCTGCACATTTCGGACCGATTCATTTTAAAAGTCTGGAATCTTCCCTCGACAAATGACACATCTCTAATTGCCATTTCATGCTAAAAAAATTGCCTCTTGATTTTGGACTTTTTTTCATTCGAAAAATAAAGCTTTATTTGACTGAAATGCAGAAATTTAGGAAAGAAAAAACTGAATACCGATTGTCAATCAAATTGTGTTATTAGGGTTTCGTTCATCTCACGAAACCCTATCCGTCTCGTTCCTCTGTCTGTCTGTCCGTCACAGAGCCCGTTCTCAGAAACTATACATGTTAAAGACTTGAAATTTTGGGTATTTATAGCTGAACACCTCACATCAAACAACAAATCATAAAATTTTGAAAAAGTTGGTAATTAACCGAATTACGGGCTAATTAACTTCTAAAATAAACCAATCCACCTTTTTAACGCAAATTCAAACGGACTTTCTCGAAATCATCCGTGTTTCTCCTAAGGGTTGCCAGTAAAATCAGCCAAATGCACGGTTACCACGGAGGAAATTAAGCCGAAAAATGAAGTGGAGATTTTAAAGCGAAATTGTATATCAGAAAATATTGGTCCGAGAAATTTGTAAATGGAATAGACAGACGCAGAAAAAAAATCTACTTTTATTTGGTATAAAGCTCACATTTCTGCGATGTGTATAAGTTAAAATATCCACTAAAAATCGATCGATAAAAATTTAATTTCTTTAATTGGAAAGACAAGGAAATAAAAAGATTTCAATTCGGCGTGAAAGCAGGTAGACATGACGACGCTGTGGTTTTCCATAATAGCATATTTTAATACGAAATTTTAACTTTTTAAATATTAAATTTTTTGGCATTCCGATGTCAAATTTCTCGCTGATTTCATTGATACCCATATCTAAGTCCTATCTTAATTACAAGCTGAAATATTAATTATTATTTAATTAATCGGTTTATT
The DNA here is from genome assembly GCA_963932465.1 of Maratus speciosus. Classification (NCBI taxonomy): domain Eukaryota; kingdom Metazoa; phylum Arthropoda; class Arachnida; order Araneae; family Salticidae; genus Maratus; species Maratus speciosus. The sequence goes on along the minus strand of OZ010791.1, from coordinate 234,971,977 downwards.
CCTATCAAATGCGTCAATTAAAATGAAGAGACGTGCTTATTTAACCACGAATTAACTTAAATTAGGAAATCTAATAATTTGCCTGGGCTTTTTGAACAGCAATATGAGATAAGTATAACTCATTCATCATCAGAAAGTTTACTTCATACTTCATACCACTATTTTCTAATAGTAATTTCAGGAAATATTTTGAATTATTGGTTAAGACCGCCACTCAGTCTGTTTGAAACTTTAAGATAGTTTATAACACATAGAAAAAAGTGTAAAAAAGAATGGAGTGTGATATTTCGAGGAGGGGGGGGGGGGGAAGCTAGAATTATTTTTAAAATCTTAGCGTTTGTTACCGCAGCAAATATTTTAAATTCTTGTTTAAGACCGCCACCATCCCGACCCATCTATCTACGGAAAGATTGCGTAAAGGAGTTTCGTTCAGATATGCTTTTGTTAAGAATAGAGTGCATTCCTTGGTGGTGGAATGTGGAACTAACATAACGCGATTTTGTTAAAATTAGGAAATCTAACAAGTCGATGTGTTTGAAACTTTAAGATATTTTATAACACATAAGATAAAGTGTAAGAAAGAATGACACGCGAAATTCCGGGGAGGGGGACGCAAGATTTCTATTTAAAAAATTAGCGTTTCTGACCGCTTTAGGTGACTTTTTGAGGGAGTCCTGAGATATATGCTACTTATTTAATATAAAATTGTCTAAAGTTTAGTTACCACTATTTCCTAATAGTAATTTCAGCAAATATCTTAATTTCTTATTAAGACCGCCACCACCTCGAGTAACATATCTACTTATAGGTTGTTTAACGGAGTTTCCTTCCGATACAGTTTTGTTAAGAATAGAGTGCGCTCCCTGGTGGTGGAATGTGGAACTAACATTTTTGTTAAACTAGAATTATTTTTAAAATCTTAGCGTTTGTTACCGCAGCAAATATTTTAAATTCTTGTTTAAGACCACCACCATCCCGACCCATCTATCTACGGAAAGATTGCATAAAGGAGTTTCGTTCAGATATGCTTTTGTTAAGAATAGAGTGCATTCCCTGGTGGTGGAATGTGGAACTAACATAACGCGATTTTGTTAAAATTAGGAAGTCTAACAAGTCGATCTGTTTGAAACTTTAAGATATTTTATAACACATAAGATAAAGTGTAAGAAAGAATGACACGCAAAATTCCGGGGAGGGGGGGGGGGGCACTAGATTTCTATTTAAAAAATTAGCGTTTCTGACCGCTTTAGGTGACTTTTTGAGGGAGTTCTGAGATATATGCTACTTATTTAATATAAAATTGTCTAAAGTTTAGTTACCACTATTTCCTAATAGTAATTTTAGCAAATATCTTTATTTCTTATTAAGACCGCCACCACATCGAGTAACATATCTACTTATAGGTTGCTTAACGGAGTTTCCTTCCGATACAGTTTTGTTAAGAATAGAGTGTGCTCCCTGGTGGTGGAATGTGGAACTAACATTTTTGTTAAAATTAGGAAATATAACAAAGCGATCTGTTTGAAATTTTACGATAGTTTATAACACATTAGAAAAAGTTTATAAAAAATGGCACGTGAAATTTCGGGAAGGTGGGGAGAGGAGGAGGGGCAAAATATTTATTTTTTGTTTCATACCGTTTCAGGTGCGTTTTTTGATGGAGTCCTCAGATACATGCTATTTATACTTATTAAATATAAATATGTCAAAAGTTAAATTACCACTATTTCCGAATAGTAATTTCAACAATTATCTTAAATTCTTGCTGAAGACCGCCACCCCCTCGAGTAACATATCTACTAATGGGTTGTGTAAAGGAGTTTCATTCAGATACGCTTTTGTTAAGAATACAGGTGGTGGAATGTGGAATTAACAGACCGCAATTTCATTTAAAGTAGGAAATCTAACAATTCAATCTGTTTTAAACTTTAAGATACTTTATAACACACGATAATAAATTATAAAGAAGAAGGGCGTGTTGCATTTCGAGGAGGGGGGGGGGGGTGTTGAGGGAGTTGCGCAAACAAAATTAGGAAATATAACTGGACGATCTGTTTGAAACTTTAATATGGCTTATAAAACATAACATAAATTTTTAAAATCAGGCCGCGTCAAAAATCATGGTGACCATCTGCCCACTCCCCCCCCCAAGGGGGGCACTTTTCTAAATTTGGCAGATACCCGTCACGTGATATATCGTAGCATTTTGGGGGGGGGGGGAACAAAATTAGGAAATATAACAAGGCGAATATGTTTGAAACTTTAACATAGTTTAGGATGTGTTTGCCAAAATTTAGAAGGTATTCCATGGCAATTAATGTACTGGACATTTTGAAAGAAAGTGTTTTGAAAGGAATATTAAACGAAACCCTTTGTGCGATGTATGATCACACTTAACCACTTGTTCTAATATATAGTCTATGAGAAATTAGGTTATTTATTAAATTCTAACTCAAATGTCTTTAAAATTAATTAAAAAAGTTTTAAAATTAAAATTATAATTAAAATGCTTCACTGTCAAATAGAGTGTCAACGATCGATTTAAATCATGATTTAAATCAAGTGATTTTTAAAAAAAAATCATTGCTTAAAATCAAAAGTTTCCTAAATGTTTAAAATGACATAAAAAAGTATTCAAATCTTAGATGAACATAATTTGTAAAGTTTCTACAGGTATTGTGACTTATGAATACACAAAACAAAGCTTTAAATAATTGATTCTAAGTAGAGATGCACCGAATAATGATTTTGGCCGAATACCGAATATTCAGCCTACAGACGAACCGAATAGTAACTGCTAGGCCAAATACCGAATATTCGGCTTGTCAATTACTATTATATTTCAAAGCTTAAAGGCACTAAAATGTTACATTTTAAAACAATTTTATATAATATTTAAAACAGAAACTTTTATTCTAATAAACAAGAGCTTTTTTCAAGTAAACTTTATGCTGAAAAAAAATCTGCTTTGAGTTATTTAAGAAGCGGATAGTTATAAAACTTTAATTAATAAAATTTTAAGGCTTTTTCTGAAAATTAAAACAGATGAATAAAATTTTCTTAAATTCTAAAAGAAACATTTTAAAATCAAAGAGAAATTGTGAAAAAATTGTACAGGATCATATATTATTTGTTTGTCAGGCAGAGACTAAAGTAAAAGTAAATAAATAATACAATCTATTCAAATTTTATATGGTGGCAACTTAGCAAGAATAACTGTTCTACTCCATTTGATTAAGCAAGGAAGTTTTTAAATGCATCCTAGATCGGTGTCTGGAGTGGGCAATCATTTTCAGAGATTGTAAAAGTTGTTCTGAAAATCTTAGCAAGAAACAGATTATTTACTGGACATTGTTCAGGGACTCACATTTGTACGTAATTCCTATGAAAATCTTCGTGGTTGGTTAATTTTCTTAAATAATACTTAACAAACAGCAAATAAATAATGTAAAAACATTCTCTTTTATTTAAATATGATTTTGTTTCTAATTACTCTAAATATCTTTATAAGTTGACTCGTAAACGAAGAAGTTGTATAAGGTTTTAAAAAATATGTTTAAAAAGTTTTTTTTAAGTATTCGGCTTGACCGAATATTTTGATATTCGGCCAAACCGAATATTCGGTATACCGAATAGCTTGCTATTCCACCAAGCCGAATAGTTTGCTATTCAGTCAAACCGAATATTCAGTAACATGGCCGAATACTGAATAGATACCGAATATTCGGTGCATCCCTAATTCTAAGCGTAATTCCTGAGTATTGTGGAAAATTTAAGTACAGTAAGTTTGTAAAAAACATGGTTTTTATCTAACAAACATAAAAAGCATTTAATTTTAAAATGATATTTAAATCTAATATAACTTACAATGTCATAATTTCCTTTTAATAATCGAGTTATTGATTCTTTTATATACAATAAACATAGCAACAGAGTGTCAATGATTTTAATCAATTGACTTAAATCAGATGATAAAATCACATATTTTTTGATTTTTTAAAATGGTGTGTAAAAGCATTATAATCAGTAATGAAAATGATTTATAGTGTTTATAAAATAATTTAATTGCTGAATAAATAAAAGAAGCTCTTTTAAAAAATAAAATTGTTTTAAATATATTAAATAAGTTATTTCTTTAAAATTTGACAAAGTTTTTATCATAAAACTATATTTTATTTAAATGGATATTTTATAGTTTCTACATATGTTTTCATAACTAACTATAAAATATCCATTTACAATAAAATATAGTTTTATGATAAAAACTTTGTCAAATTTTAAAGATATAACTTATTTAATATATTTAAAACAATTTTATTTTTTAAAAGAGCTTCTTTTATTTATTCAGCAATTAATTTATTTTATAAACACTATAATCATTTTCATACTGATTATAATGCTTTTACACACCATTTTAAAAAATCAAAAATTAATCTGTATCATCAATTTAAAATTAAATGCAATTTATCAATAACTTAAAAATATAAGCAGTATTTAATATTGGTTTACATAATTATCACAAAATATTAATGCACATAATGTTGTATGTTACTAAAGAAATTTTTAATTTGCAGTTTTTTTTTTTTTTTTTTTTTTTGTAATTTCTATAATTACATAATTAAAATTTTATTAATTAAAGCAATAAAACAGATTATGTTAGTAATTGGTGGGTTATTCATTTTTGAAATGCTTAATTCTTAGTAGATGTTTAATATTTAACACAAGGAAAAAAATTTAAAAAATCCGATTTAAATCAAGAAAATCAGATTTTTTTTATTTTTTTTTTTGAAAAAATCATGATTTTTTTACACCCTACTGTCAAGCCAATTTTTTCTAAAAATAGCAGGTTAAAACAAATAAAAGTCACCAGTATGGGTTTGTTTTTATTTTAACCGGCTTTTTTTAAACCTTGTGACTTGAGATCGTTAATTTTTACAGAACAGAAAATTCCCGATCAGTGTATATGCACTACGTTTCATGACCAACCAATAAATGAAATTCACGAGAGATTCACAAATTTCATGATTTTTTTTCTCAAAAACCGATTAGCGAATTTCGCTATTCTCATGCAGTAAATTGAATAATTTGATTGCTCAAAAGGAAATTATTAATATATACAGTACTTATGACTTCTAAGTCTGGCATCAAAGTCATCTTTTCCCTCTTTTTTTTACACTTCTAACTTATGGGGGAAAGAAAAATAACAAGATGAACACACGTATTTTTCTTCTCTAAGTTTTGGAAGTTTATTTATTTATTTACTTATTAGAGATAGTACAAAGACTTTTTCAAAATCAGGAAATATTGCTTCTAAAATAAAGCATTTAAATTTGCTGTCGCAGGAAAAGTGAACTTGATAAGAAAGTTAAAAAGGGTTTGTGAAAACATTATATACTGAGTATGGAATCGGATCATCGACAGTTTATGACATTAAAAAACAGAAGCTAAGAATACTGCAATTTTATACAAAAAATGTCGTCCCAAAGAGTTACAGAGAAAAAGCTCTCATGAAGGGAAAATGTTCACTGTTTATTAGATACTTTTTTTTTCTTGTAACATAGAAAATTTCAATTAAAGTTAGTTTCCTTTTTAATATTTAGTTTTTTTATAACATAATTATCACTTGTTATGAATTAAATTTTGAAAAAGGCACCATTAAGAATATCTGAAATACTTTTGATATTCTTTCAGAAATGCAGAATTTTCAAAAATCCGGCTTAGTCATGGTCCCGATGACGCCGGATTTTCCAGGTTATAGAGTAGATAAATTACAATAGATCTAATTACATATTAGATTTATATAAACTTCTTTTTATGAATGATAGGAAAAAAAACTTTGCTAAATTTTTAAGAAAATTCTTCTTTAAATATCTTTAGAGATATAGAAAATTTTGATCATTTTCATAAAAAAAAAGAAATTAATCAGGTTGATTAAATTCATTGGCATATTATGATAGTGTAAAGTCAAATGGAAAAAAAAAAAAAAAAAGACATTTAGAAGTCCATCATAAAAAACAACTAGTAACAAGATTAAATAATAAACGTGCAAACTATGTAGTAACAAACTTTGCTTGATAAAATATGCAAATTTTGCATGGACAATCAATCCTTGGTAAATTCTTATCAAATGTGAACATCATAGACACTAAATATAGATCTACACAGTGAAATTGACGTTAAGAAAATAAAAGAATTGTCATCAATAACTAAATACATCAACATTTATATACAGAACAACACTCTATATATAATTTTATTAATCTTTTAATAACTAAAATTTTGGCAATAAGGATGATTGATTGCATGCAAATGTCATTACTAATTATTAATGCTTTAATAAAATTATGTCGATTTCGCATGGACTTCTAATATACTTGGTAAATTTGTACTATCAAATGTGAACATCATGGACACTAATATAAATATTGTGCAGTATGTAAATTAATGTTAAGAAAATAATACAATATTCATCAAACATAAATATATATCAATATTTATATAAACAACAGTGCTACATTTTTACTAATCTTATCTTTCAATAACTAAAATGTTGGCAAAAATTATTTGTATCTAAATATCATTAATTAATATATTTAATTTAAAGCCCAAATATTAAAAAAGTTTGGTACTTTTCGGTTAGCCGGGCGCCAGTGTTATATATACATATATATGCATACATACAAATATATTTACATATATATATGTGTGTATATATACAACAATATGTGTATATGTATATATATGTATATTTACATATATGTATGTATATAAATCTGTATATATAACACTGGCACTCGGCTAACCGAAAAGTACCAAACGTTTTTGTTATGCATCTGTATCATTAGGTTGAAGTTTAAAGTAAATCACTTAAAAAGGTCACTTAATCACTTACTTCACTCAAGGAAAAATAACCTTGGATTTCAATATTTTTAAATATATATACTACCATATTTTATGGAAGAAACGCTACACTCCTTAAATTGGCCTGAATAAGCTAAAAAATATCGTAATCGCCGCACTTGTTGTAAACTCTGCATCCGTCAGAACGCTACTTTTGTCGACATCGTTACATTGACCTAACTTTAATTAAAGTTTTCTGAGCAGTGTAGGATGCCTCGTTTTTAATATCTTAAGATGTCTGAAGTTTTATTTGAAATATTTAAATCCTATTTTAAATATTTTTATGAATTTTTAAATTAAGGAAACTCAGTTGGTATTTAAAAAAAATCATAAACGCCGCACTTGGAAAAAAAAATTAACTTTTAAACTCGTAAACGCTGCGCCGTTTCTTCCATAAAATACGGTATATATGTAGTATATATACATACCCTAAAATCCCATTAATCCGCCCTTCCCGATTAACCGCCCCCCTCCCACTTTGTAAACAATTTGGAAAATTCAAGAAATCCCGAGAAAACGCCCTCCCCAAAAAAAATTTCGGTGTGCACGTCAAGATCAATACCAAAAATTTTATCTCATGAGTGATTTTTTTTTCCCGACGGATCAAAAAGGCATAATTCTTTAATATATCATAAACTTAAATAGTAACATACATACTTTCAGCGTTTCCACTTACCTTTTGTTTTCATTTCATCGAAAACCTCAGAGGGAGCCGTAAACACAGTTCCATTATTTGTTTTACAATTCGATTAAGAATCGATTCACATCATCGAACTTTTCACTATCTATCGGTACTCTAATTCTGTACAGCTACGTAACTTCATATTTATATGATAATTAATATTTCTCATAATACTACTAGCCTTGTATATTATTATTACTAAATATATAAAATAATAGTGATAATAACAATTTACTGCTTTTTTTTTTTTTTGGCAACTTTCGGAATTAATTTTATATTGTGTTAGTTTTCTTTCTTCTAAGTTATGGTAGATGGCGCCAAAATAATGCGAAATGGGATTTATTTGCATTATTTATTTTATTATTATTAAGTATTGAATTGGTGGTTTAATTTGATATTTGAGGGTGATATACATAATATTTACTTTATATATCACTATTTAAAATGAGTTAATGTAGTGATAAAGTTTTTTTTTTTTTTTTTTTTAATTAATTCTATGTCAGTCTGATTTAAATTTCCCATTGTAACACATTTCTTCTTTTTTAAAAAAAATTAGTTTCATTTGCCATATTTTTCAAATTATTGTTATTTTTGTGATTTGTATTATTTATTTGGCCTTTATAGAAAAGAAATGATGATTTAAAAAAAAAAAAAATACGGTTATTTATTCTCCCCAATTTACAACAGATGGCTACACTGCATAAAATGTTACTAGTTATAGAAAGAATTTTAGGACATTTTCAAAAGCAATTTCATAGTGTTTTTTAATTATTTTAAATTATTAAGTTCCTTTTATTTTTCTGTTACCATATTAATGAAAAATATTACGAGTTGTTATTTATCTTATGACAGATATTAGTGTTATTATTTATCTAAATGCATTCCAGTTTCAAAGCTTTTGAAATCCAGAATAGAGATGCAACGAATATTCGGCCCATTCGGCCTGTCTGCCGAAAATCAAGTCCACTATTCGGCCTTGGCCGAATAGTACTGTAATAAATGTTTTTATATTTACACAGTATAACTTTTTAATTTGACAATTTATATTCATCATGTATAATGAAAATTTTATTTGAAATTAACTAACACTTTTTTCCCCATTAACTTTCATATTGCGAATGGATTTTATCTACCCATTTTTATATAAGAGGCTAATTTAGGAATCATGTTAAAAAAATTTTATGCGGTATCAGTAAGCACAAAAAGTATCTGTAATAAGCTAACATTAAATCTATTCAAAATTGTTTTAACACAGCTATACAAGCTAATTCAATTTTTTTTTTTTTTTTTTTTTTTTAATCATAATGGGAAGTTTAACATTTATCCCTTGTTACATAAAAATATATTTCTTTCAATAATATTTTGAATTATACCTATAAAGAACATAAATATATGATTGATTAGATAAAGATGTTTAAGATATTTAAGTCATATGTTGCAATACTTAAGGGTTTTTTTTTTTTTTTTTTTTTTTTTTAGTAAAATACGCTTAAAAGTTAAATATAATTTAAGTGATTTTTTTAAGTGTGTTACTATTTCTTATTAAATAATGAAAGAAATGTAAATACTAAATTCTTTTAATTAGTATGCATATGCATTTACGTTTTAGATATTCTTTTCAAGAATAGCATTGTAATGTTTATATTTGCCTTAAAAAACAGTTAAAATGTTTTCAATAATTCAGCATTCTCAGGTGATTGCCTTTTTTTTTTTTTTTTCTTTTTCGTAAATGTTACCTGCTTTTGAAAGTAATCTCTTACTATATATGGTACTTTCTGGTGCAGAAAGGTACTTTTTGGCTAATCGTGAAAGGTTTGGAAAGTCTTCAGAATTTTTTGCCCACCACTCCAAAGAACACGTTGTCTTTCTAGCAGTGGCTGGGAAAGAAAATTACTAATTTCTTTTTCTTCTTCGCATTGAGGGGCACTTTCTATAGAGGCTTCACTGCTGACAGCAAAGAAAAAAAAATAATAAAGATGAAAAAAAATTTTGTTAATTGTGAGCTTTATAAAGTCTACAATGATTTCTTTCCACTATTTTAGAGGATATTCCTTTCACCCTTTCTATCAGTGGTTTTTCTTAAGATATTAAGATTTCTTATTTTTTATTTTATCTGAAAGCTGAAACTTTTGTTTCCTAGTACTTTTAAAATTTTGTCATTATTTTAAAATGTAACAACAACACACATATCTATTAAAATGTAACTAGACAGTACCTGATGAGGAACTTTTGCTAAGAATTTTTTTGGCGGGGCTGAATTATATTATTGAGGCAATTTTTAGGCCGAACATAGCCGAATATTTTTTCAAAGTAAAATAATGCTTTAAAAAATTAAAAATTTGTATATAAATAATTTTTTAAAAGAAAACAATACATTTTAATTGTGAAATATACAAGAATTGTGCACATAGTGCATACTATATTTTGTTTTTAGGCAAAAATAAGTTCATTATTCGGCGGCCGAATATTCAGTATTCGGCCAAACCACTATTCGTTGCATCACTAATCCAGAATTTTCTATAATTTGAAATCGCCGTTAATCGCAAAGTTATACAGTTTTTCTATTTTGTATATAATTTTTTATAACATGTTTTTCTTTCCTCACTTTATTTAAATAATGCATATTTTGCAAAGATCGACCATTACCATCTCCCACCCCACCACCCATAGATAGCATTACTACAATTTTAATACCGTGTAAGCACCCCCTCCGATATTTTTAAAATTTTCCGTCGTGTTTGGGGGGGGGGCAGATTAACGGTATTTTATGGTATATTTGTATTAGATAGCTGTGGTCGATCTTTACAATTTTACTTTTTTTATTTTTGTTTCAGGTTTTTTTTTTTATGAGGACACAGACAATTTTGAAACTGATTTCGAAAGTGAAAGTATTCACACCAAAAAAAAACCTTGCCAACAAAATCAAAAAAGGGTCTTTGTGGAGATCAACCTCAGCTATCCAATGCAAAAAATAATTAGGGTGAACTACCCAGTAATTGACCATTTAGTGAAAGTTTCTTCACAATTTTTTTTTCTGTGCTGAATTTAAGGAGATATTTCTTGAAACTTTTTTTTTAAAGCAACAATAACTTATAAGGATCAATAATAAATAAACATTTTTTGTCTACTTTTTTGCAATTTTATTTTATTAAATATAATAGTTGTCAAGTGAGATTTTGCCAGTAATTGACCACTTAATGCTAGAAAATGACCATCACTGTGTCAGTAATTGACCACTCTGAAGTTGAACTCATAAACCTTCTTAAAATTAATCATATGAAAAAATGGGAAAGTTTGTCAAGTTTTATTCTACAGAAACTGGATGTCTAGCCTCCTGGACAGCCAGAAAAAAATCGGGGAAATTTCAAATTTCTAAAAAAACTGACGAATTTGAAATTTCTGAGAAATTTTTTAGAAAATGAATTTCAATCATAAAGCCAAGGATTTTTAAATTGCAGTAGTAGCAAAATATGTAGCTGTGCTCTTTATAAGGACTGTTCGAACCTCTTATAGATTTTTTTTTTTTTTTTTTTTCTTATCCTTTTTTACTCTCCTTGGCAATTATTAAGGTTTTTGGTATGTAACATCACACAATCTCGACACCTGAAAAATTGTTGCCACCTGGCTAATCGAAAAGTACCAATTGTTTTTATTGGCATGGAAAACCTAGAAAAGTAAAGGAAATTCATCACTGAGCTTGGCTAGTCAGTCACTCTGTATGGAAAACATAGATGTACACTCTATATAGAGCACATTATGATCTGATTTTAAAAAACTAGTCAAGAGACTTTTTGTAAAAAAATTAAAACTGTTTCTGAACAGAAAACATATTAGTGAATTTCCACAATGTTTTGTAAGATTGAAATTAGTGGTAAAACGTGATATTTATAGGTAAATATAGACAAGAAAAGAATTGTTACTACTTCGAAATTTATTTATAAAAAAAATCCATTAATTTAAAGTTAACACAAAAATGAAACTTAATCCTCATCTGTTTCACCAAAACAGCTGACACAAGTCAACTTCTTTGTCACTCTGTCATCCAATGCAAATTGTTGCCTGTGTCTCGTAGACGCACATTTTAGTATGATAGGGCTCATACCAGATTTCTTTTATTCCTATCATATCTTCTTCCATCTAGATTTCTTCACATGCCTTTCACACCCAATCATTTATCAGACTTTGCTTATATGTTGAAGTCTTTATTGCTGCTTTTTCACCTTTTTTTTTGTTGTTGTTTTGTTTTCTTTAATTTTTTAACTTGCCTTACTTCCTGTCTTCTTTCTTCTCTTTCTCTTCTTTACTTTCCCAATAATTTAGTCATGCTTTAAAGCAGCCATGCTCAACCTGCAGGCCACATATGGCCCAGTAATCTTATTACTTGTGGCCCGAGATACATAATCATTAATCTCTATTTATAAAATTGATATATGCATAAAATATATTTAAGATTTTCCCTATTGCTTTATATTTTTGTGGGATGACAAAATCTGTCATTTTATTTATAATTAATTTTAAATTATGTTTAAATATTCTAAATGCCCTTTTCGTTTAGTGAAAAGTTTTTTTTTTTTTTTAGTTGTAGTCCTATTTGTGCTACAGTTATGCATACATTTCTGAAGCACTTGGCAATCAACACTACTTTTGTCCCTCAAAACTTACTGTAATATTAATGTAAATTCTGTATTGTTATGTTTTATTATTATACAACTGCAGTTAATTAGGGTTGAACTTTGTCATGGATAAAATTAGCATAAGGAACATTTTATATAGCAATTTTAACAGCATACTTTCACAACAATTGTAATAGAAATCTATCACAGACTATGTTTGGAGCTGATGGTGGTAAAACTTTTTTTATAAGATTTGTGTGACAAACCCTAACGATATTTAGAGCCTCACTATACTAATTTTGTTATCTTTACATTTTAATTACACTTTTCTTACATTATTATTATATAAATGTGTTATGACCCTCTTAACATAACAAATGTGTGCTTACTTGATCAGTAATTGACCAAGAATATTTAGTTATTAACCACCCTGGTCAACTACTGAAAGAACTCATTTTTTAACTAAAAAATTGGTGAATATTGCTTTCATAATAGAAATCTATGTATTTTTTTAAGTATCAAAAGGAATGGATGCAAACAAGCAAAAAGTCAGTAGTTGACCACTTTGGTCAATTACTGAATGCTTTCAACATTCACACATCTAGTAGTTGACCACCCCCCTTAACGTCATTTAATTTATGAATTTAATATTAAATGCATAATGATTAACTTAAAACAAACAAAAATGAACTACACACCTCATTTGATGAACCAGTGGAACTAAATTAAACTTGATGCTGCAAGATTAATAAAACAACTCACAAAACAACACTACTATTACAGAATGTATTCATTTTTGATATTGTTAGAAGGTGCATTTTCTTTAATTTTTTACATTCAATCAGAATATAGATAGCAAAAGTAATTTTTTCCTATGCAATTCATTGGATGTTAGATATTTTTATTCAGCATTCAAAAATACTTTATCAACACATTGATTCTTGTTTTTAACACATAAATGTGTTTTTGGTCAATTACTGGCATGTGGTCAATTACTGGAAGTTCACCCTATTTAAAACTATTGAAATACAAACAAGATAGTTTTAAAAATATCTCCCGTAAGATTAACATTAGGCAGCAGATGCTTTTGCGTGAATGAAGTAGCCCCATAACTAATCCCAATCAGAAAAATTAAAAATAACTAACGTATGAAATATAATAAGCATCTAAACAATGCAACACAACAAGTCCATACACATTTCAGTTTCTGCAGCAGAATCGTTGAAATTTTGTTACAAATTTATAGTGAATCTTGCGGCAGTAACAAATAAGAAAATTAATTAAAAAACATTAACATTCTCCTCAAATGAAATGGAATTGGGGATAAAGGTTAAACATAGAACAAAAATAAAACTATAAACAAAAATAAAACTATACAGATACTTACATTCAAATTTTGCTCATTTTTCTTTTTCGTGGCTAGGGCAGCTAAACGCAAAGCAGTCAGTTCCTCGTCTTCTAGAAGATCTTTAAATTTATCGTCTTCCATCACACTAAACACAGAATAACAATTTCTCAAGATTGATCAATAAAATGCGTACATAGCAAGACTTTCATTCAAACAAACAAACTTAAAATTAACAACACAATACTGTCATTAAATATTAAAATATGTTATGAATCTCCAATATCTATTTTAGATACACATAATTATTATTGAGAAATAAGTACATCTATTGCACTTCAAATTGCTTTAATTGAAATCGCTATTTTCATTAAATTCAAACATAGTTATTAAAAATATATGCACAGGATGTTCATGACAACACTGGTGTAAAGGAAACTAAAAGAAAAAGAATTTTGAACTTTTAGTAGGTTACACTAAAGGAAGTTTTTAAAAAGAAGGAAACAAAGAGCAAAACGTAAACAGATCGACTTACCAATAATTTGGAGCTTTACTGCAAAGTAATTAATGCATCAAGACATTCATATGTTAAAAATTTAACAAATATTTAATAGACAAACAAACTTTGAGGCCATGAACAGCCAACAACAAACGCGCATTTAAAGAACGCCATTGCCATTTCTTTACCAATAACACTTACGCAAAATACTTTACAGCTGCATGCCGCGTTGTTGCTGAAAATCAAGCAATTGTAACGATCGATAGAGGGCGCGTTTAACCAGGGCTTCCGATATGTGGAGATAATGTGGATTTGTGTTTACTTATAGATTAACATACAAGATGGGACATTTACGGCAAAATCCGTAATGGGAACAGTACTAGCGTCACTACCGACAAGGGGAAGAATTAACAAGCTTCCGAAATTTACCTATGTTGAAGAAATATCTTTACGCTCTATGTTTTGAACATCTATTCTTTCCTAAAACGAAACAGCGAGAGAGGGAGACGATATATTTATGCTTTATTTATTTAGCTGCTTTTTAGGGTTTCGCTCATCTGACGAAACCCTATTCGTCTCACTCCTCTGTATATTGTAAAGTATTATGGTAAATTTTACTTCACACATAATTTTCTCTTTTTAGGGTTTCGTTCATCTGACGAAACTCTATTCGTCTCACTCCTCTGTTTGTCCATCCGTCTGTCACAGAGCCCGTTCTCAGAAACTATTTATGTTAAAATAGCAATTAAAGTTACGTTAAAATATTTATGTTGGAGACTTGAAATTTTGCATACTTATAGCTGAACACCTCACATCAAACGACAAATCATAAAATTTTGAAAAAGTCGTAATTAACTGACGTTATTAATTAAAAAACAATATTACAAGATCGGAAAGGCATTCATAATTCAACAAAAGCATGGATTTTTTATCAAATTACAAAAACGATCTCGTCCACGGATTAAAACAGGTGTCATTTTAACGGCAGATAAGGACTGGCGATTACTTTTTTTTCTACGCATCCCAGAAATTTGAAATTAGTACCACAAGACGGGATAAAAAATCAGCTTTCAGAAATTCTAAAAATTATCTCGACCGTACCATAAAAACTCGAAAATTTGTTAAAAATCGAGAAAAAAATATTTTATTTTCCTTTATTTCTGAAGGCGACAGATGTCTGATCATATTGAATTTTCCGTGGTAAACCAGATAATTATAAAACAGGTGCCTCTTGTTGTCTGAAGAGAACACAGAACTTTTATTGGGAATTAAAAAGGCCTATAGAGACGTTTTTCGCAGCCTTCGGTACAGGAAAATTGCCCCTTTAATTTCCCTTGAACTAATGCTAAGGAGCATTGCATTACATGTATTTTAAATTTGTTCAGAATGATTATTCTTTTGCACAATTTTAGATTTCCTGTGACATTTGTGCTCTGTCTTATATGCCAAAATAAAAATTATCCGAATTTGAATATCTAAAACTTTCAAACGCATTTACAATAAAGAATTATTTCAATGGCACTTTAGCTACAGCACCTAGTAATACGATGTTTACTTTGAAATTTGAAAATATATCGCAGATGTCGCTGCAATCGGCTCCCTGGATTTCAGCATAATTGCACATTTAAGGGATACAACTTTTTAGTGCTGTTTAGATAGCAGATTTCAACACTATATATTCCAGACTCTGTAGTTGAAATATGCCAAGTGATATTTGTAGGGGGAACTTCGGATACATCATAGATTAACATACAAGATCGGACACTCCCATAGAGCGTAATGGTAATACGATAGCGATCGTCGCGACTTTAGTGACAATGGGGAAGAAACTCACCATCCTTGTAATATTTTTATTATTGAGTATCTACCTTATTGTGATCTTTCTTTTTTTAATGTTGCATGTTTACGTTTTCAATGGAATCTTACAGCGATACATGAACTTAGAATACAGTGCGCGTAAAAACTATAAGGACAGCAAAAAATTGTAAAAATTTTGATAAATTGAAAATGCGACAAGTGAAATGATAATTTAATGTTGATCTTAAAGTAGAAATACTAATATAAAAGTCAACAGAATGTATCTGTGCCCTTTTTATTGCGAAAAAATCATAATTATGCAAAAAAAACCGCTATTTTTGACTGTGTAAAAACTTTAAGGACACCTGTATTTTTTTTTATAGAAATGTTATATATAATTATTATTAAGGATCGACCGAAAACAGGCCTTTAAAGCCGAAACTGAAACCAAAACCGAATTTCGGAGATCTTCCTATTTTCGGCCGAAATCGAATATGTCCAAAAACATTTTTGAAGTAATTAAATTGCATGCATTAAAGTAATTAATACATACATAAATGTATTATTAATTAACTATACGTATTTATTAAATATGCATAATAATTAATTAACTATACGTACTTATTAAATATACATATTAATTAATTATACGTGTGGCCCAAATTCTCTCTCTGTGCCGCCGAAAAAATTCCGAAGGAAGAAACGAGATTTTTGGAATACTGATAGTTTCGGTCTAAAATCTGGGTTTCGCCGAAACTCAAATTTTGGACCGAAACTCAACTGAAACTATCAGTATTCCAAAAATCTCGTTTCTTCCTTCGGAAATTTTTAACATTTCTCATCGATTTGAGATTTATTGGCCGGCTCAAATGAGACTCTTTATTGCTACGAACTTCATTGTTTCTAATTATCAGTCATGACTGACTCAAGAGCAGTAGCGTGCGAAGAGAAAAATGTGCCCGGGGCAAAGTTTCAACTTGGCGCCCCCCCCCCCCTTTCCTAACTTTTTTTGTGACAGATGCTACAAAATTGAAAAGTGCAGAAACAGAAATAAATTCTATTGAATACATATTTCGCTTTTATTTTGAAACTTTAGGTTTAATTTTAATTCAGAATTTTCAAAAAACTAAATAGTAACATAAGAGAAAATTGCACCTACATTTTGGCAAAGGGGATTTGAAAAATGGGTGTAGAAAAAATGTATCTAACAGTACAGTATAACAGTTTGGAACCCTTTTATATTCCAAGCGAATATGTTTCTTTCACAAGCACAAACTCAGAAAAGAACAGAAAAGTAAAGAAGCTTAACAAAAGAGACTAAGACAAAGACCCAAAACAAGTTTTGAAAAGAAAGAAGTCCTTATTCATAAATTTGTATTTTGGTGTGGGGTAAAGGACAATGCAAAAACTTTGAAACGAAAAATGTATGTACTTTCATTGGAAAAAAAATCCCAATATGTAAATAAACAAATTTTTTTTTAGAAAAAAGAAGAAAAAAAGAGGTTTGCAGTATAAATTTGGCGCCCCCTGAATTTCCGCGCGCGGGGCGACTGCCCCCTTCGCCCCTTGCTTCGCACGGCCCTGCACAAGAGGTGAATGCAAATTATAAAGCAAGCAATGCCTATAAAACTAAACTTTTTCACGTGCTCATTAAAAGTTGCAGACTTAAAAGTAATAGAAAATTTTCAGTTTGAAATCGCAGAAAAGTTTCGAATACTCTTTGAGAAAGTTCTAGTAAAACAGATGATCATTTACAGAAATCATGATAAAAGATAAATCGAGGTGTGCATACATAAAGCTAAAATATTTTTTAATTAAATGAAATTCATATAATTAGAAAATCTTTCTGTTGGAAGTTGTACGTAGGATAATGTGTACATTCTTCCAACGTATATTCTTATATTGCGTAAAAATCGCCATTTAGAACATTTCTTAGAATGCTTTTCGCGCATTATCACCACTTTTAAATTTCGAATTTTTTAACCCTTCCCACTCCGTTGGCTCCGCTGCGGAGACATTCTTAGTCTTTGCAAAATTTTTTTTTGGTACCAGTAATAAAAGAAAATAAAATTCACCATATTTAACCATGGCATTTCTGAAATTGTGTACTTTAAGAAAACTGCTTTTTAGAAAGTGGTGCCGGTCGAATGCAATTTGTGTAAGAGACGCCGGAGCTTTAAGGGTTAAGAAATGTTCTTAGATATCCTTCATATCTAATAAGTAACTACCATGCCAAACTTCATGTTTCTAGGTCCTTCAATAACACAAAAAAAAGCCATTTAGAACGTTTTTCGTTCCTGCAACCCCCAGATGCTAATATCATCGACATAAAATAAAGCCTATGTTAGAGCAAGGGCTGTCACCATCAACTTCCAACGATTTTTTTTTTAATACTTCCAGATATTGCGTAGAAAGCGCCATTTAGAACATTTCTTAGAATGCTTTTCGCGCATTACCACTCTAATAAGTAAATACCATGCCAAATTTCCTGTTTCTAGTCCCTTCACTAACACAAATATCACATTTTTCGAACGTTTTTGGCTCTTGCACCCCCTTTGGGGTAATGGCGCCGACGCACAGTGGAGTATTTGACACGAAATCCTGGTCAAAAATATTTTTCTATGTAAATATAGTCCGATTGCCTTGAAATTGTTAGATGTTATTGGGTATCACTATGGCATGCTTGGTATTATAAACGAAGACTATAGCATTTACGGTTAATTTTTACAGAGACACCCAAAAGAATCCCCTTACATTATGGTCTATGGGGAAAAATCGTTTGCTCTGTATTTTAATGATATCACGCTATTTTAAACGTACTGAAAGTTATATACATCACTGAGGTGTACTGAGGCACTTATTGTAGAATATGGTGTGCATAGAATATATCGTTCATTTACAGAGACACACAAAAGAATTTGGCTGAAGAATAAATTTAACTATTGAAGTCTATGACCAATAATTGCTGGAAATGCGTTTGTAGTTGTGATTTTCGTTTTTAAATTGAACTATTTTTTTATTTAAATATTACTTGGTGTGGATACATTTTGTGGTTCCTATACAGGGATGCACAAAAGTTCTCAAGTACATTTCCGTTTATTCACTGAAATGGCTGAATGGAAATGTTTAGCTGTGCTATGCGTTTCAATGAACTAACTTTTAGCATACTATGTAGTATGCATACAAATCCATAGCTTAGTTCAATATTTTATCTTAAAAGCTGACGAAGTGTAAGTAAGATTTTAACACTTCACACAATAATAAGTATACATTTTATAAATATTTTGACAACTAAGAAAAAAAAAAAGAAACCATTTAAGAAGAGCACAAAGAAAAAAGAAATTAAAATATTAATTTACTAAGTAGATATTTTAAAGATACGAATACATCACATGCCCATAGACTTAACGTTACCGGAGTTTGGAAGTTGAGTGACTAGCAGCCTTAAAAGTTTACTGTTTATAAGAGAAAAGTAATTGTTGATAGATTTTTTTATTTACTAGTAATGTTTAATTAAATGTATTTAATTGTGCTATCTATAAAATTTATTATTTACATTTAATTTACTTTAATAATAATTATTACATTTAATTTACATTTAATAAAGATTATTTGCATTTGATAAAGTTACATTTAATAATACATTTAATAAAGTGGAGTCTCTACAGTATAGAGATGCTGATTTTTCAGTGTATTTAATAGATTACCAGTTTCAGTCTGATTCTTCAGAACTCTGTTTTTCATCTTCTTCATCACACTCTGATTGTATTTTATCAGGACTACCATCAAACCAAGCTGGAAGAAGTTGTAGGGTCTCGCTACTGTATGGCTTGCTCTTTTCCTTGGTCTTTGTCTAGATCAGTTTATAAAAGGATCACTGCTTAAAAGAAGCCAATTTGGAACATCTCTATTACAAAATTCTGTATTTCGAACTTCTCTATTGCGCTTTTTTGAGTAATTTGTACGGTACTGTCTAAAGTGTTTGTTTCTGACCTCGACAGCTTCTTCTGACCGTTGGCCAATAGGTACGACTGCTTTCTTAATTACAGTGACCCCATGAATCAAAACATTGTGCATTGTTGGAATCATGGGATACCAATTGTAAAGGTTCACATACAGTCTTGCTCTTTCATCAGCAGATGTTTGGAACTTTTTTTCGTCAATGCAATGCCCACTTGTTATGACTTCCAATATTATTTACAATCTTTTAATAATCTCTGCGTCTACTCCAGACTTCTTTAATTCCCTCCTTTCTCCCCTTATTTTTTACCTATGATCCCCCGAAACTAATTGGAGAAACTTTTTTCAGTAAATAAGTATTTACAATTTGAAGCCGATCTGATATTTCTATCAAGAGATATCAAGTTGCATACATATGTACGTATTTACATACGTACGTACATGCATACATACAGAATCTTCAATTAGGTTGCCGCAAAAAATGGGATTTAAATAGTCCACCCGAAAAAAAATTGTATAAAAAAATGGCAACAATATGCGGAAGAATTTTTGCAAAAATTGGCACTCAAGACTATAACTAATACGATTATAATTTAAACATGGTCCGGCAAAGCCCGGCACATATTTAAAAAGCTTTCGATATGTTTAAAGTAGAGCCAAACACGCTTTAAAAATAACCCTTTTACACTTTTAAGTTTTTTATTATATTAAAAACTAAATTAGTTAAATTAACACATAGTTTAACACTAAGCTCTGACCTTTGTTAAACACGTAAGCCCTGTTTAATTTCAATTCAACAATTCATTGATCCACAAAAAAATTATAGTTAAACATAACAACAATGCCAAAAAGCAACAAAAAACCACGTCTTCTCACAAAGAAACTTCCTCTTCAACTGAGACCAGGAGCCACCGGATAACTGAGGTTCTTAAAATAGACATAGATCGACGCACCAATTCGTTAACTATTAAAAAATATGATTTTTAAAATTGTTGACGAAATTTTAATTTTTGCATTTTTGGCCAGGTTTTTGGGTCAAATACTCCACTGTGCGACGTAAAATATAGCCTATCTTGGAGCAAGGAGTGTCACCATCAATTTTCAACCATTACTTTTGAAATTTGTTTGGTACTTCCTCGGAATGCGTGGAAATCTCAATTTAGAATATTTTTAGAACGCTTTACACCCATTTTCACCCTTTTCGATTTTTTTAGAAAATGTTCTTAGGGATCATTTTTATCTAATAAGTAACTTCCATGCCAAATTTCATATTTCTAGGCCCTTCAGTAACAAAAAAATCGCAATTTACATCATGTTTTGCTCCTGCAACCTTCCGGTGGTAGTGGCACCGAAATAAAAGAGAGCCCATGTTAGAGCAAGGGCTGTCACCATCAATTTCCAACCATTACTTTTGAAATCGGCTTGATACTTCTTGAGATTGCGTAGAAGTCGCCATTTTGAACATTTTTTAGAATGCTTTTCGCGCATTATCACCACTTTTAAATTTCGAATTTTTTAAGAAATGTTCTTAGAGGTCATTTATATCAAATAAATAACTACCATGTCAAATTTTATGCTTGTAGGCCTTTCAGTAACACAAAAATCGCATTTTTGGAACGTTTTTTGGTCCTGCACACCCCTTTAAGGTAGTGACACCGACATCAAATATAGCCTATGTTGGAGCAAGGGCTATTACCATCATTTTGACACCATTATTTTAAAATCGGTTGGTTACTTCCTGAGATTGCGTAGAAATCGCCATTTAGAACGTTTTTTAGAACGCTTTTTGCGCATTTTTACTCCTTTTAAATTTTGAATTTTTTAAGAAATGTTCTTAGAGATCATTCATATCTTATAACTACCATTCCAAATTTTATAGGCCCTTCAGTAGCACAAAAATCGTATTTTTAGAACGCTTTTTGCTCCTACAACCCGTTTGGGATAGTGTCATGGACATAAGATGTTGTATATGTTGGAACAGGGTCTAACACTATCATTTTGATACTATTACTTTCGAAATTGGTTCGATATTTCCAGAGATTACCTCGAATAAAGAAACAAAAAAACAAACTTTACTTCTTTATAATATTAGTATAGATTTACGTTCTTTTTAAATATAAGTAGATACTAGTTGTTTAGTAAAGGAATATGTCAGAATTGATAATAAATTCTTTAAAGCTTATACAGAAATATTATAAAAGAAAATTCAATTTATTTTATATATATATATATATATTTATAGATAACTTTTGAAATGACTTGAGTAAGGAATAAATATAATGAGTAGTTGAAATTAATTTGAGTTAATTGAATGTTTAATTAAAACTATTTACTTAGTTAGATGTTTTTTATGAAAAAAATTGCTGATTTAGAAATATATATTCAATTGTAGATTATTGTGAAATTAAAAGTAGCTTGTAAGAGAAATCTATGTATTTATGTTAGGATATAAATATATATACAGTCGAACCTCGCTATAGGGAACCCGTAATATAGTGAACACTCGGATGTAGTGAACTTTTTTAGTAGTCCCGTCCGAACTTCCATTTAACTAATGTTATTTTATAGTGGACAGCAGAGAATTTGGTAGTTCGTTTATAATGGACACAAATGTTATATCCCCAGATTTTTTTTTCAGTTCTCCAACTTTAAACTTGCACTAATTGCGACTGCAAATGATGGCCTTCCTTTACATTGTGTCAAATTTCACCCGTTCACGCTCATCGCCTTAAACTTGTTCGAACAAGTTGTTTTAAACAGCACACGCCTCTTCTTCCCCTCCGTTCCAGGAGCAAACCTCTCTTCTTCGTCTCTTCCCTAATTGATCACACGCACTGGGCGGAGCTTGCAATCTTTCCCACAAGCATTGCAGTATTTGATTGGCTTTTGGTAAACGCTTGTGGGATAAATCGAGAAGCTGATTAGCTATAATCCATCGTGACGTTCTTTGACGTCAGAAATGCTTGTCGTCCATTCTAGGTATAAGCGTATGGTATTTACTTGCTAACTTCTTTCCCTGCCCTTGGTATTATCGGAACAGTCCAAAAATGTCCCCCCGTTTTACAATGACTTTCTTCATTATTCTTATGATTGATTTGAGATAAGAAGACGTTTTTTTCAAGAGCAGCTAAAATTTCGTGAAAATGACGAATTCTGTAAAAAGGAAAGCATTTTCGATTGAGGATAAGATTAAAATCATTAAACGTATTGAAGATGGAACCAATGAATTGGCACTGTGCAAGGAATTTTTTTTGTCAAAATCTACAGTAGTTTCAAACATATGAAAAAATCGAAGTGCGAATCTTGCTGCACAGGGAAAAAGTTTTGGTTCTTCGAAGAACCTACGTGGGGCTGAGAGGGAAAACGTGGAAGAAGCTCTGTTAAACTGGTTCACTATGGACTTTACCCATGTAACGTCAGCCGCGGGTAAGCAGAAGAAAAACACCAATAGGCGCGAAGAACATTTTAACACTACACCCCCTTCGCCCAATAAACAGTCTATTTCGGAGTGTTATTCCTCGCAGAGGCGTGGCTGCTGCCATTCGTGGGTAAAGTCCCTTCAACGGGATAGAAATCTTCCTGTGACTGGACCCATACTTCAAATTACAGCGAATGAGTTTGCCGAAAGATTCGGAGAAAACGGTTTTGTGTGTCCTGACGGATGGCTGGATATGTTTAAAAAAATGGAGCAACATTTCTTGTGAATAGATTGTTGGGTAAGCAGCAAGTGTTTGTGCATCGAATGTGGAAAAATGGAATGCTCAAATGTGGGTGGATGCAATCCAGGATTATGAAGAGAAGGATATCTTTAATGGTAACGAAGCTGGACTGTTTAACAAAATGACTCTATCAGACGTTATAATTTAAAGGGGAAAAGTGCACTAACGAAATCTCTCGAAAGTGAGAATAACTGTTCTTGTATGTGCAAATATGAACGGCTCAGAAAAGCGAAAATTAAGTGTCGCAGGTAAATGCCAAAAGCCGAGGTGTTTTAAAAATGTTACAAAACTGCCCGTTAACTACAAAGCTAATCAAAGACCATGGATGACTTCCAATTTTTTGAAGAAGAACTTCAATAATGGGACAATGATTTGTTGAAACAAAAACGTAAAATTCTTCTCCTTGTCTAAAATTGCACAGCTCATTCCCACTTAGAAAATCTTAAGTGCATTAAGCTCGTTTTTCCCATTCAAATACAACTTCTGTGCTGCAGTCCATGGACCAGGACATTATTTGTAGCCTGAAGTCCCACTATAGGAAACAGCTAGTGATACGTATTTTAGAGAACTACGAAGAGAACAACACGGAATACAACATCTCTCTTTTGGAAGCAATCCTTCTGTTGGTAAAGTCATGGAGACAGGTGACATCGGCAACAATTCGTAGCTGCTTCCGAAGCGCAGGTCTTTCGAAAGATGTGTTGTTGGGAGGAAAAGATGCCAACGTGGATGGCGAAGATGACGAAGAAAACTTACCAATAGGTCTGTGGCCGGAAAAACATAGTGTGAACATTTTCCTAAGGGATGTTACTGACCGCTTCGAATCTTGCGATGATGAAGTGTACACTTCTGGTACCCCTACAGATGATGGCATTGTATGTGAAGTTAAACAATAAACGTTGCTGAAGAAGACTTAGAAGACGTTGTTGAAGAAGAATTTGAAATTTCCTTCTATCTTGGAAGTGAAATAGTCAGAGAATATCCTGAACATTTTTTTTTACAGAAAATGTGAACCAGAAATTTTGGATTCTGTACTAATTGTTCATAAGAAAATTGATGAACTCTAGATAAAATTGAATTGCATTCAATCAAAAATCACTAAATTTTTCCATAGAATGCAAAAATAAAATCCAGTTTTAGTAAGCAACTATTTTTCTTTTTAATATTTGATTCATTATCTATTTAATTAGTTAATAATTTGTAAGCAACTTACGTATTATTGCAATCACTATTTTAACAATACTGTATCATATGCTAATTTTTTTTCAAAGAATTTGGATTTAGTGAACCATCGGTTATAGTGGACATATCGCTGGGTCCGCAGACGGTTCACTATAGCCGGGTTCGACTGTATATATATGTATTGTGTTAAATTATGCTCATAAAAATTTTCTTATACATGAGGTGCCGTATTAACTCAAATTATTCAATTTGAGTAAAATTAACAATTTTATCTTTAAGGTAATTCTGAATAGTAATTCTGAAACTCAGGAGTTTACCATGTTATCTTGTAAAAGTGTAACTGCGTAAATTTTTTTCAAAAGGAAAAAAAAATGTGTGTAGAGGCAGACTGTGAGAATTCCTTCAATTAGCTACTAATTAATGAACCAATACTTCTGTAATAGTTTTCATATCATCCTTTCCTTTAAAAACGTAGCGAGATGGAAAGCATCATTAAAATTCTAATATAGATTAATTAATAAAGTGGCAATAAATTGGTATTTCACTTGACGGTACCGGGATATAATTTTCCCTAAAAATTTATCGTAATCGTGATGACTAGATTTGCATTTGTATATATATATATATATACATACTGTACATACATATACTGTACTGTATATATATATATATATATATATATATATATATATATATACAGTACAGAGCCAATTATCGGAACTCTAATTATCCGAACAGTATATTTTTCTCAGTTTTTTAAACCGAACTTCCAATTATCCGAACAGCATATTTCTCTCTCTCTCTCTCAAAAAAAAAAAAAAAAAAAAAAAAAAAAAAAAAAGAAAATAATAATAATAATAATTAAACCAAACTTTTAAGCGTGTGAAGACAAACTTGAACGTAAAAATGGGAAGTTTCTGGTAAAGTTCTTGCCGCCTAATGTTACATTTGTAATCCAACTCATGGATCAACGTGTGAACGATTTTATAGAAAGCAAATGTTAAGAAAGCTTTTTTTATCAGAAGAAATAGAAGAGCCGATTCCCAAGATACAATAAAAATTGATTTAAAAGATTGTTGTATGATGGCTGCTGATTTCTCGAATCTAGTAAAATCCCCAACATTAAAAGAGGCTTAGAATAATATCTTAAATAAAGAAAAAACTGATAGTGGATCAGAAAATGAGGAATGCAAAACAATATAGGAGATGGGAAGAATCCTAAGCTATGAAGAAAATGAAATTAACGAGTGGTTAAATAGTGAAGTACATGTCCCTGGATCTCAGATTTTAATTGATGATGAGATTGTGGATGAGATTCACGATGAAAAAGAAATTGAAGTAAATGAAAACGAATGCTCTGAAAATGTCCCAGATCCATCACATAATGAAGCCTTTGAATGTTTGGAAACAGCTGTGAAATGGCTCGAAAGGCAGACGAACGCTGATCCTATTCAACTAACGTATTTAAGAAGAATTCGAGATATGACAGCAGTGAAAAGAATGCCTTTTTTGAAGCAAGCAACAATCGAAATCTTTTTTGCTTAAATTACAATCTCTGGAGTTCATAAAATGATAAAAAGAGAAAAAGAAAATTTTAAATGGTAAAAAATACAAAACGAAAACAATTTTTAAACACGCCAGCACTAACTGGTGCTATCAGTCCTAAGCCTGGATAAAGTGTGAAGGTTTTAGTATAGTCAGGAACATCCCTTCAATTGTCTGTCCACTTAATCCGGACTTTTGCTTTTTCGAACTACGATCGGTCCCGACTTGTTTGGATAATCGGCGCACTACTGTATATACATAATTATGTAATTTTTAATGACAAAAATGATTAGCAATGCACTGGTTTGTTAAGGCGGTAAACCATCAAGCATTTTAGTAGATCTTTATCTTTACTGCCTTGAACGTAATACATCTGTGGTTGACTGTATTCTCTATAGATACACTGATGAAATCATTGCACTTCATATGAAAAGTCAATCTAATTATTTATTATCTATAAATTATCTTAAAAAATTAAAATTAAGTGATAATGATATGGTCAATAATGTGTTTAATTTCCTTGATCTTAAATTAATACTTAATGACAATAAGAATATATACTTTGATAATTATGACAAACGCAATGATTTCCTATTTCAAGTAAATTTATTCCCTCACTTTAATTCTTGTTTACATAAATCAGTTTATGTTAAGGCTGTTCTCAACTGCTCTGCTCAACAAGCACAAAACATTTTGACACATTTAAAAATTCATTTTTTAACGGAAAGATATAAAATTGGAAGGCCTATGGAAGCGATTTGGAATCGAACTGTGTTTTCCATTTCTTGATAAATAAATTACCTATTGAGTTATAAGCGATTTTGATCATGCGTCAAACACGTTTTTCACCCTTCTTTGAGTGATTATTCTTCTCTCGCGCAGAAATTTGGTTCAAAAAGCCCAATTTGACAATATTTTCAGAAAGATATACTGCGTTTGCAAAAAAAAAAAAAAAAAAAAAAAAAAAAAAAAACGGAAAACACAGTTCGAGATTACATAGTTTCTGAACAACAATACCTGCTAGATTCGTGTGCTTCCAAACAAAAATAAATCAAAACTTATGTTATAAAGTTGTCCTTTTTGATTTGAGAACAGCCTTAATATATTGCTAAACTTTGCACATAGAATAAATAATCTTTGTTCAAATAAATTTAAAACGCGACATTTAAAATATGTTTCTCAACAAGCTGTTCACTATGGATATCCATCAAATCTTGAAAATTTATTATTTAGTCATTCCACACAAAATGAGCAAAAATTTGAAAAAAGTCGTGGCCACATAGTGACCGAATTTAATAAAATTTGGTACACAAATTCAATTCATATTCAAATAGAGCTTTGAAAAATATCTCGATGAAAAGAAAATATTTTAGCAGTTCTGGACATTTAAAAATCTTGTGACATAGAATGGCACGTGTGCAATCGTTCAAAGTTGCAAGTTTGAAGTTCCGTATTTTGAAAACTGTTTAGCATAAATTCAAAATTTTTACAGTATTGTAACCTCTTGAAAAATATCTTCCTATTTATGTAGTAATAATAATTTTTTAACACTATGATTAATCTTAAATTGGCTGTAAAAACTGAAAATTTGTCAATTTTGAGAAAATTAAAACCCTTATAAAAATCAAAGGAATTCAAAAACATCTGTGAAATTGATGCCTGATGTAGTGTTATACCTGAAGATCGAATTACTCAACTCAAGTTTGGAAGTTGCCATTTATTTCTTTCATCTTCAAAATAGCTAGAAACGTTTCACAAATTTCTTCTTATGTGTGCCCAAAAAATTAAATAAAGGAAAAGGTCAGACATTAACAATATTGCATAGGCATAAAGATCAATAAACCCATGATATGCTTATATAAATTCAACATTGTCTTTTGATTCCTAACATAACAAAATTAAGTTTAAAAAGTTAATATTTGTTACATTCCATGGGCTGTCCCGCTTCAAATGTATGCTCGTTTTTTACAATATTGCAAAAGATTTCAAGAAAAAAAATTAGTGCTGCCATCTATATTGATTTACGATTAATGTGTAATTTTTTGTTTTACTGAGTTATTTTTTCTACTCAAATTTAAAATATTCTTGAGGCAAAAATAGATTGAAAGCAAGAATAAAAGTTTCTATGTTTAAAATATACACTTATGCACTTGTATCTATAATGTCAAATAATTTAAAAATTTTAAGAGTTTTCCTTCATGTTTAAACAAGTGATAGGAAAATTGCATTTTACTCTCAAAATTTTTCATTATTTATTTTTTTTTTATTAAGGAATAAAAAGGCAAGAATGAAAGTTTCTGTACTTAAAATATATACTTTAATCTATAACGTCAAATAATTTTAAAAATTTGAAATCAAAATTGAAATTCGAAGCATGTAGAGAAGACCTCGATTTTGTACCAACTTTTAATGCAAGTTTACTCATTTTGTATGGAATGACCCTATTATACATATAGCTAAAATGAGATTTGTATTTTTCACACACACACACACATACAAAAAAATCGTAAGCATTTTCTTGCGTTTATATGGATTAATGTTGAATAAGTTAAGCATTCACATGAATGATTATGGAGGTGGGGAGGTGTTGTATGGTTCATTTAAAGGAAGTTTTATGATACTTAGCTACATTCTGTTGAAAATGGCCTAACTCTTGTCAAAATGGCCATATACTTGCAGTAACAGATTAAGATATGTTACTGCAGTCCACCCTAGTAAGCTCCGTATTGTAATCGGCATTGTAGCTTTTACGGGTTTTTTTACTGGGTCGCTCAAAAGATCTCGAATACATTACAGCTTATGGTATGGATATCTTTTGAGTGAGACCCAAAACTGTGAAAACCGAAACCCGAAACCTCCTACTACGCAAAACAATTAAAGTTTTAACCGACCAGCATTGAAAAAATAGAAATTCCCCCTCCCCAGCAAAAAAATCGCCAACCCGACACGAAGCAGGACTCTACTCGCAACCCGAGACAAAATATTTAGTCGATCAGCCTTCTGACTCCAACCCAAAATACTTTAATCCAACCTGACCTGAACCTGTGATTAGGTAAAATTTATTCATAATTTAATGCAATTTTTGAAAAATAGTTTATAAAAGGGATGTCACTGAAAGCTATTTTTATATTTTATTCGCACCACTATTTAAAAAAAAAAAAAAAAAAAAAAAAAAAAAACTAGTTGGATGTACCAATCCCAAAACTTTCTTCTATCTTATACATCTTAATATTTCAAAAACTAGTTACACATGTTAATACTTCAATATTATTAGTTCATTACTATACCAACTTTGATTTTCATCTTAAATTTCTGCTTCAGTCAA
This sequence comes from Maratus speciosus, assembly GCA_963932465.1. Lineage (NCBI taxonomy): Eukaryota > Metazoa > Arthropoda > Arachnida > Araneae > Salticidae > Maratus > Maratus speciosus. Next base: position 234,942,410 of record OZ010791.1, on the reverse strand, counting down.
TTAAATGAACTAAAAACGAGTTAATCTATATCATGATATTTGTTAAAATTAATAGTTTTTCCTTATTCTGTTGCTATCAGATGTTTGTGAATAGCCGGCATAGCAGGAAGTGAGTAGACGAAAAACCACGAAAAATCAAGAAAAGTATACAAAAATCGCTATCACAGAGCCCCTTTATCGCGCGATATTTCCAAATTCAAGGAAGACCTGTTGGTCAAAGCCAAAAACATGCACAGAAAATTTGGTTCAATTGTATGCATAATTTTATACACTTTTCGATTGTACAATAAAGAAAATGGTACTGACATCGTAATTATAGCGCCCCCTTCCAGCGGAATTTTTCCAAATTCAGGGAGGATCTTCATGCCATGGCCAAAAAGGAAAACAAAAAATTTGGCTCATTTCTCTGCATAACTTCATACACTTTTCGATGGTACAATATTCAAAATGGCACAAAAATCGCTATTACAGCGCCCCCTACCGGAGATTTTTTTCCAAATTAAGGAAGGACCTGCTTGCCATAGTCAAGAACTTAAAATAAAAATTTGGTTCAATTCTATGCATAACTTCATACACTTTTCGATGGTAGAATATGCAAAATCGCTATTACAGCGCCCCATAGTGGCGAATTTTTTCCAAATTCAGGGAGGACCTGCTTGTTATAGCCATAAACTTAAAATAAAAATTTGGTTCAATTCTATGCATAACTTCATACACTTTTGGATGGTACAATATTCAAAATCGCACAAAAATCGCTGTTACAGCTCCCCCTACCGGCGAATATTTTCCAAATTCAGGGAGGATCTGCTTGTCATAGCCATAAACTTAAACTAAAAATTTGGTTCAATTCTATGCATAACTTCATACACTTTTGGATGGTACAATATTCAAAATTGCACGAAAATCGCTGTTACAGCGCCCCCTAACCGGCGAATTTTTTCCAAATTCAGGGAGGACCTACCTGCCATATCCGAAAACTTAAAATAAAAATTTGGTTCAATTCTATGCATAAATTCATATAATTTTGGATGGTACAATATTCAAAATCGCTGTTACAGCGCACCCTACCGGCGAATTTTTTCCAAATTCAGGGAGGATCTGCTTGCCATAGTCAAAAACTTAAAATAAAAATTTGGTTCAATTCTATGCATAACTTCAGACACTTTTTGATGGTACAATGGCGACAGACAGACGGACACACGGACAGACAGACATTTTCTATAAACATGTTTTTTGAGACCTCTGACCCCTAAAACATGTAAATCCGTCGAAAACCGAAAGTCGAAAAAAATTTCGATTACAATACTTTCTTCTATTGAAGATAGAAGAAAGTAAAAAAAATTGTACTATATTTCTTTTGCACATATTATCAAAATATATGTCAAAGATTTTTGTTTTAAGAAAGTGGTGCGAGATAGAATTAAACTAGTATGTTGTGGCCATCACAAAACTTTCTTCTATATAAACTAGTATGTTGTGGCCATCACAAAACTTTCTTCTATCTCATACTTGTCAATACTTCAAAATTCATTATCACAGTGCATCTATGCTCATCATGAGGATTCTAAAAAGATGAAATTCCGTGCATTAGTTCTTGAGATATTACTGTCCCTAAAATCGTATAAATCCATCAAAATGCAGCATAGAAGCGCTACCTATTGGGTAATTTACACCAGAACCTAATTATCATCAACTTATCTCAATGTCTAACTGAATATGAAGTTTGGGGAAAATCCGTGCTTTAGTTCTTGAGATAGAGTTATTGCGCAAATGATGACAAATGCAGCATAACAGCGCCACAGAGTTATTGCGCAAATGATGACAAATGCAGCATAACAGCACCACAGAGTTATTGCGCAAATGATGACAAATGCAGCATAACAGCGCCACCTGTTGAGCGATTTACACAACCACATAATCAGCATCAACATTTATCAAGGTGCACTTGAATCTGAAGTTTGATGAAAATTCGTGCATTAGTTCTTGAGATAGAGCTATTGAGGAAATAGTGCAAAATGCAGCACAGCAGCGCCACCTATTGGACGATATTCACCAACACGTAGTCAGCATCTTTTGATATCAAAGAGTAACTGAATCTGAAGTTTGATGAAAATGTGTCCATTAGTTCTTGAGATAGAGCTATTGCAGAAATCGGGAAAAATGCTGTATAGCAACGCCACCTGTTGAGAAATTTACGCCAAAATGTACAAAATGTCAATTCATATCAAGGATTAACTGATTCTGAAGTTTGGTGAAAATTGTTGCATTAGTTCTTGAGATACGGCTATAATGGAAATTCTGAAAAGTGCAGCATAGCAGCGCCACCTGTTGAGCAATTTGCACCAAAACACAAAAAGCACTAATTTATATCAAAGTATACTTGAATCTGAAGTTTGTTGATTTTCCAAGCATTAGTTGTTGAGATAGAGCTATGGCGGAAATTGTAAAAAAATGCAGTATAGCAGCGCCACCTGTTGAGCGATTTACACCAAAATGTTTAAAACTTCAATTCATGTCAAAGACTAACAGAATCTGAAGTTTGAAAAAAATCCGTGCATTAGTTCTGGAGATTGAGCTATTGCGGAAATCGTGAAAAAGGCTGCATAGCAGCGCCACCTGTTGAGAAATTTACACCAAAAACTAATCAGCACCAATTTATATCAGGGACTAACTGAATATAAATTTTTATTAAATTCCGTGCATTAGTTCTTGAGATAGAGCGCCCACAAAATTTGTGTCACATACAGACAGGCAGACAAACAGATTCACAGACTCACAGACAGACATTTTATAAAAACATGTTTTTCGGGTTCTCTGACCCCTAAAACGTGTAAATCCGTCGAAAATTTTCACGAATCCAATACTTTCTTCTTGTAAAGATAGAAGAAAGTAATAACGTCAATTAAATCATTTAAACAGCACAAGAAATTACATCATTATAGCACCAATTTATATGAAATTATATCTGAATTTGGTTTCATAGAAATTCGTGCATCAGTTCTTGAGATAGAACCAAAGCGGAAATTCTGAAAAATGTAGCATAGCAGCGCCACCTGCTGAGTGATTTACACCAAAACACATACAGCACTAATTGATATCAAGGTATTCCTGAATCTGAAGTTTGATGAAAATTCGTGCATTAGTTATTAAGATAGTAGTGGAAATTCTAAAAAAAGTAGCATAGCAGCGCCACCTGTTGAGCGATTTGCACCGAAAACGAAACAGCCCTAATTCATATCCAGGTATACCAGAATCTGAAGTTTGTTGAAAATCCAAGCATTAATTCTTGAGATAGAGCTATTGCGGAAATCGCAAAAAATGCAGCATAGCAGCGCCACCTGTAGAGCGATTTACACAAAAATGTATAAAACGTCAACTCATGTCAAGGACTAACTAAATCTCAAGTTTGATGAAAATCCATACATTAGTTCTGGAGATTGAGCTATTGTAGAAATCTTGAAAAATGCTGCATAGCAGCGCCACCTGTTCAGCAATTTACAACAAAAACTAATCAGCATCAATTTATATCAGGGACTAACTGAATATAAATTTTTATTAAATTCCGTGTATTAGTTCTTGAGATAGAGTGCTCACAAAATTTGTGTCACATAGATATAGACAGACAGACTGACAGAGGCACAGACTCACAGACAGACATTTTGTAAAAACATGTTTTTTTGGAATCTCTGACCCTTAAAACGTGTGAATTCGTCGAAAACCGGAATTCGAAAATTTTCATGAATCCAACACTTTCTTCTTGTAAAACTAGAAGAAGGTAAAAATAATTACCAGTGGAAGCGCTGCTTTGATCATATCACCAATATCTTTTTATGTTGTTGTTATATGTTTAAATAAAAATTATGTTTTCTTTATGTTGAAAAATAAACACGTAAAGAGTCATTGATAGTTAAATGTATAGTTTTTCATTAGAAACAAAATTCTGGACATTTTGTTTTTCAAAAAGCGGGATAATCTAATCCGACCTGTGAGAGTAAAAACTCAACCCGAAACTGACCTAAACCCGAAACACTTAAATTAGTCAACCTGACTTGTATAAAAAAAAAAAAAATAAATAAAAGAAAAAAAAGAACGCTAACCCGACTCCCATACGCAAGTCGGCATTTATTTTTTTCAAACTATTCCGCAACCGGCTCACCCCGACCCACAGTGGGACGTTTTGACTATCTAGGGGGACAAAATTATTTCGTTGAAGTTCAATTAGTTTTTGCTGTTTTTTTTTTTAATGCATCACTAATAAAATACTCAAACAGTGATAAGTATTTGGTTATTTAACAACAATGTCTTAAAATAAAAATACAGGGTGCCCACTAAAGTCCGTTCCCACCCTCTTAACTGCTGAATGACGGCATCAATATTCATTAACGTGGTGTCTAGGTATAGTAAAGAGGCTGTGCGCTACTAGATGAGACCGCTTACAGCGCCACCTGGTACAAAATGGCGGCATTAGCGATCCTATCACAAAAACGGTTCGAAATATGGGATAAAAGTGAAAGACAACATCTAGTGAACATGAATGCTAAATGAATGTCGTTCTGAATATGAATCTCGTTTTCGAGATAGGAATACTAACTCATCTGTTTTGCACCAGGTGGCGCTGGAAGCGGTCTCATCTGATAGCACATAGTCACTTTACTATACTTAGACACCACTTTTATCACTATACCTGCAACCGTTCTGCAATTAAGAGCGTGGGAAGACCTTTAATGGGCACCCTGTATAATGCATTACAAATAATGCGTTAAACATACTTATTTTACAATTAAGTAAAAAACAATTTAATGCACACATGTAAGTTAACATTCATTTCTTTTTTGTATTTTTGTCTACTCAGAATTACTCGAGAAATTTGTGTAGTCATCATGAAAAAAAAAAAAAAAAAAAAAAAAAAAAAATCATATTAAAAAAAAAAACTTTAATGTTTTGTGATACCCTGTAAAACATATAAATGCTACCAAAATTATTTTCGGTTGAAAAAATGCTGGTGTGTGAATAAATAACCCATATAAATTTTATTCAATTTGAAATAAAATTTCTGCATATAGACGGTAATGTATCCGAAAATTTTATGTGCCCCTGTAAAAGAAATACAACTACTACGCACTTTGTTTTCAATTAAAAAAAATGCTATTGTGTATCTCAATAACCTGTAGTAATTTTGTTGAAATTTAATTAAAATTTCTGCTTTTTAGCAACAACCTTTCCGCGATCTTTTGTGTGGTCCTGTAACAAATGCATAATTTCTACGTTCGCCAAATTATAATTTAATAGAATTGTCATTGAAAAACACATGTAGGCAAAATTTCAGCTCAATCAGATAATTTAAAGTGGTTTAAAATTTTCTTGCAAGATTTGAACTAATCTTTTATGTGACCCTGTAAAAAGAAAAGCATAATTGCTACGTTCCATAAATTATAATAATATTGCATTGTCATCAGAACTACATATCCTGAGCAAAGTTTCAGCTCAATCAGATTATTGAAATTGGTTTAAAATTAACTTGCAAGTTTTAATCTAAATTGAAGCCCTGTAGAAACAGTATTCTAAAGAAACTTCTACGTTCTTTAAATTATAATAACATTGTATTGTCATTCAAATTACACATGTTTTCATTGTTTCGGCTCAATCAGATAATTAAAAATGGTTTAAATTTGACTAGCAAGATTTGAACTAAACATACATGCACTGCAAGTTAATATGATGCTTATTTATTAATGAAAATTTAAAGATCTGCAGACATCTGTGGGAATTTTTAAAATTTTTTCAATACTTTAAGAATGGCACTTTGATTTAAAAGAAATGCTGATTGCTGAATAATGCTGAATAATATGTTAAAAGTCAAGATGAAATTTGCAAACAACATCAAAGATCTATTTAAAATAGCAATTAAAGCCTTTGTGCAGGAATATTAAAAAGCAGTAAACCAACGTTTAAAATGCATAAATAAAGCAGCAAACAGCAGTTTGCTGCTTTTCACGCATTATTTGTGCATTTTAAACGCTGGTTTACTGCTTTTTAACATCAAAGATCATCCAGAATTACAATATTTGAAAAAAATACCGTTAAGAGGTTTTAATATCGCATTTTTTCAAACAAAAATGGGTTAAATCTGATTTTGACAAACCTGTGACATATGTTCACTAAACTCGTGCTTTCAAATAATACAGAATAGTCACGACGTGCTTTCAAATTTAGAGGAAGCTAGTGCAACTTTTGAAACTCCCTCAAACCAACTGCGCAAATGTCTTCTTTAGGGTCATAATTAATCGACACCTCTGTTTTTTTTTTCGACAAAACTCATACGAATCCCGAAAATACAGACATTCAGCTACAGGTACACGCGGTTTTGTCAAATTCCGAGATAATCGGAAAAATGAATTTTGTTTACCTAGATCATCAAAACGTACCACTGTGCGACCCGCGGATCAGATCGGGTGCGGGTAAAATTGAGTTACCTGACCTGAGTTACATACTACTTGATTGGGTTACCTGCTCTCAAATCAAAATAGTTTTCCTGACGACAATCAAATTTTTACTCCCGACGGGAGGTACCAGGCATGTCCGAGAGGCGGCATCCCCCTCCCCCCTAACGAGCGCCACCTATGAAAATTACATTCATTAATGAATTTACTATAAAAAATACAGCTTAAAAGTAAATGCAATAAATGTGACTCGGTTTTGAATCTGAGATGCAATCTGTATCCGATTGGAACGTTAGCCCCATGCCACTATCTACCAAAGTTTAATGAAACACTAAAAATTATTTGTCTATATTTTTTAACCGTGTTCTCTTTCAAAGTTGCAACACGTTGTTTGGATTATATTATTAGCACGTTTTCCTTCTTCTGCAGATAAAATTATACATTTTTCAATATCTGATCGATCATTTCCCGATCCACCAAAAGATCGCCCTCAACCGCGACCCACAGTTTGTGAACCATTCAGCTAAACAATAAGAACGTTAAGGGGATTCTTCTCTCACTTGAAAAAACACGCTCCGTTATGTTAATCGTATGGGCAGGTTATTTTCGAATTTCTCGTTTCAATTTGAATATTTTTAAACTTTTTTTTTTTTTTTTTTTTTTTTTTGTGCATAAGATAGCTTAGCTCAATCTTTAATATGACTCTATTTTACTTTTTCGATTTTGGTTGCAGATTTTTTTAATACAGGTGATTTCAGTTTCGAAACCGGTTTCGTAAAAAGTAAAAAAGAGTCATATTAAAGATTGAGCTCAGCTATCCTATGCAAAAAATAATCGCTTAAAAATATTCAAATTTAAACGAGAAATTCGAAAACAATCTCCCCATTGGTTTAACATTACGGAGCGGGTGCTTTCAAGTGAGTGAAAAAAAAGATAAACATAAGTAAATAAAAGTACTAAAATTACAATTACTCTAACCTATCAAGGTCAGGAATTTAATATTACTTATAGGTTCCTTTTAAAGTCAGGATTATAGCAAAAAAAAAAAAACAAAAAAAAAAAAAATATTTTTAAAAATTTTAAGGATGTGAAATGAGAAAGAAACGTTATGAAATCGGCTTTTTACTACATTTCTATGAAAATTTTAGGCATAAAAACTGCAAATTTGGTACGGAGATCACTTTTAAAGCATAAATTTTTGTTACAAATGATATTATTATTATTATTATTGAAGTATAAAATAGTGAAATGGGAAAATAAATTAAATTATGTTTTATGATTGTTTGATTTTTTGTATGATATAGTGCTTTTTTAACACCTTTTAGATAATGGAGCTTCATGTAGATAAAAACGATCTAATAATTTTTTCTTTAATAACAGAAGCATGATATATCGGAATTCAAACGCTTTCGATTCAAAATTTTATAAGACAAATTATTTCAAGGACCAAAAGTACAAACAGACTATTTGTTTGTACTACATACAATACTTTTGACTTGTAATGTTCTACATTTCAAGTCAAAGGTTTCCCCGATAAAATATTGGGCCTAATTTGCGATATCATAATTTTAAAAACTTCACCTCAAATATCTGAAATAAAATTTTAGTGCTAGCGTCTCTTTTTTATATACTTAACATTTCAAACGTAAACTATTAAAAACAAACATATTTATACAGCAAAGTAACGTTCAATTTCATTAAAAAAAAAAAAAAAAAAAAAAAAAAAATTAACTTAAAATAAAAACTAATTCGAATGAAATGGATCACGTATGTAAAAAGTTTAAGATTCAAATAATAAAAAAATATTTGATTATTATACTCTAATCTTCTCGATTACTTTGTATGGTAAGTATTTACAGAAGGATATGAAACAAGAGATGAAAGACACAAGAGTTCTTGTCTTCTAAATTCTATATATAATTTACTAAACATGACTTTGATCGAAAATTTTCTGAAAAATTTTATTTTAAAATCAAGACTGAACGATTCAGTTATAGAGCAGTATTAAAATTTTTTTGCTAGTTCTGGAAATTGTAAATGTCTATGGCTGCTTGAAATCAAATTAATCTTTCTATTCTAAAAAAAAAAAATAAAAAAAAGTAACTAACGCTGTCACCGCCGCAGTTTTTGAATTTTTTGTGACCGCAGGTCTTTCTTCGTTAATATTAAGAAAACTACTGCATACAAAAGTATGAAAAACAGTGGTATTATAAAGAAATGTTTGATAAACACGCTGATACAGACAGTTTTCAAATCGAATAGTTATTTTAAGAGATATTTAATGTTAAAGTTGGTCAAAATCGTTCCATTAAATAAGTTTTATAGGAGCAAAAAATATACATAAGAATTTAATCATTTTAAGATCATTTTATACATTAGAAGTTTGCGGTGTGCAGACTGCATTTATTTTTTTAAATTTGATTCGTTTTTTGAGGATTCCATTTTATATTCAAAATTTCAGCATTTCGAGAAACATTTTTTACATCTTTTAGAAAAGGTTATTACTTTAAATTGTTGCCAAATTTTAAAACAGCACAAAGAATAATATTTCCTTCAAATTAAAAATTTATTTACACGTGACTATTAAAAACAGAAAAAAAAAAAAAGAAACTTTCAAATTAGAATTAAGTGATTGCGTTTTAAAAGCAGAAAAATATAGAAAATTAAGTCATAAAAACTATATTTACACGTGAATTATAAAAGAGAAAGAAAATTATAAAATAATAAATTCATTAATATGCGTTAAAAGTCGTAAATGGAGGAAATTACATCATATTTAAGATGCCCTAACAATAATACTGCCAAACAGTTTACCTTAAAAAATATATTTGCGCGAGACATTAATTTCATACTTTGAGATAATCTTTTAAACTATTGTTGTGAATTGTAAGACATTGCAAATAGTATTGTATGTAGTACAAACAGTGGCGTAGCTAGAGCATTTCGTTTGGGGGGGTGTAGAGATCGAATTTACCGAATGTTACTAGTAAATTTTGTATTTATTTATATTTTGTATTTTTTCGCATTATTTTCTTTTGGGCGGGGGGGGGGGGGATTAGACATGTATTTATTATTTCAGCAGTGTATAAATAAACAGACCGAAAAATTTTAACAAAAAACTAAATAATTTCAACCATTTAAAATTTTACAAACTGGGGGGGAGCGAAGGTAGTAGAAATTATGAATGGAGGGAGTGAAGTAGATAACTGCTGATTTATTTATCGTATTGCACAATTACGAATAAGGCAGCGGAAAAAAAGTAATTTTAAAGACTTTAACCCTTAACTGATCAGGTGAGGTGTTTTCCACCCCGGAGAAATTTCAATTATGAAGATTTTTTTTTTTTGTGGTATTTAGATACGTGTATTTATATGTATATGTATGTACACTTACATTACTTTTTCAGTTGTTTTTATTCAAGTAAATTATGCAAAATTCACAGCAGATTTTCTTATTTTAATTCGCTACATTTTGTGGAGTGCACAAAACAAGAAATCAAATTTTGGGGTTGTATACACACCACCTCACCACGTTATTAAAAAAAAAAAATCACCTCATCACTTAAGGTTTAAGCTTTTCGTGCTCGATACCCCAGTGAGGGGAGAGGAAACAAAGGTAAAAGCAGTAATTTGGGATGAGGTGTAAAAAGACAGATTTAGATTGATTATTTATTATTACAATAAAAATTAATTCAATAGAAAATATTTAAAAAGTAATTCTTTTTTTCTTTTATTTATAACTCAAAGTTTGAAATTTGCAATACTCTTTAAATTTTAAGTTAGAAGTTTGTACGGGTAGAAATTTTCAGGCCCGAGCCAGGCCGACCCATAGGAAAAAATTCGACACGGCCCATTATAAAAGGTAGACCTGAACTCGGCCAGGCCTGTCGAAAAAAATTATTGGCCTGGTCCGGCGTTATAGCAGCTAAAAGTTCAGCCTGAGACCATCCTGGCCCGGAAAAAATGAAAATCTCGGCCCGAGCCTGGCACGGCCCGAGTGAATTTTTACAAAACATTGATTTTTACGTCGATTTGGTTAAAAATTTGTCTGTACGAGGAATTTTCTGATCAAAAATACTTAATCGTAGCTTTTTTCTTTCTTTCTTTCTTTCCTTCTTCTTCTTTTTTTTTTTTTTTGTAATCTTTAGTTTTGTAGAAATGCCGTAGGTTGCGATATTTATTTATTTTTTTTAATAAATCTCTATTTGTTGTATGCCAATGTTTCGATTATCATTAATTTTGTTAATCCATATTCCATGTATTGGAGACTTAAAAATCTAAAAAATGCTATACAGTAAAATCTTCTAAGACGGAATCGCACAGTTAAAGTAAAAAAAAAAAAAAAAATGCATTATAGACAAGTTCCATTTTCACCCGACTGCGAAGAAGGGTTATGTGTTTCACGCGTATCTGGGTATGTGGATTTCTTTATACACTCGAAACATCCCAACGGCTGGATGGATTTTAATGAATGAGGTCTATCGATTTGACTTAACCGTCCGATGGTTATAGGCTAGGTTTTGTTTTTATAATTCAAAATGGAGGCCGTAAAATACAAAATGGCGGTACAGACGAAATTTTTTTATGCACCCCATTGAGTGACATATCATTGGAAGGTCTTTCAAAATGAAAACGATGTTTCATTGACTATTTTACAGTCAAAAGCCCCGTTTAAATATTACACAAGCTGGAAGTTAGGATCCCTAGTTTTACTGCAACTCTAACCTTCATAGACATCTATAGGCCTCATCAAAACAGTTTTTATAGATAGGAACTAACAGTTAAATACAACTTAAAAGTCATCAATACAAGCAAATAAAAAAATAGTTAAGTAATATAAAATATAGTTTCACATTCATGAGAAATAATTAATTAGTTTGCTTTTTACGCAGTCAGGTTTTTTTATTTTTTAAATTTAATATGTTATTAATAGGTGTAAATGTGTTATATATTCTTTTCTCACATATTATATTAATTTTGCATGGATCAACACATTTTTCAGTTTAAAACATGATTTCGTCATAGGTAGGTTCTTTTTCACGCGTATTACTATATTTTAATTTAGCTGTATTTTGCTACCAGGCCACGCTGAGACAATGATTTTCATACAGGTTGGGTGAGAACCGGGGCTGAAAATTTTGGCCCGTGAAGACTTGGAAGAATAAAACCAGTCCCGGCTCGGTACAGAAAACATTTTATGTTTTGCCAAAATTATTTATTACTGACTCATTTAAGTAGACATTTTTTTTTTTTTAAATCCAGAAGCATGTAATCAGCAGGCATGAAGCATGAAGTGCTTTGAAATCAAATAGCACTTTTAAATTTTCTGATAAATGTATTACATATTAAGTTATAATCAATTGCTGCCTCAAAATGATCTTTTGCCGATTGTCACGTTTTAAAAAAATCTGTTCCAAACGTCAACTTTAGCACCATTTTCTGAAAGACCAGTTACCTTTATAGGAAAAAAGAGAAACGCTGTTCGTTTACGAAGAAGAAAGAATATCTGCAAATTTCGTGCATTTAAAAATGAAAATTTCTTCACGAAAGTGTGAAAAAAGATGCAAGTTGCGATTTAAGAACAGCTTTAAATAGTTTTTAAAAACCACAAAATGTGGCTAATCAAAGCTGCACTTTATTTGTAGGATATCTTTTCTGTTGAATTTTTAAGCTGGAACTCGTAACATGGAAAGTTATCAGAATTGAAATAGTCAAATATCATGTTGAGCAATTGAGCATAAGTATAAAAAAATTAAATATTGTTATTTTAATTTGCAATAATAAAAAAAAAAGAGTGTTGAACACAAAAAGATTTTTTTTCGATGGAGAAGGGGAAGGGGAGAGAGGGTAGACAGTGTGGAAAATTATTTTATTTTCTGCAAAATTACTTTGCTTGCATTTTTTGTAAGCTGTAGCATTGATTCTGTTACATGAATTAGCCTGATTCAAGTCAAAGGATTTTTTTAATTAACTTTGAGATCTCTTCATTTCAGAAAACAAAAAAAAAATTGCTTTCAGTTTTTTCAGCAGAAAGTAAATGTATATCTAAAAACGCCAATTAGAAGAAAGATTAATGCTTATCATCAATGCACTTGTCTTTATATATCAATACAACTGATGATTTTAAAACACAAGTTCAAAAACATAAATAAAAAATATCTTTTCGAACTGAATGACACACTGTAAAAAAAATTCCGCAACGTTCCTGAGAAGAAATGGGCAGCTGAGTTGCCCATTATTTCCAAGAAACATTTCTTGAAAATGACTGGAACTTTACTGTATATGTTAAAAACTTTCTACAGAAATGCCAGTAAGTTTCCTGCGAAATACCAGGAATATTTCTGTTGGCAGCAAAACATTACTGACATTTTACAGCATGCGGGATCCGCAGACGATTTTTACATTTCCAGTTGACAATTTTCGCTTTATTATCATTATTTGTTAGAATGAAAAAATATTTTGAAATTGACATCAAAATTATTATTTATAATTTACACGAAAAAATAAATTTTCACTTAAAATTCAATAAAGTAAATATATATATGATATATTGTTTCTGAACTTTGCTTAAAATATAAAAATATATAAATGTAAATAATAATTAGAAAAAAAAATCTAAACATAAAATATTTTGGATTTTCGTCAGTAATTATGTTAGTTTACAAGTTAGATAAAATACATATAAATTTTCATGAAAAAAAAAAACCTAAACGTAATTGTATATTTTTTCCGAAAAAAAAAAATCAAATTTGCAGCAATTCAAAGTGTCAAATATATATCAAATTTAAATCAAATTGTAATAAAGTGTTAAAATATAAAATTAATTAAAAAAGAAAGAAAAAAGTCAAGAGGTAGCATCGAACTCGGGCCGTACGGGTGGCGTGCGAGCCTTCTGCGTCCACACCACGAAAGACACGTTGAGAGTTGCAAACTAATGGGTATTTGAAACGTATGCTAAACCTCGGCATCTAATTTCTGAAAATCTAAGGCCCATTTGAAGAAATCCTTTCACAAGAATAATTAGAGATAAGAACTCTAAAACATACTTTAAATTAATCAAAATCGGCGAGAATCATGTTTGATGGTCCCCTGGTTAATGGAGATCCTAATAATAGGTGTATTTTTTTACACGGTCTGCTCGTTAAACATTCCACAGACAAGTACGAGAGATAATCCCTTAGCGATGTCACAGAGGTATTGTATTTTCATCTGAATTGTCTTGACAATAGAGACGTAAAGGATTATGTCGTCTATTGATTTATTTGCATTCCATATTGATTTTTTTACATTCATTTAAGGAATTCGTTTTCCACACTCGCGCGCGAGCAACGGATTATAGCAAAAAAATAATAAATGGCGGCCGCAGCGTTTTGCTGTTTCCAACTTTTGTTCAGGAACATTTCAGATAAGAAAACCAGAATTTCACAGGAAAGAGCTAAATTATTCTGAAAACCTGAGAAAAGGCGAAACGTTCCTGGATTTTACATGGAACGTTACCATTTTTTTTTTTTTACAGTGCAAGAACCAGTGTTGCAGTCGTAAAAAAACAAAGGGTATACGCTAAAATCATGAACATTCATGGATACATTATGGGAACATTCATGGATACCGCTAATGCTTTATTTGAGACGCAGAGGTTATGCGGAGCTTCTTTAAAAAAATCCAGAGAGGGTATACGGCGTATATTTCCTTATGCCCTCCACTAGACCCGTGGCAAGAACAGATCTAGATCTTAAAACATATCATCGGTTTATATTTGGTTACGATGAAAAAATCCAATATTTTATAGTTCTCTATCTTATTATTATTTTTCTTTAAAGCGGTTCTCGAGCTTCCTACTGAACAGCGCAAAATTTTCTGACACATTTTGTGTCTCATTTTAAGCATATTGGCAGGCCTGACTGTTGAAGCGGAATACAATGGAAACTAGTTTCATTTTTTGATAAAATTACTTATCGCGTTATAAGCGATTGTGGTCACATGACGACAAGTATTTTGCCTTTCTCTAGCTGCCGTGTCTGAAATTCGGTTAAAAACGCCAACTTTGACAGTATTTTCTGAAAAATCTTTTGAGTTTACCAAAAAATGGAAAACGTCTTTCGACTACATAGTTTCTGAATAACAACACCTACCAATTTTCGAACAAAAATGAATTCAGAAATGTCTCAGAAAGTACCTCTTTTGATTTGAAAGCACCCTAAAGGATTTTTTTCGCGCATTTTTTTTAAATAATTTTTTCAAGAAACTTTTAATTTTTCGAAGAAAAAAAATACTATCATATATAGTAGCTAATAGAGATGCACCGAATATTCGGTATCTATTCTATATTCGGCCTTTTGTATTCGCAAAGTTGGGCCCAGCTCGAAAAAACCCGGTGGGTTTTTTCAGAATGCGCCCACTTGAAAAAGCCCTCTAAAAAACCCATAATGTGTGTTTTTTTCAATTTTCAGAAATATTTAAAAATTTAAACAACACATACATTTAATGAATTTAAGTCATTTCAATTAATTTTGAAATATATATAACTATATAAGCCCATGCGAAGTAAAATAAAAATGTATTTCAGCCCATTGAAATACTTTACTAACATAGAACCTAGTAGGCAACATACATAGTACATAATTATAGGTAAAGGTATATCATAAGTATGTCTTTATATAAAAAATTCAAATCATATATATTCAAGGAAATAAAAAATATTTATTTTTACTTTCTTCTATCTTTACAAGAAGTATTTGATTCGTGAAAAATTTTTACTTCCAGTTTATGATGGATTTATACGTTTTAAAAAGGTCCTGAAGACAATTTGCTGGTTTTTAGAAAATGTGTCTGTATGTGAAAAGCATTTTATGGGTGCTCTATCTCAAGAAATAATGCACAGAATTTTACAAAACTTTAGACTGAGTTAGAAATTGATGTAAACTGGTGCTGATTAGTTTTTAGTATATATTGCCCAACAGGTGACGTTGCTATGCTGCATTTATCCCAATTTTTGCAATAGCTTTATCTCAAGAACTAATGCACAGATTTTCGTAAAACTTCAGATTCTGTTACAAGTTTACTTTGCTTATTAAGTTTTGGTGCATATCACCCAACAGGTAGTTCTGCCATGCTGCATTTTTCGCGATTCCAGCAATAACTTATCTCAAGAACTAATGTGCGGAATTGAATAAAAATTCAGATTCTGTTAGGCCTCCAGCACAACAGTGGCGCTGTTGTGCTGCATTTATCTTAGTTTTTGCAATAGCTTTATCTCAAGAAATAATGCATGGATTTTCATCAAACTTCAGATTTAGTTAGACGTTGACGTAACTGTTACTGATCAGGTTTTGTTGTAAATTGCACAACAGGTGATACTTCTATCTCCTTGTTAAATGCATCCAATTCAACGAACCTATATTTTACAATCCTTATAATGGGCATACTATATTGCCATTTAATTTTTGCATTGTGATAGCGAATTTTGAATTATTAATATGTATTTGATAGAAGAAAGTTTTAGGATTGGCACATCCGACTAGTTTACCCCTTTTTTTCTTCCTACTTATATATTTTAAATTTTAATATTGTATTCATTATTTGATTTTAAAGCAAATTAACAATTTTATATCCTCTATTATATTTAAAACTAATTTGTGCGAAACACTGACATTTAATTAATTTAAATTCATATAATTTATACAATTTATAACTTGTAAAAAAGCATTACAATTATATTGTATATAAAGGAACAGTGTATGTTTTTTTATGTATAGTGTATATAATATATAAATAATATAGTGTACAATAATGTAATTACGCATAAATTACATTTTTGAAAAAACCCGATTTTCCCGGAGGAAAATCGGGTTTTTCATGAAAAAACCCATGTCGGTTGGGTTTTTTTAAAAAAAACCGGGTTTTTGCGAACCCTGCTTTTCGCCCATGTTACCGAATATTCGGTGAGACCGAATATCAAGATGTTCGGCCAAACTGAATACTTAAAAAAAAAACTTTTAAAACATTTTTTAAAAATCTTACACAATTTCTACTTTTAACTGTCAACTTATAAAGATATTCATAATAATTAGAAACAAAATCATCATATTTAAGTAAAAGAGAATGTTTTTACGTTATTTGCTTTTTGTAAAGTATTACTTGAGAAAATTAACCATTAATGGGGATTTTCATAGGAATTAACAATGTAAAAATGCAAGTTCCTGAACCTTTTCTGGTAAATAATCTGTTTCTTGCTTAAAAAAGGGCGCTTCTAATTAAAACAGAAAAATTTTTTGGATTGATAATACACATCAAGAAAGACATTTTTTGCTCAGAAAACCATAATCGCAATCCACTTATTCAGTTATAAATAAAGTGTATCTCATCTCATTCGAGGTCAAACTTGGATTTTCATTTGTTAACCGTAACGAAGATATCATAGCTATATTTTTAACAAACTTGCCTTGATTTCTGTGAAATATAATACCATGATGAGAAGTGCTGGAAATTGCCACTTTTCATATTTAAACAACTACTATGAGGTAGACATTCCTTTATTCAGAATGCAATTTATACTATTTATACTGTGTCACTGGCCAAAATTTAGCCATTTTCAATGATATTATCACATTTAATACAAACTAAATTAATATGAAACAAATCTTGCTAAAATATCTCCATTTACTGATAAAGCTGTGAACGAAAATTCAGTTTCGGCTTGTAGTTGCACACCCAGAATTTTTGACTGAATATATTGTAATTTTTATGGAATAAATGGAGTGAGGTGTTGTTTCTTGTTCAAAATTTTTTGTCTTGACCACATTATCTCTGTTGAAAGTTTGTTACAATTTTTTTAGGAACAATGTGTATGTTTACAATCTTTGAAAATAATTGCCCATTCGAAACACTGATCTAAGATGCATTTAAAAACTTTCAATAATCATAACTAAATCAAAGATTTAGAAAGAATTTCAAACTAAATCAAAGACAGTAGAAAAGTTATTTTTGCTGAGTTGTTTGTTTTAGAATTTCAAAAAAAAATATATATATATATTCGCTTGGTTTAATTCTTCAGAAGAAGCTATGAAATATCAAACTTTTTTAATTAATAAACTTTCAAAATTCTCTTCTTAAATACCTCAAAGCAGATTTTTTTTATGTATAAAGTTTACTTGTAAAAAGTTCTTGTTTATCAATATATAAGTTTCTGCATTAAATATTATGTAAAATTATTTTTAAATTTAGCATTTTAATGCTTTTAATCTTTGAAATATGAAAGTATTCGACCAGCCGAGTACTTGGTATTTGGCCGAATAGTTACTACTCGGCTGGCCGAATATTCAGTATTCGGTCTAACAGTTAATTCAGCTAGCCGAATATTCGGTAGAAAAGTTATTTTTGCTAAGTTGTTTGTTTTAGAATTAAAAAAAAATATATTCACTTGGTTTAACTCACCAGAAGAAGCCATGAAATATGAAACTTTTTTAATTAATAAAATTTTAAAATACTTGACCAGCCGATTATTTGGTATTTGGCCGAATAGTTACTACTCAGCTAGCCGAATATTCGGTATCCGGTTCGCCTTTAGGCCGAATATTCGATATTCGGTCAAAATCACTATTCGGTACATCCTTAATAGCTGATGTAATTTTATTACACCGTTTTAATTTTCTTTGATAAGAAAAAATTCCCGGTTCTCTCTTATTTTTTTGGTTTGAAAAACAGACAATACAACAGTAAACATCTGGCGACATCCTGTCCCCCGAAAAAATATCCCCCCCCCCCCCACCATAGCTTTCACAGTCCAGCAAAACGAATTTTAACGAACAAGAAGTCTGGCCTTCTAATTTCATTTGCATTGGTCAAGGAGTGTACGCATTTACCCTCAAGCCCTTTTTCTCCAGATTCCTTTCTTGAATGAAGCGAAGATATTCTCTACAGGGATACTGCATAGAAATAGGAAGAATGTGTATTTAATCTTCTAAGGGATATTGTACCATGGACCGCCCCCCCTTCCCTCCCCTTCCTACACCCATGGAATAGCGAAAAAGTGAAATTGCAGTCGACTCAGAGCGAAAAAAAAAAATACACAATGCAAAGAGAAAGGAAGTTTCTAATTAGCAAATATTTAATAATTTTAAATATGTTTTGACATTGTTTTCTGTTTTGTAATAAATTTTGTAATACGTTTCTAAAAATTCTTAAAAAAAAAAAAGAAAAAAATCAGAGCCAAATGATGCAATTTTTGAACGAAAGTGAAATTACCGAATGTATATGAGTTTACCGAAGTGGGGGGGGGGGGTGTCTCACCCCCCCACACCCCCCCTGTAGCTACGTCCCTGAGTACAAACAAATAGTCTGTTTGTACTTTTGGTCCTTGAAATAATTTGTCTTATAACAACAAAAGTATTTTCACGTGAATATTAATAAGAAAACGAAAAATTTGGTGAAAATTACGTCAGATTTAAAACGATTCTTTTTAAATGTCTTATTTAAAAAACTTTTTTATGGCGTTGTTAAAAGATACCGGGAGACAAAGACTTTGTTTAATTAATTAACTTTATAGTATCTTATTTTCAAATTTTTCACTGATCTGATAACTGCCCGTTAACAGGGATATCGCCGCTGTTTTTTTTATTGTATAAATATTAGTTATTATAAATTAGTAATTATAAATTAAAAAACTTTGGATATAATTTACCGTGATTCTAGGTTAAAAAAATTATAAATAAAATATGATGTCCACAATTAAAAAGGCATTTGTTCAATAGAGAATATTGCTGCATTTATTTTTTAAACATTTATTTAACCTTTGATTATAATTCAATAAATTAAAACTGATCCAAAATGTATAAAATAATATGTGTCGTAATTATACTATACGCAAATTTAATTGTTAATCTAAGTAGAAAAAAAAAGTGTCAACACTAGTATAGGTTTTCCGTATGGCCGAAAGATGGCAGCACTACAACGTATTCCTTATTCCAAACTATTTTTAATCTTGACAAAAACGAAAGAAAATCTTTTTCTTTTTAAAGTTTTATTTGAAAACATTTTATAAATATAATTAAATATATCCATATAAAAATATTTCATTTTTAGACGAATTTCAATTACATATGTTTTTCCCACCTTGTAACACAAGATTCTTACTGTAACATGTAATTTAGTAAATCAAAGTTTATTATTAGTATTTTTGAGAAAAGGTTTTTGACTATACGGAAAATGAATTTAAGCACTTTTATAGAAATTTTAAGCATTCTGTCTAAGAAATACGTGAGATGGATTCTGCAATCAGGTTAGTGCTGTCCACCAGGAAAATAATGAAAAGGAACTGGGCAAACTAACGCAGGAGCATGCGCTACAGCTGTCCCATGGGCGTATGCAGTATTTTCTTTAAAGAGGAGTGAAATGTTAAAATTTGACTCAAAGTAACGAATTTCCTAACTTTTCAAAGATTTGTAAAGACAATCTTTGGAAAGGTTTACTTATTTTGTACACATAATAGTGAGAATGAACTTTTGCTAACTTTGGAAATATAGTTTAATAAATTACAGAGATTTAAACGTTACGTGTCACCACAGTGTGCCCCAACTGACGTTTCGGCAACTAGTAAATCTGAAGATCAGGGGCCTCAGCATCAGAATCGCAAACCAATTTTTATTATATTTATATTAATTTAGATAATAACTAATATCCTAAAATCTACAATTTAATTTTATTAAAGTTTTTATTGATATTTATGAACATTTATATATTTATGAAAGTATCGAATTTCTCAATTTTTCTGAAAAAAGAAAAAAAAATGTGTTAAAAGTTAAACCCGGTAGTACAGCCGTGGTAAAAAAAAAAGTAAACACCCCCTACTAACTCTGCAACTGATTATAATAGAAAAAATTCACAATTACCGAACGATTGGAAATAAAGTGTAATTTTAAATGATATAAAATTATGCATATAAAATTTGCTAAGGGGGCCATATACAAATGAAAACCAGGCCAAAATTTGTTTTTTTCAATGGCAACACCCAATTTTGACAATATATTTTAAATCTTCGGTTCAAACTATGCCTATCAATCAAATTTCAAGTCATTTTTATAAGTTTTTGAATTATAAACAATCAAAATTTAGAGCTTCTAATGTTAAATTATATTTTCCTATTTTTATTAATATATCCTGAAATTATAAACCTAATGTAGGGTCAATCCATTCCAAATCACCAAGGTGGTATCTCTCGACATTTTTAATTTTCCTAATCTTTTAACCAAGTGTTCTTCACAGTTTTCTAAGTTTAAAACATGTTTTTTTTTTTTTTTGATCGTATAGTTTTTTGAAGGTGGTCAATTTTAACAAGCTACATAGCCATTTTTGGGCGAAAAACGTGTTTTACGGAAAATGCTGTAACTGCTTTATTTTTCCATCTATCAAGATGAATCAAAAACCAACAGCATCAAATTTTCGACATTTTATGTAATTTTACAAGTTTCATTAGACTTAAGGATCTAGGCCAAAAACATGCTTATAAACCCGAGAAAACAAAAGGTTAAACACCACCTTTCGCTGCCAATATTTTTTATGAAGGAGACCAGACTCACCTTAAATATTTTTTTCTTACACAGACCTGTTATAGGATTATTTATTTTTTACAAAGTTCAAACCTGAAACCTTTTCTTTCTTTTGTACAGCTCATCAAAAACTGTGTTAGGTCTGTTTTTGGCAATTTTCATTACTGAATATCTCAAAAGGGAGTGACTAAAAAATTCTGAAAACGTAGGATAATAAACATCTTTGTAATATAAAGTGAAATTGTTAACTTTATGTTTGATACTTGACTGGTTTTTGAATAACAGTTCACTAAAAATGCACCCCCCCCCCCCTCATTTTGCTTTTTGTTTTGTTCCAGATACATATCATTAGTGGTACTTTTTGCTTAGGCATTACGCTCAAATTGACTATAGAAACACATTTTACGCATTATTGCTTAGTTAAATAGGGCAGTGACACTTTTTCAAAACTTTCTTGAAGGAGGGGGGGGGGGGGGATCGTTTGATTTCATTATGCACTGCTGAGTAGCACCTGATACAGTTTTATTCTGAGAAGATTTTTGAAATTAGCCTAAGTACTCGCTAAGAGGTTACTTCACTTAAGCGAAAGCGAAAACACCCGATCGCTAATGAAATTTTATAAAATATCTCATTTGCATACTCCACTGCCCCTTGACTTTTACGAGATATTTTATACAATTTCATTAGCAAGCGGGTGTTTTCGCTTTCGCGTAAGAGAGGTAACCTCTTAGCGAGTACTTAGGCTAATTTCAAACACATCACAGTATAAAACTGTATCAGGTGCTCCTGAGCTGCGCACAAAATCAAACACCCCCCCCCCCCCTTCAAGAAAGTTTTGAAAGGATGTCACCGCCCTATTTAACTAAGCAATAATGCGTAAAATGTGTTTTACAGTCAATTTGAACATACCTAAGCAAAAAATACCCGTAATGCTATGTATCTGGAACAAAATAAAAAGGAAAATGAGGGGAGAGGAGTACATTTTTAGTGAACTGTTATTCAAAAACCAGTCAAGTCTCAAACATAAAGTTTACAATTTACCTTTATATTACAAAGATATTTATTATCCTACGTTTTCAGAATTTTTTAGTCAGTCCCTTTTTAGATATTCAGTAGTGAAAATTGCCAAAAACAGACTTAACACAGTTTTTTGATGAGCTGTACAAAAAAAAAAGAGAAAAAGTTTCAGGTTTGAACTTTGCAAAAATAAATAATCCTATAACAGGTAAAGCCCCACCAGTGGCCGAGAGGTTCTGCTCTTGAAGCTGGTAGATGGGAGATGCTGGGTTCGAACCCAATCGCGCCCGTCGGCCTAATCGTTCGGAGTTTTCGTGGTTTTCTTCGAACCTTGGATTTCCAAGCGTTAATACGGGTTAGGTTCCCTTAGAAAGACCCCCACGAAGGGCACTCAACCCCTTAGGGCCTATATCCCTCGTGTTGATAATTGGCCGTCATAAACACAACCAACCAACCAACCTATAACAGGTATGTGTAAGAAAAATTTTTTTAAGGTGAGTCTGACCTCCTTCATAAAAAATAATGGCAGCGAAATGTGGTGTTTGACATTTTTTCCTCTGGTTTTTAAGCATGTTTTTGGTCTAGATCCTTAAGGGGACCGGGAAAGCCCCATCTCCGCCATGTTAAATTCACCAACTTTACGTACCTTTTTCTCAGAAATGGTGAAAGATAGTGGTCTAGATTTTTTAGAGTAGCTATAATAACATGATTTGCGTATTTTAACAGACCATTTTCTTTCTAAGTGAAACTCAAAATTAATTATTAATTATTTAATCAAAGTCATTTTTTAATTAGCATTTTTGGTAAGATTTCACTGCCTAAAATAAATAATTCTCAACAAATCATTAATTCCCTGTGTTGAAGTATACAATATAACAAAGGTATATATAATATAATAAAGGTATTAAGAAAAAATCTGAGTTTTTAAGTTTAATAGATATTGAAAAAAAGAAACATAAACATGAAAAATCCAAATTTTGGGAAAAAGTCAATTAAAGATTTAAATGGCCATTAAGCTGTGAAGTACGCTTAGAAAGAATGAATAATTTCAACACTTTTTTTTTTTTTTTTTTTTTTTTTTTTTACATATGAACACGTGTGACACATCGTTGGAAAGGTAAAATTTTAAACTATTTAATGATATAAAAAAGTAAAAATTGATTTTTTGGTTGAATTTTGCTCTCCCGGTCCAACTTAAGCCTTATGAAACTTTTATAATTACATAAAATGTCGACTATTGTATGCTGAACCTTTTGGTTTTTGATTCATCTTGATAGATAAAAAAAAAAAAAAAATAAAGCAGTTACAGCATTTTCCGTTAAACACGTATTTCGCTCAAAAATGGCTACGTAGCTTATTAAAATTGACCACCTCCAAAAAACTATATGATCAAAAAAAATTTTTTAACCATGTTTCTAAACTCAGAAAACTATGAAGAACACTTGGTTAAAAGATAGAAAAATTAAAAATGTCGAGCGACATCATCTTGGTGATTTGGAATGGACTGACCCTGTGATAATTTTTTGTTTGATTATAAGACTAAAAAACCCAAACATAAATACATTAAATTTGTCATTTTAAAAATTTTATAATATGAATTATGAAATTAATATTCGAAAAAAATATGAATTGCAACTTACAATTTTTTTGTTACATTTATATTTATTATGTGCTGCTTTATGCAATTCTCAATTTCAAATTTTTCTTCCAAGTAATGTTCGAATTATGAGTAAAAAACGTCAAAATGACGGGTTAACCCTTTATCGGGCAAGTCAATTCTGTGGTTGAAATGTTGAAAAGATTTACTGCCACCATAATCTACAAACAAATTTCTCTCTGTTCTAAAAAAAAGTAACTACCGCTGTCACCGTCGCCGGTTTTGAATTTTTTGTGACCGGAGGTCTTTCTTCGTTAATATTAAGAAAAATAATGCATACAAAAATATGAAAATTGGTAGTATTATACAGAAATGTTTGATAAACACGCTGATGCAGACAGTTTTCAAAACGAAGAATTATTTTAAGATATATTTAATGCTAAAGTTGGACAAAATCGTTCCACTAAAAAAGTTTTATAGGAGCAAAAACTATACATCGGAATTTAATAATTTTTAGATCATTTTATACGTTATAATTTCCCGGTGTGCAGAATTAATTTATTTTTTTAATCTTACTCATTTTTCGAGGTTTCATTTCTATTTTAAATTCAAATTTTCAGCATTTCGAGAGATATTTTTTACTTATTTCAGAAAATTGTACTAATTTAACCTGTTGCCAACTGTATAAACAACGGAAACAATAATGTCTGCTTCAAATTAAAAAATTATTTACACGTGACTATTATAAACAGAAAAAAACCTTTCAAATTAGAATTAAATAATTACGTATAAAAAGCAGGAACTTATTGAAAATTACTTCATCTATAATTACACGTGAATTTTAACAGAGAAAGGATATTGTAAAATAATAAATTCATTAACATGCGTTAGAAGTCTTAAATAGAAGAAATTACATCACATTTACGTCACATTACACTTATTACGTAAAATGAACAAAAAATGATATTGCAAAACAGTTTAAATTTAAAAATAGCGCGAGGCATTTACTTGATACAGTCGAACCTCTATTTAACGAAGTCGCTAAATCCCGGAAAAAAGTTCGTTATATGGAAAATTCGTTAAATAGAGATTCACCTTTTAAAATACTTTAAACTACATAAAATAGATTTTAATTTCATAAACACTAAATATTTTTAATAAAAGTAATTAATAACACCTTTTTTGGTAAATTATATGTATTAGCTTTATTTATTTTACCCACCAATACCTATCATCAATTCATTTTTTTATGTGTTTAAATCTTTGAAATCTGCGAGGAAAACAAAACATTGTCCGGGAATACATTGTATTTTCAGTTTAATATAAATAGTTTTACATTAAAATTAACGAATTTTAATGACATTATCGTATTTATTATTATTATAACAAATAATTTTAACCATACATTATCACGTGCGTCCTTAAATTTAATTTCTGAAAAACCATTCATTTTTTTACCTGAGTTTTTCCTTTTAAAAAGTGCTCTCTCTCATAATACGTTTCGCATCTTTGCAATGCACCAAAAAACCCTGCATGCGTATTTTCTTTAAAGTATAATCCGCGTCGGATTGTTTCAAATGATTTTAGCATTTCATCATACGAAGTTTTGTTAATTCCTGCATCATGATCATTACCATCTTCATCGCAATTCATTGCTGTATTGTTTCTATTTTTCACACTATCGAAAATATCCAATTTGGTTAGAGTTTCCGAGGTCTCAATTTCAGAATTAAATCAGATACAATCATTAATCAGCACATCACAGTTAATTTCTTCTTTTTTCTCTCAGCTGTATCCACATTTTTTTTAAGTTTCTCTAAGGGACTATCGTCTTCGTCCTCCGTACTTCCCGAATTCTCACTGCTTACAAAGAAGGCGCCTGGTAAGACCAGTTCAAGGCCATTGAACATCATAAAATGTGTTAAAAGAAAGAATAAGTTTGAAATGTCCCGAAATATTTTGAGAAATAGGGAGAAAAAAAATTTAGATGACAAGAAAAAGTTCGTTAAATAGAGAATACACTTCGCTATTTGGAGGTTATTTTACGAAGAAATTCGCAAAATGTTCTTCGTTCCAAGGAAAAGTTAGCAAAATGGAGAAATTCGCAAAATAGAGATTCGTTAAATAGAGGTCCGACTGTATTTTGAGATGAAATTTTCAACTATTTTTTTTTTTCTTGGACAGTGCAAATAATATTTCATTTCTAATAAAAGTATTTTCACGTGAATATTAAAATGGGAAAGAAAAGTTTGGTGAAAATTACGTCAGATTAAAAACGATATATTTAAAATGTCTTATTTAAAAGGACTTTCTTTTCGCTTTGTTAAAAAATACCGGGAGACAAAGACTCTGTTTACTTAATTCATTTTATATTAGATGATTTTGAAATGCCATTGTATCTTTTAACAGCAGCTGATTTTTCCGTAAAATTCCCCAATCAAAGAGAAATGAATAGAAACCCGTTTATAGGGAGATCGCCTTTGTTTTTTTAATTATAATTCAATCTTCCAAAATCTTTTTAAAGCCGATCAAATTAGCCTGCTTTTAGAGACTGCAGTGTCTGAACGGGGGGTTGGCGAGCGTTGCTCGTAGGGGGCCGAGCCCCCTAGTATTTGAAAATAAAAGACAGGCTGGAACAATGGAACAAAAAGACAGCCTTTTCATCAGGTGCATTATAAGAATAAGATATTTTACTAAAAATTCCGGTGTGAATCGATTAGTTTTCAATAAAAATTAAGTGGTAAGTATATTACCATGGCCTGATAAATGGTTAAGGGACCGTCTATAATGTCTAGAAAAGTATAATTTGAAAAATATTTATTTTACTCATTTCAGTAAGACAGTTGGCTGGCAATAGTCGAAACATATTAAGCGAGTGAGATGTTCATATTGGACAAAAAAAAAAAAAAAAAAAAAAAAAAAAAATACATTAATAGAATTTACATAGTCTTTCTGTAGCAACTGAACAATTGAGTACCGAACTTAAATTTGGATACAGCTCCTAAAATAGGCACATTATAAATAATTAATTTATTGGAAACTAATCATACGAATTTCATGAAAATTTGGATTTTGGCTCATTGAAAGGTGTATAATCTATGGTGTCGCCCCACCAGTGGCTGAGAGGTTCTGCTCACGAAGCTGGTAGACGGGAAGTGCTGGGTTCGATCCCAATCGCGCCCGTCGGCCTAATCGTTCGGAGTTTTCGTGGTTTTCTTCGAGCCATGGATTTTCATGCGTAAATACGGGTTAGGTTCCCTTAGAAAGACCCCCCACGAAGGGCACTCCCCCCTTGGGGCTATATCCCTAGTGTAGATAATCGGCCCTCAAAATCAACCAACCTTTAAATAGTACTATTTATGGTGTCAAACTTGTATATTGCTATTAAAAAAAAAAAAGGGGGGGGGTTTGTTTTTATATGTAGATAGCCTCCTAAGCAAATTTTATACACATAATTTAAAAATAGACTTTATTTCCAATCTATTAAAATAATAAATCTTTGTAAAAAATCACAATAAAATAAAAACAATACATAGGACGCGTTTCGAGCTAAAAATATTAACAGCTCGTCATCAGCTACAGTAAACACGTGTCCGAAAGTGGACAAGGTCAAAAATGAACTGAAAAGTAGAGAATAGAGCTTGCAAGGAATGTGACAGATGGCGCTAGCTGAAAAGATCACATGCAGAAGACGAAAGTGTTGCCAAAATGATAGAAGAGAAATTGATAGGGAAAAATGGAAATAAAAGAAATAAAATTAAAATAAAATAAAAAAGTAAATTAAAAAATATAAAGATGATTAAATTAAAAAATATAGAGATTTTAATCTCTAAATCTTCGATTGCTTCTCACTGTTGGTCTTCCAGTCATTGTTTCAATTTCTCCATGGGCAAAATTATTTTTTCCCTTGCCTCTCCCTTCCATTTGGATTTTCATGAAGCATATTTTATTTCTAAAAAATATGATAATCTTGTCAATGATCTCTCATCATCTCCTTTCCTCTCTCCAGCGCGGAAATTACTTTTGTAATTCTTTTCCCTCTTTTCTTGTTTCTTTTCTTTTTATTTTGGTTGAGGGGGGAAAAAAGGATATTTTGGTTTTTCTTGTTAAATTCTTTTATATTTCTTTCTTTATTATTATTATTATTATTATTATTATTATTATTATTATTATTTATATTTATATTTTTTAACTTACTTATTTTATTTTGTTTATTTCTTTTATTTCCATTTTTCGATATCAATTTCTCTTCTATCATTTTGGCAACACTTTCGTCTTCTGCATGTGATCCTTTCAGCTAACGTCATCTGTCGCATTCTTTGCAAGCTCTATTCTCTACCTTTCAGTTCATTTTTGACCTTGTCCCCTTTCGGAAACGTGTTTACTGTAGCTGATGACGAGTTTTTAATATTTTTAGCTCGAAACGCGTACTATGTATTGTTAGGGTTTCGTTCATCTGACGAAACCCTATTCGTCTCGCTCCTCTGTCTGTCTGTCCGTCACAGAGCCCGTTCTCAGAAACTATACATGTTGGAGACTTGAAATTTTGCATACTTATAGATGAACACCACACATCAAACAACAAATCATAAAATTTTGAAAAAGTTGGTAATTAACCTAATTACGGGCTAATTAAATTCTAAAATTACCAATCAACCTTTTGAATGCAGGTGCGAACACACGTTATCGAAATCCTCCTCAGTTTCTCCTAAGGGTTGCCAGTAAATTCGGCGGATGCTCCGTCAAATCAGCCGGTGCAGGGCTACCACGGAGTAATTTAAGCAATAACTGAAGTGGACCTTTAAAAAGCAAAATCGGATCTGCCGAAGTATCGGTCGTACAAATTCGTAACAGGTGTAGAAATACGTGGAAAAAATTCTACTTTATTTTGGTATAAATTTCAAATTTCTGCGTAGGATAGAACGCAAAAAATCCACTAAAAATCGATCGATAAAAATTTAATTTCTGTGTTTGGAAAGACAATGAAAACAGATTTCCATTCACCGGAAGGCAGCTGGGTCATTCCATGTCAGTTCAGGCAGGCATGTAACCCACCATCACAGATTTTGATGAAACTGCGTGTGTTTGTTCCTTTTATTAAGATATGATTCCCAGTATTTTTTTTTACTCCTTGGTCAAATAGTTTCTGAGAAAAAAATTGTCAAAATTTTGAAAACTGCCATCAGTTGGCATTCTTGACTGCTCGATTTTCAAATGTAGCATGACATAAATATGATCATATTTCAATATCTATTCCACAAATCATCTTCAAATAATTTATGCATAATATATAGGGTACGTATTTTATGAAAAAAAATACTGTTACGCTTATATAACATTTTAAGTGTGTCTAAGAAAAGGTTTAATCTTTGAAGTCGTGATTTTTTTATGAAAAATAATGCATTACCTAAAATAGCATTATTAACAAAAGGCGGTATTTTTATTAAATTTATTTTTTGTGGGGGATGTACTTAAAGGTGTCCTTTACCTGATTCTGAAATAAAAGTAGTGGGATTTTGGGTGTTTTTAGTAGTATTTCATATTTAAAAATATTTTGAGGCGTATTTCAAATCAAATCAAGCAGAGTCATTCCATGTCAGTTTGCCTAAGATATTTAATTCACTGTCACAAATTTCAATGAAACTGGGTATGTTTATAGCTCATTTTAAGACAGGATCAAGGAAATTAAAGGTGATTACAAGTAAAATATTTTTTAAGATAAAAAAAATATCTAAATTTTGAAATTTTTTAAAAATGTTTTTAATGGCAGATCTATATTCAAAGACTGCATAAAAAAAAGTCCTTTCAATATAAAATCACTAAATAAGTTTCAAATAATGTATATGTGATAAATAATGTAGGCAGATTATTATTTATTGTTGTTTGTCATGTTTAAATGCTAAGAGTGTGTTTAATTTTGTGAAAAATTCTTAAAATCAAGAATTTTGTGAAAAATAATGTGTTAATCAAAAATTTATTATTAACCGAAGGCAGGCTGTTATTACTTTTTTTAATTGTACGTAAAAATATCTTTTCAATAGTTATAAAATAAAAATAGTGAAAATATGAGCAATTTTAACAAAATTTTCATAAAATGTGAATGTTTAATGATAAATATTGAAGCTTTTCATGCTAAGATGTACTAAAATGACTACGATATCGTGTATTTCTACTCTTGCTTAAATATAATACATACAATAATAAAATAACAAATATTATTTACAGCAATAAAAATTAAATTAAATAGTACCAGTTCCTTTACCAACACTACATTGCTCAACAGCCGGCTTAAAATCAACAGCCTGCACTCTTATTGAAAAATACTTTCAACTGTTCAAATAATAAATAAACTGCATTTAAAAATTTTAATATCAACTTATTATCTTAAGACGATAATAATAAATAAACAACATGATGAATTTATAAATCAGCTTTTAATTGAAAAGTCATGAAATGGTCCCTTTAAATATTGTTGTTCATCGAGTCAATCAAAACAAATTATATAAAAAAAATAGTGAGCCTAATATGCTGACTACAATGACACTTCTAACAAAGCTAATTAATTCATTACCATCTGAAATCAAACCCGAAAGATCAAAAGAAAAAAAAAATCATCTGTAGTGTGAATGTGACATACTCAGTGGTTGTTGAGGTATGTCTTTGTGACATTTTCACCTGTACTTCAATAAAATATAAACATGTAAGCTTTTTTCATTCATCCAAATTAAGTAAAACAATTATAAAATTTTGTTGTCATTACACCAGATGTTAAATTTTTCGTTACATACTATTAGATAAGTTCTTTACTTTTAGACATTATTGACATAATATCATAAAATTTGCTATATGTATTTTCTGTAAGTGTATAAACAATATATATATGCTTTATTAAACATAAATGAATAATTTTTAAATGCAGTAGAAGATCTTTATAATGCAAACCTAAAAACGCAAGGTTGTGCGTTATATAGAATTTTGCGTTATATGGGTCACATCATTAAATTCACCTTGTAAACATGGCCAAATATGTCTGAAACACATCAAAATACATTAGAATATCTTTATACTGCATTCTTGTTACCAAGAGTTATCCAAATTATAAGTTTTTACATGATATAGGTCAGACATTGTTAAATTTACTTTATAAACATGATCCAAATATAACTGACACAACCATCCCTTATATTAGACATTTTCGAAAATGTTTATTGTAATAATAGCATTTTTTCAGTAAAAAGGTCTTAAGTTAGAAGATAAAGTTGAACTAATGTATCAAATTTAGTCCCCTAGAGAGTAGCAATATTTTACAATGTGAAAATGCAGGTGCTTTTTAACTGCAAAAATCATTGTTTACATCTAAGAAATTGTGCGTTATATGGAGAATTGCGTTATAAAGATCTTCTACTGTAATTTGTTTGAGAACAGGGATATATATACACACATATATATGTTGAAAATCCATCTTTCAGCAATATTGTGATGAAATAAATCAAATTACCGTAATTTCCAGTGTATAGCCCGCGGATCATACAATCGTGTTTCGACCCAGAAATTTTTAAAAATAAAATGTAACTTTTTAGATCACAGTAAATATTGGTCTTCAAATACTGAATAAAATTTCTGAGTCCAAACTAAATTGTTTGATCTGCGGGCTATACACCCGAAATTACGGTACATATCATTAGAAACTGAATAAAGTTACAAAAGTGCAACTCATTAAGTTTTAAATATTTTTTTAGATATAGTTATTTGAAAGATATAAATATAATGGATTACGCATTTTTTGCATATATTTAAAGCACAATACGTCAAAATTTTCTTCAACAGAGTGAAATTTGTTTTTTTTTTCAATATTAGCAGCTCAATGCTAAATTTTCAATATTAACAGCCAAATATGAGTTTAAAGATTAGGACTGTCATTTTGAAAATTTCTATTGGGCGGTGAGGAGCTAGTGATTTTTCTCTTTTTTGGAAAGGGATAATTGCTCTTCGCCCTAGAAGTTTTACTAAAAAACAATATTGTTTATTTTTTTCCTTAAGAAACGAACATAAAAGATAATTTGAAAAATAAAATAAATGTATAAATAAAAATATTTCCAGGGATGATACATTGGATAGGTTTTACATTTGAAAATATTGATAATTTTAAATATGATTTAAATACTACTAAAACCAACCAAAATCCCACTATTTTTATTTCAGATCCAGTTATAATGTAGTATTATGTACAATTTAAAATTAAAAAAATAGTCATAGAAACTCCGCCTCTGATTGATAAAGATTTTTTAATAATTTCATTATTTTTTGTAAAATATTTTTGATTTCAAAGATTATACAATTTTTTAGACACATTTAAATATTTTTTAACATTACAGCAATATTTTTTTCATAATCTACATACTTTATTTACCTTGCTTAAATTATTCGAAGAAGATTTCTTTATTAGTTATTGAAATATGATTTTATATATAAAATGAGGCCTTTGAAAATTGAACAATCATTAATGGCAACTCGTGGCATTTTTCCAAAATTTTGATAATTTTTTCTCATATGTTCACTATTTTGATTTTATAACCATTTAAAAGATATTTTTACGTACAATTAAAAAAAAGCAATAACACCCTGCCTTCAGTTAATAATAAATTTTTGATTAACACATTATTTTTGACAAAATTCTTGATTTTAAAAATTCATAAGATAAAAGACACTCTTAGTGTTTAAACATGATAAAAAACAAGAAATAATAATCAGCCTACATTATTTGTCACATATACATTATTTGAAACCTATTTAGTGATTTTATATTGAAATGACTTTTTTTTTTTTTTTTTTAATGTAGTCTTTGAATATCGAACTGTCATTAAAAAAATTTAAAACAATTTTTCAAAATTTTGATATTTTTTATCTTAAAAAATATTTTACTTAGGATCAAGAAAATTAAAGGTGATTACATCTTAAAATAAGCTATAAACAAACCCAATTTCATTGAAATTTGTGACAGTGATTAAATGGCTTAGGGGAACTGACATGGAATGACTCTGCTTGATTTGATATGAAATGCACCTCAAAATATTTTTAAATAGGAAATACTACCAAAAACACCCAAAATCCCACTATTTTTATTTCAGAATCAGGTAAAGGACATCTTTAAGTATATCTCCCATAAAAAATAAATTTAATAAAAATACCGCCTTTTGTTGATAATGCTTTTTTTGTTAATGCATTATTTTTCATAAAAAATTCACGACTTCAAAGTTTAAATATTTTTTTAGACACACTTAAAATGTTATAAGCGTAACAATATATTTTTTTCATAAGCTGCGTATCCTAAATATTGTGCATAAATTATTTGAACATGATTTGTAGAGTAGATATTGAAATATGATTATATATATGACATGCTACATTTGAAAACCGAGCTATCAAGAATGTCAACTGACGGCAGTTTTTCAAAATTTTGACAATTTTTTTCTCAGAAACTATTTCACCAAGGAGAAAAAAAAATTACTGGTGATCATATCTTAATAATAAGAACAAACACACGCAGTTTCATTAAAATCTGTGATGGTGGGTTACATATTGATATTGTACTGCCTGATTTGACGTGGAATGCCCCAGCTGTCGTCATTTCTCAGACATATCGGGGCGGGAGAAATTTAAGGGGAGGAAAGTCTAATACGAAATTTAAACTTTTTAAGTATTAAATTTTTCGATTAAATTTTTTGACATCCGGGCTGGAAATTTCTCGCAGATTTCATACATACCCGGTTCGCAGAGATAGCTTCATTACGAGCTGAGATATTAATTATTATTTTATTAATTCCTTTTATTTCCATCAAATGCCAGATTAAGATGGAGGCACGTGCTTTTTTAACTGAGATTTCATTTAAATTAGGAAATCTAACAATTTGCGTGGGGTATTTCGACGGCGCTCTATGAGATAAGTATTAATAATTCAATATGAAAAAGTTTATAGGTTTATAAGTGTTCATCCCACTATTTCCGAATAGCAATTTCAGGAAATATCTTAAATTATTGGTTAAGACCGCCACTCGATGTGTTCGAAACTTTAAGATACTTTATAACACATAAGAAAAAGTGTAAAAAAGAATGGAGTGTGATATTTCGAGGAGTGGAGGGGGGGGGGGAGGTCTAGATTTATTTATTAAATCTTAGCGTTTGTTATCGCAGAAAATGTTTTAAATTCTTGGTTAAGACCGCACCGCCGCCCTCCCGACCATGTATCTACGGAGAGATTGCGCAAAGGAGTTTCGTTCAGATATGCTTTTGTTAAGACTAGAGTGCGCTCCCTGGTGGTGGAATGCGGAACTAACGTAATGCGATTTTGTTAGAATTAGGAAATATAACCAGGCGATCCGTTTGCAACTTTAAGATACTTCATGACACATTATAAAAAGCTTATAAAATAATGGCGCATGCAATTTCCTGTTAAGGGAGGGCGGGGTAGGGGCGCTGGATTTCTTTTTTAAAAATTAGCGTTTACGACCTTTTTAGGTGTCGTTTTTTGAGGACTATGATATATTCAGACATGTGCTGCTTATGAAATTTAAAAATGCTAAAATTTTAGTTACCACTACTTCCGAATAGTACTTTCAGCAAATTTCTTAATTTCTCGCTTAAGGCCGCCACCAACTCGAGTAATACATCCACTGATAGGTTGTTTAACAGAGTTTCGATCTGATACACTTTTGTTATGAATAGTGTGCGCTTCCTGGTGGTGGAATTTGCAACTAACATAACGCAATTTTGTTAAAATTATGAAATCTAACAAGTCGATCTGCTGGAAACTTTGACATAGTTCATAACACATAATAAAAGGCTTATAAAACAATGTTCCGTGCAATTTCCTGGGGCGCCTACCTATCTCGGGTGCTATAGACCCAATCCCCTCGACTAATATACCTACGGATAGGTTGTAAAACGGAGTTTCCTTTGGATAGAGGTTTGTGTAGAATAGAATGCGCCCCCTGGTTGCGAAATGTGGAACTAACAGATTTCGCAAAAGGATAAAGTGTTTTAAAGGAATATTAAACGAAACCCTCTGTGCGATCTGCGATCACACTTACCCACTTGTTTTTATTTTATGGTGATTTTTTACAAAGATTTATTATTTTAATAGTTTCATATCGCCAGTTTTCGGTGCTATTGCGCTTTATTTCCAATCGTTTGGTACCTGTGATTTTGTTTTCTATTATAATTAGTTGCAGAGTTAGTAGGGGGTGTTTGCTTTTTTTTTCCACGACTGTACATATTGGATTGCGTTGTAACACTGATTTTATTAGGATAAGCATTGGTTTGGTCAGAGATTTTATGTTTTCTTACTTTCCAAATAGGAATACTTACTTATCTGACAATCACGAAACATCCGCAAGAAGTTGAATAAAATATCATCTAAAAACTGCACTTGTGAAAATTTAAGCTGAATTTACTGTACTTATATCTAATTTAGAAATTTAATATTTTACAATTTTTGTTTCGAAAACAGTTTTGGTGGTCATTGTATAATATTTAAAAGTAAAATCTTTAAATACACGCTTTATCTATTTCGATAGAATTTGCATACTAAAATCATCCAAAAAATAGGCATTATGGTGCGTTTTAAACCTACTGGGTTATTCCCACATTTGGTTCAACAATCTTATCTTTAATTGATTCTCGGTCAGTGAAAAATGATATATTTATTAATAAAGTTAAAAAATACATTAATTTTTT
The DNA here is from genome assembly GCA_963932465.1 of Maratus speciosus. Lineage (NCBI taxonomy): Eukaryota > Metazoa > Arthropoda > Arachnida > Araneae > Salticidae > Maratus > Maratus speciosus. The sequence goes on along the minus strand of OZ010791.1, from coordinate 234,907,081 downwards.
TTAAGTGACGCATATTAAGAAAATGCCACCACACCACTGTACTGCTACTATCGTAAAATATGAAATCATCGTATTTCTGGAAGTACTTCATGAAGAATCATTAATAATGATTTCCTACCTGCATCTGCTCATAGTGTTGTGGGAGCGGATCTTTACTACGGTCAGTGTTACCTTGTTGGGAAAGTAGTTTTACAGTGGGTAAAGAAATAGACGTGTAGCTGTAGCGTTTTATGCAGGATTGAGGTTACGGGCAGAGCATGTGGATTTTACCGCCCAAAAGTGTGCTAAAGTGTTTAAAAGTGTAGATAAGTGTACATAATATAAAATAATCACAATATGATAAGATCCACTGCACACTTATTAGCAATATGAATAAACATCTGACAACAATTCTTACTAAATACTAATTAAGTATTAAAATTTTAGCTTCAATCGCACATTTTTTAGCCCCCGATATGCCATTTCTTTCGCTAAGCGATTAAAGAGTCGTCTCCAAACAATAACGTTCCGTTGTATAAACCAGTCGTAAAACAAAGCAGATGTATCATTGTACTGTTAAATACTCTACTTCATTTTTTAAAACTTCTACGTATCGCACATTTTCAATTTTTATACCTTCGTATTGGGGAAAAAAAAACTTTTTAATGCAATTTGTTTGAAAACTGTATCTCAATTTATTTTTGAGATATTAATTTATTTTCATAGTTTTAGCGCCTTTTGTTTAATTTTGGCAACTCAAGTACTCCATTTCTGTAGAAAGTAATGAATAAATAGTTGGAAAATAGTAATTATACCTTTTTGTTGCCTTTTCCCCATAAAAGTAATTAAAAAAAAGTAAATAAAATACGTGCTATTTTGAAAAAAATATATATGAATGATGTCTGATAAACATGGAGCTATTATAATTTATATTTAATTTAATTATCTATATTACAAACAGGTGAAGGCATATGACTCATTAGATAACCGATTTTTTTTTTTTTTTTTTTTTTTTTTTTTTTTTTTTTTGAGTTTCTTGAGCGACATCTGTTTTTTTTTTTTTTTTTTTTTTTTTTTGGATTTGTGTATTATTCGGCGATAGTGACGTCATATGAATTCTTTACTGTAGATGTTTAAGACTGGTTCGTAAATGAGGAATTCTTCAGAGGATGCGAATGACATCATTTAATAAAAAACAAAAGCGTGTTTTTAAGTCTTAAAACTGAAATATGTTTTGTATTACCTATATATATTATATTCATCGGGAGCAACACTACATTCTGAAAAATCAGAATTCCTGTTTTCTAGCATTTAACTTAATTTAGTTCATGCATATAGAGATAGAATTTTGTCATCGGTTTTTCACTCACATTCTGCTAGAGTAGAATTATAAAACTTAGGTATACAGGTGTGTTTCCGAATCGAACCCGGGTCCCTGCAATAGATCTTCAGTCACTGGAGATCTATTCCAGGGGCCCGGGTTCGATTCCCGGCTTGGACATTTTTCACTAAGTTGGTTTACGCCTTGTTAGCAATGTGATAATTCACGTCTTTAATATTCAATAATTTCAAGCATAATTTCACTGCTGGAAAGTAGTTGAGAAATTAATTAAAATTGTAAATAAATATATTTTGTGCATGTAAAACAGATTACATAATTAAGAAAAAGTGAATAGCAATAAATTGGTGATATATTGTCCTATTTTTATTTTTAAAAAAATTACATAGTTTCTCGGAAAGCAAAGTTTTCGCAGACTGTTTTCTGTATTTCCGCGAGTAATTTTAAGACTGAATTCGAACAAACCTGCAAGAACCGAATACAAATCATCAGTAAAATACTTTTTCCAACCCTCTCCTTCTAATAAATTCAGTAATTTTCTTCAATCTGAAACGATCTGTTCCTACTCAATAGATAAACTGATAATTTACTAAATTCCTTGTAAATTGCTTGAAGAATTTACGAATTTTCGAATAAATGTTCAAGGAACGAATAATAATCATTATTAAAATGTTAGATCGATCTTTTCCTTTATTAAATTCAGCAGTTTTCTTGAATATGAAGCGATAAATTTCAACTAAATAATAATAATAATAAAAATAACAACAATAATAAAAATTGTAACTATAATTTAACCCTTAAATGCCGGGTGTTGCTTTTCGGCAACATACCCAATTTAGGCTCTAAAATACTCTTAGAATAATATTGAAGCTATAATGCCTAATGTTGCTAATAAAATACATTCTGAAAATATTATTAAATCGATCGTAACTGTTTTTTAGCCGTAAACCATACTTAAATCAATATACGATTTTTTAAAGTATTTTTCCCATGATTTATTTAAAAAATGAAAGCCGAAAAACATTATTACAATGATTTTTGAAAAATCAGGCATTTAAGGGTTAAACTTATGTTAGTGGTTTAGCTAGATATTTTATATCTTGATTTTTCCATAAATATTATCCCTTTTTAAAAAAAGAAAAAAAAAAGATTGAAGCAGCAACTGTTAATTCTAAATTTTAGAACATGAATTACTTTTCAACGTTATTGACTAGTTTTTTCAAGTCTTATCTTTCATTACATCAAATAATGTTGTGCAAGTAAAACAGATTGCATAATTAAGAAAAAGTGACTAGCTATAAATTGGTGATATATTGTCTTATTTTGTATTTAAAATTAAAATTAAAAGGAAATATATAGTTTCTCGGGAATCAAAGTTTTCGCGGACGATTTTCTGTATTTCCGCGAGTGACTTTAAATTCGAACAAATTTACAAGAACCGAACAGAAATCATCAGTAAAATACTTTTCCCAACCCTCTCCTTCCATTAAATTCAGTAATTTTCTTCAATCTGAAACGATCTATTCCAACTCAATAGATAAATACAAAATCTCTTTCCCTACTTGTGGCGGGAATTCTCCTAAATAAAAGCTAAACTAGAATTTCATAAACATACTTAAGTCGGTAAATGAATGCATGCCGGGGTAATGATATACGCTATACCGAAAGGGATCAATGTTAAATCCCACTCATTATCCAGTCCCTTAACTGTAAACCGCAGTCGCTGCATTCAGTTTTACTTCTTTTGCGAAGTTAAGTCACTTTTGTGAGGGTTGCAAGAAAATAGAGAATTTAGTGCCGCCAAGGTTCGCCAAAATATTACAATACTTTTTTTTTTTTTTGTCTTAAGATACGAATGTGTGTTTTAGGAATAAAATTTTGCCCTTGAACAGGGCATTTTAAAATTTTAAGAATTAAAAAAATCTAGTAAAAAATCTAAAGTGAAATTTCAAGAAATAAAGAAATTAACTAAAGAGGTTGCATGTGATGGTTTACAGGGAAAAAAAATTCCATATTTAAGTTCTGTAGTGGACTGAGTTAAATACAGTTATTTGCAACTTTGACCTTGATAATATTAACTGTGATAGAACTTTCAGTAGAAAAAAAGTTAAAAAGTGTTCAGGAGGAGGAATGTAAAAAAATAAAGTTACATTTGAAATAGAAACTGTATTTTCCAAACTATGAATTAAAGAGGAAAGATTCAAAGTCGATTAACAGAAATTTTTAATTATATGGATTATTTTTCTCTGAAGTGAATTAGATACCTCTTATTCCCCATTGAGGGAAAAAACCCCGATAATATCAACAACAAAAAGGATAAATAAAAAAATAAAAAAAGATAAAATGTAAATTAATATTATTAATTATGTGCTAATATTCTCTGCAGACAAAGCTTATTTGTATTGTTATTCTTTTGTGGAAGGTACATTTAAAGTTGTGTACAATATCATTTAAGAGCAAAATGTTTTAATAATTAATTACTAAAAATTCTGCAATATGTTTCCAAAAGCTTTGTACAAATAACGCAAGTTCTAAAACTTGGTATTTTCCATATTTCATAATCCTGGCTGTTTAAAAAAAAAAAAAATCTGTTTCGTTTTTACCAGGAAAGTGTTTTTATTCAGAAAGATACTAAAAAAATCGAACTTGAGCATGTTTTTTAATTTTCCTATAAATGTAATACATTCCTAATTGCAGTCACTTATTAACAAATGGTTACTTCTTCTGAATCTTCATATTAAAAAAATGGTTTAAATAGTGGCTTTGACACGCAGATAACGAAAAAGACGGCCGCGATGCTTCTACCCGTTTGGCTATCACGCGGTCAAGATAGTCTGGTTCCCATTAACTGCCGAACTAATTGCCATGTGATCATGGTAGGCTGAAAATTATTCAAGATTATGTATTCTAGAAGATGCTTTACTTCTATAAGAAAATAAAAATAATAAATCTATAAGGTAAATGCTCCTATAGTGGGACACTTACCAGGCATAGGCTTCTAGTTAAAGTTTAAAAACAAGTCCAAAATGCAATTCTGAAAAACGACTGAAAGAAATCTGGTTGGCTTAAATATTAGCTTTCCATAAACTGTTTGGAGTATCTTCAGAAACAAAATTTTTAGCAAACTCTTAGCGATTTAATTAAGAGATAAGTTTTTATCAAAAATATTGTTTTTTAAATTATTGTTTCTTTAATAAATCTATAAGGTAAATGCACCTATAGTGGAACACTTACCAGTAGTAGGCCACTAGTTAAAGTTTAAAAACAAGGCCAAAATGCAATTCTGAAAAACGACTGAAAGAGATCTGGTTGGCTTAAATATTATCTTTCCATAAACTGTTTGGAGTGCCTTCAAAAACAATTTTTTTGGCAAACTCTTAGCGATTTCATTAAGAGATAAGTTTTTATCTACAATATTGCCTCTTTAATATTATGTTTTATTTTGAATTAAACTGCTGCTGATATACTCTATTACACTGTAAATAATTTGCTGGATAAGCAGAAAACTTAAAACTTAATGCATCAGATATTTACTAGGCCCACTACTGAAGTAAGGAGGAAAGGTAACATTTTTTTCTTTTCATTTTTGCCGAAGAATATATTTTGAAACTTTGAATGTTTATTCTGATACATGAAGGTTAGGACTAGGCTAAAAAATGTATATGTCGTAGGCTAATTGAGAAATCCGGCTCTTTGCAAACAGCCTAGGCTCTTTGCAAACAGCCAGGCTAATTGGAGAATCCATCTCCCTTTTTCCAATTAGCCTGATATTTTTCAGGCTTATTGCAAAGAGCCTAGAAATCGTTAGGCTAATTGAAAAATGACCACTTATTATCCGATCAGGGTGATATTTTTAGCTCACAGGCTATCAAAGCTTGAGAGCTTATGTGCCCGCCGATTCTGTATGTACGTGTGTACGTACGTACGTATGTACATAACACGATAACTCTTGATAGAAATATCCGATTTGCTTCAAATTTTCTTTTCAAGGTTCATTCTGATAAGGTGCTTCCCTGATTAGTTTTTGGGGTTCATTGGTTAAGGATAAAGGGGGAAAAGGGGGCTAGCCCCCCCTTAATTTATATAAATGGGTTTTTCATGCAGAAATATTTGATTTGCTCCAAATTTGGTATACCGGTTTATTGTGTTAAGGAGGTTCCCTGATTAGATTTGGAAGCTCATTATTTAAGTATAAAGGGGGAAAGGGGGCTACCCCACTTAATTTAGATAAATCGGTTTTTCATGATGAATTATTCGATTTGCTCCAAATTTGGTATACCGGTTTATTAAGTTAAGGAGCTGCCTTGATTAGATTTGGAGGTTCATTAGTTACATATAAAGGGAGGAAAGGGGGCTATCACCCCCCCCCCCCGTAATTTAGATAAATGGGTTTTTCATGCAGATATATGCGATTTGCAATAAATTTGGCATACCGGTTAATTATGTTAAGCAGCTTCCCTGATTACATTTGGAAGATCATTATTATGTATAAAGGGGGGGAAGAGGAGCAATTGCCTCTCCCCTTAATTTAGATAAATGCGTTTTTCGTGTAGAATTATTCGATTAGCTCAAATTTCGTATACTGGTTTATTATGTTAAGGAGATGGCTTGATTAGATTTGGAGGATCATTAGTTAAATATAAAGGGAGAAAAGGGGGGCTAGACCCCCCCCCCTTTATTTAGATAAATGGGTTTTTAATGCAAAATTATTCGATTTGCTCCAAATTTGGTATACCGGTTTATTATGATAAGGAGCTTCCCTGATTAGATTTGGAAGTTTATTAGTTAAGTATAAAGGGAAGAAAGGGGGCTAGACCCCCCCCCTTAACTTAGATAAATGTGTTTTTTGCAGAGTTATTCGATCTGCTCCAAATTTCGCATACCGGTTTATTATGTTAAGGAGCTTCCCTGAGTAGATTTGGAGGTTCATTAGTTAAGTATAAAGAGAGGAATGGGGGGCTAGAACCCCCCTTAATTTAGATAAATGGGTTTTTCATGCAGAGTGATTCGATTTGCTCCAAATTTCGTATACCGGTTTATTATGTTAAGGAGCTTTGATTAGTTTTGGAGATTTATTGGTTAAGTATAAAGGAGAGACAGGGGCTAGTGTCCCCTTAATTTAGATAAATGAGTTTTTCATACAGAATTATTCGATTAGCTTCAAATTTGATATACCAGTTTATTACGATATGGCTTCCTTCATTTGATTTGGAGGTTCACGGTTAAGTATAAAAGGGGGGAAAGGGGGGCAATTGCCCCTCCCCTTAATTTAGATAAATGGGTTTTCATGCAGAATTATCTGATTTAGTATAATTTTTTTTCAACCGGATCCAAACTTGAAGGTTCCATTTGAAGTCGACCCGAAAACCGACCACAACCAGGTTTCGGATTGAGTTCAATTAGAACTTTCAGGTTCGGATCGGGTTGCCGGTGGACGGAGATTATTTTGTCTGGCTTGCATCGGGTTATAGTTCTTTGGAATATTTTTGTCGGTTAAGATTTATTTCGAGACGGGTTTCAGGTTGACTTCGAATGAAATTTTTAGGTTCTGCTAGCGTTGCGTGTCCACGAAAACTAATTTGTCTTGTTCGGATCCGGTTATGGATCTTTGGAATATTTTTGTCGGTTATCAGATTTGATTCGGGATTTCGGGTTTTTCAAATGGAACTCTTAGGTTCGGGCCGGGTTGCATGTAGACTGAAATTATTTTGTCTTGCACGGATCGGGGTACGGTTTGTTGTAATTTATTTTTCGGGTTTGGGTAGGGTTATGCGTTAATAAACCTAATAAAAAGAAAATTGCCCTGTTAAACTGATGGCATTGAGCTCACAGGCTATTCACACTAATTGTATAATAACTGTAATTGTATATTAATTGTATATTATTATTTGTAAACTCTTATTTCAAAGAATAATGCCCCTCGAAAAATAAATGAAGGTATTCGTCCCCGTTGCCCCCCTTACTACTTAACCAAAGAACCTCCAAATCTAATTAGGGAAGCTACTTAACATAATAAACTGGTATACCAAATTTGAAGCAAATCAGATAATTCTGCATGAAAAAACCATTTCACTAAATTAAGGGGGAGTATTAGCTCCCTCATTTCTCCCTTTATGCTGAACCAATGAACTTTCAAATCTAATCAGAAAAGCTCCTTATTAGAATGAACCTAGATAAAAAATTAAACTAAATTAGATAATTCTGCATGAAAACACATTTATCTAAATTAAGGGGAGGGGCAATTGCCCCCTTTCCCCCCTTTCCCCCCTTTTACACTTAACCAATAAACCTCCAAATCAAATGAAGGAAGCCATATCGTAATAAACTGGTATATCAAATTTGAAGCAAATTGAATAATTCTGTATGAAAAACCCATTTATCTAAAATAAGGGGACTCTAGCCCCTGTCCCTCCTTTATAATTAACCAATAAATCTCCAAATCTAATCAAGGTATCTCCTTAACATAATAAACCGGTATACGAAATTTGGAGCAAATCGAATAACTCTGCATGAAAAACCCATTTACCTAAATTAAGGGGGGGTGGTCTAGCATCCCTTTCCTCCCTTTATACTTAACTAAAGAACCTCCAAATCTAATCAGGGAAGCTCCTTAACATAATAAACCGGTATACGAAATTTTTAGCAAATCGAATAATTTTGCATTAAAAACCCATTTACCTAAATTAAGGGTGGGGGCTACTCCCCCCCCTTTCCTCACTTTATACTTAACTAATGAACCTCCAAATCTAATCAAGCCATCTCCTTAACATAATAAACCAGTGTACCAAATTTGAGCTAATCGAATAATTCTACATGAAAAGCGCATTTATCTAAATTAAGGGGAGAGGCAATTGCCCCCCTTTCCCCCCTTTATACATAATAATGATCTCCCAAATGTAATCAGGGAAGCTGCTTAACATAATTAACCAGTATACCAAATTTATAGCAAATCGCATATTTCTGCATGAAAAACCCATTTATCTAAATTACGGGGGGGGGGGGTAGCCCCCCTTTCTTCCCTTTATATGTAACTAATGAACCTCCAAATCTAATCAAGGCAGCTCCTTAACTTAATAAACCGGTATACCAAATTTGGAGCAAATAGAATAATTCATCATGAAGAACCGATTTATCTAAATTAAGGGAGGTAGCCCCCCTTCCCCCCTTTATACTTAAATAATGAGCTTCCAAATCTAATCAGGGAAGCTCCTTAACACAATAAACCGGTATACCAAATTTGGAACAAATCGAATATTTCTGCATGAAAAATCCATTTATATAAATTAAGGGGGGGGGGGGACCAGCCCCCCTTTTCCGCCTTTATCCTTAACCAATGAATTCCAAAAAATAATCAGGGTAGCACCTTATCAGAATGAACCTAGAAAAAAAATTTGAAGCAAATCGGATATTTCTATCAAGAGTTATCGCGTTACGTACATACGTACGTACGTACGTACACACGTACATACAGAATCGGCGGGCACATAAGCTCTCAGGCTTTGATAGCCTGTGAGCTAAAAATATCACCCTGATCGGAGAATAAGTGGTCATTTTTCAATTAGCCTAACGCTTTCTAGGCTCTTTGCAATAAGCCTGAAAAATATCAGGCTAATTGGAAAAAGGGAAGAGCCGGATTTCTCAATTAGCCTACGACATATATATCTTTTGGAATTCATTAACACTTCGATGATAATTAGATAAATGTCCTTAAATGGCTCAATATTGGTGCGTTTACCATATATATATTAGCAATTTTTAGCAACCTGAATAAAAATATCTAAAAAATATATACGCCACGACTCTTTAACAGAAGTAAATGACATAATTAAGTGAACTCTTCATTATTTCACATTAACCCTTTATGTACTGAATTATGAATTCATGAAAACTTTATCTTCTAAAGCATTTTTCGAGAATTTTCGAAACTACATTAGAAGATTTACATAATCATTTAATAAATTTTAGAAGGATTGAAGGATTTAGAATTATTAATTAAATTTTAATTTATAGGGATTTTGTGCAATATTTATAACCCCACTCAAATCTTTTATTTTAAATCTTTTTCTTAGTATTTTGTAGAATTAGGAAATGTACAAATATAATGTTCTTACAATAGAAATATAGAAATATTTCCGAACTGAAAAATCCCCCCCCCCCCCTCTCAACGCCAAGAAAGCTGAAAAGATGCAAAATCAAAAGAAATCATCTTTTTACCCGACTGAAAAGAAGGGTTATTTGTATCACGCGTATCTGTGTATGTGGATTTCTTTATACTCTCGAAACATCGCAACGGCTGGATGGATTTTAACGAATGAGGTCTCTATCAATTTGTCTTAACCAGCCGATGGTTATAGGCTAGGTTTTGTTTTTTATAAATTCAAAATGGTGGCCGTAAACTACAAAATGGCGGTAGAGATGAAAAAAAAATTACGTACCCTATTGAGTGGCATATCATTGGATAGGTCTTTCAAAATGAAGACGATATTTCATTGACCATTTTGCAGTCAGAACCCCCGTTTAAATGTTACACAACCTGGAAGTTGTGTACTTTGAATTTCTACCTTTACTGTAACTCTAACCTTTTTAATAGACATCTATAGGCCTCATCAAAACAGTGTTTGTACATAGGAACTAATAATTAAACACAACTTAAAAGTTATCAATAGAAGTAAATATAAAAAAAAGGTAAGTAATATAAAAAATAGTTTCATATTGATGAGGAATGATTAATTAGTTCGGTTTTTACGCAGTCGGGTTTTTTGATTTTTTAAATTTAATATATTTATTAAAAATATTTTTCTTTTGTGTAACCAATAATGCTTTTGGAACAGGATAAAGTAATGAATCTATAATTCATTCTAAACTGTATTACTACTAATCGATGTATTAAATGAATTTTATAACAAGTTATGGTAACGGTACTTATAACATAACTACCGTCAGTAGATAAACGGTTAATACTAAGATGCGGTCTTAAAATTTGTGTGACTTTCAAACATGTACGGTCAACGAAATCGACTCCGACCGAATATACCTAAATTAAATGAGAGGATAGTGGTATATTCAGGATATTTCATCAAAATTTACACATGGCATCTGAAATTACAAATTTTTGTTGTTGCATAGCAATCAGTTTTTTGACAGGTATTCCTAATGTTAGTTTAATTAAAAATTATTTCTTCGGACTAGTAATTAGAAGGAAAATAAAGGAGGTCTTATATATTGCTCCTATTTAACAGTATTTGTATTAGAAAAAACTATAAAATACTTCTTTAGTTCAGCTTAAATTATGATTGTGTTCAGACTTGATACATATTAATGTATTTTTAACATTTTAAAACTGCCCATATTGTCTTGAGAAAATTATAAGGAATGTCAAAATACAAATCTACGTCAAAATTTCCGCATACAAGCTCTTCTGCAGATAAACTATTGAATTATAAGAACTTTCTCCCCCGATATCTGAATTGAGCAACATTTTGAGTGCAGGTCCTGACCACTTTCGTTTTGGCGGTGCATGAAAGGGACCCAAGGTGGTCTCTGCCTTTTACTCGCTGTCTAAAAAGCGCTATATCCAAAGATGAATTAGGATTGATCGGTTTCTTCTGATCTTACCGTCTAAAGTTGGAACTTAGACGAAATTCCATGCCTTTTTTGGAAACACATGGGGTTTCCTATACCTAGTGATATTTGCATCAATTTGAGAGTTTCTTATGCAGAATATTGGAAACAGTCTGTTGTTCCACAAGTCATTAAACAACAATAACAAAATAACTGCTAAGATTTGGGAAATAAAAAAACAAACGGGTTATTGAATGATATGGTTTGGGAGTTTATTTTATGAAGTTATTTATTCTGATAAAAGAGCTGGACATTTACGGCACGAAAAGTTCAATATTAACGTGAAAATAAAAAATCACAAATTTATTAAATAGTGTATACAAAATATTGTAAAGTCAAAAACTAAGCAAACATTAAAATAAAATTATAACAATCGACGTTTTGGTCATCATCTATGACCATCTTCAGGAAAGAGTTGTTACATTGCTTTTAAAGTTTTAAAGAACAAAGCCAAGCCGTCTTGAATTTGAAAAGCTCGTTAGGTTTCCAATCATTATCGCCTCAACCAATAACCAATCGTAAGAAAGAGAATATGCAGCGGCAACATCTATCGTACAAAAACAGAATAAAAGTTAAAACGATTTAACGATGCGGGTGGCGACTGCCAGCATAAAGGGATGAAAATAAATGCAGGACAGAAAAAATAGAATAAAAAGAGAAAAACTTTGCTAGAAGCATAAATAGCAGTGCGGTGGGACTACCAACATAAAGGGATGAAAATAAATGCAGGACAGAAAAAATAGAATAAAAATAATAGCGAGGGCGGTGGCGACTACCAACATAAAGGGATGAAAATAAATGCAGGATAGAAGAAAAGAGACAAACTTTGCTAGAAGCATAAATTGTAGTGCATTGCCTGACGTTAAAAACTTAGGATGGATATAAAAATAGTTGCAAATGATTATTTTAAGACGTGCATTCAAAGTTTAGGGATAATAAATGAGATGATATTTTTACACACTTCATTTCTTTCCTATTATTCTGGTTAAATAATACAGCAGACTCCCTCAAATCCGCACCGCTTGCGACCAGAGGTTGTGCGGATTTCTGGTCATTGGTTTGTTTACGTTTTTTAAACAGCTATTTAAATGCAATAATGCAATCAAAATTATAATGGATGCTTGCAATATAGTAAAATATTAAAATAATTAAGTAAAATAATAAACTAAAATGAAAAAAAGTAAGATAACTTTAAAAATGATTAAATTATTAAAAGTAAAGGTCAAGTAAATAATTAATATATAATTAAATATGCATAAAAAAGATGAGATACATTTTCCTTGAATTTTTTAATGAAACTTTCCTCATAAAGGTACCCTATTTCACATCAAAATCATAAAGTAAGGAAGTTTTTTTTCAGATTTAGCCAGTCTTAATAACCAAAAAAGTTTGATTATTACATATATTTGGTAGAAAGATTGTGATTACCAGTGATATCAACAATATCTTGATTTTTTTCAGAAATAAATTTAAACTTCCTTCATAAAAAACCATGAGTTAAGTCATTTTATCGAGAATTACATATTAAAACACATACGGAATGATATAAAACTGAAAAATTCCGTAATTTTGCCCCTAATTCTGAACAGAAAGTTTCATTGTTTACATCTGCGATGATGTGCGGATTTTAGGCGTTTGTGGATTTTATGGTTGCGGATTTGAGAGAGTATACTGTATAAGAAATAATAGTACAGTAACTATTATTTTCTTGAAAATAAAAGCTTGGTTTAAGTTTGAAAATCAGTTTTTAGTTAGGCATAAATGTGATTAGAGAACGAATATAAAACCTTGCTGTTTAATCGAAGATTGTGTTTTGTATATTGATTCATTCATTAAAACATTCATGGATTCTTATTTCAGGATATAATAATTCTCTAACAAAATAACACATAGATTTTAATTTCTGTAAGTTATTAGACTTTAAAAATAAGGAGAAAAAACACGATTTCAAATCGTAAAACATCATGTTAACCCTTTATGTTCCGACGAGACTTTTAAGTCCCATTAAAGGAAATGCAATTTCAAATTTATTTAATTTGTCTACTAATAAAAATATATAGTAATTTTTGTACAAAATACGTTGCTGGATCACATCCAGTAAGCACAGCGTAGATTATGGCAGTCGAAGCTAAACCTTTTTTTTTTGTGTTTATTTTCTCAACCATCTACATGGATTTAGCTGCTTTTCTCCTATTAAAAATTGTTTTACAAACAATTTGCAACCACAAAACACTTCTCAGTTACCGATAGGATTACAATTCATTTATTTACATTGTTTTTGTAAGAATTATGAGGTTTCTATAACAGTATTTTCTGTTAATTAATCTAGTTATTCTTGTAAATATTTTACAAAAAACTGTAACTACTGATTTATTAAATCAGCTTTATTTAAAATTTTATCAAAAAATCAAATTGTTATTCTATAAGTTGTTTAGGATATCTTCAGACATTAACGAAGATACTCGTAATTATTGAAGAGGAACAAATTTCTGATTTATAATTCGGAACATAAAGGGTTAAGGAAGGTTCCTTTCACATAATGAATTAGAAATAAATATCTTTCTATTGAATGTCTCCGTTATATTAAATTTTGATTCGACAGATATATGATCGTCAAATTAAAATAGCGTGAGTAATTTGGTCTAAAAATTTTCTTGATCATATTTATTAGAAACATTTTCTAGTATCTATAAGAATTTCAAGACAGTAAAAGAAAAATAAAACTAGAGAACAGGAATTCTGCTTTTTCAGATTTTAGTGTCACCCTCGGCATTTCCATTACTTCATTTTCTTCTGGTGGACTGGTGGCTTCTATTATTATGAAACAGCCATTATAAATGGAGCGTTAGATGAAGATGAAAGAGCAGCCGTAAAAAGTTAGAACTCTGATTTTCTGGTCAGAATGGGAAAAAAAATGCCCATAATTAAAAAAAAAAAAAAAAAAAAAAAAAAAAAAATATGGCCATTTTTTTCCCATTCTGACCAGAAAATCAGAGTTCTAACTTTTTACGGCTGCTCTTTCATCTTCACCTAACGCTTCATTTATAATGGCTGTTTCATAATAATAGAAGCCACCAGTCCACCAGAAGAAAATAACTCGGTTAAGCGGGACTCGGATAATCGGGACTCTACTGCAAAATATATTTCAATTCTAAGACTTAAAGCACACGCTTTTTTTTATGTAAAATGACGTCATTTGCATTAATATAGATTCTTAAAATTAAATATAGTTTATAATAGCTCCATGTTTTATCATAAATCATTCATTTATATTTTTCTCAAAATATCACGTATTTTAATTAATTTTTTTTTCAATTTTTATGAGAAAATGGCAACAAAAAGATATAATTACTATTTGTCAACAATTTTTTCTTTACTTTCTACAGAAATGGAGTACTTGAGTTGCCAAAATGAAACAAATGTCGCTAAAAACTACAAAAAAAATTCAAAAACAAATGGAGATGCAGTTTTCAAACAAATTGCATTGAAAAGTACTTTTTTCCCCCAATACGACGGTATAAACATTTAAAATGTGCGATGCTTAGAAGTTTTTAAAAATGCTGTAGAGTGTTTAATCGCACAATGAAACATCGGCTTTTGTTTTACGGCTGGCGTATACCTGGTAACGTTATTTATTGGAGACAAAATGAGCTGGGAGAAAGAAATAGCATACCAGAGGCCAATAAAACGACATGAAGTTTTTTTTTAATTTTTAATGACAAGGAAAGAGCATATTTTGGGAAAATCACATTTAGTTCCGTTATTGTTATTTAGTGGATATTTCGTCTAAATTTAATGTGAAAATAAATTGCTGTTCTTTTTGGAGTGATTTTTTGTTGCTTTTCTTGTTCTGCTTCATCGTTCTATTTTTATTCCACAGCAAAAGTTGCAGATTTTCTAGGTATTGTGGGCAAGGGAGGGGTTGGGGGGTTTTGAAGACAAAGCAAACATTTTCCTGTTTTTACCTGTTTGGATGTTATCAGATTTATATTTTGAATATAAAGCAATTTTATAGCTTTTTATCGAAAAATAATGGGGAAAAAGTAAAACTTCAAAAATCCAGATTTATAAATTTCAAAAACGCCAAATACTGCAACCACCTCCCAAAGGTTGAGTGAGATTTTCATATATATATTTATTGTTATTTTCCTGTTCTAAGTAAATATATATGTTATTAAAACATGAAGTTATTGCTTACAGATATTAAAAATCAATAAATATTAGTAACTGAAAATAATTGCTTTCACTGTTAATTACAAATGCAATTAATAAATTAAATATAACTGGTATGTATTAATTTTGTCTACGAATCAAAATAACACATCTTACCTGGTCATCCTGGTCATAGAAAGAGTGAGACGGACGATGAACGAAGAACGGTGATAGTGATTGCGGGGGATGGTCAGTGAGATATTATATTTAACTACTCACCATAGAAGCACTCTGTACAGTCGTGGAGAAAAAAAGTAAACACCCTTACTAAATCTACAACAAATTATCGTAGGATAAAGTTACTGGTATCAAACAATTGGAAATAAAGTCTATTTTTAAATGATGTATATAAAATTTGCTCAGGAGGGGGGGGGGGGGGCATCTACAAATCAAAATGAGCCCAAAATTTGCTTTTTTTCAATAGCAGAACCCGATTTTGATGAGATATTTTACATCTTCCGTTCGAACTATACCTAGAGACCAAATTTCAAGTCATTCGGATAATAAGTTTTTGAATTATAACCATTCAAAATTTAGAGTTTCCGATGTTAAATTACATTTTCATATTTTTATTAATATCTCCTGGAATTATAAACTTGAAGTCATAATTTTTTGTGCAGTTATTATACTAAAAAACCCAAACATAAATACATTAAGTTTGTAATTTTAAAAATTTTATAATATGAATTATGAAATTGATTTTCGAAAAATTATGAATTGCAAGTATTTATAATTATGTCTTGCTATTTGTGTGTCTCAAATTTCAAAATTTTCTTTCAGGTAGTTTTCAAATTATTCTTAAAAAGCGTCAAGATGCTGGTTTAAGGGGCCGTCTACGATGTACAGAAAAGCATAATTATTCTGATTTTTTTTTTTTTTTAATGGACTTGGTCTATTATGATTGTGAACCCCACATATATGTGTTCCTTTTTTCTATATAAAAGATAAAGTTGATATTAGAGATAAAATTATAGAATGATAAATTGTATCTGAATTTATTTTCTTTCTTTTCGTTTCGAATTCGGGGCGAAGTGCCTGCAGAAAATGTTTTGTTAGTGTCGGAGCGGGATTCGGAACTTCAAACAGAATTAATAGAATTTTCGAGCTCGTATCGGATACAACTCGACTCGTGCAGGACTCCAATGTGCGTAACATTACAGAGCTACCAATAAAAACACGAATATACGAAACCCTTGAAGAATTTTATTTTATTTTTATTTAAAAATTACTTGCTTACTTTAGCATCACGCTAACTAACCTTGCATCACTTCGGTTTCCAAAGGTTCAGTTCTTTAGCTAAAGCCAAAAATTCGGATTTGGAACTTAGCTGTTGTCGTGCGAAAATTATGCATTTGCACATCCAATTAATAGAAAACTTTATTCTTTCAAAAATAGAAAGGAATAAAGAAAAAGAAAAGAGAAAGGAAGCATGTGTAGCAAAGAGAAAGGAAGCATGGGGAAAAAATTATGATGTGCTTTCGTGGGGGAAAAAAGTAAACCCCCCCTACCCCCCCCCCCCCCCCCCCCTACTAACTCTGCAACAAATACGTTACTGGTAATAAACGATTGGAAATAAAGTCTACTTTTAAATGATGTGCGTAAAATTGGACTAAGGAGTATCTACGTATAATAGCAAACACAAATTTTGTTTTTAGGTAGATTTCGTAAGAAATACTACCTATTACATTCTCCGCTATGTTGAAATTTCTGAAAAATTTTTGCAGATCTACGCCGATCACGACTCCTAAAACCCAAAACCACACCCAGTTCATATACACCAGTTCCCAGTTCACCATGTTTAGTATGTCCGGTATATATGCACATATATATATAACCATTATAAAATATTACAAATTACACTGGGGAACAATTTTAAACTCAATTTCTGTTGACTTTGATTTTTCAGCTGTTTTTAAGACAAAAAAGCGTGCTGATTTCAAAACTGCAATTAGTTTTCTTTCATCACGTCAGGATTTTTCTCTACAGCTTATATAAATGTGACCCCTCTAAGCTGAATT
Source organism: Maratus speciosus (assembly GCA_963932465.1). Taxonomy (NCBI): domain Eukaryota; kingdom Metazoa; phylum Arthropoda; class Arachnida; order Araneae; family Salticidae; genus Maratus; species Maratus speciosus. The sequence goes on along the minus strand of OZ010791.1, from coordinate 234,889,912 downwards.
GGACGTGAGTCATAGGAAGAAAAAAGCTTCAGAACTTTTAGCATGAAGACTGCACGAGAGAAATTTGCTTGAAAAGGGAGCTAATGTATCCTACTTTCGATCAAGAGGAAGTGAATTTCTTCAATACTTGATACTTGTGGATTTGATCTTTGCCATAATGTACATGGTTTAATGGAGGAGTTGAGAATTCCTGTACCGGTACTGAATGGCGACTGTTCATCAATAGCTCAAAGAGGAGCTTGAAGTGCGTGCTCCTTCACGATGGAAATTTATTTAGAGCAGTCTCAATAAGCCATTCAGTTTATTTGCGCTAAGAATATGAGGACATAGAGAGCGCCATTGATTTATTATAATATCACATCACGAATGGATCATCTGTGTTGACCTTAAAATGGTGTGCTTCCTTCTCGGTCAGTAACGTGGATATATCAAGTATACCTGTTTTTTGTGTACGTGGGACAGCAGAACTCGTGAGAAGCATTGATTCCAGTCTTTCTGGGCTCCAAGATCTGACCTCAAACCTGATGATCCAAACATTTTGCATCAGCCACTTGCTGACAGAAAGAACATCATATTTCCACCTCTGCATATAAAACTGGATCTAGTGAAGCAGTTCGTGGAAGCTTTGTCAATTGAAGGAGACTGTTTCAAATATCTCATTTCGAAATTTCCAAACCTGTCTTTTGAAAAAATAAAGGCAAGCGTATTTGACGATCCACAGATTTGGCAGCTCATTAGAGATGAACATTTCATCGGAACAATGACAGAACTCCAAAAGAATGCTTAGTTGGCATTTAAAAACCTTGTCAAAGACTTTCTTGGAAATACGCGAGCAGAAATTACACCAAAATTGTCCAGCAACTTTTAGAGAGCTTCAAAAGGCTTGGTTGCAATATGAGCATCAAACTTCATTTTCTGCATAGCCATCTTGATGACTTCCAGGAAAATCTTGGTGCAGTCAGTGATGAGCAGGGTGAGCGATTCTACCAAAATTTGAAGCTTATGGAAGAACGATAACAATTTATTTGGGATGAAGATAAGATGGCTGACTATTGTTGGAGCATCAAGCAAGATTGTCCACAAATTGAACACTCCAGGAAAAATTACAAGCGAAAATTTTTACCTTAATACGTACTTTTTTGGTTTTGTAAAAGGATTTTACTACTTGTATGAGCACAATGTAGTATATAGTATATAGTAGTATATAGTATATACAGCCGTTGCATGAATAATATATTTGGTAATTTTTTCTTTATTTTCCTTTGAATCCACATTAAGTTGGGGTATCCTGTAGCTTGAAAAGTTGACGTGATAGTAAAAAGCTGGGGTCATTTTTGGATTTAGATGCCAATAGTTAGGCAAAATCAAATGCTAGATATAAGTCAACAAAATGTGTGTTCCCCAGTGTTATCATCTATTTTAAATGTATAAATTAAATCCGTTGTTCCCAAAAAGCAGCAAAATTATGAGGGGTGGTATCAAATATCTGTTGATTAGTGCCAAGATAGCGTACACAATATTGCATTTGGATACAACCCTTCATCTTTTTGCCTCCCTTTGGGAACAACGGATTTGGAGCTTATTCTATCGACGATAATTTTCAGCATTTTCAGGCTATGATTTTGAGAATTTCGCAGAAGTCGGCTCTATATACTTAGCTAATACATTATGCACATTATATTTTGATTGCATTCGCGCATGCGCAGTGAAACATTTTTTAGTAAACCTGCTCATTTTTCATCGAATTTTTATTATTTTTTAATTCTCATTGCAAAGCATTGTGTACAATGTTGTTAGTCATGTTTTCTGAAAAGAATTTTTTTTTTTTTTATTAAGAACTCTGCAAATTATAAGCAGAAAACCTGGCGAAATTTGGGACTGTTTTTATAAAAACCTTAATTTCTCTAGGAGTGTGCATGCTATCCTCATAGAAATGAACACAGTATATTACAATAAGCCACTTATTAATAATCTTGAGTTTGAACGCTTTTGCTACATTAGTTTTTATAGGGTTATCCAAAAGATATTCGTTCTTTTTCAATTTGTTGACGATCTCCTATGGGGTTTCGGGAAAAAATCTTCGCGGAAATATATGACCTATTCTATATTGTTTACACACCTACAGTTTCATTTTAATTACTCATGTATTTTTTCTAGATATTTAACAAAACGTCTAAAATCACAAGTGACCGGTCACCTTTGGCCATATAGTGTAGTACTTGTAAGATGGTATATGATAACAAAAGTGTGTATATTGCAAGTATCTTTTGGTGTAAAGGCAGGGAACTCGCTAAGGGGGTGGGGACGGGGGGAGCCTCCCTCCGCAAAACATTCGCGAATGTTATTACACTCGCAAATTTACGAACTTAGTTGGCAAATTTGTTTAAAATTTTAATAAAAATTATAATATATTTTGTATTTTTGATAGACTTGGCAAAAATTACAAAACTAATTAGGAATATTATTAAACTTTTAACAAATAAGAACTATATTACATTTTCTAACTGTGGTAAGTTGGCAAAATTATAAAACGAGTTGGAAAATCCTGAAATTTGACTTGGCAATTTAAGGTTCTCTCCCCCACCAAAAAAAAGTTTTAGCGATGGCGCTGTGTAAGGGAAACACTTATGTTGCTAAACGATGGGAAAACAATTCTAAACAATATACAGTAGAACTCCAATTATCCGAACTCCGACTATCCGAATCGCTGATTATCCGAATTTCTTTCAGAATTTCAGAAAAAAAAATGAAGACGGAAACGTACTGCGATTCGCAAAATAATGATTCTGTCTATGCGCGCTATTGTCCTTTCCTTAGCGAAGCTAGTGTAGTCGCAGTGCGAATATTATCGGGATGATGAGTCACCGTCTCATAGTGCAGTTCGATTATTGACTGTCGTCCGTCACCAAGTGGCCGGCCCGGCCAACCTGTCACTGTTCGTTTTGATTAGTTAGTCAGTGTGACGTGACCTGCTAGTTGATTACTTGACCTGCTACTGTGACGGTACTCTTTCGCGTTGTTTCGTTTGTGAGTGCGTTTCGTCGTTCACCATGGCGAAAAGATATTGTGTTATCTTTAGCGGATAAACTAAACCTTATAGAGCAATCAGATAAGGAGTTACGGGTAAACAGTTGGCTGAGATGTACGGTGTTGGACAATCAACAATTTCAGACATTAAAAGGAGCAAACATACATTTTTAAACTTAGCGGCCAGTGCTTGAAAACGAAAATGGAAGTTCTTCAAGCAAATCAATGAAGGCAGCAACAAAGACTTAGAAGATGCAGTTTTCAATTTCATTTAAATAATTCAAATTTTATTTAACTAATTAAAAGCTCTTTTTCTTTAAAAATAGCTTTTTTTTCTCTCATTTTCAACATACATACAGAAATTAATTAAAATAGACCTTTTTTAGGAAAAAATCGTATTATCCGAATTTTTGATTATCCGAACGGGGTCCGGTCCCAACTGATTCGGATAATTGGAGTTCTACTGTATTGATATTGATGTGATGCGACCAGAAATAGTAAAGTACATCAATGAGAAGTGTCTATAAGAAGGATTTTTAAATTGGCTTGTACAAAATTTTCATTAGATCCAGGAGCTGGACACTTCGACTTACATTTCATCCAATAAACCTGGCTATATGTAATAGTTGGCTATAATATGAAAGGAATGCTAACGAGTGCAATATTCCAGCCACAGGTTATAGATTGTCACACTCTGGATGGACTCTATGGAGGACCATAGGTCACTATCTACTGAAAGCTGGAAAGCCACTACGATCAAGAAAACATGGTCGACTAAGTAAAGGCGAAGACATGCCATAAATTCTCAATACGATATTTCATGTAAAAACACAGAAGTAAGACCTTATAAGGCAATACAACTCGATGAAGTAGATCATTCACCAATTCATAACGGTTGCAAGGGAGCAGGCCACTGTTAAAAAAAAAAAAAAAAAAAAAAAAAGATACTCCGAAGGTTGTTGGTTGTATGGGGTTTTATGGCGCAAAGTCCCTTTAGGGACGTGCTACGCCAAGACAAAGCCAGAACGAAAAAAAAAATATATAACCCAAAAATTTGAGTAAGAAATGACTAACAAAAAGATGAGAAAAAAAAATGAAAACAGTAATATGTATAATTAAAACCATTTAAATAGAGCCAAAGGCTCATAGTTAAAAGACAAAAGTATAATTAAAATCTGTGAAGTTATAAAGTAATAACTGTTAAAATATAAACAAAGTTTAAGATGATGTACAAATCGTACATAAAAACAAGTTTTAAAGTCACATGAGTAAAAAACAATGTAAAATTAATTAGGTGCAAATTCTTCGAAAACTGTATTTTTGATCCATACGATTCCGATTCCATTGCTTCATCCATATAGTTTTGCAGCTGTTTCGGATCCTTTATATTAGTAACTAATGGGTTTAGTCATTTGTTCTTGTTCTTTTTCTTCACAGTTTTCCACTGTGCTTGTTTTGCTTGGTTTCACAGTTTGACTAGTATCAGGTTTCTGTGATGTTTTTGGAGATGTAACAGCCAGTTCGGATGACTTTTTGGATTGAAATGAAGATTTTTGTGACTGACTAGTTTGGTATTCTATTGTAACAGGTTCTGAGGATGGTAGCCAACGTTCTAATTTTGGTGAAGCATAACCTTTTGTTGTACAACAAACATCACGTGTTTTTTTTCTTTTCGGTGCTGCGAAGGAAATTACATCTCAGGTGTGGAAAATGAAAAATACATCTATGTCTGAGTAAAGAACGCAACTGTTTCAAAGAATCCCACTTAACTGCGTAGGCACAACATACTGTAAACATTCTAAAACAAAAGTTTGTAACCCTACAATAAATTTGTTTTTCCACCAACAATGTATTTTCATCATAGTCTACAGCATACCTATTGAATACAAATGTTCTTGATCAAGAACATTCTCTAATTGAAAAGCCATCATTATGAATTTTTTATTAAATGGTTTTTAGCTTATTAGGAGCATTATTAACAATGTGTGAAAATTTCGTAATTTTTATTTCCATTGTAAAATGTTCGTAGTGAAAGGGTTAACTATGATTATTTTTTTTAGATTATATGTGTCCGGTAAGATGAAAAAATACTTGAAGTGAACATTTAATAAAAAACTTCCAATGGAAAAATTAAAAATTTAGAATAACAATCTAAAGGCGATGAATTGCAAAGAATAAAATAAAATTTATTTATTTATTTATTTATAATTATGAAACTACAGCATAATGGAACTGCATTTCACTTTAAGGCTCATAAATTTTAAAGAATTGCATGCATGGATTATTCATTGATGTCATAATAAAGTCTTGTTATTTTGCTATAAATTTCATTCTGTGTCATGAACGTATGTTAATAAATATAGTATCAAATTAAATGTTATAAAGAATAAACTGGCTCATCTCTCACAAGATTGTCGAGGAGTTTGACCGTCTATGAGAAACTTGATCATATTACTGCAATTCGTTAAAAAAAAAGTTATCTTAGAATGAAAAGTGAAGGATCCTGTAGTACATTCTTTTTTAATTTCATGTAACATTTTAGGTGAAATTTGAAATGTCTAAGAAAGTTTTTCGATAAAAAGATCCAAAATTTTTATTCTGCTATACAGTCGAACTCAGTTAACCCGGCAGAACGGGCGCGGGATGTTTTGACACCCGCGCCCGAAAATATTCGTCTGCTGTCAGTGAGTGCTTTTAATTTATTGTTTATTAATTTTTAAAATTAAGGATAATTTATCATTTCAGTTATCTTTTTTCACGAGAAAGAGTGTAATTATCACGAATTTCTCTAACAGTCAGAATTCTAAAGTTTTCTTTTCATATTTATGCCATTTAAGATGTTTGGGGTGTGCTGACACTCCATGCCCGTTCTCGTGTTACGTTTCACGGCGCGCGTCATGCCGGGTTAAGACGCTCACGGTTAATACCCGATCCTGCTTAATACGCGGATTTTTTTCAATCCCTTGAACATCAACCATAGAACTAATGCAAAAATATCACGTTTAATGCGCGAACGGTTATTATGCGATAAATATTTGGTCTTTTGAGGAAAAAATCACGCTTAAGACGCGAATTCATTGATCAAGATGCGAATTCCTTCTCTCTTCACGGGCCCGGGCTTGGCCCGAGGCCCGTACCCGGCCCGGCGGAATGGAGGAGAATTTTCAAACGGGCCGGGCCGGCAGAATTAGGACAATTTTTTTCAACGGGCCGGGCCGATAAAAAAATTTAATCGGGCCTATCGGCCCGATATAAGAATTTGAGAGTAGCAGATAAAATACGAGGCCATTTCCAATGAATATGACTTTTTTGAGAAGTATAAATGTGTGTTACGAGCCGATACGAGTTTAACAACATCAATACAGAAATGTAACATATCCATTGTAGAGATCGGCATCGTACAGTTACATGATGCCTGATCCCGGGTTTAATTTTCGGCAGACTTGTGCCGGGACGGAACTGGTATTAATCGTTCTCATGATGTATAGGATAGGCATTATGTTTTGTAAAATTATTAATAGCGATAATGAACTTCTGTTAACAGTATCTTTGGAAATGTACCTTAAGGTGGTTCTCATATTTACTGCTCAACAATGCGAAACTCTCAGACACATTTTCTGACTCATTTTTAACTATAAAGGCATAAAATTGACAGGTCTGAGTATTGTAGGCATTTGGGATCGAATAGCGGTTCCATTTTTCATAAATTACGTACAGAGATAACAGAGACTCTTGTCACGTGACCGTACATTTTTCTCCTTTCCTGTGCTATCGCTTCCGGAAATTCGATTCAAAACGCTAACTTTGCCAGTATTTTCTGAAAGATATATTACTTTTATCTAAGAAAAAAAACGGCATTTACATGGTTTCTGAATAAGAATACCTGCCAATTTCACGCGTTTCCGAAAAGAAATGAATTCATAAATGTATCAAAATGTAGCTCCTTTCGATTTCAGAAAAGCCTTAAAAATGACAGAAATATTTTCACAAATCTACCTTTTATTATAAGCTTCAAAAGTTATCATGTTTTTTAACCCTTTATTCTAAACTACAATAATCTTTTAATGAACCCTTATTTAAATTTTGAAACGTCTGTAGAGACGTTGACTAAAACACTGTAAATAATCGCTAATGTTTACTATTGTGTGTTTTCTATTTTGCGAACACATGGTTATTTAAAATATACTGTAAAATGTTCCCATGAATATGCATGTAGTATTCATTAAAAGAATCTTAATTGTATGTCGAGAAAAAACGGAATTTTTTGTAGAAATTTAGTCGGGCCGGGCCGAGAACGGTAAAAATGTAAACGGGCCGGGCCGGGCTTGGGCCGAACTTTCAATTTTTACATCGGGCCGGGCCGGGCCAAAATAGCTTTCCTTCGGGCCGGGCCTGGAAATTCCGGCCCGTGCAGACCTCTACTCTCTTCTCGAGAATTTAGCGGAATTTTTTTTTTAATTTAATTTTATTTTAGATAAAAAACACTGTTTCCCAATAGTACTATTTACTTTATTTAATAACAGATTAATTAAGATGAAAAATACTAATCGGAGATAGTGGCAGATATATGAATAAAACAAAACCCCGCGAAATTAGCAAAATTGAAATTCTTCTTTGATCCAGCCTCCTAAAATTCTTTTTCTCTCGCTTCATATATGTTGTTACTGTAATACAGAGACGTAGACGAATTCAGGTTACTCAGATACGTCATTAAAAGGATTATGATTAGAGATGATCATACCTGTCGTCAGTGAGGTTTTAAATGTATGTTATATCACTATGATGTTTTATAATGCATATTATGGGTAACACAAACTCGTAAAGATTAAACAAATACAACTGCGGTTCGATAATTCATTTATGTTTGCTATGTTTTATTTATTTTTTACTACGCTAGCAATATTTCTTACACAAAGAGTAATAAGGCTAGTTTTTCCTTATATTAAAAAGAAGGACGGATTATAATGGTACTCATTATTAAAGTACAAACATGATTTTAAAATCTGGGTTGTACTGTTTGTTTTCGGAAAGCAAAACCCTCCGCGCTTTTGCGCATGCGTCAGGTCTCCTTTGATCTTATCAAAATAGGGATGAGAGGAGTTTGCTTGGCCGAGCGCCAATTTTAGTGTCAACTTACAAGTGAACGCCGAAGTAGAACCAGAAAAACCCATCTCAGCTTAACACCCCTTTGGATAGCGGAATCGTCTGAGAGTGCTAGTCGCAGGTTTCGAAAACGAACAGTACTTCAACGATTTAATATTTTTCTATTTCTGTTAAAAAAGATTATTCTAGTAGAAAAATTATTTTTGTTGTTTAATTTTTGGTTGCAACCTATTAATCGACAATAAAGATCTATTTGAATCCATGCATATTTTTTCAGTTATTATTCCAATCGATCCTATAAAAAGAAACAATGAGTTAAAGTGGAATACAATTAAATTTTAATCTAAATATACGTAAAAGACACAACTCTCGACTGTAAACATATAAATGAAAGCTCTAAAGTTCATTTAGACGATTTAAAGTTTAAATAAACCCATTTACTGCAACATTATACAAATCACATTTAATACGCGATCCCGCTTAATACGCGTCTTAACCGTGTTCGACTGTTTTTAACTGCTTTGAATTTTTAACCATTCGTCGATGGGAAAAAAAGCCGAACCGGGATTTTCGTTTATAGCAATAACAATAATGAAAATACAGTCTGTCCGTAAAGTCATAGTGCACTTTTGACCGGTCTTAGGAAATCAACGAAACAAGATGGGAATGTGAAATCTTCACCAAATAAAAGAAAAACTCTCCAAGTTTCATACCTGTTCAATGCAGTTAGACACAAATGGAGGCCACATCGAACTGCACTGAACAGGTGTGAAACTTGGAGCGTTTTCTTTTGTTTGGTGAAGATTTCCCTTTTCCACCTTGTTTCGTTGATTTCATGTGACCGGACAAAAGAGTACCATGACTTTACGGACACGCTGTAGTTTAGCGTAGTCGTTAATAATTTTACTTTGCTTTGATGAAACGAAGGGCTAGAAATTCCCATCGTCCACGTCCAAACAATCCTGAACTAGACGCTTCAGAAGGTAACTGACAGCGTATATATGGTGTCATTGATTGAATTACACTGCAGTCCCAGCACATAATGTTATGAAATTTCACAGAAAACAAACGTATTTTGTTGAAGATTTCGGTAAAATTTCTTCGGTTTTGTAACAGTTATGAAAGTAAGTTAGGATGTGGCTTGGTTTGAGACACTCTGTGTTTTTGACTGAATAAGCGGGTTGCGACAATGGTTTAATTTATAAAAATTGTTTGTCTTGATATGCATCATTACAGCTTACATTTCTGTCAACAGTTTCAGATATACCACATATACGAGTATGTACAGTCGTGGGAAAAAAAAAAAAGTAAACACCCCCTGCTAACTCTGTAACAAATTATAGTAGAAGAAAGTTACGGGTACGAAACGATTAGAAATAAAGGCTACTTTTAAATGATGTATATAAAATTTGTTTAGGACGCCATCTACATATAAAAACGAACCCAAACTTTGTTTTTTTTTTTCAATGGCAATACCCAAGTTTGACACCATAAATAAATTCTACACTCTTCAATTAGCCTAAATCCGAATTTACATGAAATTCGTACGATTATTTTCCGAGAAATTAATTATTTTCAAATGAGCCTATTTTAGGGGTTGTATCCAAATTGAAGTTCGGTACTCGATTGTTGAAATGTTACAAAATGACTATGTCACTTCTATCCATGTATTATTTTTTGCCAATATGACCATTTTACTTGCTTAATACGTTTCGACCATTGATAGCCCGAATATTCCAATAAAATGAGTAAAATATATTTTTTCAAATTATGATTTTCTGCATATCATAGACGGCCTCTTAAATCATCATTTTGCCGTTTTTTAATGATAATTCGAAAACTACTTGAAAGAAAAATTTGAATTTGAGAATTCCCATAAAGCAGGATATAATAAATAAATAAAAAAAAGCAATTTAACAAATTACAACGACCATTTGGAAAATGATTTTTTTCAAAGACTAAAATTTAAGACATAAAAAATTGCACGGAGTAGATCATACATTACGTACGCCATGAATTAAACATTAATAGCGTTATTACACGTAAAAATTGCAAGCGACAAAAATCGCCTGCGAACTCGTCAGATTTCCTGAATCTTACGTATTATCCACCTGAAACTTACGTATTATCCAAGCATTTCATTGGCTGTTCGGGAAAAGGCTTTTCCATCGTAGAAATCTGACGACCCATTTTAAATGAAATTTCATTCTTAAACTTCTAAACTTCTAAACATCCCTCAATATTACTTTTTACATCGTCATACAGAGAAAAAATGTACTTTTAAATGCAATTTGTTTGAAAGCTGTATCTCAATTTGTTTCTGAGTTATTATTTTTTTTTTGTAGTTTTTATTACTTTTTTGTCATAGTGGCAACAGAAGTATCCACCTCTGTTGAAAGTAAAGGGAAATACAGATTACTGTATAGACCAATCAGAAAACGAATAAAATGCGGATTCAGCCAATAAAACACCTCAGATATGTTTTTGATTTCCTACCCTGACAGAGAACAATAACCATTTTTCCAAATGGTAACATAATCTTAAAAAAAAGTGTATGTTGCAATTCATATTTTTTAAATATTAATTTCATAATTCATGTTATATATTTTTTTAAATTACAAATTCAATGTATTTCTGTTTTTTTTTTTTTTTTTTTTTTTTTTTTTTTTTTTTTTTTTTAGTATGATAACCACACATAAAATTATAGCATTAGGATTATAATTTCTGGAGATATTGATAAAAATATGAAAATGTAATTTAAAATTAGAAGCTCTAAATTTTGAATGTTTGTAATTCAAAAACTTATTATTCAGATGACTAGAAATTTCGTTTCTAGGCGTGGTTTCTAGGTTTGAACCAAAGATTTAAACTATATTGTCAAAATTGGGTGTTGCAGTTGAAAAAAGCAAAGTTTGGTCTGGTTTTGATTTGTAGATGGCCCCCTTAGCAAATTTTATATACATCATTTAAAAGTAGACTTTATTTCCAATTGATTGGTACCGGTAACTTTCTTCTACTGTAATTAGAGTCAGAATTAGTAGGTGGTGTTTACTTTTTTTCCACACGACTATACAGTTAGTTTTACCCGTTTGAAGACTGGTGAAATATATTTTATACCACTTAATTTTAATCAAGATTTATGCTAGAATTTTGAAATAAAATTTTAATTTTATAACTTAGGTGAATAAAAGCCGCAAAACTGCATTTAATTTTAATCAAGATTTATGCTAGAATTTTGAAATAAAATTTTAATTTTATAACTTAGGTGAATAAAAGCCGCAAAACTGCATTTCCTTACTTTTCAAATAAAAATTTTCGAAAATTCTGGTGTGAATTGAACATTACAGAAACAAATTACTTGCCCTGAAAGGGTTAAAGGGATAAGCGTCAACTAACTACTACTTTTGAGACCATTCACTTTCTGAGATCTCAAAATATTTTAATAGCATAAATATGATTTTTTAACACTTTTGATTACGGATCATGACATTAGACTTTCGAAATTCGAATTAAATGTTTATATATTTAAGCCTTTGATGACGGATCTGGACATAGACTTCACAAATTCGAATTATTTTTTATCTATTTAACCCTTTGACGACGTATTGGGACATATACTTCACACTGACCAATAGCAGAGCAGCTCACAGGACTATTTTTATATTCTATTAGTACCTATTTACAAAAAAGTTTCTTCGTGGAAGATTTCACTTGAAAATATCTTAGAAGTACAAGAGCCAATCAAAAAGTTCACGGAATTTCGTTGTAACTCTTTAATACCACAATATAAATAATTTATTTGTTTACTACCTACTATTTGTTATTTGTTGTATTTTGGACACAGAATGGCACATAACGTCCTCTCCCCGATCAAAGAAATCACGACATGTCAAATACAAAAGTGATGCTCATTGTGTTTTTCGACAATGAATGTGAGATACATCATGAATTTATACCTGCTGGACAAGCTGTTAATGGCCCTTTGTACATGCAAGTTTTGAAAAGACTGTGAGAGGCAATAAAAAAAAAGTCCAGTCAAATGGCAAGGTGGATGGTCACTGCACCGGGGCAATGCTTCACCCCACACATGGATAGTTGTGCAGACGTGGCTTGCAGAAAAGAACATTCCACTCCTCCACCAGTCTCCATACTCACCGGATTTAGCACCATCGGATTTCTGGCTCTTTCCCGAGATCAAAATGGGCTTCAAAGGTAACCGTTTTGACACAGTAGAAGACATCAGAACCAACGCGACGGCTGAACTTGGGAAGATACCGAAACAGAACTTTCATCGTTGTTTCCAGCAATGGCCGGAGAGGTGGAGCAAGTGTGTGTATTCTGATAGAGCCGACTTTGAAGGTGGTTAAAGAAATGTGTACCTATATAGTGGTAATAAAGAATTATAACGAAATTTCGGGAACTTTTTGACTGCCTCTCGTATGGGAAAATAATCTTTGTGGCAGCCCTGTTATCAGTCAGTGGGAAGTATATGTCCGTAGTCAAATTATTAATGATTACACACAGAAATAAGACCTTAAGAAATCAAACATTTTATTGAAAACTGCCAGCATTTCGCATAATTTAGCTGAGCTTTTCGTAATTTGAGAAAGAGCATCGTTGGTGCAATTCTTTCTAATAAGTAGGATTACGCAGACCATATGTACAAATAGACCGATGCATTATCTCGAAAGCCATCAGTATTGAGTCGAAATAAAATCCATTGTTCCTACTCATATTCTATTGTTATCACGGGAGTCAAAAAGATGGAGAGATAATTTTATCTCGAAAAGTATTTCTGTTAGATCATTATTTAATCTGTGTTCTTAAAAAAATATTAGGATGATTTATTCTGTGTACTCATCATTTATTTTTCCATAAAAGTCATTAGGAAGTTATATCTCTGAATTGCTATGGGATATTTAAACGATTATCAAATAATAGACTTTCAGTTTTTTATATATTTTGAGCAATCAAAGAGTTATAAATATTAAATAGAAAATCACATTAGAAAATTCACACTAGTTCTTGAGCTATACTAATTTGATCGATTATCACGTGTTTATAGATTTTTAAATTAAATCAAACTCAAACCTTAAGATTGACTTTTCTCAAGTTGACAAATTTCAATGTGCGAACACAATTACTTTAAAATCATACATCATCCTTTAATAATAGTGTTAATAATAATAAACTCTTAATCTATTGTGATTATTATTATTTTATTTACTATAGGGGGCTCTAACCTCTGTATTCTTATGCTCGCGGGCTTCCGTCTAGAGCCCGCGGTTTCTAAAAACATACTAATTTGCTTTGTTTTGAAAGTAAAATAAACAGTCAAGTGCGAGTATTGCTCGCGCTCAGAGGGTTCCGTACAATAAATATATGAATTAACTGTATATTAAAAAAAATCTTTGCTAAAAGAATAATAAGACTTTGTAAAAACTATACAACGTAGGGTTGGGTATAGCTGTATATACTAGAAAAGTATGAATGGGTATACCATAAAAGTTCAAAGAAATATGAAGCCTAAATAATATCAAATATTGCTATTCTGTATAACTCTTTTTTTTTAATCTTACCCTCATCTGTTTATGATGAACTTAATTCGGTACTGACAATAAAAGTAGTGCATATTTAAACTTCATTTGGCAATTCATAAAACTAAATTCAGCGTAGTATTAATCTTTTCTTTTTACAGTGTAGCTAAAACAAAACCCTTGTGCAAAGTTTAAACTTGGCGTCGTGCTAAATGCGCTTCGAAAGGAGGTCGCAAAGTCGCAATGCCGCTTGATCCGAACCGCGTTTTTACAGATAAGTTTTTAATTAACTTTTAAAGACACGGGAGGCGTATTGAGAGATCCACTCAGTACAAAATAGTCGCAAATTCCATATTATTTACGTGATTAATTCTAATTAAATTCGTCTGTTTTGAACAGTTTGACCTTTATTGCTTTTATACTGCTACTGTACTACACAAATAATAATTAAAAGTTGTTATATAGGCTTTAAAAGCCGATGGTACAGTCGTGGAAAAAAAAGTAAACACCTCCTACTAACTCCTCAACAAATTATCGTAGAAGAAAGTTACTGGTACCGAACGATTAGAAATAAAGTCTACTTTTAAATGATATAGATAAAATTTGTTTAGGGGACAATTTACATATTAAAACGAACCGTAACTTCGTTTTTTTCAATAGCAGTACACAATTCTGACAGCATAAATGAACTCTACACCCTTCAATTAGCCTAAAAACAAATTTTTATGCAATTCGTACCATAAGTTTCTGAGAAATTAATTATTTTAAAACGAGCGTATTTTAAGGGCTGTATCCAAATTGAAGTTCGGAACTCGATTGTTAACTGAGAGAGCCCTCATCTTGATCAAGGCACCTTAAGAAGTCAATGAAGCCTGTAGATTACACGACAGCAAAAGAAATTTCAAACTATCTAGTCACTCCTATTATAGACGGCCCCTTAAACCATCATTTTGCCGTTTTTTAAGCATAATTTGAAAACTACTTGGAAGAAAAATGTGAAATTTTGGATTTCCATAAAGCAGGACTTAATAAATCTAATTCCATCAAAAAAAATTGTAGATTGCAATTCATAATTTTTTCGAGTATTAATTTCATAAATCATAATTCATATCATAAAGTTATAAAAATTGCAAATTCAGCGTATTTAGGTTTGGGTATATTAGTATTATTGCTACACAAAAAATTAGCAAATTAGGAGCATAATTTCTGGAGATATAAATAAAAATATGAAAATGTAATTTAACATTAGAAGCACTAAATTTTGAATGTTTATAATTCAAAAACTTATCATTCAAATGACTTGAAATTCAGTGTCTAGGCATAGTTTGAACCGAAGATTTGAAATATCTCGTTAAAATTGGGTATTGTCATTGAAAAAAAAACGAAGTTTGGATTCGTTTTAATATGTAGATGGCCCCCTAAGCAAATTTTATATACGTCATTTAAAAGTAGACTTTATTTCCAATCGTTCGGTACCAGTAACTTTCTTCTACGATAATTTGTTGAGGAGTTAGTAGGGTTGTTTACTTTTTTTTTTTCCACGACTGTAGAGTACGCCACCCCTGTCATTATGTATGTCCAAATCAGAGTTGGGCAATTGTCTAATCTCAATTATCCGCAGTGTAATTACAAGTTAATTGCATGTAATTGATTATAGTTACGTACATTCAAGCACAGAAATTTCGTCAAATAACGAGATGGGGCCAGTTCCGGCTACAGTACTGCAAGAATTTTTTACGGCATGTAATTTTAACTGCAATCAATTACATACAATTAAGTTGTAATTATATTGCAGGTAATTGGAATTACAAATTTGCCCAACTCTGGCCCAAACCGTCCGTGTCTTTAAGGGTTAGGCAGCCTAAGAGAGACTGATATATCGGCTAATTACTGACGATTTTTTTCGAAAATCATTATCGAAATTGCCTTTATTCTTCTGCTACAATTGGTACCTCCAGCGCTCCTCAACACCTTTGATGAATGACCGCAAATCGAAATTTGTGTGTAACGGAAAAATGCGCTTTTCTCAAAAACTATGTGCCCTAGGTTAATCGCTATAGTTTTCCTGCAAGGTTAAAATTAAAGTCTACTACCTCTATTTTTTCCTAATTTTAGTTTCAGTAGATTCGGAAATAGAGAGGGGGGAACATATTATTGCACTACAATATATCGACGATATCTCTGAAAATATAATACCTAAAATTAAAAGAAATGTATATCGAAATAAAATTAAAACTTCCTAAAAAGGTGCATTTAATGTCGCAAATATAGAAAAAGATGTTAATAAGATGTTGTTACATAATTAAAATAGATTCTAAAAACTTAAAAACAGATTTTCATGCCGAGCGCTTTCGATCACTCCTAGATCGTCCTCGGGTCCACTTTGATTTGAAAATTCTTAACTGTACTCTGTCTTTGGTTGGGTAACCAGATGAGTTTACTTTACAATGGAGGGGAGGCAGTATTTCCATTAAACTTTAACAAAACTTCTTCTATTTAAAAAACTTTAACCATATAACCGGAATGTTGTATGACATATTATCAATAATAGCCTTATTATCTTTTATTAAAATTTCTATGGACTCTTTTATCAACGAAATATGATAATGGGAGGTAGGAATGATGATTCTTGCTTCATTAAAACGAATATTTAAATTTTGCTGTATAGGTTAAGTCTTGCTAACGCTGTGGTTTGTCTACAATGGTTAATATCATTTACGTGTTCTTTTAATCTTTCCTTGAATTTACGTTCGGTCCTCTCAATATATACCTTTTCTTCTTGTATTTCTGTTACCAATGGAATTATGTAAATACCTGCGATTTCATCATTAGGAATAGGGTCAAACTTGCTATAGATTAAATCTTTAAGTTTTCTCACCTGGTTGCCCAACTGAAGACAGAGTGACAGTTAAGAATTTTCAATTGAAAGTGGCCCTGAGGACGATCTAAGGAGTGATCGAAAGCGCTCGGCATGAAAATCTTGGAATTTTTTTAAGTTTTTAAAATCTATTTTATTATGTAACAACATCTTATTAACATCTTTTTTTATATTTGTGACATTAAATGCATATTTTTAGCAAGTTTTAATTTTATTTCGATATAGTTTTCAAGGTGAATGTGACATTACAACAGTAGGGTAACTCCAGGAGAGTCGCCGCATCCGGAATAGATGCCGCGCCCCCTGTATTTCTTGTAATTATTGATAGATGGTCGTCAAACGCACAGTATAGGTGCGCAATGAGATTATTTTAACCAGTGTATAGCATGAATCCCATTTCAATGTTTACTTTTAGAAGTACAATCCTTATTTGACGTAAGTGCATGATTTCACCGTCCAACCTTTTAAACGCGTTATGTTTAAGTGCTTTTTATACACTAATTACTAAATGTATGCATGATTTCGAAGTCAAAACTAAGTGTAGCATTTGTATAGAGTACTGTGTGTATGGTTACGCCATTCCCCTTAGCGATGGCAGATAACTGTGATAGCCGATGTCTGCACCATGCATAATGGGATACATGCTGCACTGCAATTCCGGTATACATGCCGCAGTTTCTTTTGTACGGGATGATTAAGTATTAACTTTTCCTTTTCTTTTTGCACAGAATAACCATGTTAGGCATGTTATCAAATTTACTAAAACCAAAGGAGAAAAAGGGAAAAATAAAAAGTAAGAAGAGCAAAAAAGATGCAAGTCAAGATGATAATAATGAAAAATTGGATTATGCATAACGCAGACGTTCTTGCAAGGAATGTTTAGAAAACTACTCCAAAAAAGAGGAAGTGTAATTGACTTCGTTGCATCATGTGTCATATGTATTTACACAAAGACTTTACTTTTTCGACACTTTTTCTGTAGATTGTAGTCGAAAAAATAGGTCTCTTAGCCCATTCGGGACCATAGGTGCATATAAGTATCTTCATAAAGAGCATACAAATTTGTTTCTGGCACCAGTATAAAAAAAAGTAATATTTGCTTTCTTTAATTAGAGCATTTTCATGATTATGTATGTAAGGGTAACTTCTTTTAAAAAAGTGGTGCAAACCGAATAAAATTTGTGTTAAAGCCATGTTTCTCGAAAGGGTTAACAAATAAATTATGTAAACACAATTTTACCTTTTCTCTTTTCCTTCTCTAATGCATTGATGTTAAGTTGTTGCTGAAATAACAATTAAAATTTAATGTAAAAATTAAGTCGATAATTTTAATAGTGAAAGTAGGCAAACAATTATTAATTTGCATCTACTAATGCGTTTCATTGTACTCAATTAGTTTCATTTTGTTATTACATCGTTAATTATAGTCCAGATATGATTTTTTTTTAAATATTTTTATTTATAATTTCATTCTGTTCTTATTACAAGCGCGGCATAACTACCGCACAAGTGCGGCGTTTCAGCCTGAATGTACGTGTGACGCGCCGCAGTACGTGTAGTAAATAGTGTAACGTTTAGTGTACGCGCGTGCCGTGTACGAGCCGCAATAGTGTAACGTTTTAGAAAAAAATTGTTAAAAAATATCAATTATTTGTTTTGAATTTTTTTTTTGTCGCAGTACACGAGTTGTATATTTAACATTAAATAGCACAGCATGATTTTTTTTTATTTTATGTCCACCATGGGACTTTATACACAAATTCAAATAAATGTGCGACATAAATCCCGGAATTACCCTGTATGTTTTTGTAAAGGAAATGTATTTTTGAATTCAGCGTTGCGAAAGCTTTAACAGGATACCCTACACGATAAAAAAAAAAGATTTTTTTTCCAAGTAACTTAATTAGCCCCTCTATATTTTTCCTAAATATATTTGTGAATGTTTAATAATCTGTAAATATATGGGTCAATAGTCTTTATTACTTCCCCTAATTTGAACTTTCTAAGCTCTATAGTTTACTAGTAAAATGGGTGACACAGGGAGATCTTATAATGGTTCGTTTTTACTTTTTAAGTACGGAACCCTAAAAAAATGGCTGTAAACGGAAAAACTCAATAGCTATTTAAACTTTCCTTTTATTTTACGTTATCTGCGTTCCACGTATCATTAAAAATTCTTTTACGACTTAAAATGCATACATCAATTTAAATATGACGTAATTTTTATCATTAAATGCTGCTTGCACGTGATATTTTAATTTTGTGATTTTTTTTCCCCCTATACTCAGGTGTAAATCTGTATTTTAATTGAAAATACAGTGTTTGAAAATAGCATTATTTGGGCTTTTCAAAGTCTGACAACAGTAGATATAAAACGGCTATTTCAAAATTAGAATTAAATCTTTATGCAGATAATGAAAATCATAAAAAAATATTAAGGAGTTAAAAAAACTGAAAAAATTAGAGAAATTTAAGAATGCTTAGACACTGCGCGCACACAATCCAGTGTGCTGATCCAGATGTACCTGTAAAAGAGGGTTAAATTGATATGCGTAGTTTTCAATCTTATAAAACTTACGCAATCGAAGTATATAAGACCATTAATTAGCGCTTGAAATATTTTTTTCGATTTGAAAACAGCTTCAGCATGTTTATTATACATTTCTCTATAAAACTAACTACCAGTTTTCATGTTTTTATATGAAATATTTTTGTTTTACTACATCCGAGAAAATCAAAAGGTTACAATAAACAATAAACTCAATAGCGGCAGCAGCTAAGGCAGCACTAGTTACACTTTTTTACACATAACACATGTTTTTATATGTGATAGTTTTTGCAGGATAAGCCGATAAATAGTGAAAAGAACACAATAGATTCAATAACAGCAGAGGCGACGTTAATGATATTTTTTTAGAAAGAAAGATAAAATAAAACAAGCAGGGACCCGGAGCTGGAGCTGGAGCCCGGAGCCGGAGCGCTCCGGAGCTGTGTTTTCCCTGGAGCTGGAGCCAGGGCTGGAGCTCTAAATTTTCCCCAGCTCCAGGGCTCCTTTAGTTTTTAATATTCTTTTAAATCTTTTTTTTTTTTTTTTTTTCAGTCTTTTAAATTTCTAGGCTTAAAATATTTTAATTACATCATTATTCAGTATTTTAATTATATCATTTTTTAGGTTTTTATTATTATTATTAGGGAAGAAAAACTTCTCAAAAAATGGCAACACTACTTTACTTCTACTTTCTACTTGAACTAAGTGACAATACTATTTGAAAACAGATATGGCCGCCTGTTGTTTACATGTGTTGTCGTACAATTTTGGCTGTTCGAAAAGTGTAGAAGAAATTTAAGATTTTTGTGTTTAAAATTCTACCAAACTTTCTATTTTAAAAGCAAAAGCTAAAAGATGTCATATTTTCTGAACAAGCATTTCAAGTTTGATGAGAAGAAAAATGCATTTTGTCAGATCTTTAATGAAGATAGAAAGTATTTGTGAGCCAAAAATTAAATGTGTAAATTAAAATCTGCAACTTAAAAGCGCGAAGTCGGAGCCGAGTTGGAGCCGAAGCCGGAGCTGGAGCCACGGTATTTTCTCTAGGAGCGGAGCTGGAGCTGGAGCACCAAAAATTGTTCGGCTCCGGGTCACTGAAAACAAGTATAGATAAGACGACTGTAAAATTACATCCCTTTTTTTTTTTTTTTTTTTTTTTGAAAAATATCTAATTTTTTTTTTTTTTTTTTTTTTAACTTTAAATGTTTAATGGATCATTTATTGCTTGCACAATTTTAATTTTCTTATTACATTAAAGCTCAAGAAATGCTCTTCCAAATAAAATTTATTGAGAAATCATTGAAAATGTTATACTTTAATGAGGAATTGTTAAAACAAAGCTGCGTAAGTTGTTGGACTGAATTTTAATGACATTTTTTCATAAAGCACACTTGAACAATTTTAATTCATTAAATTTTATTCGTAAATTGTCAAAATAAGATATAATTTTATGCATATATAATGCCCCAGTTTAAGAAGGAAGGGTTATCGTAAAGGTTAAATAAAAAAAGAAAAATCATGCGTTAAGCATAGATTATGAAACACTTTCCATATTTAGGGAAATAAGGTAAATAAGATAACTAAGTAAGCATTTTAGAAAACGCATAAAACATTGAAAAAACTGATTTCAGCAGTTACCGTCCATAGCCAAATATGCATTCTAATTCTTTTGAATGGCCCTGTATTTGATCTGTAGGTTGACATATATACTGCATAGTGGGAAAATTTAGTTTAGCACGAAAACGCATAACAGGTTGAAATTTTTCTTTCAGCAATTTATACTAATAGATGGAAACATACTTGAATATTTTTGTACATCCCTGTAGTTTACTTTGTACCTTTATTTCCCGCCCACTATCTAGCTAAAATTTAATTCAAACTAAAACACTCTTAAGACTACTGAAATCACACTTCCAGAAATTATCATCCATAGACGGCCATGTATCCAATCCTCTGCGTGACCCAGCATATCATTTTATTTATATTCTACAAACATGTTTTAGTAAAGTAAACGCAGTTCAGCGCAAAAATGCATAACTCATTTAAAAATCACCTTTGTGCAATTAGCGCTCATACCCAGTAACCCTTACGAATTCTTTTGTGTAGCCCTGTATATGAATTATAGCATTTATACACACCATATAGTATGCATAAGTATAGTGAAACATAAAAGCGCATAACATAATTAAAAATGCATTTCCAGCATTCATCGCTAACTAGAGTACTTCGGATACAATATAGTATCTGAAATTTTTTGTGTGTCCCTGTAAATGCTATGCACTTAGTGTTATACAGAAATAACTTACAGCAAACCTCAGTGGCGTATATCAGTTTGATTTAACATAATTAAAACACGCCGCGAACAATTCCCCCCTCACCCTATATCATTATGTAACGGAATTCTTTTGTGTGGCCCTGTAAATGAATAATAACTATTCTTTGCACCGCATATTCTACAGAATGCATATGTTAGTGCAATTCATAAATGCATATCAATTTTATTATGTTTGAAAGCGTGTAACATCATTAAAAATCATTTGAAACGATCTTTTCCAATAGGCCATAATGTAACTGAATATTGGTGACTGTCCCTGTAAATGAACTAAACATGCTACAAACTTCCTTTGAAATAGGGATCCTGATATGGTAAACGTCAATAAAATCCAAAAATTTCACGGCGGCAATCCGAGTATATTTACGAGAGTTAGAGCGCGGACAGACAAACCAAAGTCATAAACACTTTTCAACTTAGTTGGAAAGTGTTAAAAAACTCAATGTCAGCATCTTTTTTCTGCAAACCTCAATTCTATCATGTTTATTTTAAACCATTTTCTCATCAATGGCTTGCATCACGACACCAGTGTTGCCAGTGGGTCACTTTTTTAAAATTCAGATTTCTTGATTGGCACCACTTTTTTGAAATAGTAAAATTCGCCTTATTTAATGACATATTAATTAAGGCGAAAACAAGAGATTATTTTACAATTTCAGAAAAGTGGTGCTAATCAAGAAATCTGAATTTAAAAAAAGTAGCCCACTGGCAACGCAGCACGACACTAATGCAATTCATGCTCTTATAGGGCAAGAGATAGAGGTGGTTTCTAGACAATATCTTTCACGTATTCAACAAACAAACAAATGATAATAAAGAAAAAAAGAAAAAAAATCGAGGGTATGAAATTCGGCCGAAGAAGTTATAAAAAATGTGGAAATATTTGGTTCGGTGACCTCTCACCTTGGAAACATGTTGAAACGTGTCTGGATGAAGTTGACGTGTGCGATTAACGATTCAGATTGAATATTTGTGACCTAAGTTTACAATAAATAATATGTAAAAAAAAATGTTTTAAAACTAACTTTTATTATAATGTAGTAAAAAGTAAAAAAAATTCTGAATGACAATTGATTGAAAAAAAAAAAATTCTTTTTTAAAAAGAAATAAATTTAATTTCGAGGAATTTTTTTTATCAGTTTTTCTAAAAGTAAAATGGATATACAATTTTAAATCCAACATCCAGGTAAGAAAAAATATTAATTAATATTAATTAATTTTAAAATAATTAATTATTTTAAAACGAGCGTATTTTAAGGGCTGTATCCAAATTGAAGTTCGGAACTCGATTGTTAACTGAGAGAGCCCTCATCTTGATCAAGGCACCTTAAGAAGTCAATGAAGCCTGTAGATTACACGACAGCAAAAGAAATTTCAAACTATCTAGTCACTCCTATTATAGACGGCCCCTTAAGCCATCATTTTGCCGTTTTTTAAGCATAATTTGAAAACTACTTGGAAGAAAAATGTGAAATTTTGGATTTCCATAAAGCAGGACTTAATAAATCTAATTCCATCAAAAAAATTGTAGATTGCAATTCATAATTTTTTCGAGTATTAATTTCATAAATCATAATTCATATCATAAAGTTATAAAAATTGCAAATTCAGCGTATTTAGGTTTGGGTATGTTAGTATTATTGCTACACAAAAAATTAGCACATTAGGAGCATAATTTCTGGAGATATAAATAAAAATATGAAAATGTAATTTAACATTAGAAGCACTAAATTTTGAATGTTTATAATTCAAAAACTTATCATTCAAATGACTTGAAATTCAGTGTCTAGGCATAGTTTGAACCGAAGATTTGAAATATCTCGTTAAAATTGGGTGTTGTCATTGAAAAAAAAACGAAGTTTGGATTCGTTTTAATATGTAGATGGCCCCCTAAGCAAATTTTATATACGTCATTTAAAAGTAGACTTTATTTCCAATCGTTCGGTACCAGTAACGTTCTTCTACAATAATTTGTTGAGGAGTTAGTAGGGGGTGTTTACTTTTTTTTTTCCACGACTGTACAATTTCACTCTAGTACAAAAATTTATTTTGCAATCGTGCGCGTAAGCTGTTATACCAATTTTCTGTTCGACAAATGTCTGACAGTTTTGGAATTCCCTATAAATACTAATTTTGCATCTTGTAATTTTTTAAATACATGCAATGAAAGTACACACTTATATATTTCATCTCAATAAAAATTGTGTTTTAAACTCATATACAGTTTAAGATATTGAATGTTGAAAATGATCCCTTTTTTCCCGTTTTAAGAGTTCTGAGACTCCTTAAATAAAAGTTTCTAATATCAATTGCCACTTGGATTGTTACATTACAATGTGTTAAATTCCATGCTATTTTGACAATCTATGTATAAAATGTAATTAATCGAAAACTGTTCGCATTATTTTGAGACACGCCGCACTAATATACCCCTTTTCACTAACAGGGGCACATGCCTTTCATTGACCTTTACAAGTTGAGATCATGTTTCTGCGATAACGCGGGGTAGAAGAGACGGTACCATATGTGATTTTCATGGCAACTGGCGAAGGAGGTGTGAAGGTCATGCGCCCCTGTTAGTAAAAAGGAGTATAAGAAATAACATATTATTAACATTTTTCTCTTTCTTATTCATTGATGTTATTCTAAGACCAAACATTCGGAAAGGTTTTTTGTAACTGACAATCGTGATCAAAGAAATCATTTAAAAAATTGCAAGCATTGTGTACTGTTTTGATATGTGTTTTCACTTGAAGGACCTTCGAAAATGACTAGCCGAAATCTCGTATTCTAATTTATTTTGTTGGTTTTTATTATACAATTGTCTACTATCTTTCATATTACTGTGCGATTTTCCCCCCTTTCTTTTATTTCTTCTAATGTATAATAAAAATGACGAATATAATTGAAGAGTCAACGAGAAAAAAATGATAGTCTACTTTTTTCGAAATTTTAGAAGAGAGTGCTTTGCGTTCGCTTGAAAAGCGTGCCATTGTTTGGTAACCTTGATTCGAGGAAAAAATGAAAGTAATGCTCTGAAAAACACTATTGAAGATAGGCATAAAAGGAGAAGAACGACGAAAGTTCTTTTAAAATACACAATTAAAGATTGGTGTTAAGGGGGAAGAATGGTGAAAGTCCTTTGAAAATACGCAAATAAAGATTGGTGTAAAAGAGGAAGAACGATGAAAGTCGATGCTCGGAAAAAAAAAAAAAAAAAAAAAAAAAAAAAGAACAATGAATGATTATCATGTAAAAATATAAGACTATCATCGTTTTCTACCCCGATACTTCATTTGTTAAAAGGCCTCACCAGTGGTCGAGAGGTTTTGCTCTCGAAGCTGGTAGACGGGATCTGCTGGGTTCGAACCCAATCGCCCCGTTGACCTAATCGTACGGAGTTTTCCGTGGTTTTCTTCGAACCTTGGATTTCCTTGCGTAAATACGGGTTAGGTTCCCTTAGAAAGACCCCCACGGAGGGCACTTCCCTCTTTAGGGCCTATATGCCTCGTGTTGATAATTGGCCGTCATAAACACAACCAACCAATCATTTGTTAAAGGGGAAACCAATTATGTTTAATTAAACGAAAAAAAAAAAACTTTTGAAAGTGGGAACCGCAGCTTTTGGGAAAAATGACCACAATAACTCAAAATTCAAGAAGGTTTTCCTGCTAGAAACTTCTATATTTCTCACTGCATTATCGCCAAATGTGGGAATCCCGTTTCCTATTCTAATCTTCTTTTCCGTCACGGGGGTTTCTCTTGGGTTTGAAGCGGCGAGTGTGAACGCATCCCGAGGAGTCTTTTTCGAAATCATGCGTCGTCATTTCAGGTAACTTTACCCGAGTAATTCGGTAGCCAAACCCCTCCCAACATACCACCTCGATCCCCCTTTCATAACATCCTCCTTCCCCCCCCTGGTTTTCGAAAACTCGGTTTCCAATCTGTTCCAGAACGCTGCCCACATCTCTCTGGCGAGGCATACCGAAAACTGTCATAAACATTTATGAACAGCGCGATGGAGTTTCAAGCGAGATATATACTAGGAAAGTAGGGGGGACTGAAGAGCATAAAGGGGGATGGTTTCTGACCGTAACCGTGAAATGAGATAGGTTGACCCCCGACCTCCCCCCCCCCTTGGATGGATAGACCTGTCATAAAAATTTTGCGCCCCCCTCACCCTATCATAAGCCCCTGAAAATGAAGAGGCCTGGTTAAAAGTCGCGGTTTGACAACGAATTGTTTTTTAACACCCTCCCATCCTATAAATATGTATTAAGTTAAATACGGTGATGTGGCATTGTGAGAGATGCGCTTCGGTGAAAAATGTAATGCGAATAAAGAGGGATTGAAATAAAGTATGCCTCTTTAAAAGTTCTTTTTAAAGAAATGAAGCGGTGGACTTATTTTTGTAAGATGTGATTGAAAGGGATATGTTTATGTCGGGATAGGTAATAGATAAAATGAAAAGATCATGAATAAATAAGTAGAAAAAAAGATTTTTTCAATAAGTTTCTGGTTAGAAATAATTTTTTCTTTTCAAAATGAAAACAATATTATAAAAGCGATTTTGCTTAATTATTATGATTAATGTTTCAGCTAAAGTATTTTCTTATTCATTTACCTGAATAATCGTTTAATATGAACATGTTAGTAAAGTAACGTAAGAAACTTGGATAGATTTGATAAATAAAAGTTTTCAAAATTATAAGACATTGAAAGTTTCGCTGAAAATGTGAGTGAACTACGGGTTAAATGGGAGTCGTTAAAACCTGATAATTCCAATTATTTCTAAGGTAATTTTTTATTGGAGATTAATAGCACACTAAAGAACCATTTTGAGAATAATAGTGCATCTTAGAAATAATAGGAAACAACAATTTTTAACGGCGATCATTCAGCAACCTCCTCTTTACTCGGCTATTCTATTGAAATCGCTTTTATACGTCAAGTAGGTTATGCAGAGGAAAAAAAAATACGAAATTAAAGATTTCAAAAAACGGTTGCAAAGTATTTCAAACAGAAAATAGTGCATAAGTGATAATTAGACAACAAATTTAAATTAAATAAAAAAAGTAGGATTTTCTGAAGAAATTTTTCACCTGCTACATTTAAGATTAACTTCTGTACCACGCGAATTGTGCCATTTTAATGAAGGTAAAATACAGAGTTACATCTAGAATTCGATATACTTTCTACAAGGTTGGAGTGGCATTGTTGAGGTTGATTCCAAACAGAGCGAAAAATCTCCACGCCGGGAGTCGATCCTGGCTACCTTGCTTGCCGTGCCAATGCTCTTTCTACAGAGCTATCCGGACGATATCACGGGCTATTATTACTCACTCTTATTTGTTGGACATGGCTGCGAAGTATAGCGCTGGTTTCATCATCCGAGCTATAACTATAGCATTTATACAGGGTGACAATTATTGAACTATATGAAATTAAACCGTCATAACTCCTGAACGGTTTGCATGATGAATTTCAAACTTCGTGGTTGGCCGCAGGGTATGATGGGAATTAGTATGCGCATGCGCACACAACTTGTACGCAACTTCGTCAATAAGCAAAATTGGCGCATTTGGGGGACTGAGAATTTACATTTAGCGATCGAAAAGTCTCACCACCCTCAACGGGTGGCTGTGTGGTGTGCAATATCCAGTCACGGAATAATCGGTCCAATATTCATTGACGACACGATGACTACTGAACGATACGTGAAGGTTTTGGAAAATGGTTTCATCCTCATTATCCAAACTGACCTTGATTTAGACAAGATGTGGTTCATGCAAGACGGAGCTCGACCCCATCGGACCAAGAAAGTGTTTGATGTCCTGGAGGAGCACTTGAGCACTTTGGGGACCGCATTCTGGAACTGAGGTACCCAGAGGCCACTGGAATGGGACTCGCTTGGTCGCCATATTCTCTGTTTCTGAACACATGTGACTCATTTTTGCGGGGTTACATTAAAGACAATGAAGACAATTACATTAAAGACTATATCTGAGCTGAAAACTGCCATTCAGGAGGTCATCGACAGCATCGATGTTCCGACACTTCAGCGGGTAATGCTGAATTTTGCTATTCGTCAGCGTCACATCATAGCCAATGATGGCAGTCATATCGAGTATGTCATAACCTAAATCCGAATATCTGTAGTGACGTTTACGTATTGAATAAAGTTTGTGCACTCAGTAGTTTTTAAATAATTTACGTTCTATTTCATATAGTTCAATAATTGTCACCCTGTATGATGTAAGTGTGTGATAACAAACAGGGCTTAATTTCTAACAAAAAGTACCGGGGCTCTAATATTCTGCGGTACCGGTACTAACAGCTGTACCGCCCCCTCCCTCCTGTCACTCCAATCTGCATATTTATATATTGTACATTATTTGCCAAATTTAAAGCTTTTTTTTTCTTTCTTTAGCAAAATAAAAATTTTAAATATATGTATCAGCATAAACTTAGCTATCAGCTATTCCACTTTCTAGTTATTACTCCTTCCGAACAGAATCTTTGCCTAATTATAATGTTAATTGATCCTGAAATAATGTTAACACAAAAAAGGGATAGTTCGCAGCTATGCATTTTTCTGAAAAAATGAATGAATTTTACAGAAATTAATATTTATATACTGAAGAATGGAACAATGTTTTTCAATTTCCTATAAAAGATGCATAGCTTAAACTATAATCGATTACTTCCGTATAGCAATCTTTTGTGGTGAGTCTCTGAAAAACAGAAAAATTTGACACCATTATAAGAAAGATTCGATGCTTTTATAGAAAAAGGGGAAACACTGCTCGAATTATTTCTATCAGAATAACAATACATGGCAATTATATCTACTTACAAATGAAAGTGACTTCGTAAATGTGCAAAGCAGAGCTTTAGCATCCAGCGTTCATGAAACAAAATAAATAGAAACATGTATACTGGTACGCAATAAAAGACAAAAACTTCACACAAACAAAACTTCAAGCTGATGCTCTTTGGCTAAGAACAGAAAATATTCTTTTCAGGTTAGATATTTAAATAATAATAATAAAAAAATAACCAATTAAAAATTATCCTACTGCCAAAAGAGAAAATCGAACTGAAAGCAAATTCATTGTCCAGTCTCTTGAGTGGTGCCGTATCAATGCGTCGCCGACATAAATTTGAAAATATCACTAGAATAGAAAAACGCGATTTCTGTTTTCTCTTCATTCTGATCAAAATAGCATTGAAAGGATTTGAAATAGAGTACAGTATGTAATTTTGAAGGAGGAATTTTTTTTTTTCCTGTACATTAATAAATAAAAGTTTAAATGTAAGGGAGATTGAGCTCGATTCAGTCCAAGCCCAAAAACTGATCTAAAAATTGAGTCCGTTTTATCTCCATCTCCTATGTGTGCGACATGTTACGTCACACATAAGTGTTTTGATAAAAAATAATGCAAAAACTTGGAGATGGGAAGGAAAGGAAATGGCAATTTAGGTTTCGGTTTATCGGAAGCGTTATTGCACTGCGCTCCGGAGCCCTGTATTTACGAGCTTCGGTGAATTCCGACCAACATTTAAATATTTACTAAAACAGAAAAGTATCAGAGCTGAGTTCCGGTGGGCTCCAGCGCAAATTAAGAACCTGATAACAAAAGAAACTTCTGTATACTATGTAAGTCCTAATCAAGATAAAATTTTCAACTAGATAAATAATCTTCGAGGTTGTAATGCATAGTTGAGGTTTATTAGAAGCGAAAAATGTCCAGGCTAGGACTTGAACTTGGGTACCTCGGCTCAATATAACATACATTTTCAAATAAACGCACTAAGTTTTAGGTACTTTTTTGATGCTTCTTATAAATATTAAGCTATCCTTAAGGGTTAAGAAGTGTTATATAGAACAAAGAATCAAAAAATACTAATTTCCTGATGAGGCATTTTAAAAATATGAATGCATAGGCAAAGGCCCATAGATCGTCCATTAGTGATGGGAATTTGAGATTTAACTGAACCAACACTTTTAACGTTATTTGTGGAGAATTTCAGATTATCGTACTTTTTCGTGCATGCTGCATAGTTTAATTCCTTCAAACTTATTTAAAAAGCAGTATTATATATGACCATTGATCACTTCATAAAATCCTTGGAAGAAAATTTTGTATTTACATTTATGAAACCATGAAGAGTAATACTTTGTCAATAGTGTGCACTTCTAGAATTAAGTGTTAGATTTTTACCCTTTATCTACTGATGGTACTTATAAGTACCATTAAAATAACTTGTTATAAAATTCATTTAATACGTCGATTAATAGAAATACAGTTTAGAATGAGTTATAGATGCATTAATTTATCTTGTTCCAAAAGCATTATTGGTTACACAAAAGAAAAATATTTTTAAAAGGATGATTTCTTTTGCCTTTGCATATTTTCAGCTTTCTTGGCGTTTGGGGGGGGGGGGGGGGTATTTTTCAATTTGGATATATTTCTATTGTAAGAACATTATATTTATACATTTCCTAATTCTACGAAATATTAAGAAAAATATTTAAAATAAAACATTTGAGTGGGGTTATAAATATTGCACAAAATCCCTATAAACTTAAATTTAATTAATCCTTTTAAATCCTTCAATCCTTCTAAAATCCTTCTAAAATTTAGTAAATGATTTTGTAAATCTTCTAATGTAGTTTTAAAAATTCACGAAAAATGCTTTAGAAGATAAATTTTTCATGAATTCATAATTCAGTACATAAAGGGTTAATCGAATAAAATCTGTTTGAAATGTTTTTCTCCTATTCGTTATCAAATTCCACCCTTCCCTCCACCTTAAACAAGTCGGAAATTGTACATCAAACGTGACAAATGAGGTGCGTTCTTGCCATAACTAGTTTCATAAATATTCAGATCTCGGTGCAATAGCTGTTGCACTCTTATGAAAAAATTTATGAATACAAATTTTTTTGCGATTATATATATTAAATTTCGTAATACGAAAATAATAGAACTCCATCTTAAATAGGACGTAAACACCATGGCAACCTAAAATCATTACCTTTCATGGGATATCATTGAATTAGTAATTACGTAGATAGGATTTAATAGAATGAAGAAAATTTTTATTAATATCTTTTAAAATTTTGATTCGATTTTCATAAAATTTTAAATGAGTTGACAAAATTCTGCAACGATTATATAATCATTCGGTTGGGTAGTTTTGCCTTGTTATATACGGGCAGATGTGGACAGACGGACGGGCAAGACGGCGACTATTGGGCAGATGTGGACAGACGGACGGGCAAGACGGCGACTATTATAGGTGCTACGTATTTATATAATTACGAACGCACCTAGTAAGATATTAAAAATAAGCGCGCGAGTGTTACACGAGGGCTCGGCATACATGATAAAACGTGACATTTATTTTATTTGTTTTTATTTTCTTAAACAATTAATGAAACAAAAAATTCAAAAGACAAAAATATTTGGATGTAGATATCGTCAAGCAAATCAGAAGAAAGTTAAATATCACGATTTTATATCCATTGACATAACTTTTCTAAACTCCGTTGAAACTAATTAAGTTCTCAAAGTTCGGAACTATCAGGGGGCAATAAATTTTGACTCAGTCAATTAAGGAGTCAGAAACAGTTACTGCGGTCCTCTCCTCAAACTCAATAACAACTCTGGCAAATAATGACAACGCGTCAAATCCTTTATATTCCTAATAGTTTTTCTAGAAAAGGAATAAACCGAGGGAGAAGGATCGAAAAAAAATTATATCCCCTTCCATAAAAATCATAGTAGTAACGCGGATGCGGAACATAACTTCCGGTTCGTTTGGTGCGCTCCGTGGCAAAAATAGGGATTTTCCAGCGCGATGATTGGGCGTACGCATTCGGAATTTTGGTGCGCTTTTTTATGGCGCGCAATTTTCTTGGAGATACATTTTTTGGTGATTGGCTATGCAAATGAAGCACGCTTCCAGGTCGTAAACGGACACCCATAAAAACGGGAGCGATATTGGGACTTGAATAAAGTAAAATGGTAATCGAAAAAATAGCGTTCAGTGAAAGATTTTTTATATTTTTCGCAGGACACGCTTCCTTGGAGTGTAACGAAACTTTTTCGGATGTTTATATTATAGTTTATACGGCAGGGGTCTTTTGTGACACATATCATCTACACTCGCGTTCAGCAACGCTTCGGTATCTGCCTTTTATAGGCTGATATTTGTATCATATTCTAAGGAAAGTTATGTCTTTAAATAACGTATGGGGTTTTACAGCCAAGACAATCATAAAAGTGAAATAATATTGTGATTTGTTTTAGTATAGTTTTCAAATGATTATTTTTTTATGCGAATTTTTTTTTCTCCTTCAAACAGTAATGGGAGTTATAGTTTAGTTCTGGTTCTGAATATAGCGTTATTAGCATTCATATTTAGTGATATGATGCTGAAATCAAATTTTGTTTGTGGCTATACTTTGAAACGAGCTTTTCTGAAAGTTGAGATACTTTTTTTTATGCTTTTATATAATCTGCTCTTGCATGTTTAGAAGGAGTTTTCCATGTTATTTTCATATATGTTCTTAGAAAAACGGTGAATCATTTTGACATGATAGTGATGTGAGCATTTTTTTTTTGGATGATTGTTTTATTCTTTTAATGCCATTAGTAACCCTTGAATTTTTTCGTTGGCATTATCCATTATACACATGAAAAAGTAGTCTCTAAAAGTACTTCAAAAGATATCCATTAATGGATTCTTTAATCTTTATTTCTTTTGGGTGATTCACCAAAAATTTATGCTGTATAATAAGTTAAATTAGATTTTCTCAAACTTTGGTCAGTGGATAACCTGTGGTCTTCGATGCTTGTTCTTGTGGTATACTCTTAACACTATGAATAGCACTCGTATTTTATTTATACAGGTTAAGTTTAATAATCAATTGTCAAAATTTGTCACGAAAATTTCAATTAAAGAAATTTTGCTTTTAAAATTTACGTGAAAAAACCTTTTTTTTTTACTTTTAGGTGATTTTGCTTGTCAATTTTGGTGAGTTTTCATCATTTCCGCCGCAGAATTACTTTGTCTTTAAGAGTGAGAGTGTTAAATCTCCCCTCCTCCTTCGATGTTTGTTCTTCTGGTACACTCTTCAAATTTTGAATGGCACCTGTATTTTATTTACACAAGTTAATTTTAATACCAACTGCCAAAATTTGTCCCGGAAATTTCAGTTAAATAAATTTTGCTTTTAAAATTCACTTGGAAAAAAAACTTTATTTTCTTTTTACTTTCAGCCGATTTTGCTGGTCAATTCTGGTGATTTTTCATCATTTCCGCCGCAGAATCTCTTTGCCTTTAAGAGTGATAGTGTTAAATCACTCTCCCCTCTTCCTCAAAAGAAAAAAAAAAAAAAAAAAAAAAAAAAAAAAAAAAAAACCTCAGAAAAAATAAAATTTAAGTGAATTTGAATCACGCATTCTAAAATACTCAGAGTTTGGAAACTGCTCATGACACAATCCGCAAGCGATTATAAAAATGCCCCGGCTTGCAAAAAGCTAGAGAAACTCTGACTTAGATTATTTAGTGGAATAGTATGATGAAATGATTTGTTGAAGGAATGTTGACAGGCTTACGTATCTGGCAGAATGGTGCAGATTTAATTAAATCATCTTTCTGTTCTTGCGGATTATACGTAACTTGTAAACTATACGCAGGAAAATATGATGTGCGATTTCGGTTTGTATAAAGCTAACATTGTAGATTTTTATTTAAAATATTTCTAACTAGCGAACTTGCCCGGCGTTGCCCGGGTACGTCCAAAAACAGCTGGAATTACGAAAAAACTCTGAAAATCACAATAAGATATCGCGAAAAAATTTTTAATCGCTACTCAGATTCTAAAAAGAGAAAAAGTATATATATATTATGTTCGAAGATTGCAAGTTACTAATGTGGAAATTCTGGATTAATGTGGATTCATTTCACTAATGTGGAAAAATAGTAGCAAATAGCTAAAATACACTAAAAATCACATACAAAATTCCCGAAAAATTCGAAAATTGCTATACGAAATACGAATAAACTTTATTGAAATGAGGGCAGAATGTACTTTAGGTCAAAAATGGAATGTCAAAAAATTGCAGCAGATCGCGAAGAAACGTAAAAATCGCATTAAAAATCACAAAAAGTTCAAAAATCACGAAAGTCAAAATTTACTATAATTGGATAAAAGTTTCAAATCTAATTCCTTTGACATGTGGGCTTTCTTAAAATTTATGTTTTGGAAATCATGCTAAGCATTAGATCATGTTACTTTTATTCATAATTAATTTACTTGGACTCCCTTAAATATAATTAACATAATCCCTTAAGTTAATATTAGTTTTTGTTGCATTAAAATATCTCAATTTGTTGATTTTCTGTAAGCAAGTAAACCCTATTGTTTTACAGTGGAAGTCTATATGGTGGAATTTGGCGAAACATTAGAGATATCGCCAAGTTGGCGTCACTTTTGGAGACTCATTTTGGTCGTCAAATTTGACGATATATCGCCAAGTTGGCGAGAAACTTGGCGTTATTTGGCGACAAAACTGGATCCCCCCTACGGTAACCCCCCTTATATGTATGGACATGCATTACATTCTGTTCAATAATCGCATAAAGAATTCGCTAAAAATTCCAAAATCACTGCACGAATTCCGAATAAACTTTTATGAAAAGAGAACAAAATTTACTATATTGGGTTAAAAGAACGAAACAGCATTCTTTTTCCTAATGTGGAAAAATCGAATTAATATAATCCCTTAAGTTAATATTAGTTTTTGGTCCCGGGTTCGATTCCTGGCTCTGGCTGACTTTTCACTCCAGTTGGGTTTATTGTATTTATTGTTTGTATGTTTGTATAATATTTATATATACCTTTAACTGTTGAATGCAGGCGTTATTTATGTGTGTATGAGTGTTTTATTATAGATATTAGTTTTTGTTGCATTAAAATATCTCAATTTGTTGATTCTCTGTAAGCAAGTAATCCATATTGGTTTACAATGGAAGTCTATGGGAATTTGGCGAAATATTAGAGATATCGCCAAGTTGGTGTCACTTTTGGTGACTCATTTCGGTCACCAAATTTGGCGATATACCGCCAAGTTGGCGACAAACTTGTCGGCATTTGGCGACAGAACTGTGTCCCTAAACAGTAACCTCCATATAGATATGGAAATGCATTAAATGCTGTTCAATAATTACATAAAAAATTCGCTAAAAATTCAAAAATCGCTGCATGAATTCCGAATAAACTTTTTTGAAAAGGGAACAAAATTTATTATATTGGGTTAAAAGAAAGAAACCACATTCTTCTCACTTGTATTTAAAAAATCGCCACGAAACTTAAAAAAGTGCTAAAAATCGCATAAAAAATTAAATAAAAAAAATATAATCAAAAAATTGAAAATCGGTCTTCGAGGTGCAAAATTTCATATATAGACGTACATTTTCCCAAAATTTTGTAGCTCTACGTGCAGCGGTCTCTTCAGAACACCGTCGACACACTCACTCACTCACACACAAACTTCTTTCTTTATTATTATAGATGAGGAAATATGATTATTGTTATTTATAGTTATAAAAATATCGATATTACTTCAGTAGACATTACGCCCATGTTGGGGTCCTTCCTTGCAATCTACTAGATATACCTCTGAATGCTGGTTTCTTTCCCTCTCTCTTTTCCTCATTAGTTAATACGAGGGCTGTTTTTTTTTCAACCTCTGATGGGCCTTAAAATAAAGACTAGTGATAATAATAAAATTATTTTATAGCCTGGAGTTAAGTACAATCAACTACTTCAATTGGACATAGTCATAATGAAGATTGAGTCATTTGTCATACTGGTGGGCGAGCGGGGAGATACCCTTTTCACAGAACGTTGCCGCCAACGTACTGAGATAGATCTCCAAGTAGTCTTGAAGATTTTTGTTTGAATGGAAATGAGATGGAGTGCTGTCGTTACAGACCTGCCTTCAGATCTCGAAACAAGTGAAAATCGGTCAGTGCCAGCCCAATAGCTTCTTTCACAAATCGGACACACCCCATCGAATTTGTGAGAGAAGCTGCTGGCCCACCAGTTCGGCTGGCACTGAGTGACTGTCACCTTTTTCAAGATCTGAAGACAGAACTGGGACGATAGCACTCCATTTCGCTTCCATTCCAACAAAAATCTTCAAGACACCTTGGAGACCTATCTCAATACGTTGGTGGAAACGGTCTGTGAAAAGGGCTTCCTCCTCTCTCTCACCCGTATGACAAATGACTCAATCTTCCTTATGAGTATGTCCAATTGAAGTAGTTGATTGTACTTAACTCCAGGCTAGAAAATAATTTTATTATTCTCACTAGTCTTTATTTTACGGCGTATCGGAGGTTGAAAAAAAAAAAAAACAGCCCTCGTATTAAGTTATGTCCCTTGCAGATTTTAAGTGTCAGATAGTTTTATAAAAACGTGAACGATATCACCCGATGCTATGAAGTACAGTGGAAACCGCTTATAACGAAGCTGAAGGAAGCGGGAGAATTATTTGCTGTACACGAAAACGCGAAAACGCTAAAACAGTAATAAGTACAGGGTCTCCATAAAATAATGTCTTAGTTTCAATGTATATTATAACAGTTTAATTTAGACTTTGTACAACAAATTATACATCCTATTGAAGGTAAACTAACTTAGTTTTTCTTGCAAATGTTCAATATGTGCACCTTTAGTTATACGGCACACATCCAACCGAAAGTCCAATTCTTCCCACACTTCCGTCAAGTCCGGAGTAATGGAAGCAATAGCCTCTTCAATTCTCTGTCTCAACTCTGGAAAAGCATTACGTAGCGGCGGAACATCGACACGATCTTTTATAAGGCCCCAAAGGAAAAAAATGCATGGCTCCAACGGCTTTTAAATCTCCAGCCTAGCAATAACACTTTACACCCAGATGTCGCCATTTTGCGTATATGGCACTGCAAGCGAGTTTAATAACAAAGCAGTACTCGCGCATGCGCTTATGAGTTACTCTTTATTTGTGACCTTGAACCAACACTTTACAACGTTTACAGTCGATACTATTAAAATTTATAACTGGGACATTTTTAAGTCAACATAAAAGTTTGAGATAAATGAAAAGTTAGTAAAGTACGAACTTTGATTATTACTTAACACATTTTTAATGCTTTTAAAGTGGTAGAAAAAAATACAGTGGGTGGCCAAATTATTAATTACACTGCAATTTTTCTTATTTTTTAAAATTCTGCACTTAAAAATTGGCTTAAATTTGCAAGTGTCCTCATGTCTTTGGATTTAATTGCTGGCAATATTGGCTTCATGTTTTAATACTGATCTAACTACCAGTTGACATTTAACCGGTGTCATTAACTGGGTAAGTGTCTCAGTGTAAAAGATGCATTAGGGATGTAATGGAAAGACATGGTTTTCGATTTTTATGGTGAATTATGTTCAAATGTGTGCTAATTAGTGCATTGTGGATTCGAATTATCATAATTCTCTACTTTTTGTAGCGTCAGACTTTAACAACAGCTGTTAGAAGTGGGGAAAAGTAAAGATTTGTCTTCGGTGATAATTTCAGAAGTCACTGCACTGTTGAAGCATTCCCATCATTCACAAAGACAGATTGTTATTCTTATACATACTACCATTATGACTGTAAGCAGAATAAAATCTAAACTTGATAAAATCTCTGTCTTAACCCTTTAAACCCTGACCCACACAATTGTGGGGGTGATACTAAAGTAAAAGAGAATGACTATTTCCTGTTTTTGTGAGATTTAAAACCAAATCTGCACATTTATATGAGTTAATTGGCTTTAGATGTTTTGATAAGACACCACTAGGGGGCATTAACTAAAATACAGGGTTAGATTTTCTGCTTTTAAAAAGACTATATCATCTGACAGCAATAGACAAAAAGTATGTACTGTCGTAATTTCTTTTAAATATGATTTTTAATGTTTGCTTAGATTTAATTTTTCTTTTCATATACTTTATTCATGATTTTAATTGATTTTGTCTTTGATAAATTTAATTAGGCTTTACAAATGTTGAAAGACAAATGACCCACACAACTGTACGGGTCCGGGTTTTACCGTTTCCAAAATGGGTACAATTCCTAATATATAAAATTTTTATTTTTAAGTGATTTTTTTTAAACTTATGTTTTTAGCAATTTATTTTTTATTAATTACATTTTTAAACCGGATTAATTTTAAATAGGTTTGTACTATTCATGATTTCTATTTAAAATATCCATGATTTCTATTTAAAATTGATAGTATTAGATATATAATATGCACATGTAACGAACGGTATGTTTCTGCTCTGAGTTATAGATGTCATATATGATTTATAAGTTTTATATGAGTTATATGCATTTCACGAAATAGATTTTTAAGTTTGATAAATTCATTCCATTTTGTCGACACAGCAAGTAAGCCACAAGGAATAAATAATAAATTATGGAAAGTTCAGCAAATTCTCGACAGATTCCGTAGTGTCTGCTTGAATTTACCAGGAGATCAGAGGAAATTTTCCATAGATGAGCAGACGATTCCTTTTTTTAGGGCGTGCCTCAGTAAAGCAGTATATAAAAAACAAACCACACTCTGTTGTAACAGTATCACCTGGGATAGCTTTAAATTTTGTAGTTTACCAGTGGCAAAGTACAGACCTAGTTCACAAGGATCTGGGCTTAGGACCTGCTGTAGTCCTTACTCTGGTTCAGACCTAGTTTTATGTACTTAGATCGGTATTTCAACAAAATACCGCTGCTGGAAAAACTACAAAAAGAAATTTGAAAGATCAGTCACAATCCAAACGGAGTGAAGGGCATACCATTTGTCAACGGCTCTTAAGAGGGGTGCGAGCATTGAGCACATCTCAGAACATGAAATTGTAGTGGTCTGTCCAAAAACAAAAATTGTTTCAAACATTTTCATTGTGGCTGATGAAAATTATCTCAATAAACAACAACTTTTTTTGCTTAAACTTTTATTTTTAGATATTTGCACACGTAATCCCAAACACACAATTGTGTGGATACAGCCCAGAAACGGCTGCATTAAGGCTGAACCCACACAATTGTGTGGGTCCTCCCTTGGCATAACCTGACATGGGGTATTTTTTAAATATTTTTTTTCAATCAAATACGTTCCTATCGGTAAGGGGAAACCACCCAAACTTTAAATTTCTACCAAAGAATCTCCCGGTCTTAAAGGGATAGGGAACCAGACGAACGGAAATTGTGGTTGCCGCTGCTTCACTATGCCTCGAGATGAACGAAAAATCAGTTTCATTTGTCTTGAAAACAGACGAAAGTGCACAAAAGAATTGACAAGAATCATAAATTAAGCTATGGCATTGCTATTTCTACCAGAACAACAATTCGCCGTGTTGCAGAATTGGGGTTTGAATGCCGCAGACCAGCCGAGAAACTCAAACTGACTTCAGTTATGAAGTTGAAGAATTTATCTTGGACCAAACAACATCGACACATGACCGCTAAAGACTGGGAAAATGTGAATAGAGTATTTTTTCATTTTTGTGTTTTGCGTACTATAAATATTTAAATTCTTCACAATGCCCCTCTGAACTAATTGTGGAATTTTTCAGGTTTGTTTCTCCTACAAGTCTCATATCGAAATAATGATGGACAAGTCTTCATTTGTTCGGTGCAAGAAATTGAAAAATGTCAATCGGACTGTATTGCAGAGACAGTCAAGCATTCACTTAAGATCATGGTGTGGTCTGTCATAAGTGGAAGTGGTACAGGTCGTTTTTACAACGTGGATGGCATGATGAATCAGGTTCAGTGTAAAAAATATTGGAAGGATGATTGTCCCTCAACTAAAGGAATGGTTTCCCGACTCCTTCAAATGTATTTTCATGCATGACTCGACACCCTTTCATAAAGCGAAGACAATAACCGAATTCTTAACTAAGGAGGAAGTAAATATTTTGCCATGGTCGGGCAATTCTCCGGATTAAAACCCGATCGCGAACGCCTGGGAGCTTCTAAAGCTAGAAGTATAAAAAGAAATCACGACAAACAGAAAAAAAATTGAAATAAGTCTTGTTTAAGGTCTTGCACCATGATGAGGAACGACAGAAAATCTAAAAAAAAAGAATGTATACAGAGCATGCCAAAAAGAGTACAGGCCGTTATCGACGCTAAGGCATGTTCGACGAAATATTGAACACTTGCGCTAAGGCTTTTTAATAATAATTTTTTATTTTATGAATGAAAGTTTGTTTTTACTTGTTTTTACTTTAAAACCACATCCACTCTATCCACATATACCTAAAATAGCTTAACAATCCACCAGTAAACAAAAACATATAGCTTTAAGTTCATCACAATGCAAATTTTAGGCGCGTAACTAATAATTTGGCCACCCACTGGTACATATCAGTATTTAAAAATAATAATAATTACTCTTTTCAGGCAATATAAACCAATCGGGTAATGTGGAATAGGGTATAGGGAATATTAAAATTCCAAGAACAACCATGATTTACAAGAATAAAAAAGATTATTTAATGAATAAACAGTATGAGTAAACAGTTAGTACATCATCTACAAATCATCAGATTCTTTGAAAAATTGTTTCAATTTTTACAAAAATCACAAATGTAGTCTGTTATTTCGGCCTCACCATAGTTCACATGGGCTCATATCCCACACATCAGGCATTTTATCCACTCCTCTTCTCTGTCCTCCTCTGAATAATTTCCTCCGCAAAACAGGTACATATTGCACCTTCCTCATCTGGTGTAAAACTTGGTAAAAAGCCATCTCAGATGATACGTCCGAGTGCAAAGATTTTTCATCTTCATTGGACTCGTCTTTGGAAGAGTTGTCTAGCCGATATTCCACATTACCGGACACGCCATTTTAAAAACAAGTTGGAAATTGCTCGTTAAACGTGGCAAATGAGGTGCGTTCGTACTATAACTAGTTTTATAATTATTTTTTGCACCCGATATTGTACTGAATGTGTATTTGTTTGCACTTCATAAGTGTATAGTCTGTAACATCATTAAAATGCACTTGCAATAATTTTTTTCCCATTCCCCTTAATGTAACGGGAAACTTTTGACTGTTCCTGTAATTAAATTACACATCCGATTTTCATAAAATTTGAAATGGCTCGACAAAATTTTGCGGCAATTATATATGTAAAATTTCAGTCCATTCGGAAGGCTGTAACATCATTAAAATGCACTTGAAATAATTTTTCCTATTGGCCGTAATGTAAAGAAGAACTTTTGACTGTCCCTGTAATTAAACTATACATCCGATTTTCATAAAATTCGAAATGGCTCGACAAAATTTTGCAACAATCATATATTTAAAATTTCAGCCCATTCGGTTGGGTAGTTTTTGCTCTGTTACATGCGGACGGACAGACGGACAGACGGACAGACGGACTGAACGACGACTATAGGTGCTACGTATTTATATAATTACGAACGCACCTAAAAAGAACCCTCTTCACTCGTCAAGAAGTTAGCATAGAGGTAAACTGATTAACATAGCAATAAATATAACTGTTCAACTTGATACTGAAATTGGTTAACATCACTGACTAAAAGGTCTTATAATTAATTGAATAATTAATGACATTGGTCCTTTTTCTACTAAGATACAGATTTATTTATCCATATTTAATCTCTTTTAAGAATTTTTCAAAATTTCCTTGCAATATCCCTTGCAATTTTCGTTACTGTTATTCACATGAATCCAATTTTTACAGTTTTATACTCAAAATGATGCCTTCTACTTATTTAAAAATGAGCTAGCAGCGAATTTCTAAATTAGATTTATGAAACCTGAAATTCCCAAATGGGCTGTACGTATTGTGCAACAATTCTTAATAATATCACTGGTAAAGACTTTGATGAAGTCTTTGATCTTGGGAAATGATACTTAGTATTTTTTCCTCTTAGTTCCAGACCTTAACTGGTTGTTATTAGAGATTTTCAGATTTTTTTTCGCATATCGCCGGTTTTCATGGCTGAAGAATGATCCAAGTTAAAAATCATCATTAGGAGATACATATAACATTATATTTCAAATTAAATTTCTTTTTATATCTGGAAGCAGGCTTTGAGGTCTAACTTTCTACTGCAAAAACATATCAGCCAATTACAATATCTTAAAAAGAAATCTGTAGTATCCCAACGTGATTAGTATATCAGGCAAACATCATTTACACACAGTTATTAAAAGAAATAATCTTTCATATGTAGCGGCCGCTTGATTATATCATAGCTAGCTTTTTCCAGCTATAATTTAGTTGCATTTCCTGGTTTGAACTGCTGATTGGAGTCCTCACTCCATTTAACACAAGATCATCTAATACATCTTCCTAGAGCCGTGTGAAAAATGTGATTCTTTTGTAATTCATAAAAAAAAATCTACGTTCACATGGAGAGACGCTAATTAAAATGACAAAATAAACTCTGCGAGTTCTAATAATATTCACGAAACGTTCTACATCTTTTCCTTGAGATTCTAAAAACAAGAAAGAAAAATCATGA
Source organism: Maratus speciosus (assembly GCA_963932465.1). Classification (NCBI taxonomy): domain Eukaryota; kingdom Metazoa; phylum Arthropoda; class Arachnida; order Araneae; family Salticidae; genus Maratus; species Maratus speciosus. Next base: position 234,847,891 of record OZ010791.1, on the reverse strand, counting down.
ATCAAGCATAGATTATGAAACACTTTCCAACACTTCCAGAATACTTTAACAAAATTTCGCTTCTTAATATGATAAAGACGATACCTAACAAGGAAACCACTTTTAGTGCTGCTCGCACCTAGTATTGAGATCTGGTGCACTTTAAAGCCCTATATTATGAAGTTTGAGAATCGATAAAATTCTTCTGTTAAATAATATTTCTTGATTTTACAGCAGCATAACTTTCTGAAAATGCAATTTTCGAGACCAGTTATCGGACTATTAACATTAAAGTTTTCTAAAGAAAAGCATTTAAAAAAAAATTAGTTAATAATAAGTATAAAATATTGAAAAAAGTTTAAAAATTCCTTCATAAACCCACGAATTTGATTTTGAAAAATTGTAACATTATATTCACATTTTTGGCGGGGAAAAAGTTGGCGGTTTATTTTTTCGAAAGTAGAGCTTCCCGGCAACCTTAGCCAAATGTCATAGCTGTTTGCCTTGTGTGAGGAGTGGTTTGGACTTCAGTAGAAATTGTAATGTCCCACCTATTTAGCCACAGTAATTTTTCTAAATTGTGTAAAAACATTAATTTACTTTATGATTACTTTTACCAAAGGGCCATTTAATACAGAAGCATTTCATTTTAAACATTCGAAACTTTATTCTATTCGATTTAAAAAGAATATAGTTTGCTTATTTTGTATTTCACTAAAAAATAGTTTCAATGATCTTGAAAGCTTTTATAGAAATATATTTACTATTTATATATTTATCGCCTGCATAGCAAAAAACAAAACAAAAAGCCTAATTCTTGTAACTTATGCTATCAATTACCAAACAAATCGCAATCTGATATAATTCTAATTTGTAATGTGCATTTGCTCCCCGGATAAAGCGGGCGGGAAACTTGTAGCGCCGTATTTGCCTTAACTCACTTTTGGCGTGAAATAAACAAATAAAAATGTAATAATAAAAATTTTAAAGTATAAAAAAGTACATAAAATATGATTTTAACAGAGAAATTTTATCGGTTTTCTAACTTTTATGTATAGGGCTACAAAATACACCAGGTCTCGATGCTAAGTGCGAGCAGCACCAAAAGTGGTTCCCTTGTAAGTAGACATTTTAGAAAAGGATTACACATTCGAAACCCATATTTAAACAATTACTGCACATAGTCGGAAAGGTACTCGCATTATTTTGTCCGGCTTTGTGTATGATCTATAGATTTGTATAGGTTCTACAAAGTATGCTAAAATTTAGTTTAGTTTAAGACCTTTAATTTAGTTAGGAAACGCATTACAAAACTGAAAATTCACTTTCAGCAATTTCTAGCGATAGACGGAAACGTACTTGAATTCTTTTGTACAGCCCTGTATATTACATACAGATTTTTATACACGCCACATATCACGCGAAAATTTAATGCAGGCAAAAAACACGATTAAAACTACTGAAATTGCACTTCCAGGAAGCTACGTTTCTAATTTTTTGCATAGTCCTGTATTATTTTATTTATATGCTACAAACAGCTCTTCATATACTACATGTAGCCAAGCTTTAAAATGTAGCAATAACTAAAACTGAAATATACCATTAAACAATTCACGCTCATTCACAGTAACGGTTACAAACTATTTTGTGTAGACCTGTATATGATCTATAAAATTTACAGACACCACTTAGTGTGCAAAAGTTTAGATAAACTTAAAACACATACCATAACTGAAAATGCACTTTCAACAATCATCCATAATAGACAATACTTCGGATGCAGTTTTGTATCCGATATCTTTTATGTGTTCCTGTAAATGAACGACAAATACGATGCGCATCATTTTCTACTGCAAGCATCTTTTAGTAAACCTCAGTAATATATGCCAATTATATCATGTTTAAAGTATTGCAATGTAATTAAAATATGCTGCGAAAAGTTTTCCCCCGTAGACCATTAATAATCAAAAACTTTTGTGTGACCCTATAAAAGAATGATAAATGCTTTACACCCTATATTCTACAGAAAGCATATTTTAGTGCACCTCAGAAATTCATATCAATTTCATTATGTTTGTAACAGAGTAACGAGTAACATCATTCAAAATCCGCCGCAAACGATTTTTTTTTATAGAACATAATATAACGGAATACTTCTGAGTTGACACATTCTATAGTAACCATTTTCTAGTGCACCTCAATAATGTACATACATTTCATTATGTTTAAGGCTGTATAAAACACCATTAAAATACACCACAAATGACCCCCCCCCCATAGGCCATAATGTAATGGAAAACTTTTGAGTGCCCCTGTAAATGAACTATGAATGCTATGAACTTCATTTTCAATACCAAACACAATTTTTTGTTTTGATCTAAGCACACCATAAGATTAATACATCCATTATATTTAAATCTTTACTAGTATCTCACCACCCCTCCCCATCCCTATCACACACATATAAGTGTAATTTTGTACTTGGATGCAGGGTTCTCGCTGTCTTTTGACCAACATTAGCGATTTGGCGAATAAGAAATCAAAAACAGTAGCCAAATGGAAAGAAACCTTAGCAAAATAGAATCGGCGTGAAACACTGGAAAATGTATTTTTAACCCCTTATTGTAACCTTTTTTTTCCAAATGTCCTAAAATAATATTTTTTGTAATTGCTTATAAAATAGAAATTCGACTATCCGCTACAGAAACTATTAAAAATAAGTACGTTCTAAATGCCTCCTAAATGTGTAAATGTTTTAGACGTTCTTTTAGCAGTTAAAATAAAAATTAAAAACAACTATTTTTGATTTACCGTTATGAAAAAATACACAAAAAATTGCTGAGATTTCGACTCTTAACCAATCGAAAATATTTGACCGGCCAATGATACTTTGCTTACAATTAATAAATAGCATGGTAAATGACTAATTTCAATACCGCATTCCAGCAAAACTTTTCTCTGTTTGGCGCTTGATGCGAGGAATTTTGTTTGTGTTTTAACTGGCGCGACGCCGGTGCATAGATAGTGATTAACTCACAATAGAAGAATAACAAGAGCATAATCCTTTCTGTCTTTGGCTGTTGCTAAACTGAATTGAGGTTGAGTCAATATCTATATAAACGGAGCAACGTAAATGGCGCGGTATCATTGACTTTATTAAAAAGAGCAGAAATAGAGCACTCGCAATTTGGCGAGTCTGATTGTTCTTCTACTCGCTTCTACTCCTACTACTACTCTGGTGGAAATTGATTTATGAAAACACGGTTTTTTAACAAAAACTTCTATATTATTCATTAAAAATGAATGAAATTTCATGAGATATACATAGTATGTATAACAAATGAGTTACCAAAATAAAATTTCATATATAATATTAAATATAAACAAAAAGTCAAACATTGGATTTTCGTAATATGCAAACATGGAAATTGATTTATGAAATATCACATTTCATTGGCTATTCCAAAGTAATGTGACAAAAATTCGCATAAAACGAGGTAACATGACATGCACAGTAGATGTATATAGTGGAAGCAATACGTTTCACTCATACTTTTCACGATGAGTAAACGAAAGATGTTGTCTGGGAAAAAAAGAGCTAAAACAGATGCATATCTAGAATGTGGAAAGTCTGTTCCAGAAATTAGTAAATTAATTAAACGATCAGTTGGTGAAGCTATAGAAAAGCTATAGAAAAGATATAGCTATAGAAAAGATATAGCTATAGAAAAGATCCAGCAAAATATGGCAAAAATTTTAACAAAAAGGGTAATCCACGATTAAGTAAAGCGAGAGAAAAGGGGGATTCTTCAACTTGCATAGAAAGCCGGTCACAGATCAAAGCAGATTTGTGCAGATCTATCCCTTCCTGTTACTTACAGAGGAGTTAGGAAAATTTTACATTCTTCACGGAGCTTGAGATGGTCGAAAATGAAGCCTGGTCCAAAGTTACTTCTGTGTCACAAGCAGATGCGTTTGCAGTATTGCGAGAAGTACAAGACAATTGGAAGAAAGTCATTTTCTCCGACGAAAAAAGATTTAATTTGGATGGCCCGGATGTTTAGAAGTATTATTAGAGGGATCTCCGAAAAGAACCAAAATCTACATTCAGCAGAAATTTTGGGGCGACAGTTTGACGATTTGGGCGGCGATCGCTTATTATGGCAAAAGCGAAATTGTATTTTTAAACGGTCGTCAGATATATTTTGATTACACTTTAGTTTTAGAAAATTCATTTCTTCCATTTTCATGGCAATATTATGGTTTAGATTACATTTTCATGCAAGATAATGCTAGTATGCACGTTTCAAATGCAATGAAAGATTGGTTTGACACACAGAATATTGTTTTTTTAGATCATCCAACTATTAGTCCTGATCTGAACCACATCGAAAACGTTTGGGGACAGCTTGTTCGAATGGTTTATGCAAATGGGATGCAGTACACATCATTTGTAGAATTGAAAGCTTCAATCTGTCAGAACTGGGAATTAACTGATCAGAAATACATTCAAAATCTTGTTTTATCAATGCCATCTAGAAAAAAAGAAACTCTGATGAATAAAGGCGGCTTTTCTAACTATTAGTTTCAATTAAATGTGATATTTCATAAATCAATTTCCATGTTTTAATGTTACTAAAATCTAATTTTTGACCTTATGTTTTTGTTTATTAATATGTATGAAATTTTATTATTCTAAATTATTTGTTATACATACTATTTATATCCCATGAAATTTCATTCATTTTTAATGAATATTATAGAAGTTTTTGTTAAAAAACCGTGATTTCATAAATCAATTTCCACCAGTGTATAATGAATTTGGCGCAATGGCGAGCGGCAGCGAGAACACTGCTTGGATGGAAAAGAAATGCCGACTTGACTCTAAAAACAGTTTTCATTTCGATACTCCTGGATATTCAGACGATTTGTCAACCAATAGGCCACTCGCTATAGTGTGTACAGTTAAACTGTTACCAGCCACACCTAATTTTCTACTCGCCATTTGGAGAGTGATCAGTGTCATTCGCTATTCCTGTCTGGAAGAGTAAAGAAGTATTAAAGCAAATGCTAAAACCAAAATAGTTATATTTTACAATAACAAATTTAATGTGCCATTATCTTTAAAAGGTTCTTTTCTCAGAACGCCCATTTTTGAATTATGCTTCTCGAAAACCAATAATACAGTAGCGCTCAAAAGTATTTTGACAACTTTTATTTTATTTAATATAAAAATATAAAAGAAAATATATTCCCTATAATTGAGAACACTATGACTGCAGTTATTCAAATGTATCAAGTTTCAACTTGTTCGTTTACATTCGGCGCCACCGAAGAAATATGACTCTTCGTTAACTCAAAAGTATTTTGACAATTAGTTTGCATTTAATTGTTGAAGGCGTCAGTGGCGCTATAGCTTCTATTAGGGTTGATAATTATTTGATAATTATTGATAATATGATAATATTTGATATATTGATATATTGATATATTTGATATATTGATATATTTGATGATATTTGATATATTGATAATTTGATAATATTTGATAATTATTGTGTTAAAATCATTTTTTATTTGTATGTCAAAATACTTTTGATTTCTCATTTTTCTGTTTTTTCTTGGATTTTACTTTATTTTCCATCAAATGACAGTTAATTTACTAAAATTCTGTAAAACATTGCATACAATAAAATAAAATAAATGATTGATTTTTGTATTTTATTATTGTTTTTAATTAAGTCAATTATTGACTTTGTCAAAATACTTTTAAGCACTACTGTATATTGAGTACTCATATCATTCATTAACCCTCCAACCACGGGCGACTTTTTCAGTGAGTTACATTTTTAAAATTAAGATTGTTTAATTAACCACTTTTTTGAAGTTGAAATAGTCACTTTATTTAATTGCAGACTAAATAATGCAAGAATAAGCCGAATTATAAGCTTTTTAAAAAAGTGGTGGGAATCAAGCAATCTGAATTTTAAAAAAGTAGCCCACTGGAACGCGAAAATAGCGTTTCCCGCGTCTGGAGGGTTAAAGAAAAGATGCTTCAAGGTTACAAGATTAAAACTTCCTGTATTAAATCCTTTTTTGGATATTCAAACAAATCTTAAAGTGTTATTTATGTGGTAACTTCTTTATTAGCACAAATAAAGGATTCTACAAGCAGAAACGCTGCAAATTGTAACTAACTACAATGTAAATACTTTGCCCAGCAGAATTCTACAAACCAATGTTTCTTAACCATTTCAATGACATCCATGTGCACTTAAAATAATTTGCAACTCCAAAGAAATATTTGCAGTTAGAAAAAAGTCACTGTGTATCATGCAGTTAAAAGATAGTAATCGCGTGTTAAAGAGACCCTTATTAAAAGAAAAAAAATGACCCCCCCCCCCCAAAAAAAGAAACCTGTTATTAAAACAACCAATATAATTCTTTAATGATATTTTAAAGCTAAAAAATTATATTGGTATACAGGGTGTCCACTTTCAACGCTGTCCAATGGCTAATTCCTAAACCGTTAGTCATAGACATAGTTTCAATTACAAAAATGTTTTAAATGAGGTAAAGAAATATTTTAAAAGCCATTTGTGTCAATAAAAACGTTTCTTAAAAAAATACGAAATTAAAGAATTTATACGATTCCCCGGTCCTAGTATTAGTAAATATTTATTAATATTTTACCAAGTATATTTAGTAAAATTTTCCTGTTACACTGACAAGTACGACAAAACAAAAGTCCCGTTATTCTACGATTAAAATTGACCGAGTAATAGCTGTTTAAAGTTGGAGCATATTTTTTTGTTGCGAATTAGGGGTTATTCACAAATTTAGTAGAAATATAATTTCTTCAGATATATTAAAAAAATGGTTGAGAGTAAAATTAACATTGCAATATAAATTTGAAATCTTTAATTCTTCTGACATATTAATGCAAAATATACAATTTGTAATAAACATAAAGAAGAAATAAAAAACAGAATTTTTGTTGAATAAATAGCTGAAAATTAACAGCTTCAGTGCTTTACAAAATCATACATATTTGAAAATGTTATTACCTTAGCCCGCAAAAGTTGGGTTATGTCATGCTTTTTTAGCTTTTGATAATTGATTCTTCTTAGGTATTCTGCACCTCTAAATCCGAAATTGACCCTCATTTGTTACCATCACGTAAACAGTTTTTGGAAATCGTAAATTTTAAAGTTAAAAAAAGTGAAAAAATAGCTAAAATGTAAAACTATAAAATAGATGTGAGTGTTGTGTTTTTAACTTTTGATAATTGGTTTTTCTATATGTTTTACCACTGAATCAGAAAATGAATGATTTTCATTTTTAACCATCACGTCAGCATTTTTCGCAAATTGTAAATTTTAAAGTTAAAAAGTTCAAAGTTAAAATTGAACATCCTCCCCCACCTCATCGGACCCCTCAGCTGTTTAGCTGTAAGAATCCCAGTATAAGGCAAAAAAATTAGTAAATTATTGAATTAAAAAAAAAGTTTAACATTTTTTTTATAGTATCAGATTTTCGCTATATTTTAAGTTTGACATTTACGATTTGCAAAAAAAATTCTAACATGTGGTTAAAAATGAAGGTCATTTTCAGGTTCAGTGCTAAAAAGTAAGTAATAATCAATTATCAAACGTTAAAAAACACAATCATCTCCTTTACTTTATAGTATCCGATTTTTGTTATTCTTTAAATTTGACAATTTATGATTTGCGAAATATCCTGACATGATAGTTAAAAATTAAGGTAATTTTCGGATTCAGTACTAAAAAATACATAAAAGTTAAAAATCCCAACAATCGCAGTCTTGTGTTGCCTAATCTAAATTTTTTTCTTAAACTTCTTGGCGATAATCTATCCGAAATTTTTTGTATTATCTTGTAAAATAAGTATAAATGGTAAGCACCGAAAACCATAATAATATTAGATTGTCACCAGATTTACGTCAGTGTGTAAAATTTAATCTCGTTCTTTTATTAAAAAAGAGATTATTTTCGTTAATTTAAATAAAATCATAATAATATTAGATTGTCTTCAGATTTACGCCAGTATGTAAAATTTAATCTCGATCGGGTATTTGAAATTGAATTAAAATTTCGAGTACAAATTTTGAACTGGAAAAACATACATACGATCGTTGAAGTTAAATAAAAACTTATAAAACAATTCTTGTTAAAAGAAATCATGAAAAGAAACAGTTTCAAATCCTTACAAAATAAAACATGTGAAAATACCGGGTGAGCCAAAAGTTCGTTAAAACTTTAAAAACTCATAAAAAGGAAGAAATTATGATAAAGGAGTGCGGTTTGCAAGAAAGTTGCTCACAAGGTAGTGGGATTTTTTTAGCAATTAAAAAAAAAAAAAAAAAAAAAAAGGTTAAAAAAATCACATGTAGAGGGCGCTGGCGACCCGAAACACAATGAACAGGACAGGTTTGGTTAAGTAAATATATGCCATATTGAAGGAAGTGAACTCTAAAACTGACGATTATGCAACTTTAACCACTATAAAATAAGGAATTATTTACTATTTTGCCGGACGAGTAACTGAAGTGCCGAAACTACATCCACGTGTTGCATAAGATGAGGTCGTTATATGTGTGTGCCAGCTTGAAGAAAAAGTTGCAACTATATGTCAAAGAGGCTGCTGTCTCACTGTGTACTCCCCTACCCTAACTGAAACACGCTAATGCACAATGGTTAACTATATAATAATGAAAAAAAAAATGAAAATATAGTTTGATAATACTAGGAACCCTTTTATTAAAACAACCAATGTAATTTTTTAATGATTTTTTAAAAGTAAACAAGCGCGTTAAGTGTGATAGAGCTGACATATGAGGCGTTTGCAGTCATAATGGTGTAAGTCACATTTTCTCAGATGCTCAAAACCAAGGATTTTTTTTGACAGAAATCCAGTGCGATAAATAATATTTGGGTGATATTACCTATACGCGCTTTTGTGATATTATGTCATATTGTTTTGCCTATTTATGTACTGATATCAGTGTCGAATTAAACCAGCTAGGAAATTACAGCCCCGTCTCTTTTCCATTCCCAAGTTATAAAACTAGATTTTAGCTTACAATGATTTTAATTTAATATTTCCGTATCAAAATCCCAAGCCATAAAAATCAGTTTAATTTCTAACCATTTTGAAGGTGTGTTTCTGTAAGATTTATAAATATTACAAGAAAAAACTTTTATTAAAAAAAAAAAATAGAATAGAAATTATAAAAATTACTGAAGGTTATAAATTAAAATGATACGCCCGTTGCTTGCAAGAAAATGCTTATTTGATTTAGGCTTTTGCTGAAGTGTCCGTTACTGGTTAGATGTCAATATGTATTTATTCAATGCACACTTTAAAATGCTACAATTTTTAACAGTAGAAAGTACATAGATGGAAAATTGTTCAAGGAAATTATTTAAGTAAGATTTATTTCTACATGATATTTATTTGATTTCATTTATTAATTAAAATTTCCTGTTTAAAGATTATTTTTTTCACTTAAAAAACCAACAGGTTGACAAGTTTGCAATGGCTTTCAGGGCTACTAGTGCTAAATCCGATAAAACATCTGTAGGATGTGGTACACTCGTGGGGAAAAAAAAATGTAACTACTTCTTATTAACTCTGTAAGAAATTATTGTAGAAGAAAGTTACTGTTACCAAACGATTGTAAATAAAGTGTACTTTTAAATGATGTATATAAAATTCGCTTAGGGGTCCATCTACATATAAAAACGAACCTAAACTTTGTTTTTTCTATAGCAATACCCAGGTTCGACACCCTAAAGTTCTACATTCTTCAATTAGCCTAAATACAAATTTTCGAGAAATTCGTACGATTAGTTTCAGATAAATTAATTATTTTAAAATGAGCCTGGGGCTGTATCCAAATTGAAGTTCGGTACTCGATTGTTGAAATACTGCAGAATGACTATGTCACTTCTATTAATGTATTATTTTTGCCAATATGACCATTTCACTCGCTTGATATGTTTCGACTATTGCCAGCCCAAATGCTTCAATAAAATAAGTAAAATAATTTTTTTTTTCAAATTCTGCTTTTCTGCACATCATAGACGGCCTCTTAAACAGCTCTTGCGATTTTTAACAACTTTTCAACAAAGTTGAAAAGTGTTTATAAATTCGGTTTGTCTGTCTGTCCATCCGTGCTCTAATTCACGTAAATATAGTCCGATTGCTATGAAATTCTTAGATGTTATTGGGTATCAATATGGCATATTTGGTATTGTAAATGAAGTCTATAGCATTTATGGTTCATTTACAGAAAAATTCAGAAGAATTCCGTTACATTGCGGTCTAGGGGGAAAAATCGTTTGCGGTGTATTTTAATGATATTTCACTATTTTAAATACAGTCAAACCTCGTTAACACGAATACGCTTAACGCGAATTACTTTTAACACGAACTGTTTCCGATTGCCCCATCCTGTTGTATGTAATGTATTTAAGTTCGGATAACACGAACTACTTTTAACACAAACAGAAAAAGTTTCCTCTTGAGTGTTCGCGTTAACGAGGTACGACTGTATACTGAAATTCATATACAGTATATATTACTAAGGTGTACTACGGTACTTACTGTGAAATATGGTGTGCTATATCGACTATATATCATTCATTTACAGGGACACACAAAAGAATTTGGCTGAAGACGAAATTTAACTATTGAAGTCTATGAACAATAATTGCTGGAAGTGTGTTTGCATTTGTTTAAAGCGTTTTTAAATTGAACTATATTTTTTAATTATTACTTGGTGTGGATAAATTATATAGATCATATACAAGGCTGCACAAAAGTTCTCATGTACATTTCGGTTTATTCACGAAATGGCTGAATGGAAATTTTCAACTTTGCTATGTGTTTCTCTGAACTAATTTTTAGCATACTATGTAGTATACATAGAAATCGATAGATCATATACAGGGCTGCGCAAAAAACAAAACAAAACAAAACAAAAAAACCCTGATATTTTCCGGACTTGATTGTAATAGCAGAAATTGTGTTTTCAAATGCGGTATGAGTTTTCAGATTGTTTACATGACATGATATTTCACCTTAATAAGTTGTAAAGTTTTATTATAGTAAACTGAAGTGGTTGAAAGCTGTTACATAATCTATGCTGGACGCATGATTTTTCGTTCTTGTTAAGCTAATTTGAAAACTACCTGAAAGAAAAAATTTGAAATTTTGGATTCGCATAAAGTAAGATATAATAAATATAAATCCATCAAAAAAATTGTATTTTGCAATTTATAATTTTTTCGAATATGAATTTCATAATTCATATCATAAAATTATAAAGATTACAAATTCGATGTATTTATGTTTGTGCTTTTTAGTATTAAAAATTAAAATATTTTAGAAAGGGAAAATTCGTCCCTGCGGAGTTAGCGGGGATTTTTTTTTATCGACAATCACTTTGCAGTTGTTTCATTCACCATGCGCATGGAGCTCGGTAATATTAAAGGTAAATTAAAATTATTTCCCTGCTGAATCATAAAAGACATACTTTGGATAGAAGTAATAACAGCGCTGTAGCACAATTCGTAAGGTGTTCGACTCAAACCCAGAGGACTCAGGATCAATTTCCGGGCAGGCTAGAAATAAATATTGTAAAAGTTATATCAAATGGTACATCAGTTCAAATTCACTCGAAACGTCTAATTCTTCGGAGTTCAAATATTCAATAATCTCTAAAAATAAATTAAATTGTTATCGTTATAAATTTATAGGGTTTTGTGTATTGTTATCGGTGTAAATTTACGGTGTCTACTGTAAATTCACCAAATAATTGAAGAGCTAAGTGGATGAACATGTTATGCTACATTTTCTAAAAAAAATTTTTATCTTCTGGATGAAAGCGTTATGAGGTACCTATCACATGGTGAAGCTAAAATACCAAGATTCCATTTAGTCTTGAAGATTTAAGACGTTATTCATCAATATTTAATATTTTAATATTTAATAATGTCAATAATATTAATAATTTTTAATATTTGAAAATTAAATATGAATAAGTTTTTCTGAGAGAATTTAGTACCATACCTGTTAATATTTTAAACACATGGTATCAAATAGAAAATAAATCATTAAAATTTACAGCAAAAACTTTCACTTCAAATTTCTTCAAATGTAATTTTTGTTACTTAACATGTTCTTCGACTTAGCTCTTCAATTACTCTGTTATTTAACTGAATCTCTATTTTCCTAATCTCTGTAATTTCACATGACTTAAGATAATGGATTACCAGCAGATTCTCTGTAATTTCACAGGAAAATTTTTAACAGTGTGTTTAGTTTTTAAAACGTGGAAGAAAAACAAAAATTGATGTTTTGAAGTAAATTTGAGTATATAGATAAATCAGCATGGTGTTATCTATTGAATAAAATTTAAACGATTTTCACTTACTTCTATCTTTACAAGAAGAAAGTATTGGATTCGTGAAAACTTTCGACTTCCAGTTTTCGTTAGATTTACACGTTTTAGGCTTCAGAGATTCCGAAAAACATGTTTTTAAAAAATGTCTGTCTGCGAGTCTGTGTGTCTTTGAGTCTGTGAGTCTGTCTGTCTGTATGTGATACAAATTTTGTGGGCGCTCTATCTCAAGAACGAATACACGGAATTTAATAAAAATTTATATTCAGTTAGTCTCTGATATAAATTGGTGCTGATTAGTTTTTGGTGCAAATCGCCCAACAGGTGGTGCTGCTATGCTGCATTATTCATGATTTCCACAATAGCTCTATCTCAAGAACTAATGCACGGGTTTTCATCAAACTTCAGATTCAGTTAGTCCTTGATATGAATTGGTCCTGATTGCGTGTTGGTGTAAATCGCCCAGCAGGTGCGCTGCTCTGCTGCCTTTTTCACAATTCTCTATCTCAAGAACCAATGCACGAATTTTCCCCCAATTAGTTAGACATTGAGACAAGTTGTTTCTGATTAGGTTTCGGTATTAATCGTCCAACAGGTGGCGCTGCTATGCTGCAATTTTCACGATTTTCGCAATATCTCAAAAACTAATGCACGGATTTTCTCCAAACATGAGATTTAGTCAGACGTTGACAGAAGATGTTGCTGATTAGGTTTTGGTATAAATCACCCAATAGGTGGCGATGTTAGGCTGCATTTTGCTGGATTTACAGGATTTTAGCGATAGTCATATCTCAAGAACTAATGCACGGAATCCCATATTTTTAGAATCCTCGCATGAGGGACATAGATTGCCATTTAATTTTGGCAGTGTGCTGATGAATTTTGAAGTATTAACATGTATCAGATAGAAGAAAGTTTTAGGATTGGTACATCCGACTAGTTAAAATTGCTGCTGTAAGCAAAATTTACGAGCTTCTTATAAGTATTATTTCATCTTTATATTTATTATAGTTATTGCATTATTGATTTTTTAAGTTTGCGTGTACCTTTTGCGACATCTTGTCGATGTTGCTATTGAACATTCTTAACCTCTTCACGCCTTTTGACCACAAATGTGGACATTTAGTTTTTACCCGGCTGCCAAGAAGGGTTATGTGTTTCACGCGTATCTGGGTATGTGGATTTTTTTATACCCTCGAAACATCCCAATGGTTGGATGGATTTTAATGAATGAGGTCTCTATCGATTCGTCTTAACCGTCGATGGTTATAGGATAGGTTTTGTTTTTATAAATTCAAAATAAATTCGATTAAATCTACACTGTCAGTAAAATTTGATAACCAAAGAATTACAATTAAAAAAATCTTTTATTTACTTAAAGTGATTCTTGGCTGTCTTTGAAACGACTTTCAAATGAGCATGAGCCTATTATAACCGCCGTTATTCTGCACGGATTGTTAGGGTGCCCCTTCTCATTTCAATAGCAATGGTAATTTCGTTGTAAAGGATATTTAATTCTAGATTATTGAAGCTAAAATAGCACCTGTTCGAGCAATTGTTTGAATATATCAGTCTTCATGAACTGTTGCATTTTCTTTTGGCGTCAGCGTAAATTTTTTTTTCAATGTAAAAATAATACCCTTAAAAACATCCACTTTAAGTACTTTTACCCGACTGCCAAGAAGAGTTATGTGTTTCACGCGTATCTGGGTTTGTGGATTTCTTTATATCCTTGAAACATCCCAACGGCTGGATGGATTTTAATGAATGAGGTCTCTATCGATTCGTCTTAACCGTCCAATGGTTATACGCTAGGCTTTGTTTTTATTAATTCAAAATGGCGGAAGACACGAAAAAAAAATTACGCACTATATTGAGTGGCATATCATTGGATAGGTCTTTCGAAATGAAGACGATGTTTCATTGACTATTTTACAGTCAGAAGCTCCGTTTAAATATTACACAACCTGGAAGTTGTGTAGGTAGGATCTCTAGCTTTACTGACACTCTAACCATCATAGACATTTATTGGCTTCATCAAAACAGTGTATATAGATAGGAACCAACAATTAAGCACAACTTAAAGGTCATCAATACAAGTAAATAAAAAAAATAGGTAAGTAATAAAAAAATGTTTAACATTGATGAGAAATAAGTAATTAGTTTGCTTTTTATGCAGTCGGGTTTTTTGATTTTTTAAATTTAATTCAAATAAGGCAACAGCAGAGAAAAAAGTATTTTTTAAACTAACTACCCAATTCTGAATTGTTTTCTCAACAACTCAAAATTTTCTTAGTCATAATTTAATTAATATTAATTATAATTACTGTCAATAATAAAAAGAACAAAAATTTGATAATAACTTATTCACTACAGAATCCCTCAACAAGAGAAGTAAAAATTTTATGGTTTGCCTGCACCAATTTACAGTTAGAGATATTTAAAAAAGCATAAAGTAATTTTTCGGCAGTCAGTGTTGTTGGATTATTTGAACAAATCATTAATATTTGATCAAAATAATATGAGACATATTAAATATATTAAGTTTTAATAATGTGCAGATATATAAGAAAGAAATTTACTGTTTATTTTAGAAGAAATCAATTCATTCATACATTGAAATTAACGTTCAGCGGCCACAAATGTGGACTTTTTTTTTTCTTTTTGAATTCCTATTAATATAAAATGAATAAATCGTAAAAAAAAGTATTTTTTTTTCTCACCATAAAAAAATAGTCCCTGAAGGGGTTAATATCAGATATATATATCAACATGTGACATTTACAACTAAAAATACATAATATATATTTTTTCATTTATTTGCTAAATTTTTCAGTTTATTCCATTCATGAAGATCTTTTTTGTAAAGTTCATTCACAATCATTAAATAGATTCGCATTTATTCGTTTGTTATGCTTTTTTTAGCATATGTATTAATAAAAATTTTTAAATGCCAGCTTCAGCAATTTAAGATTTTTTTTTTTATATTCAAGGAGTATTTAGCTCCTAAGCCCAAATCCATTCTCATTAATTGAAACATCATGATGAAGCTACTGATAATCACAAGCTTCCAGTAAACAGATTATCAGCAAATTTTGTCTGATAGCCTGTCCATTGTTTTAAGCACCAAACTTCTTTATCTTTTTGAACTTACTTCAGAGATAGCAGCTAGTACCCAAAACATCATGCATGATTCATGATGCAAAACGCTCCTAATTAACGAATTTTTCATTAAAATTGCAATTACAAAAGCTATTTTTTTTAACCCATATAAAAAAGTTCTCTGTTTTTAATAATGAAAGACTTAGGGGGGCCGAGATTCAAAACAAAAGCCTTAAAATTCCCTTTCAATGCCATTATACATACCTACTTCGTCTAACGAAACGCAAAATGGGGACAAAACGGGGTCTGAGGACATAAATCATAGCAACAATGAAGCAACTCATGAAAAAGAAATTAATGACATGAGAGAAGAAAAAAAATGACGTTTAAAGCTTCTTGCTAACTTCTTTTAAATGCCGGATGGTTCCGGTCTTGAATTTGCATAAGAGAGCCCTCCTCTCCCTCCCCGTAGAAAAACCATGATGGCAATTAATTACAGATTCCTTTTCTTTTAAAGTGGAAATAAGTCCCTACTTCTCCCCCCCCCCCCTTCTCCTTTTTTAGGAAAATTGTGTTGCCAAAAAGGGACAAAATTTTGTGTTCTTTTATCGTTTTTTTTTCTCTTAAACTGTCGCTCAAATTAGTGCTATATAAGATTACCATATTTGGCGAATGATCTTATTAATTTTTAGTAAATTGGAAATTCTCTTGCTAATGACACAATTTTATCTATCGATCCTAATAAAAAAAATATAAAGAATAATTGATCATTATGGATTACTTTTGATAATTTTTCTAAACTAATAATCTGGTTATTTTAGAATTAATCTTCATACACTTTAGTGGAGAGATAATCTGGATCCTTCAACGTTTTCGTCTCTACTGCATGCATCAAAATGCATTTTAGTTGAGAGATTCAATTTTTATTAAGATTGCGTTTGATGCTTAAAAAAAAAAAAAAAAAAAAAAAAAAACTTAAATATTTCAATAAGAGGAATAAATTATTCTAGTTAAAATTCGAGGGCTATTTCAAAACTTGACATTGCAACCTCTAAAGCGAAGCTTCAAAAACTAGAAACGTCAAAATTACAGTAGAAATATTAAAGTTTATATATATTTACTTCCAAAAGTTAAAGTACATAGGGACTGGATGCTTTCGATTGCACATGTTTTGTCGAATATCTACAAAAATTATTGGCGAATTGTTCTTGAACTTCTGGGATGAAAAGAACACGTTTGATTTCATATTTCTTGGTGAAGATTTAGTCGGGAGGACAATTAGGGGGCTAATGATAAATTTAATAACAAAATAATATTTGTGATCACCTATGTAACAGAAAATTCTGGAAATGGTTTGTCACTGTTAAATGTCTATTTGGGTCTTGTTCAACGTTTGTGTGCATTTGCGTAAGCATAGCACTCATATTCGTGAAGATGTTAACGTTTTTGTGAAAAATTCAAAAGTTTTTTGCTTTAAGCATAGAGTTTTCAATCAAATTTAACACAACTTTCCGAAAACTTGCCAAAGAATAGTAGCAACAGTATACTGTAATTAAAACATGAATATATTGAATATTTGATGAGATATGGGCATTTTTATGAGATAATTTTTAACTGCGCATGCGCGGAAGATTTCAAAATTTTTATTTCATAATTTGGTAGTCAGTATTTTGGGGCAACTTCTATAAAAAGTCCAGTTAAATGTTGTGAAAACTTAGAAAGATATAGTAAGCTGATTGAAAAGTTTGGAAAATCCCTTTTCTTAGGCTATTTTTAGGAAGCAACTCACTATATCGACCCTATCTTTATGAATTTTCGTGATATTTGACTGGACTTTTTATGTAAGTTTCCCTAAATACCTGACTATCAAATTATATAATAAAAATTTTAGGATCTTCCACGCATGCGCAGTTAAAAATTATTTCATACAAATGCCCATATCTCATCAAATATTCAATATATTCATGTTTTAATTGCAGTATACTGTTGCTACTGTTCTTTGTCAGGTTTTTGGAAAGTTGTGTTAAATTTGGTTGAAAACTATGTATGCTATAAACAAAAAACTTTTGAATTTTTCACAAAAACGTTAACATCTTCACGAATATGAGTGCTATGCTTACACAAATGCATACAAACGTTGAACAGGAGCCAAATAGTCATTTACCACAGTGACAAACTATTTCCAGCCTTTTCTGTTACATAGGTGATCGCAAATATTATTTTATTATTAAATTTATTATTAGCCCCCTAATTGTACCCCCTCCCCTCCCCCCCCCGATAAATCTTCACCGAGAAATATAAAATCAAACATGTTCTTTACATCCTAGAAGTTCAAGAACAATTCGCCAATAATGTTGGTAGATATTCGACAAAATGTGTGCAATCAAAAGCATCCAGCCCCTGTACCTTAACTCTTGGAGGCCAGTGTGTATTTTTACAATCAGTACAGTACTGAAATTAAAAGGATTAATACAAAAAAAAAAAAAAAGCAAATTGAGTGGATCGCACTATTTTTTTCTTGCAGGCGCTACATATCTGTTAATAGGTTAATCTTCGAAAAAAAAAAAAATATTGTATAGTACTCTTAAACCAACCAATCAACTTACAGGGGCACAACACTTATTAAGGCTGTTCTCAAATCCAAAAGCGCAAAATAGTGTCAAAGTTGGCGTTTTGAACAAAATTTCCGCTCGAAAGAAGACTAATCACTCAAGAATGGGTGAAAAACGTGTTTGTCACGTGATCAAAATAGCTTATAACTCAATAGATAATTAATTGATCAAAAAATGGAAAATACAGTTCATTTTCAAATCGCTTTCATGTTCAGGCATTCCAATTTTATATCTTTCCGTTAAAAAAGGAATTTGTAAATGTGTCAAAACGTTTTGCGCTTGTTGAGCAGAACAGTTGAGAGCAAGCAGCCTTAAGGTCCGAATAGACGTATCATTCTACTATTTTTAACAGTGGCTTCTTTGTATTGGTCAAGCGGTGTTTTTCATCTTTACTGGCTTTACAAGGAAACTGACGGACTCCTGCTGGAGGAAAAAGTTTCGATCTAAACTTCTTATCTTCTTTGCATTGTTTCCTGGAAAAGCGTTGAAGGTTTGGCAAAACAAGCATTCTAAACCAAGCCTTTTAGGCTGCATACAAACGCAAGTTTTGCCTTCCTAATTTCCTTTTTGCCTTCCTAATTTCCTTCTTTAATTAATCTGACTCATAAATAAAATCTGTCAATCAGGCATTAATATATATAATATTTCACTTTATGTATTTTACATGAAATGTACATTTGTTGATCTAACTAAAACTTTGTTAATCATGTGAAGCTTTACTTTTATTTTATACACACGAATAAAAATATTGTGGTTGATTAACAAAGTCAGCACAAAAAAAATATCGAAAAGTTAATTTTTTAATCTTTACATAGATTCCCAAAATAATTTCAATACACATTATTTTTCATCAAAATTCGGGAAATGAGTCGCGTCATTTAATATTATATGAACCAGAAAATAACCATGAATAATATCGATATTTTTAAACTGCAAAATATGTGTGTGAATTATATCAGATAGTCCATTTTATCGTTTTAACTATTGATATTTCAAATATGACGTGATGTTTTCACTGAGTCACTACGACATACAGTGTTAACTGTAGTAGAAAACTCTTGGTACATGATAAGGATTTTCCTTTTAAAGTTTAACCTTCGTCCTATTTTGGAAGTTTTGGTAATCTACATAGTAACTAATGAGTCACTGCAAGATTAAGTGTGTGAAGTTTCCTTAGATATCCCTCTCTTTACGTGTTACTTAAAAGAAAATGTTATCAGTAACAGAAGCGAGGCATGAAAATTTAAGTCTGATTGCAATTTCCTCCTAAACTTTGAGACTTCAGCTCTTCTGAGCACTATCAGATTTAATATCTGTTTATGACAAAAATGTGTATTTAAATTGATATCTGTACATATGTGTCTGAAAACATGTCCTTTTTAATTTGATCATAGTTATTTTTTGAAAAATTACAAGTGAAAGCG
The DNA here is from genome assembly GCA_963932465.1 of Maratus speciosus. Lineage (NCBI taxonomy): Eukaryota > Metazoa > Arthropoda > Arachnida > Araneae > Salticidae > Maratus > Maratus speciosus. Next base: position 234,828,347 of record OZ010791.1, on the reverse strand, counting down.
CAAGTATAATCAGAGATTAATAATTAAATTCACTACACAAACAAACAAGTAGGCGAACAAACAAAAACGATGTACTGTAATAAACGCAAAAATAATTCAAATATGTGCTCTAGCTTACATGATATGTGTTCAATGAAACTCATATATTTATTCGAGAATATTTTCTTAATTATTATAGACTGATGTAATTTATACATGTTCGAGCACTCCTCCCAAAAAAATATGGATATATGATAAATTATAAAAGTTTCTTTTATTTGATTTTAATAAACTATTTTATATGAATTTTAAGTTAAAGTTAAAAAAACACACATGTATGGAACTTTAAGCAAATAATAATAATAATAATAATAATAACAAATATATCCTAGAAAAAGCTACGTGAAAATGAATTAAACTTATGAATAACAGTTGTATCAAAATACGATACAACATTTTATCTATATAATATATTTAAATTTTAAGACTTTTTGTGAAAATAAAAAGTCAAAGAATTTTTATATATATATATATACAGTGTGTCCACGTATAACCTGACCGACCTTTATTTTCGCACCCGTTGGTCCTAGATGCATACTTCCAATTACAAAAATGGTCTAAATTAGGTGCAGCGTTAAGATAAAAAATGTTTGAAGCAAAAAAACAATTTAGTCAAGAATTACAGAATCTAAATTTTTATACGGTCCCCCGGTCCTATAAGTTATATTTAGTAAAATTTCTCTGTTTCACTGACAAGTAAGGCAAAAAAAGTCCCGTTATTCTATGATTAAAATTGACCGAGTAATAGCTGTTTAAAGTTGGAGTATATTTTTTGCTGCATATTAGGGGTCATTCACAAATTTAGTAGAAATATAATTTTGTCAGATATATTAAAGAAATGGTTGAGAGTATAATTGGCATTACAATGTAAATTTGAAATCTTTAATCATTCAGACATATTACTGCAAAATGTACAATTTGTACTGAACATTATAAGAGGATTAAAATAACAGATTTTTTGGTAAATAAAAGGAAGAAAAGCAACAGCCTCAATTCTTTACAAAATTATACATATTTTAAAATGCTTTTAGATTACACTGTCTTTCAAATTTTGGGTTGTGGCATGCTTTTTAGCTTTTGAAAATTGATTCTTATGTATTTTTTAGAAGAATCCGAAAATGACCTTCATTTTAAACCATCACGTCAGAAATTTTCTCAAATCGCAAATTTCAAAGTTAAAAAGCTAAAAGTTAAGCACCCTCCCCTCCCAACCTCATCGGACCCCCGAGCTGTTTAGCTGTAAGAAACCCAGTATAAGCCAAAAAATCTAATAAATTATTGAATTAAATAAAATTAAACTGAATAAAAAAGTCTTACATCTATTTTATTGTATCAGATTTTTCGCTATTTTTTAACCTTGAAATTTACGATTTGCGAAAAATCTTGACGTGATGGTTAAAAGTGAAGGTAATTTTTTGATTCAGCGTTAAAAAATACGTAAAATGTAATTATAAAAGTTAAAAACACAACCATCGCAGGTTTATGTTATCTAATCTAAAACTCTTTCTTAAACTTTTAAACTGGAAAGACGATCATTGCCAGTTAAATAAAACCTTATGAAAATAACATAATTTTAGTTAAAAGAAATCATAGCCTCAAATCCTTACAAAATAAAACATATGTAAAAATACAATTATTTTATCTAATCTGAAACTTAACTAATAAAAGTTAATCGTAATATTTGTACGATTTCTTTCAAACCACAAATACCTTGAAATAAGTTTAAGTACTTTATACACGACCCCTGAAAGCATGGTCGAAATCATCTGTTTTGATATGCAAAAAAGTGGTATAAGTCATGCATTTCAAAGTTTTATAACTCGGTCAATTTTAATGTTACATGAATGGGACTTTTTTTGTCTTACTTGTTAGTGTCACAGTAAATTTTTAGTAAATATAACTTATGGAACCGGGGGTGGGGGACCGTATAAAAATTTAAATTTCGTAATTTTTAAATAAATATTTTTCTTGACCCAAATTGCTTTAAAATTAATTCTTTACCTAATTTAAACCATTTCTGTAATTGGAAGTATGCAGCTAGGACCAACGGTTGCGAAAAAAAAGGTCGGCCAGGTTATACGTGGACACACTGTATATATATATATATGAACGTAGTGTGATTTATCATTTATGCAAACATGTATTATTTATTAAAGCGACAGGTTTCAAATTCTATACGATAAAAATTACCTTAATAGTTCCATACTGTAGCAAGGAATATATATAAAAATAGATTGAATTCACAACGAAATAAAAATGGGATGATAATCTGTATTTATTGGTTTTAAAAAAGCACACACAAAAAAAAAAATCAACATATTTTTTTAAGCATTTAAAACTTTAAATCTTGAATTTTTGCATTGCTACATCCAGTCTTCTAGTTAAAATTACAAATTAAATACGAATTTTAGAAATTTTAGTATTATTTTTCTTTATCCACATAACAGGACTCAATTTCAACAATAATTTACGCGATAAAAACTATTTTTTGTTACAAATATAAAATATATTAAGTGTACATAATTTCGAAAAAATTGTAGAAAATTGTAAAAAGGCTATACAATATAACTAAAATATTTTCTGGAGCGATATATATATGCATATATTCGAATGCATATTTTTGCATTTTAAACATAATCCAATTAAGCATTTTGCTGTTTTATTCAAGTGAAATTTAGCAAGTTCTTTTAAAAAAAAGGTTATATTAATCAGTCCTCAATTTCCGGCAAAGTGGGTTGTTTACAAAATGCAATTTTCGTAATTTTCATTAAAAACTGTATTTTAAACACCACTTCTTACTTATTACAAAAATAATTAATATAATAAATAACCTTTTCAAAATGAAGAATAAAATTAGACTCCTCACTCCTCACACACATGCACCAATCGGAAGATTTCATGCAGTGCAAGTGCGACACACCGAGTTGTTAATCAGATAGCATAATGTTAATAAATTGACTTAATTGATATAGTGACAAACATCTCTTTAAAAATCGCAAATTGATGATTTATGAAATGCATTTTGTAATATGAAATAAATGTCATATTTGACCGCAGTTTATCTTTTCCGCGTGTCCGAATATCCACATAATTATAATAAAATTTTAATGGAAACCTCCAGCAAAAGGAAAATGAAAAGTTAACAAAAGAGTCAAATATAACGTGGAGTAAGTGAAAAAATCTCTAATAATTTTAATGATAAATAAAGAGAAATAAATAGCACTGGGAGGCGAATCTTGCTCCAAGAGTAATTTATCCCCGAGCTAAAACCATGCGTTTCCACTAACCCTTGCAATTAATGAGATATGAAACATTGCGATGCAAAATATGTCTGAACTTCATCTGGAGAAAGAATCATACAGTATCCAAAATATAAAAAACAAAACAAAAAAAGGATATTGTAAATTCTGACAGCTCTTAATTTTGCTTTTTGAGAGAAGAACAAGAGGTATAGGTCCGTCAAGAATGTTCTCAAAACCAAAGGGGCTACTTTACGACACACTTTTTAATTCATTTTTGTACGGGCACGCATGAAATTGGCAGGCGTTGCTATCCAGAAACTTTGCAATCGAAAGACGTTTTCCATTTTTTTTTTTTTTTTGGTAAAAGCAAAAGATGTTTCAGAAGATACTATCAAAATGGGCGTTTTTATTCTAATTCCCGACGAGGCAGCTCCAGAAAGGCGTAAAACTTGTCGTCACGTGACCAGAATTGCTTTTAACTTGATATGTAATTCATTTATGAAAAAATGTAAAATTATTTTTAATTCGAAATCGATTCAATAGTCAGACATGCTAATTTTATGCCTTTACGTTTAATAGCAAATTAAATTAATGATCCTAAGTACAAAAACACCAATGTTCATAGAACCGGTAGTTGTTGTATCTAATGCCTGTAATTGAAATTTTAAATTTACACTCTGTAAAAAGCAAGAAACCTAACATAGTCGATGAAAAAAAAGTAAACGCCCCATACTAACTCTGCAACAAGTTATTGTAGAAGAAAGTTACTGGTACCAAACGATTGGAAATAAAGTCTACTTTTAAATGATGAATAAAATTTGCTTAGGGATCCTTCTACACATCAAAACGAACCCAAACTTTGTTTTTTTCAACATCAGTACCCAAGTTTGACACCGTAAATAAATTCTACACCCTTCAATTAGCCTAAATCGAAATTTTCATGAAATTCGTACGGTTAATTTCCGAGAAATTAATTATTTTAAAATGAGACTATTTTAGGGCTGTATCCAAATTGAAGTTCCGTACTCAACTGTTGAAATGCTACAGAATGATTACATGATTTCTATTAATGCATTATTTCTTGCCAATAGTACCATTTCACTCACTTAATATGTTTCGACTATTGTCAACCCAAACGTTTCAATAAAATGAGTAAAATATATCTTTTTCAAATTATACTTTTCTGAACATCATAGACAAAAGACTTCTTCAACTATCTTTTTGATGTTTTTTAATCATAATTCAAAAACTACTTGGAAGAAAAGTTTGAAATTGAGAATTCGTATAAAGCTGGTCATAATAAATATAAACCTATAAAAAAAATTGTAGATTGTACCTCATATTTTTTTCAAATATTAATTTCATAATTCATATAATTTTTTTAAAAATTACGGATTGAATGTATTTATGTTTGGGCTTTTTAGTATTATAATCGCAAAAAAACAACAACAACAACAACAACAACAAAAAACAAACATTAGGATTATAATTTCGGCAGATATTGATAAAAATATGAAAATGTGATTTAACATTAGAAGCTCTAAATTTTGAATGTTTATAATTCAAAAAACTTATTATCCAAATGATTCGAAATTTCGTTTCTAGATGTAGTTTGAACCGAAAATTTAAAATATATTATCAAAATTGGATGTTGCCATTGAAAAAAAAAACAAAGTTTGATCTGGTTTTGACTTGTAGATGGCCCCCTAAGCAAATTTTACATATATCATTTAAAAGTAGACCATATTTCCATTAGTTTGGTACCAATAACTTTCTTCTATTATAATTAGTTGGGGAGTTAGTAGGGGTGCTTACATTTTTTTTCCACGATTGTACCTTAAAACTGTATAAAACAAATAATCGTCATCAAACATTCGTAACTCATTCGTAAATCGTCATCACGTAACACGTGCAAAAATTTCCCAGTCTAAAATGGGTTAGAAATTGCAATTTTTAAAAAAATAATTTGGAAAAATAACTCATGCATTAAAATACGTCTAACCCACCATGTGAACTATTTAAATTAAAAAAAATTCCAAAATCCCAGCTTGTAAGTTTTGTATATAAAATGTATTTTTTATTTTTGATGAATTATTCTATACATTACAATTTTAAATTTTATCTGGTCTGGGCACAGGGCAATTTCATTGCACCATAGTACACCATTGGGTGATTTCACACAAAATGTGGGCTCTATTAAAAATTCCACATGGACAGGTGATATATTCGATATTGCTTTTAGAATTCAAATAACAATTAAAACTAGGTGTTGTAGTTAAAAGAAAAATACTTTTCTTACTTTTATAAACTAATAAAACAATTCAGGTGCAAAATTTTACTTTCGTGCTTTCAAAACAGTAATTCGCCCTTAATTTCTCAAAACGTTATTCGTCTGAAATTCAAAATGGTTGCAATAATAAAACTGATGTTGCTACTCATCCAGATTACTAATAAAATTTAGATATAAATATTATTTAAAATAACGGCAGTGAGCCTAGGTATATCGTGATCCTAGCTACAAAAGTCTCTCCTACATACGAAATGTAGTAAGTTAAGCTTATGAGAGTCAATCATACTTCATCATATAATTGGTTAATTCTTATAACCTAAATGTGGCACTGTTAAAAAAAAAAAAAAAAAAAAAAAAAAAAAAAAAAAAAAAAAAAGGGCTACTTTTACGTATGTACAGTCGTGGAAAAAAAAAGTAAACACCTTCTACTAACTCTTCAACAAATTATCGTAGACGGAAGTTACTGGTACCGAACGATTTGAAATTAAGTCTAATTTTAAATGACGTATATAAAATTTGCTTAGGGGGTCATCTACATATTAAAACGAACCAAAACCTCACTTTTTTCAATGGCAATACCCAATTTTAACAAGATATTTCAAATCATCGGTTCAAAATATGCCTAGACACCAAATTTCAAGTCATTTGAATGATAAGTTTTTTTAACTATAAACATTCAAAATTTAGTGCTTCTAATGTTAAATTACATTTTCATATTTTTATTTATATCTTCTGAAATTATGCTCCTAATGTGCTAATTTTTTGTTTAGAAATAAAACTAATGTGCGCAAACATAAATACGCTGAATTTGCAATTTTTATAATTTTATGACATGAATTATGAAATTAATATTCGAAAAAATTATGAATTGCAACCAACAATTTTTTTGATGAATTTAGATTTATTAAGTCCTGCTTTATGAAAATCCCAAATTTCACATTTTTCTTCCAAGTAGTTTTCAAATTATGCTTAAAAAACGGCAAAATGATGGTTTAAGGGGCCGTCTATGATTGAAGTGAGCAGATATTTTGAAATTTCTTCTGCTGCCTTGTTATCTAACAGACTGCATTGACTGCTTAAGGTGCCTTGATCAAGAAGGCGGCTCTCTCGGTTAGCAGTCGAGAACCCAACTTCAATTTGGATACAGCCCTTAAAATACGCTCGTTTTAAAATAATTAATTTCTCGGAAACTTATGGTACGAATTGCATAAAAATTTGTTTTTAGGCTAATTGAAGGGTGTAGAGTTCATTTATGCTGTCAGAATTGGGTATTGCCTTTGAAAAAAATGAAGTTATGGTTCGTTTTAATATGTAGATGGCCTCCTAAGCAAATTTTATATACATCATTTAAAAGTAGACTTTATTTAAAATCGTTCGGTACCAGTAACTTTCTTCTACGATAATTTGCTGTGGAGTTACTAGGGGGTGTTTACTTTTTTTTTTTCCACGACTGTACATGTTCATGACAATAACAGCTAAGTAATAAACTTCAAAAAAGAAATTCTATATAAAATTTCAAATTTTTTATTAAATAATTAAAATTATTCAAATATTTTCAAGGCAAACGTTCAAAAATACATATTTTAATTGATTCAGCTTATATTTTAGCATTCGTATAAGTTCGGATACCTTCATATTAATAATAATTTTTAATGCAAATATTCAGAAAAAAACCCCGAAAAAATTAATTTAATAAAAACTTAAAATTACTTTTATTAAAACTGGAACAATTTTTAAAAAATCTCAAATAATTTTAATGATTAAATACATATATATATATATATATGACCATTAAAAAAACATAACAAATTGCCAACTAACATAAAAAAAGAAAATAAGTTAAAACTGGTGTGAATGAATAAGAACAAAAAATCTCCTTAAAACACCATCAATTTTTTTTTTAATTTTTGATGGTGTTTTAAGAAGATTTTTTGTTCTTAACATAAAAAAATAAATAATTAATAAAAAAGAGCAGAGAATAAATAATGGATATTTGTAGAACCTAGACAGAATCTCCAGGTCCCAAATGCCTAGAGTTCCATATGTATATATATATATGCTTGATCTAGTAAGAAACTATGTAATCAAATAGCGTTTTTCATTTTTTCCTAAATGCAAAACACTTCCAGGAAATACTGTGAAAGTTGGCATTTTGAACCGAATTTCCTGACATGACGAAGAAGAACGAAAAGAGAAAAATCTGCCGTCACATGATAAAAATCGCTTATAACCCGATAAATAATTTATTTATAAAAAAAGGGGAAAACGCTGTTTGATTTCAAACCGCTTTAATAATCAGTCCTGCCACTTTACGTTTAAAAATGCGTCCGAAAATGTATCAGAAAGTTTCGCGTTTGTTGAGGGGATTTTTCACTCACTTGAAAACACCCGCTCCGTAATATTAAACCAATGGGGAGGTTCGTTTCGAATTTCTCGTTTTAAATTTGAATATTTTTAAACGATTTTTTTTTTTTTTTTTTTTTTTTTTTTTTTTTTTTTTTTTTTGCATAGGATAGCTGAGCTCAATCTTTAATATGACTATTTTTTACTTTTTCGATTTTGGTTGCAAACTTTTTTTTAAAGGTATTTTCAGTTTCCAAACCGGTTTCGAAATTGAAAGTACCTTTTGAAAAAAAAAACCTGCAACCAAAATCAAAAAAGTAAAAAAAAAAGTCATATTAAAGATTGAGCTCAGCTCTCCTATGCAAAAAAAAAAAAAAAAAAAAAAAAAAAAAATCGTTTAAAAATATTCAAATTTAAACGAGAAATTCGAAAGTAACCTGCCCATACGATTAACATTACCGAACGTGTGTTTTCAAGTGAATGAAGAATTCCCTTAAGTTTGCGAGAGGTTCGGGCCCGGTATACTTATAAGTTTCTCATTTGCTTGTCGAATATATATGCTAATATGAAACACAGTAACTTTCGCTCATAAGAATCTTGTGTGTAATTATTATTTTTGATTCCTATAACTGAAGTATGGCATTGTTTTTATAAAAAAGGGTCATATTTATGTACATAACATTTACATAATCAGTACAATTAGATGTTCATGTCTGTTCATAATAATAACCTCTAACTAATTAACTTCAGATAAGAAAGTCTAAATAAAATTTAAAATATTTTATTAATTGTTTAAAATTTTTAAAATTACTTTCAAGGCAAGTGTTCAGAAGTAACATATTTTAGCTGAATCATCATTTGTATCGGTTCGGGTACCTTCACATCAATAATAATTTTTAATAAAAAATATCAGAAAATGAAAACCGAAAGTTGGCAGAAAATTCTAATAAAACTGGGGTAAGTGCAAAAATCTCAAATAATTTTAATGATTAAAAAAAGAGAGAAATAAACAAGACAGGGATCAGAATCCTCCTCAAAGAGTTTTTTTTTCCCTCCCGAGCTAAAATGGTATGTTCCCCCCAACCCTTGCAATCAACGAACCATGAAACATTCTAAGTAACTGAGGCAAAAAATGCCTGAACTTCATCAAGTAACAGAATTATAGAGTATCCAACTGAGTTGTTGTTTTGAACAGAAAATTTGGCTCTTTTTCTGGTATTTAAGCGAGCACTTAAAAAAAAAAAAAATTAAAATGGCTTTTTTTTTAATGGAAAAGAACTCTCTTTATTTTTATGATAAATATCAATATTAATTGCACTGACTTTTGCAGATAATTTATCGGGAAAAGTTTCCCGCTGTCTAAACTCATTGGAAAGAGAAAAAATAGTCTCATTTTAAAAATGTGAAAAGAAAAAGTTAATATCGAAGGAAACCCCCATTTTAACAATATTTTAAAGACAACTTAAAATATTCAGTGTGCATAGGCTGTAAATATTTACAGGGAAACAGTATTAGCGTAATTTCAAAACGAAATGTAATTCCAAAGAAAATGATATATTTTATTCTATGTGTTACATAATCATATAAATGATTAGTACTTTAACTATAGTTCTTATTGACACTTTCTGTTGCGAATATTTCAATTCGTTTAACAATTTTCATTGTCAACAGGGATTTGTCAAATTACTATGTTACGAAAAGGACGATTTTTGGTTAACCACATTTGTAAAAAGATTTGTGTATTTCGCATTATACATAACGAGATTTAGAATAATTCTGCTTTACAAAGAAAGCGATAATAATCACTACGTCAAAAATAGATTGGTAGTCAGTTACATATCTTTGAATTATTTTTTTAAGTGAAAATAAATGAATTATCAACAAAAATATTTCAATTTAAAAAAAATAGTTTTCATGCTAAATTCAACCAATCTTCAAACCTGTAAATATTTAATAAACAGCGAAATAACATTTCCTTCATTTTCCCTACACATATCCCATCCTTTTTCAAATTTTGTCCTAATTTCAGGCTGGGAAATTACGGTAAGCCTAACTTAACCCCTTCGCGACGAGAGTTATTTACAGAAATTTTAATCTTTTAGCACCGTATTTTTCAAAGCATTTTCTTTTCCTTGTAATTGAACCACAGAAATGTCCTGATTAAATAAGGCAAAGTTTACAATAATAATGGGGAATGATCACGCATTCGGAGCACTTTATATGCCACGTATATGTGACGCTCGTCCCGAAGTCGTTAAAGATCTTTCTACATTCCCACTACATGCAACATGCATGTAGTATATATGCAATATTAAGGGATCTTTTAAGCTTTGAGGGATTGGTGCATTCATTAAATTTGAATCCCCCTTCCCTTCTTCCTAAATCTGTAATATGGATACAGAACTTATCAAAGCTTTTATACTTGTTTCTTGTAAGATATTATTTAAATATTAGAATGTTTTTTTTTTTTATGATTGAGGCTTATACATTAACTGATAAAGCGTATGTTCATCATGACAGGAAATATGGCGCCAAATATTAAATTTTGCACATTCGCCCATCCTTTCAGATCATTTTTCTTAAAATTATATTTTTACTGAAAAATTTTCATGCTTGAGCATGTAATCATGTATCTCATATAAACCGTACTAAAAAAGTACCATAATTAATAGTTAACACATAACTTTTCTTTTCTATAATGCGGCCTAATTACTTTAAGTAATGTTTATTTAAATATACGTTGCATAACGTTTTATGTTTCTTCTTATATTTCATCTTTTTGCACTTTCTCTCGTTATATTCTTAATTAAGAGAAATATACAGGGTGTCCTAGAAAGGAATGACTTTAAAAAATTAATAACCAAAACTCTGAAACATATTAAAATTATTCTTGCAGGAGAGTCATGTGTGAAGGCAGTAAATTTTTAATACGTTTCCTAGTTTTACTTCGAAATATCAATAATAAAAGAAAATAAGTTAAAAACTGGTGTGAATGAATAAGAACAAAAAATCTTCTTAAAACACCATCAAAAATTTTTAAATGCGCTAGGCCTTTCGAAAGACCCGAGTCTTTTTTTGTCAGGCGCAAAGAAGACTTGCTTCTACTATGAAAGCAGAAACAAGACTGAAATGAGAGATAAGGAAAAGGAAACAAGCTGAAGAAACAGCCAATAGGAAATTAGAAATCAACAGCCAATAGGAAAGTAGAAGACAACAGCCAATCACAGAAGAATATAATCAAAACAAAAGAACACATTGTAGGAGGGACAAAAATTGGGAGGGGAAAAATAGATATTAATTAAATATGGGAACACATGAAAAATAATAATAATAAATAAATAAATAAATAAATAAATGAATAAAATATAAAAAACAGACTAATATTAATTAATACAAAAATAAATTAAATGGTAGTACTGAAAAGGTTTTTCTAAGCTGCAGAGAGCATTGTGGAATCAGATTGATCATTAACAATAACATCACGATTAATCAGACGGCTTAAGTATGGGTAATCCTTTATCTCCAAGTCTTTGTGATATTTATATGCATTATTTTGAGGAAAAATTATTAAATCTGGTTAATTTTAAATGTTGGATGCGTTATGTCGATGATACTTTTGTTTTAGTTGATAATCCTTTTGATATTTCTACCATTCTTCATACTGTCAATTCTATTACCCACATTTTCAGTTTACTTTTGAATTAGAAAATTGTAATAAACTTTCTTTCCTTGATGTTTTAGTTACCAAATGTGATTCTTCTTTCAAAACTTGTGTTTATAGAAAACATTTTCCTGTTTCTAACCCACCTCATGCTCTCTCAAATCATCCTGTCAACCAAAAAACCGGTGTTTTTTACACGTATGTAAATCGTGCTCTCAAAATTTGTTCCGATTCTGCATCCCTTAAGGAAGAACTTAGTTACTTAAAAACCGTTGCTGTCAAAAGAGGTTTTAATCCTTCTGTTATCAATAATGCTGTGAAGAAATTCAATAGACCATCTAATAAATCTACTCTTTCCAAATCTGTCAAAAGCAAACCTGATAATTTGGTTGTCCTCCCCTTTTATCCACCTTTATGTTTCAAATTAGCTAAAGTTTTACGACGTTTCAATTTTACCATTATCTTTAAACCTGTCAATAAATTCAAATTCCCCTCCACTAAATCTCCTGTTCCTGATCTTCCTAAATGGGGAATTTATAAAGTTCCTTGTAATGGTTGTGATTTATCTTATATTGGTCAAACTAAAAGAAATCTCGAAATCCGCTTAAAAGAACACTCTCGTTATGTAATCAATCAAGAATTTTCTAAATCTTCTATTGCCAAGCACTCTTGGGATTCCGGCCATAGTTTTAATTTTCAAAATGCTAAAATTATCTCTAATGCCAATAGTATCTCTGAATTGGACTTTCTTGAAAATCTTGCTATTTATCTTAATCGTGATGTTATTGTTAATGATAAATGTGATTCCACAATGCTCTCTGCAGCTTGGAAAAACCCTTTCAGTACTACCATTTAATTTATTTTCGTATTAATTAATATTAGTCTGTTTTTTATATTTTATTTATTTATTTATTTAGTATTATTATTATTTTTTTCATGTGTTCCCATATTTAATTAATGTGTATTTTTTTCCCTCCCAATTTTTGTCCTTCCTACTGTGTGTTCTTTTGTTTTGATTATACTCTTCTGTGATTGGCTGTTGTCTTCTACTTTCCTATTGGTTCTTGATTTCTAATTTCCTATTGGCTATTTCTTCAGCTTGTTTCCTTTCCCTTATCTCTCATTTCAGTCTTGTTTATGCTTTCATAGTAGAAGCACGTCTTCTTTGCGCCTGACGAAGAAAGACTCAGATCTTTCAAAAGGCCTATAAAGGCATTTAAAAATTTTTGATGGTGTTTTAAGAAGATTTTTTGTTCTTATATCAATAATAGCTGACGCTCCACTGTCTTAAACTGCAACGCGTGGCAAAACATTGCAATTTCAACTCCTTTTCTTATTGCTTTTCAATAGATAATCAGAATGAAAGTAAATGACTCACTTTTAAACGTGAGTTTGAGCGTTTTAACCCATTAAAGACGGAATTATTTTTTCTTATTAAAAGACAAATTTTATTTTGCACCAATTTTTTAGAAAAGCAATATTTATCTTATTTTATAGCAGAGTTTCTGTCCTTAAAGGAAATAATTTTTTTTTCTATATTACTGGTATTCAAACAGCAAAAGGGTTGACACACATGCTGTGACCATGGTAACGCTAGTCCTTAATGGGCTAACAGTTTGAGACAGTACAGTGCTATCTATCAGTGATATTTGGCCCTAAAATAGAGAAGCGAAGTAAATAAATTCCCAACTTTGCACATTAGTCTTCATCAATAACTGTCACTGTTTACTTGTTGTTGAATTTTAAAAACGTTCAGTCCATTTTAAGGCCCCCCCTGTATCTGAAAGTAACTGGTAATGAATTACTGATACAAATACTGATACAAATACTGATGAATTACTGATACTGATAGTTCAGTGATACAAATAGTACTTGTAGATGTAGAATTAATGAATTGCATTCTGACACTAAAGGGAAAATGCAACAGCTCACGAAGACGGATTTATTTAAATAATTGCTTGACTAAATAATATTTTAGAATAAAAAAAACTAGAAATAAATGTTCTTTATAATGAAACTTCCATTAGCAACTAAATCAGAAAGGAAACCCTAATGAGCCGTGCAGAATAATGGTGCTTATACTGCAAGACACGACTGAAAGGCATTTCAAAGAATGGAATCCAAGAATCACTTTAAGTAAATAAAAGAGGATGTATTAAGTGGTTGCTTACACTTTGATCGGTTCAAAATTTCGAAACAATATATTTTTTTTCTCTTAAAGTATCGTTTATGCACACGAAAATCATATTCTATTAGTTAGAAATTGATATCGAAGGTGAAAAGGTAACTTTGGAACTATATAGATGTTGAGCGCGTTACAGCGTGCTAAACAGTAACGAAAATTTTCAGCGTGCTTTTGTCAAAACCGCATTTTGAAAATCGGTGGTCATTTTACCTCCGCCAATATTCAATCAATCAATTCGGATCTTTTTGAAAACTAATCGTCACATATTTTTCTATTTAAATATGTTGGATCCCTCCCCCTCAGAATATGGATATCTATTTTTTCTGTGTTCTAAGTAGCGAAATGTCTGGTTGAAAAGTTGCACCGCAATTTTGAATTGATGCCATTTCACTAAAAATGCAGATATTTTGAAACAGTTACGTATTTCACCGGCTTTTGGACTATAAAAACCAATTTATTTTGATTTTTCTAGGTCAAGCCTACGATGATTTATTCGATTGATCTTCTTTTTTCACAACGCTTCTTCCCATCAGCTGTCAAGCTGCCATTTTTTAAAACATAAATTAAACAAAAATACAATTTTCTACTTTAATATATGTATAAATTAGAGTAATTTATTTTTTACAAGCGCTTTTCACATTTCTTAAAGAAAAAAAATTCCCCAAAAAGCATTAAATTTAGGGTATGAAAATGGTGTTACCCCTTAACTGAAATTCTTTTGCATCCGTTCATCGTGGATACTGCAGAATTTCTCACACAATCGGCTATCAAATTTAAGATTATATTAAAACTGTAGCTTTAATAGAATTTATTCTGTTGGATATATGAAATGTAAGATTACGATTTCCTACTACATAGTTTCAAGGAAAATAATATTAAAATCCAAATTTATTGTGAGAGCGAAACAATTTGTATTCGAGCTCCAAATATTTACGAATAAGCAATTAAGTCATGTCTAGGATCTTGTTAGAATTAGTACCTATGCTTGTTGCATTTTAAAACTGTACACTCCGTTTCATAAAGTTATGACCTCTAAATGTTTTTTTTTTTTTTTTTTTTTTTTTTTATATACAAAGAGATACAGTAGAGTTTCGATTATACAGGTTAATATGGACCAAGCTCACCTCGGATGAGCAAAAAACTCGGATAAACCGGATTTACACAAATCGTCACCAATAAGGAGATGAAATATAAATTTTCACTTAATTCCTTAATTTTTATGGCACTAGTAATATTTCTTTGATGTACATTTCCGATACTTTTAAGAAAAACGGGGAATGAAATTGTTTATTTGAAAAAGGCCCTTGATAGTTTTCTGTTTGTTGAATGTCAATTTTTCTGCAGTTTTTTTTTTTTTAAATTGCTGCGGCAGTATTACGCTACCAATTTCTAAGATTTTTTCTCATTACTAAAACTTACCGGTAAATTTTGTCTAATTCAATCGCCGAAATCTAACAATTGTCAAAGATTAAATATGGCAAAAAATTGTATTAAAGTTTAGAGGTAACAAAACCGTACAAATTGGCACCTATGTGATTCTATTAGTGTCATGAAAATTGCAGGTGTAGCCTCTTCTTAGTGATGGGCGATAACGAGATGTTTTTCTCGATTTTCTCGATTGTATGGGCATCTCGATATTTTTCGATTGTGTAAATTTTTTCTCGATGACTACAGTTTGAAAATTTCTTTTATAAATCATATATTATGTATTATATACGTCATACATTTATCAAGAATAGTCTGCGGGTGAACTGGAATGAGTCGATGTTAATAAAGACTAGGTGACTTCGACCGCTAGCGGGCCCCTCCTTCAATCGGGGCCCCTAATTTATACGTAATCTTGTAATATGAAATCACGAACAGGTTACCCGCTATATACGGCACTGATATATGATAGCAGGCGGGTGTGGTGTGCACGCACTACAAAATCTTGTAAAAAATATAATATCGAAACGAATGAACCTCGGACCAGATCTCTTGGGGGAGGGGTCAAAGCGAGCGGAGGGGCACAGCAGCTGCATAATATGATTAAGTCGTCACATGTCTTTAGGCCTTTCCAACCATATGTCACATGAGAAGTCTGGATCTGAATTTATAAAAATGCCCTCCCCGTGGGGAGCAAAGGGGGGAGGGGTGCGGGAGGTGGATAACATGAGTAAGTGGTCATAAGCCTTTCCAACAATATGTCACAAGAGGGGTCCCGGCTAAATTTAGAAAAACACCCCCGTGGGGGAAAATAGGGGGGGGGGGGCGGTCACCGGAGGTGCATTACACCAATAAGTAGTCACAGACCTTTCCAACGATATCTCACATGTGGGGTCTTGGCTAAATTTGGAAAAGTGTCCCCCGGGGGGGTGCAAAATGGGGGGATGGAGACCGGAGGAGCATAACATCAATAAGTAGTCACAGACCTCTCCAACGATATCTCACATGAGGGGTCTTGGCTAAATTTGAAAAAGTGTCCCCCGGTAGGGACAAATTGGGGGGAGACTGTCACCGGAGGTGCATAACATCAATAAATAGTCACAGACCTTTCCAACGATAACTCACATGAGGGGTCTTGGCTAAATTTGGAAAAGTGCCCCCGGGGGGCAAAGTGGTGGTGGGGACACCGTAGGTACATAACATCAATAAGTAGTCACAGACCTTTCCAACGATATCTCACACGAGGGGTCTTGACTAAATTTGAAAAAGTGTCCCCCGGAGGGGGGGCAAAGAGTGGGGGGGGACTGTCACCGGAAGTGCATAACATCAATAAGTAGTCACAGACCTTTTCAACGATATCTCACAAGAAGAGTATTGACTAAATTTGGAAAAGTGTCGTCCGGGGGGGCAAAGTGGGGGGGGCGGCCACCGGAAGTGCATAGCATCAATAAGTAGTCACAAACCTTTCCAACGATATGTCACATGAGGGGTTTTGGCTAAATTTGGAAAAGTGTCCTGAAATTTCATATATTATAAATAACATTTAGCGGAGGGCTCCATAAAAAAATCCGATCTAAAATGATAAAAACGGAAAAAACTACCCTGGCAGTGGGGGCCAAATTGGGGAGGAGAGGAAGAAAGTCTCATAATATGAAAGAGTCATCCGAGAGCTTATCGATGACATATCACATGACTGGTCCAAAAAAAGTTTGAAAATTGCTCCCCCTCCCTCCCCCCGTGAGCCCACTCTTTCGCCCCGGAATTCACACAGCCGCCACTTTAAAATTTTTATGTTCAATAAATAATATTTACCGGAAGACTGCATAAAAAACCCACATCTAAAGTGATATTTAAATTTATTATAGAAATCGGCTACGGTTTTAAAAATTTGTTCTCCCCTTCCCCATCCCCCTTTGGGCGAAGAAAGGTTCATAGTATGAAAGAGTGGTCAAAGGGCTTTTCGATTATATGCCACAGGAAGGGTTCGGTAAAATTTTTAAAATTGCACCCCACATGAGTCCACTCTCACGTCCTCCTTCCTCGAAATCACCCGACCCACCTTCCTCTTTGAAATTTTTATATTTAATAAATAATTTTTATCGGAGGGCTCCAGGTATGTGACATCTTGGTAGGGCTAAAATAAGAGAAACTTTGAAAATTAGGGCTTCATTTCACAGCTCATTGTCATGCCTCTTTCTCTATCTCGTCCCTTGGTACTCTCGATAAATTTTCTTACTTTTCTTCTCTGCCGAGGACGAGAGAAATCCTCGAAAAGCTTCTCATAGCGAAATGTTGAAAAGCGCGAGAAAAATCCTCGAAAGGCTTTTCGTTGGGAGATTTCGAAAAGAACGAGCGAAACCAGCGAGAGGATTCCCATCGGGAAAGGTTGAAAAGGGCGAGAGAAACTCTCGAGAGACTTCCCATCCCGAAAGGTTTAAAACCGCGAGAGAACCAACCATCGAGCAGCTTCCCATCTGGAAGCGTCGAAATGCTGGAAAAATCATCGAGATGAGATTTGCCGAAATGCGAGATGGAAATGAAGCTTTCAGAGTCAAACTTACCGCATTTCTAGTTTAAGTCATAATTTCTCAAAGGAGTCCATCTGCTTATCCAATCTCTTTTTAGCTCACATGCTATCTAAGCCTGAGAGCTAATGTACCCGTCGGTTCTGTGTGTATGCATGTACGTACTTTACGTACGTATGTATGTACGTACGTAACACGATAACTCACGTACGTAACGCGATAACTCAACAACGCGATTTGCTTCAATTTTTTTTATGTTCATTCTGATAAGGCATTCCGCTGATTAGTTTTGACGGTTCATTGGTTAAGGATAAAGGGAGAGAAGGGGGGCTGGTCCCCCCCCCCCTCCTTAATTTAGATAAACAGGTTTTTCATGCAGAATTATTCGATTTGCTCCAAATTTCGTATACCGGTTTATTATATTAAGGAGCTTCCCTGATTAAACTTGGAGGTTCATTAGTTAAGTATGAAGGGGGGAAAGGGGGTAGACCCCCTCCTTAATTTAGATAAATGGGTTTTTCATGCAGAATTATTCGATTTGCTCCAAATTTGGTATACCGGTTCATTATGTTAAGAAGTTGCCTTGATTAGATTTGGAGGTTTACGGGTTAAGTATAAAATGGGAGAAGAAGGCTGGACACCCCCCCCCCCCCCTTAATTTAGATAAATGGGCTTTTCATGCAGAATTATTCGATTTGCTCCAAATTTGGTGTACCGGTTTATTATGTTAAGAAGTTGCCTTGATTAGATTTGGAGGTTTACGGGTTAAGTATAAAGGGGGAGAAGGGGGCTGGTCCCCCCTTAATTTAGATAAATGGGCTTTTCATGCAGAATTATTCGATTTGCTCCAAATTTGGTATACCGGTTCATTATGTTAAGGAGCTTCCCTGATTAAACTTGGAGGTCCATTAGTTAAGTATAACGGGGGGAAAGGGGGGTAGACCCCCTTCTTATTGTAGATAAATGGGTTTTTCATGCAGAATTATTCGATTTGCTCCAAATTTGGGATACCGGTTTATTATGTTAAGAAGCTGCTTTGATTAGATTTGGAGGTTTATGGGTTAAGTATCAAGTGGAGGGGCTAGTCTCCCCCTTAATTTAGATAAAAGCGTTTTTCATGCAGAATTATTCGATTTGCTTCAAATTTAATATACCGATTTATTCCGATATGGCGCTTCCTTCATAAGATTTGGAGGTTCATTGGTTAAGTATACAAGGGCGCAAAGGGGGCAAGTCCCCTCCCCTTAATTTAGATAAATGGATTTTCATGGAGAATAATTCAATTTACTTTAATTTTTTTTTCTATGTTCGTTCTGATAAGGAGCTTTCCTGATTAGATTTGGAGGTTCATTAGTTAAGTATAAAAGTGTTAAAGGGGTTAGACCACCCTTAATTTAGCGATATGTTTCTTTTTTTCATGCAGAATTATCTGATTTGCTTCAAATTTGATATACTGATTTATTATAGTTAAGGAGTTTCCCTGATTTGATTTGGAGGTTCATTGGTTAAGTATAAAAGGGGCAAACGGGGGATATTTCCCTTCATTTATTTTTTGAGGGACATTATTCTTTGAAATAAGAGTATAATATACAATTAGTGTGAATAAGCTGTGAGCCCAATGCCATCAGTTTAACTGGCACTTATCTTTTTATTGCTATTAGCCGATGTGGGTTATGAAGCATAGTGGTTTATGTATTCAGTTCTGTATAGTCCTAGTTTCAAACTTTACTGTTAAATTTAGTGTCATTTTGCTCCAAATTTTCAATGTTTCTCTTATTTTAGCTCTGCCTAGCTGCCCCATACCTGGAGACTCAGATAAATACTATTTATTAAATATAAAAAGTTCAAAGAGGAAGGTGAGTGAATTCTGGGGGGCGCGAGAGTGAACAAAGGGGGGGGCGGGTAATTTTCAAACTTTTACCAAATCTCTCCTTGACATATCATCGGAAAGTCCTTTCACCACTCTTTCATATTATGAACCTTTCTCCTCCCAGAGTTGTGGAAGGCGGCGGGGGTGGGGGAGCGGTGCCGGGGTGAATTTTTTTTTTAATTTGAGAGATTTCTACAATAAATATCATTAAATGAGGTTTTTTAATGGAGCTCTCCGATAAATATTATTTATTAAATATAAAATTTTAAAAGTGGGGCTGCGTGATTTCCGGGTATATTCTGGGATAAAAGAGGGAACCCACGTGGGAGGGGTAAATTTCAAACTTTTTTTGGACCAGTCATTTGATATATCATCGGAAAGTTTTCGGTTATCATCGGAAAGTTACTCTTTCATATTATGAACCTTTCTTCTTCCCTCCCTAGTTTGGCGCCCCGAGAGAGGCACTTTTCGAACTTTTTTGAAATCGTAGCGTTTTTAAACATTTTAGATCGGATTTTTTTACGGAGCCCTCCGATAAATAATTTTTAATATATGAAAATTTCAAAGAGAATGATGGGCAGGGTATATTTCGGGGGGCACGATAATTGGAATCCTGGGAGTTGGGACTCTTTTCTATCTTTTGCTGACACCCCTCATGTGATATATTATTGGAAAGCTCTGTGACTACTATTTCATTTTATATATCGCCCGCGCCCCTCCCCTTACTTTGCCCCTGCGCGGAGGCACTTTTCTAAATTTAGCCGACACCCCTCATGTGACATATCGTTGGAAAGTCCTGTGACCACTTATTCATATTATGCACTTTCCTTGCCCCTGCCCCTACTTTGCTCCCCGCGGGGGGTTCGTTTAATGTATTCCAGTCGAAGTCTTTCTAAAAATGGGGAAATTAAAGATCCAATCTCAAATGACGTAGAAAAATCAATAAAAAATTTTGATCCCTTTTATCATCCTTTAGTTCATGTTTTTACCACTAGGGGTGCTTTTGATTCTTATTTCTTTGGCCATTTTGGTGCTAATTGCCGAAAAATTCTAATTTTTGATTCTTAAACTCCCCTTACCGCTTCATAGCTACTCGCGTTTTTTCAGCTTTTTTCAACCAGGGGCCACCCTTACAAGACTTTTCCAGTCTTATGGCTCCTTTATAGCCTCCCTTTGGTTTGTTGTTTTTTTATTCCATCTGTTTTCAGTTACCCTATTTTTAATAAAATCTGCCTTATATATATGTAAAAACAATGATTTCAATAATCGATTCTAGAACATCTCCTTTGTAGATTCTCGAAAATAATCGATGACTGTATCGATTGTGTATTTTACGATAACGATTTTTTTCGATTGGTAAATTTTCGAGAATCGCCCATCACTAAGCCCTATCACTACTATGAAATTGTCGGCCAGAATAATAGCTAAGTTTTCCAATAACTGTTTTTAGCTTTTCTCGTTATAATCGATTGTAAAACATCTCGATTGTAGATTCTAGGAATTAATCGATGGCTGTATCGATTGTGATTTTTTACGATGACGATTTTTCTCGATTGTCGAATTCTCGAGAATCGCCCATCAATACCTCTTCTTTCTGCTCAAAGTATTAAATAGTTTTTTTAACTCGAACCTTTGGAATGGATCATTTTCTTCTGATGGACTGATGGCTTCCATTATTGTGAAACAGCCATGATAAATGAAGAGTTAGGTAAAGATGAAAGAGCAGCCGTAAAAAGTTAAAACTCTGATTTTTTGGTCAGAATGGAAAAAAAATGGCCATATATATATATTTTTTATCTTCACCGAAATCTAACATTTGTCAAAGATTAAATATTTATAATGGCTGTTTCATAATAATGGAATCCATCAGTCCATCAGAAGAAAATAACTCGGTTAAAGCGGAAACTCGGTTAAGCGGTACTCGGATAATCGGGACTTTACTGTAACGAGCTTTTAGCTTGCGTAGAAACTTTATTATAAGAGTTAAAACATTTTACAAAGAAATGATAATGATACTTCATATTAAAAGAATTACAATTCAATAAAAATTCAAACTTACTTAAAACAAGATGGAAATTACACGTCAAACGCGACAAATGAGGTGCGTGCGTACTATAGCTAGTTTCATAAATATTTTTTGCACTGCATATTGTACTGAATATATATTTTAGTGCACTTCAATAAGTGCATAGCAATTTCATTCTGTTTGAAAGGCTGTAACATCATTAAAATGCACGTGAAATAATTTTTTTCCATTGGTCGTAATGTAACAGAAAACTTTTGACTGTCCTTGTAATTAAACTATACATCCGATTTTCATAAAATTTGAAATGACTTGACAAAATATTACAACAATTATATATTTAAAATTTCAGCTCATTCGGTTTGGTAGTTTTTGCTCTGTTATATGCGGACGGGCAGATAGACGGACAGACAGACGGACGGACGGACTCAACGACGACTATAGGTGCTACGTATTTATATAATTACGTACGCACCTAAAAAAGTTTCATAATGACATAATTACTTAGCAATATAACTATAAAATACCATTAAAATCTCATAAAACCGACAGATGTCATTGCAGCTAATTTTGTTTCAGCTATGTAAATCAGGTTACATTCATAAAGTAGAGTTTTATCTTCCGTGCGATCTTTTTGTACATTTAACATGGTGGCTCAACGAAATGATTTAAATTCAGATGAAAAAGGCAAGTACATTGTTTGCAAGATTTTCAGCCTTTAGCGAGGGTAAAAGCTGAAAGGATTGGATGATCTCATGCAGTTATTTGAGATTTTTTTAAGCTGGGTAGGTTATATCATGTGAAAAAGTCCCCAGGTAGATCTCATTTCAAGACAGAAAGCATTGGCATATATTTCGCAACACAGAAGTTTTACAATTGTCAAGTTAATAAGATTTATTTGTTTTGCTAACAGCCATATATCGAACAATTAGAGGTTCTGGAAGTTCGAAATACTTAAGGAAAAGAATATTTAAAAGTAAAGCTAAGAATGACAAAGAGACACTAATTTCAAAGGTTGCGAAACCAACAGCACACGTCTTGGTAGTCTGAAGAAGTTATATTCTCTGAAAAGATATTCATTTTGGACAGTCCTGATAGACGGAGTCATTATTGGCATGACCTACTAGTCCATGTAAATGTACCAAAAAAAGGGCGTTACCTTGAAAAAGGTCGGGTAGAAGATTTTTTTGTCTGACGTGTTTATAATGAGGCCGGCATGGAAAAAACAAGTTTTTCAACAAAATTTCTTAAAGGAGAATTTTCTGTGGCCAAAAACAACAAAATTTTGGGACTTTTCTTGATTTTTTAAAAATATCTCGAGACCCGTTGCCGTAGCGTATTATTTGTCAGTTACAATCTTAAAGAAGACAAAATTCTCGACAACTTTGATATTTACAACTTTTTTATACGCTAATTAACAAGCGCAGTATGCCATTTCAAAAAATAGACAATTTTTTCATTTTTCTTAAAAACCGTGAAAAACGTAATTCTGCCCCGATTATTCAAATTTTTCCCACGAATTTAACCGTATATATCAACTTCTATATATATTGGTAGTAGTAAATTATATGTTACAGGGTCTAAACTAGCCTTTTTTTGCACCCGCGGCAAAAATGGATTTTGGCGTCCCCCCCCCCCCCCTCTTAAAAAAATTTACCAGGAGAATTTTACTAAGTCTAATAGCCGGATTTTGAAAATTTTAAGTATGTAATCATTAAATAAGTAATACTGTATTACGTAATCACCTTTGTCAAATATTGATTCATTAAAACCTTGAAAACCGAACTGAAAGGAACCGAAATATATTACGTTTAAACAGGTTTCCATATTAGCAGGTATAATTGTTGATATTCTTTCTCTTGAAAATATATAATTTTTTCTTTAAATACAGGATTCCGCATACTAAATTAGTCACACGAAAACATTCGCATGGTAATATTAAACCTATAGGAGCGTTCTTGACAAATATCTCGCTTGCATTTTATTACTTCAAAATAATTTTTTTTTATGGGATGCCTGAGATCAATATCTAGTGTTGTACTTTTGTTACTTTTTCGGGTTTGGTTGCATTTTTTTTTAATATTCGCACACTTTAATTTTATAAAAACTGTTTGGAACCTGTTCTGAAATTTAAAGTATTCTCATTAAAAAAATGCGACCAAATTCGAAAAATTACAAAAGCACAACGTTAGATATCGACCTCAGGTATCATCTAAAATAAAATAAAATAAAATAAAATAAAATAAACGTAAAAATTCAAGCAATAATACTGAAAAGAATGCTCCCATAGATTTAACATTAGCGTGCAAATATTTTCGCGTGAGACTACACTAGTCATGCAAAGAAACTGGAACGTTAATGTTAAACCTACAGGAGCGTTCTTTTTACAATTTCTCACTTTTAATAGTTTTAAATGATTTTTTTGGCTTAGAAATGCTGACCTTAAATTATAACCGGATTAGTGTTTATTTTTTCGATTTTGGTTAGTTTTTTTTTTTAAATTAGATTTTTGTTAGTTTTCCGGGTGTGAGACCATTTTTTATCCATTTTTTTACTTTTCATATTTTTTCATTATTTGGTATTAATCGACAAATGAAATCTTCATTTGCAGTAAAGCATGTACAGTCGTGGAAAAAAGAAAGTAAACACCCCCTACTAACTCCTCAACAAATTATCGTAGACGAAAGTTACTAGTACCGAACGATTGGAAATAATGTCTACTTTTAAACGATATATATAAAATTTGCTTAGGGAACCATCTACATATTAAAACGAATCCAAACTTCATTTTTTCCCTAGTGCAATACCCAATTTTAACGAGATCTTCGGTTCAAACTATGCTTAGACACAAAATTTCAAGTCATTTGAATGATAAGTTTTTGAATTATAAACATTCAAAATTTAGTGCTTCTAATGTTAAATTATATTTTCATATTTTTATTTATATCTCCTGAAATTATGCTTCTAATGTGCCAATTTTTTGTGTAGCAATAATACTGATATACCCAAACATAAATACGTTGAATTTGCAATTTTTACAATTGTATGATATGAAATATGAATTTTGAAATTAATATTCGAAAAAATTATGAATTGCAACCTACAGTTTTTTTGATGGATTTAGATTTATTAAGTCCTTCTTTATGGAAATCCAAAATATCACATTTTTCTTCCAAGTAGTTTTCAAATTATGCTTAAAAAACGGCAAAATGACGGTTTAAGGGGCCGTCTATGATTGAAGTGAGCAGATATTTTGAAATTTCTTCTGCTGTCCTGTAATCTAGTAGGCTTCATTGACTGCTTAAGTTGCCTTGATCAAGAAGGAGGCTCTTTCGGTTAACAATCGAGTACCGAACTTCAATTTGGATACAGCCCTTAAAATACGCTGGTTATAAAATAATTAATTTCTCGTAAAATTATCGTGCGAATTGCATAAAAATTTGTTTTTAGGCTAATTGAAGGGTGTAGCGTTCATTTCTACTGTCAGAATTATGTACTGCTATTGAAAAAAACAAAGTTATGGCTCGTTTTAATAAGTAGATGGCCCCCTAAGCAAAATTTATATGCATCCTTTAAAAATAGACTTTATTAGCACCAGCTTAATTAGTACCAGCAACATTCTTCTACGATAATTTGTTGAGGAGTTAGTAGGGGGTGTTTACTTTTTTTTTTCCACGACTGTACATGCCAAAGGATAGGAATAAAGGGCTCTTCGATTTGAAAAAAAATTGTTGCTGAATCGCTGGTGAAAATGTTGTTATTTTTTCTCCAGATGACAATGAAAATGCAGATGACACTATGGAAATACTACACTGTAAAAAAACCACTGTAAATTTGCCAGAACAAACTCGATCACAGTGAATGAGCTGTATTTTTCTTTGGTTTCCTGACTATTAACATAGAAAATACAGTAGTTGCGTAAAATTAACAGCACAATGTGCTGGCAATTTGGACGCATCATTTTACAGCACAAACTGCTGACGTCCAAATTGCCAGCACATTGTGCTGTTAATTTTACGCAACTACTGTATTTTCCATGTTAATATAGTCAGGAAATCAAAGAAAGATACAGCACATTCACTGTGATCGAGTTTGTGCGCGAGATGAACAGTACTTTGTACTGTAAAAATGTCGTTTTACTTTAGAGTGTAGAGAAAATGCAGGAAAATGCTGATGAATGGGAAGTATTAGGCTTTATACCTCTAGATGAACATGATCGAGATATCTCTTTTATTCAGGATAAGGATATTCCTTTGAAACCGTATGCTAATAATCCTACAACAGTGCCATCCAAGAGAAAAAAATATTGTTAAATAGCCTGTAGAAATTATTATTATTAAAATACATTCTTCATTTAGCTCATGCAGTCATACGGCGTACCTTATTTTATGGTGTAGGGAAAGTGGAGTTGAATGAGACTGGGATCAATGCGAAAACAAAAATGTTTATATGATCTACAATCATAAATAAATTGGTATTTCATTTGATAAATGGTATCACTGAGATCATTAAACAGATATAATTTCAAAAGAGTACATATTACAGAAGATTAGAATAGTCCACAATATATATTTTTCAAAAACCAAAGTAAGTTTTTCTGTTTGAGCTTTAATTAAAACTAATATTTTAAGTATTTTTATGAAAATAGTGATCTCAAATATTTTATTGACAGAATTTTTAAATCTCACAAGAGATAAATACATAACATTAGTGAAATAATCTGTTGGCATTTTTACTATAGCTATTTTATAAGATTAAAGTATTTCGCACATAAAAGATATTTATTTTTTGAGTCCCACCTTTAAAATGGAACTACAATCCAATGCTCGCTATTTTTAAAACAGTAAAACATTAAAACATATGTTAACAGTATTGGCAAATAAAATATGTCATTGTAGTGTGGAATAATTTTTTTTTTTTTTCAAATTTTCATACCTATCCCATAGATCCCCGGGAAAATATGTATGCATTATAAAAAATGTAAAAAATATAAAATTATTAAAATTAAACAAGAATTCTTTTTTAATTGAAACTATCATGACACTAAGTTTTTAAATATTGAAGTATTCTTTTAAACAATGTCTTGAAATTAACATTGTATACGCTTAAAATCACTGTCTAAATATGAAAATAGTCTTATTCCTTTACACTCTGCCCTACTTGTAAAATTATATAAATTTATTGAATACACTGTAAACTGAAATGTCTTAAATTCAGACATTTAAGTGTCTGAAACGGAGTGTTCAATTTTCAAACGTTTTAAAGTGTCTTAATTTTTAAGACACTTGTATGCGTCTGAATTTCAAACACTTCAAATGTCTGAATTGCATCCATGTTTGACCACTTCGACAAACATTTTTTTCACCTTTTTTTTCTTTCGTAAAAATTATACGGTGTAAAAAAAATAAATATATATATATATATCCCTAAAAATATGGAAACTGTAGCCCCTCGAGACTCCAGTATAATTTACATATTTTAATTGAAATTTTCTGATGCAAATTCCAGAAAAAAATCCATTTATTTTGCATATTTCTGTATTTAAAAATTTCCATTTAAAAGATAAAATATAATTTTTCAAGAACTAATCTCCATATCTTATATAGAACCACTAACCAAAGGCCATCTGAATTATATAGTATTCATTCCAAACCACAGTAAACTTTAACACTGACCACAGGTGGGATTAGATCCAGAGTCCTCTGCGTAGGAGAAGAGTGCGCTAACCATTCGGCTACGATTTCGTCCGCAGACTTTTCAAAATAATGTTATTCATCAAGCACAAGCAATGTTTTTAAGGAGACCGGGAAAATTGGGAGGAGTGAAAAGTTCACTTTTTGAAAGAGTGACAGGCATTTTTACTCTTTTTGGAGTGAGTTTTATAAAAATACACTCCTTAAAGAGTGGAGTTTTCCACTCTCTAGAAAGGAGTGAAATGTCTCACTCCTGAAAGTGTGACTTACGTATGCATTGCTTATTAACCAAGCAGAACAGCAAGCCGACGACACCCTTAAAAGATAAGAAAAATGATCACTTTTTTTCCGCCATTTTAAGATTAACAGATTAGGATATCATTAAAATTATTCTTTATGGAATACATAAAATAAAGGTAAGTCTTATTTAATTTTAAGCATTTATCCGTGTAGATATGTGGAATGTTAATATTATGAGCTAAATAGTTGTATGTTGTATAGAAAAAGATTGGTCGTCGAGTATTCAAAAGTGATTGTGAGATTTCTTCATGTAGCGGTCTGAAATGTAATTGTTTTAAGGAGACCGGGAAAGCCGTATCTCCGCCATGTTAAATTCACCAATTTTATGTACCTTTTTCTCAGAAATGGTGAAAGATAAGAGGTCTAGATTTTTTAGAGTAGTTTGAATAACATGCTTTACGTATTTTAACAGACCATTTTCGTTCGAAAGTGATTGTGAGATTTCTTCATGTAGCGGTCTGAAATGTAATTGTTTTAAGGAGACCGGGAAAGCCGTATCTCCGCCATGTTAAATTCACCAACTTTATGTACCTTTTTCTCAGAAATTGTGAAAGATAGAGATCTAGATTTTTTAGAGTAGACAGAATAACATACTTTACGTATTTTAACAGACCATTTTCGTTCTATGTGAAACTCAAAATTAATTATTAATTATTTATTGAAAATCAATTTTAAATTAGCATTTTTGGTAAGATTTCACTGCCTAAAATAAATAATTTTCAACAAATCATTAAATCCCAGAGTTAAAGTATACAATATAACATAACACAAGTATTAAAAAAAAATCTGAGTTCTTAAGTTTAATAGATATTGAAAAAAAGAAACATAAACATGAAAAATCCAAGTTTTGAGAAAAAGTCGTGAAATATGAAATGATGAATAATAAATGAATAATTTCAACACTTATTTTTTCATATATAAATATGTGTGACACATCGTTGGATATTTAATGAAATAAAAAAGTAAAAATCGATTTTTTGGTTGAATTTTGCTTTCCCGGTCCCCTTCAGTAGCAGTAAGTTTTTTTCCAATTTAGTATCATTCTGAACAGTTTATACACAGTGCTGTAGTCGTAAAAAAAAAAAAACAACACAGGGTACACGTATGGCAGAGGGTATACGCCAGTGTTTCCCAACGTGGGGCGTACGCCCCACAGGGGGGCAATATGGCTTTTCAGGGGGGCAATTTCAGATTTCTTATTAACAAATTTTCTGTCATTTTTTTCTAATGAAAGTAGTGTCTTAGTCTAAAAATAGAAATAATAGATGAAAAAATTTAAAAATAACTGAATAAAAATTAATTTCCGAAACGATCCCATTTAAAAGTTCAAAAATACACTGACACCGAAATAATTATATGGATTATCTTCTATAATTTGAAACCTTTTATATAATAAAGAATCATTTAATTTCTCTGGTTTTAATACTATTTTAGTAAATTACACCTCTTTTTTTTCTATTTATTTTTAAAAAAACTTGTACATCTATGTTGTGACGATTTGGACGCCACAACACACAGGGTCACGCGACAGTAAAATGATTAGTACAATAGAAACAGTTATCCCGATCTGCGTTGTGAAAAGATCTAATGGGATAATGTCATTTAATAAATTAGTATGGAAGAAAACTTTGGAATAAAATTAATTTTGGCAATAACTCAAGGACGACTTATTTAACGTTGAAATGGAGATATCGAACTTGTAGGTTGCATAGAGAAACATCCAATTCTAATAATTCCAAAATATTAGATACCATAAATTACGAGTATCATCTAAAAGGGAACAAGGAAAGAATTCAAGGAAAGACTTACAAGTATGCACACATAAACAAACTTTATTTTCATTTATATAAAATTCATAACTCAAATATGACCTTTTATATCATAATAACTTTTTCAAATTATCTACTATTTTATCAGAATATAACATAGTTCCATTCTCATTAGAACAGCAAAAGCTTTCATCAAAATTATACTTTGTTACTTATTCCTTTTTTTTTATCAATTTATGTTATCTTATACTTGCCCCTTTTTGTTCACAGCACGATCCGATGATGAGGCTTTTGCCAAAATTTTAATCAAAATTTTATTTATGAAAAATAGCATTCCCGTTATCATTAAAATCTTTATCATAAACAATCATAATATTCAATGACATAAGATTATGTACTTTAGTGGAAATTTAGAAAATTAGTTGCTTAATATTAAATGTACACATCATAAGAAAACATGAAAACAATAGCCACGAATATATTGAAATAAATATAAGGAGTTTCTCACCCAAACAGACTTCGATCTTTTCTGTAATCATCCAAATCATACAGTTCACTCATAGTTCATGGAATCCTAAACACAAGTAAGTTCATCGGGGCATAAAGTTCCTTTTTTATATATATATGTATAGTTCATGGGGATCTTTCACAAACCAATTTCACTTTCTTTCGGCGCTCTGTGACGCGTGAAAATTCGAGCTCCATCTCCACAATGTACACTTTCATAGGCGAAATCTGCTGATATGTCATATCTTCGTTGCATTCGCATCTCATCACTAACCACTGTACATCTCCAAATCAGGTGAATACTTCTGTAAGATTCTGCATCAGTTAATTTCCTGGACAAAGACTTGTCTGCTCTCAGCGATCTTTGTCAATAGATCATGACAAGGGCAGGTCAACTCTCAGCATTAATTTTCATCATTATTTCCTTTTTTTCTGCATCAATCATTTTTTTGTGACAAAGATTTGTCTGCTTTCAGCATTCATTTCAATCGCTAAATTTTGTATTGTCCTTAAAATTTGCTGCGAAAGAACTTGGTGTAAAATTTTGAAGTATCAAGTCACATCTTAACAAAAATTATAGAACCTCTTGAGGACGAGACACAAGACTTAATCCTCTTTTTTTCTTCCTTCTTCCCAGATCCAATTTTTTTTTGGGGAGGGCTAAATTAACCCAGAGCTTTCGTTCTGATTGGAGGCTACTCCTGGTCCCTTATTGGTACTCTAGACATGCCTATCTATGGGCGTGCCAATTTATTTTTCACTGCATAGCATTAACTTAATTTTTTGCCCCTTGCGCCAGGTTTCTCATGGGAATCACCACCCACGTTGAGTGTTGTAAAACCATCTTAATTGATAGAAAATTTATGGTTTCAACATCGTAAATTTTCTATTCTTTCGCTATACATTTACTGTCCATGTCTGGCGTCAGCAATGTTCTCTTTATCTATAATTTCCTATTTTCTGTCTGGTCTTATTTGGGGAGTTTTATTTTATTACACTGTTTTTGCACATATAAATATTTACAATTCGAAATGTTTTATTTTCAATATTAATACAAAATAAATTCACAATTCATATTCCTTATTTTTTTCTAAACATACCAATA
This sequence comes from Maratus speciosus, assembly GCA_963932465.1. NCBI lineage: Eukaryota > Metazoa > Arthropoda > Arachnida > Araneae > Salticidae > Maratus > Maratus speciosus. The sequence continues at coordinate 234,797,370 of OZ010791.1, read as the reverse complement.
CCAAACAACATATATATTTTTATTTTTTTCTACGCATTATATACTTATTCATTTTAATATACTTTAATTTTGGAGTATTTTTTATGTTATTTTAATTTATTGTATAAATTAATTACTAAAGAATTATTTTCCGAGAATTCAATTATTTTTAAATGTTATTGGATCGTGCGAAAATTATTTAATTAGTTAAATTAATAACAAGCCTTGTTGTGTAGATTTCTACACTACAATCTATTCATAGTGTAATATGCCCCACGAGGGAAATTTTACTAGGAAATTTTGTAGAGTATATCTAAAATTGACTATTTGGGCATGTTTAATCTAAAAAATGTTTTGAATGATAAAAATGAGGTGCTACATTTATGAAATTAATAGAACCCCGTGTGCATCACGGAAGGAAAGTGTTGAAAGTAAACTTCTTATGGCTCTTCTGCAGACCACATACAGAATATAAAATTCATGACATATGCATTTTAAAATTTTAAATTGGAGAAAACATGGGGCCCAAATAATAATAATGGGAAAAAAATCCGCTATCAAAGAAGTATGTTATGGGAGGAAAGGTAAGTAGTAACTTAAACTGGATAAAAGTGTGAACCCGGAAATGCTACTTGTGAATTATGTTATCCATACAGTCTTGGCGATAAACAAATATCACTTATTCTTAATGAAGTACTAAAATCCATTATAAAATGTATCAATTCTATCGGATGTTATACAAAATATGAAAATGTTTTCAAGAAATTTTGCGAAAATAAAAATGTAGACTGTTTATCAGTTTTAAAATTTGAGGTAAGTTGCCAAAAAACAATAAAACGATGTAAATGCGAAGATCCATGGCATCACTGCATTCATGGAGTTAGATTAAAAGCATATTTGTAATTAAAAAAAAATATGATTTTGATAAATTAAAGAATGTGAAATCACTTATGATGGAGTTAATGCTATTTTCGGATCCATCTGGGAAAATGGAAGTTTATTTTTTATGTGACAATATTTATATAATATAGAAGGGAGGGGGGGGGGCATCATGATTTTAGAGATGCCTAGGTGGGGCACGGCCAAAAAAAGGTTGGGAACCACTGGCATACGCTAAAGTCATTAACGTCATGTATCGAGTTTTCGCTGTAGTTTTATTTCCAGATAGATTACTTTGACTACACGAGATGGCGCCACTATTCTTTTTCAAAAATTGAAGGTTTAATTTCCACTTCAAACTGGAAATGCATAAATTTTAATTCATTTTTGTTCTTAAATCATGAAATTGGCAGATGATGTTATTCAGAAAATATGTGATCGAAATAAGTTTTCTATTTTTTGATGAATAAATTACCTATCGAATTATAAGCGATCCTCTTTAAACAGGTTTCTATAACAGTAGGTAACGCAAGTATAATGCAATCAAACTTTTTAAGAAGGAATCGGATGAGACTGGGCAAAATTTCGCTTTCAGCATGGTTATATCGTATATTTTTAAACGTACTACTAAAAATTATTTGCTAACTGTAACTCAATAAACAGTAAATAATACTGAAGTAAACCTCTGTATAACGGAAATTTGGCTGAAATGAAAAAAATCATGATTTCTTGGAAATAACACACTGGTATGAATATAAATAAATAAATCCTGTCTAATATAGGTGATTTTTGAAAAGGGGATTGAATTATATGGGTTTGCCCTAGAAAGGTTATATTTTATCTTTTAAATGGAACTTTTTAAATACAGAAATATGCAAAAAAAAATGGAAAATTTTCTGGAATGTACGGAAAAAAAATTACATTAAAATAAATAACGTATATGGGTGTCTGAATAGACAGTACAATTTCCATATTTTAACGGATACTTTTTACAGTGTATAAAGCTTACAAAAAAGTGAAAAAAACGGCTGCCTATTGCTGAACAGGCAGGTTGATCAAAGATGGATGCGATTCAGACGTTTAAACTGTCTTAAATTCAGACGGATACACGTGTCTTAAAAATTAAGACACTTTAAAACGTCTGAAAATTGAACACTCCATTTTCAGACACTTAACTGTCTGAATTTCAGACATTTCAGTTTACAGTGTTTATACCATGATCATAGTAAGACACTTAAGTGTCTTAATTTCAGACACCTATGATGTCTGAAATTACATATTCAGACACTTAAGTGTCTGAATTACTTTTTCAGTCACATATGTGTCTGAATTTAAGACGCCTTTATTTGCAGTGTATAAAATGTCTGTTGAGATGAAAATAAAGACGTGGGTGTGCAAATAATAGATAATTTACTGCTACCAATTTTTAGAAGTCAACATACACGATTAAATCCTTGGGGAACATTTAAATAATCGGGGCAAAACGACGTTTTTCATGATTTTTAAGAAAATTGAAAAAATTGTCTTGTTTTAGAAATGGCGTATTGCGCTTGCTATTGAGTGTATAAAAAAGTTGTAGAAAATTTCACCTTCTTTAAGACTGCAACTGGCAAATATTATGCTACGGCAACGGTTCTCGAGATATTAAAAATAATAATAAAAGTCCCAAAATTTTGTCGTTTTTTGGCCACAGAAAATTCTCCCTTAAGAAATTTTGTTGTAAAACTTGGTTTTTCCATGCTGGCCTCAGTATAGACAAATAATAATAAAACAATCTTCTACCCGATTATTTTGCAAGGTAAAATGCACATTTCCCCTGTACTATACGGAAAGAGTCTGAATGTCCTCCCCCCCTCCCATCCAAAAAAGAAAAAAAAAGCGGCGGCTGTTTTTTGACGGTGTAGGCAAGCTTTGGATCTAACGGAAAAATAACCATAACATTTTCAAGATAACGGATGGATGCTATAGACTATTGCGACATCTTGGAAGAGATCTTATTGAGCTTTGCAGAAATTCTAGATGTTATATTGGATATTTCCAAAATACACTAATTTTATGATCTACTTATAGATCATGGGATTCGTGTAATGGATTGGCCGTCAGTTTCACTGATTTAAATCTCATAGAGAATGTTTGGTGTTTATTAGTTTGAGCACTTTAAACCAATGAACGACAATACTCAAGAGTGGTGCCATTAAGGTATTTTATATTTTGTACATGGGATTCTTAAAAATGTATTCACTCACTGCCAAATTGCATTTTTGCTGTTATTACAAATTATGTTAGGTATACAAAGTAATTAAAGGAAAGTGGTTACATAATTAAGAAACAGTAAATTTTGTATAAAACGTTCAAGTAATATTTTATTACGTTCTGATATTTTATACTTTGATTAGACAACTGCCCACTTTTTGAAAGAAAATGTATAATTTATAGCAAATAGCTTTTGAAATGTTTATATTCTTAAAAAAAAGAGAAAAAGAACAATAACTATGGCGGTCATATCATTACGAAACTCAGGAGCTCTAATGCAAACAAATATTTAAAATATTTATACGACTTAAAAAATAAATACAGTAGAACCCCGGTGATCCGAAATAATGGCTAATCCGAACCGATTTTATTTTCGAAAATTATACTTGAACAGATAAAAAAAAACAAAACAAAAAAAAAAAACACAAAACTCAATAATGTAAAAGTGGAACATTGTACACGAATATAAAATGAAACGTGCACTGTTTGGCTATTCGTAGAAGACATCTTAAAAAAATCTCGAATATCTGTTTGTTTGCCAGCCACTATAAAATCCTTTCCTAAAATGCAAAAAGTATTTAATTCAGATGATAAAAACTTATTTTTCCTTCCAACAGTTTGATTTTGCAAATTATCCACAGAAAAGTTTTTTTCTTCATCCCTCATCGACGTGGTGATTGAGCTATATATAGATTCGCGATTTTGAACCGTTTGTAATGGGTTGTTACGTAATTACTCATTCTGAAGTTCCATTCGATTATTATAAACACCGGTAGTGATTAAACAGGAATACTATTTTTTTTCCCAAAAGTCGTGCCGGATTATCCCCTTATTATCCAGCATGACGGACTTTAGGATGCCGAATTACAAGATGTTTACTATACCACTAAGTACTTATAGTTTACATTAAAAAAAAAATAGAATGCATCTTTTTCTTTTCTATTTTTATCAGAATTTCAAATATTCCGAATTTTTTGTAATCCGAACTGGCACCGGTCCCTATTAGTTCGGATTAAAGGGGTTTTACTGTAAATCGGCATTTATTAAGTCATACAATTTTTACTTTAATGTATACAATTAATCTGTTCAATATAAGTGTTAATCTTCAGTGTATCAAATAAGCAATTTCAGTGCAGTGTTCACCAACTGAAGCGCAAACGTGCTCTCCATGTATTCTTAAATAAGAAGGATATATCTCAAAATGAAACAGAGAATGGAAAAACTACTTAAAGTGGATGTTTTTAAGGGTATTATTTTTACACTGAAAAAAAAAAAAAATGCACGCTGACGCTAAAAGAAAATGCAACAGTTCATGAAGACTGATGTATTCAAACAATTGCTCGAACAGATGCTATTTTATTTTGCTTCCAGAATCTAGAATTAAATATTCTTTACAACGAAATTGCCATTGGTATTGAAATGAAAAGGAGCACCCTAATGATCCGTGCAGAATAATGGCGTTTATAATAGGCTCATGCTCATTTGAAAGACGTTTCAAAGACAGTCAAGAATCACTTTAAGTAAATAAAAGAATTTGTATTAATTGTAATTCTTTGGTTATCAAATTTTACTGACAGTGTAGTTTTAATCGAATTTATTTTCTCCGATATACGAATAGATATAGTAATTTGAATTATTCGAGCTCCAAGTGGTTGTGCAATAAGTAATTAGTTCATATTTAGCATATTTTTAAAGTATTAATGAAGTTTATTATATAATAAAAGTATATTTGACCAAATTCTATGTAAAGCTAAAATGACTAGACTTTCCAAAAATATACAGATCTTTCAGTTATTGTTTTCATCTGAAGATATATGAATTAAGTTACTGATGTAAAGCAGAAAAAAGCACATACTTAAGCATTCATTATGTGAAGAACAAATATTTTTCAAGTTCTGGTTGTTGTTTAGTTTCAAGCTCCCTTAATTCTGAATTATAAAACAATAAAAAACAATAAGGTAAATGCACCAGTAGTGGGTCATTTAAAGACATTTATCTAATTATTATTAAAGTGTCAGTGAATTCCAATATATATACATATATATAATGTATTAGCAGAGTACTAACTTTCATGTATCAGAATAAACATTCAAAGTTCAAATAAAAAATGTTACTTTCCCCTATGCTCCAGAAGTGGGCCTAATTTTTGATGCATGAATCTTTAAGTTTTCAGCTTATCCAGCAAATTATTTACAATGTCATAGAGTATATCAACAGCAGTTTAATTTAAAATAAAACGTAATATTAAAGAAACAATGTTTTAAATAAAGACTTATCTCTTAATGAAATCTCTAAAAATTTGCTAAAAAAATCTGTTTTTGAAGACACTCTAGAAAACTAGTTGGATGTGTCAATCTCAAAACTTTCTTCTATCTCATACATCTTAATATTTCAAAAAGTAGTTACACATATTACTACATCAAAATTATCAATTCAGTGCTATACGAAATTTGATTTTCATCTTAAATTTCTGCTTCAGTCAATTAATCGGAGTAAAACGAGTTAATCTATAGATCATGATATTTATTAAAATCAATAGTTTTTCCTTATTCTGTTGTCATCAGCTGTTTGCGAATAGCCGGCTTAGCAGGACGCGAGTTCCCGTCGCTGCACGAGAAGCCGATGGTCAATAGAACTACAAAAAAAAAAAAAATAAAAAAAAAAAAAAATAAATAAAAAAATAAAACCGAGAAAATTATACAAAAAGCGTTATCACAGTGCCTCTTTCCCGCGGAGTATTTCCAAATTCAAGGAGGACCTGCTGGCCATAGCCAAAAACATGCACAAAAAATTTGGTTCAATTCTATGGATAACTTTATACACTTTTTGATGGTACAATAAAGAAAACAGAACAAAAATTGCTATTGCAGGGACCCCTTCCGGCGGAATATTTTCAAATTCAATGAGAGGCCATAGCGAAAAGCATAAAAAAAAATGGTTCATCTCTATGCATAACTTCACAATATTAAAGAGCACAAAATTCTCTACAACTTTCATATTTACAACTTTTTCATACACTCAATAACAAGCGCAGTACGCTATTTCAAAAATGGGACAAAATTTTCAATTTTCTTAAAAACCGTGAAAAACGTAGTTCTGCCCCGATTATTCAAATGTTCCCCGCGGATTTATTCGTGTATGTCGACTTCTAAAAATTGGCAGCAGTAAATTATCTATTACTTGCACACTCACGTTTTTATTTTCATCTCAACAGACATTTTATATTCAATAAATTTATATAATTTTAAAAGTAGGGCAGAGTGTAGATGAATGAGACAATTTTCATATTTAGACAGTAACTTTAAGTGTATACAATGTTTAAAAAAATTGTTTAAAAGAATACTTCAATATTTTGTAACTTATTGGCACAATAGTTTCAATTAAGAAAGAATTCTTGTTTAACTTTAATAATTTTTATAATTTTAATAACTTTTATAATGCACATATTTTTCCAGGTATCAATGGGATAGGTATGAAAATTTGCGAAAAACATATTTTGTTCCACACTACAATGGTATATTTTATTTACCAATTATTGATAACATATGTTTTAATGTTTTACGGTTTTAAAGATAGCAAACATGGGATTGCAGTTCCATATAAAAGGGGGGTGCAAAAAATAAATATATTTTATGTAAGAAATACTTTTACCTTATAAAACAGCTACAATAAAAAAAGACAACAGATTATTTCACTAACTAATGTTATGCATTTATCTCTTGTAAAATTTAAAAAGTCTGTCAATAAAATATTTGAGATCATTAGTTTCATAAAAATATTTAAAAGATTAGTTTTAAAAAATATTGTCAATTTTTTTCCACTTATAACAATAAATATAACAAGAGATTATATCATTTTAGCATGCAAAAATATATAGAACTTTAAGATTATCTATTAATTTCTTTAAAGCTCAAACAGACTTACTTTGGTTGTTGAAAAATAAGCTTTGTGGAATATTCTAATCTTCTGTATTATGTACCGTTTTGAAACTATATCTGTTTAATGATCTCAGTAATACCATTTATCAAATGAAATACCAATTTATTCATTATTGTAGGCCATACAAACATTTTTGTTTCCGCATTGATCCCCTGACTCATTTCAACTTCACTTTCAGTACACAATAAAGTATGGTACGCAATATGACCGCATAAGCTAAATGAAAAAATGTATTTTAATAATAATAATTTCTACAGGCTATTTAACAATATTTTTTTTTCTCTTTGATGGCACTGTTGTAGGAATATTAGCATTCCGTTTCAAAGGAATATCTTTATTCTCAATAAAACAGATATCTGGATCATCTAGAGGTATAAAGCCTAATACTTCCCATTCATCAGCTTTTTCCTGCACTTTCTTCCAGTTTCTTCGCGTGACTAGTGTAGTCTCACACGAAAACATTTCCACGCTAATGTTAAACCTATGGGAGCTTTCTTTTCAGAATTCTTGCTTGAATTCCAATATTTAATTTTTTTTCATACCTGAGGTCGATATCTAACGTTGTGCGTTTTTAATTTTTCGAATTTGGTTACATTTTTTTAATGAAGATACTTTAAATTTCAGAACGGGTTCCAAACAGTTTTCCAAAAATAAAAATATCCGAACATTATATATATATATATATATATATATATATATATATATATATATATATAAAAGAAATGCAACCAAACCCGAAAAAGTACAAAAACACAACATTAGATATGAATCCCAGGTATCCCACGAAAAAAAAAAAAACTTAAAAGTAATAAAATGCAAGCAAGGTATTTGTCAAGAACGCTTCCATAGGTTTAATATTATTTTGCGAATGTCTTCGTGTGACTAATTTAGTCTGATAATTCATATAACTGTGACTTTAAACGCCTAAATACTACAACTACCGTAAAATCTTTGAAAATGAAATCTGTATATACGGAATTCAGTCTTTAAAGAAAAAATTATATATTTTCAAGAGAAAGAATATGAACAATTATACCTGCTAAGATGGAAAACTGTTTAAAGCGGAATATATTTCGGTTCGGTTTTCAAGGTTTTGATGAATCACTATTTCACAAAGCTGATTACGTAGTTCAGCATTACGTATTTAATAATTACACACTGAAAATTTTCAAAATCCGGCTATTACAGATTTATTAAGATTGTCGTGGTGTAAATTTTCTTTTTAAAGGGCTGGGGGAGGAGGGGGGGGGGGCGCCAAAATTCATGTTTGCCACGGGTGCAAAAAATGCTAGTTTTGGCCCTGAAATACATAATTTAATGCTACCAAATATAAAAGTTGTCATACAAGATTAAATCTATGGAAAACATCTGAATACTCGGGGCAAACTACGTTTTTCACGGTTTTTAAGAAAATTGAAAAAATTGTCCTATTTTTGAAATGGCATACTGCGCTTGCTATTGAGTGTGTAAAAAAGTTGTAAATATAAAAGTTGTAGAGAATTTTATCTTCTTTAATATTGTAATTGACAAATAATACGCTACGGCAACGGGTCTCGAGATATTTAAAAAAAGCCAAAAAAGGTCCCAAAATTTTGTTGTTTTTTGGCCACAGAAAATTTAGCCTTAAGAAATTTTGTTAGAAAACTTGGTTTTTACATGTTGGCATCATTATAAACAATTCAGAAAAAAAAATCTTCTACCCGACCTTTTGCAAGGTAACACCCTTTTTTTTGGTACATTTCCCCTGGACTATTATAAACAGTTTATGGAAAGTTAATATTTAAGAATGTTAGTCAATCAGATTTCTTTCAGTCGTTTTTCAGAAATGCATTTTAGGATTATTTTTAAACTTTAAACATTAGTGGCTCACTACTGGTACGTGTCCAATTATAGGTGCATTTACCTTAACATTTGAATCCCTGAAACATCCTAAAATTATGCATAAAAGTGTCATAAGTTAATTCCTCAATTTTTAATTATTAATGAATCAGTTAAAATATGTATTTTTGTATTTTATCTTAGCTTAGATTACTTTTGTGAATATTAAGCAAATCTCATACCATTTCTGCCTTCTTTTGATCAGCTCACGCTAAGCTGTACTTCACGTAGTCATGAATAATTTTCAGTATTAATATGAAACGCGATTAAAAAATATATTCGATATTCGTTTGAATAAATATGTATATTTAGAGGGAAATTTAGCGGTCTAACGACTAAAAGTCATATTACAAAACTTGTAAAATTAAATTGTCTCCATATTTTAGAAAGAAAAGTTGATCAATCAATGTTCTAAAAATGTTCTAAAATAAGTTTAAGAATGTGGAATTTGTGGATTCTTATTAAAAGAAAGAAAGTTTTGAAATTTTCAGTGGGAATGTTTCTTAATATTTGAAGCTGAGATTTGTACTTTTAAATGATAGTTTTGTGTACCCTTACCAATAACCAAATTCCTGAATAAAATAAATAAAATAATTTAAAGATAATTTCTAAAGAAATCTTATTAAGTAGGCCAGTATAAAAATTTTCTGACACTAAGGCTTAGAAATTTGAAAAATATCGCTTTTATTCCGTGTTTAAAGTTATGCAATTTGTCTTTCTATATCTTGAAAATTTTTAAGATCAATAGTTTTACTATATTTTGTTTTATTCAGTTAAATATTTTTAAAGGTTTTCGTATCAATCACATAATAAGCATAATTGAAAACCAGATGCTTAAAAGATAAGTGTGGAATTGAAGCATGAATTCATGCATAAATGGAACATTTGTTTCACTGACGTCATAAGTTTAAAACTGGAATGTGAAATCAGCTGGAACGAAAGTTAAAAAAAATATTTTCATTAACAAAATAAATGCTTTGATAACTATGAAATTAACTTTGGAATTTTTTTTTACTTTGAATTTCTTTCAATGTTTTACTTTGGTGTAGCTTTTAAAAATATTAACTATAAACTATAAGTCTCAAAAAGATCTTGAATTAATTATCTAACTGGAAGGTGACTTATTTACTAAGCTCTTTTTAAATATATAACTTGGAAACAATACAACTTTCGAAAAAACTTAAATTGAGAAAAATATCTTTTTGAAAGTATAAAAGAGAATTTTTTGTTTTATCACTATTTAATGGAAAAATTCCAAATTTTAGGAACTATAAGACCTTTTTCAATTAATTCTACACGATAGCTTTAAATATATATATTAAAAAAAAAGGACTACGCAAATAAAATGCAAAGTGAAAAAACCCTAGAAGAAAAATTTTGATTAAAGGATTCTAGTCCATCTTAAAACTTACTCAAAAATATCTGTGACACATTATAAGAAAGAAACAAAAGTTTCCCAAAAGTTTCTTTTAGAATACAAATATTTCTAAAAACAAATATTAATGAACATTTTAAAAAGTTTTTGTTACGAGAGATTCAGTGGGAATCTAGCAATCATGCAGACAATCTCGCCAACAAAAAAAATTTGAATCTTTAAAAGTGGAAGAGTTGAAGAGAGTGTTTCTCTAAAAAAATTTTTTTTCTATCTCGTGTTTCTTCATAAACTGTCGCAGCCTTAAAGAATTAAAAGAAAGAAGAGCTTCATAATAAACGAAAAACTTTCGAAAAAGACTCTCCGAAAGTGAAGCCTTCAAGATCTTCGAAAGAATGATCATCCAATCTTTATCCCAGGAGGGGACAAGTCTAAATTCTTCATCTTTCCAAAATTTCTTTACTTTTTTTTTTCTCTACTCGATTCTCCATTTCAAGTTTCTACAGGGAAACGTACAAAAAAACTGCAGGGAAAAAGGAAGCAGGAACTGTTTTTATAAATATACTTCTGCGTTTATGCAGCTCTTTTAAAGGGGGGAAATAATAACAACAAATAGTTGTAGAAGAGCCCCTGAGAAAAAAATGATGAAAGCTCTTTGATTGATATGCAAATGAGGTGGGTTCACTTGCTCCCTGATGCATAACTCAAGAAACTGATGCATTTTCTCTGTGATTTTTTATTCTTATCAGAGAGAACAGTAAGGGAAAAAAAATATTTTAAAGAGGCAAAAGTTAAATTTTCATTCTTTTTCTATCTTTCGTTTTTAGAGCCTAAAGACAGTGAGCAAAAGAAATGAAAGTTGTTGCAGTTTCGAGCAAAAGTGGTCAAAGACATATTGCAGAAAGCTCCAAGGAGGATTTTTAGAAAAATGCTCAGAAAACTAATCTTTTAAGCAATTTTTTATACATATTTTATATTGGTTAAAATTGTACAGACTATTTATCATCGTCAACCCAAAATTAAGAATATTGACATTAATATCTTTCATCCTCATAATTTTTGAGATGAAAAAAGAAATAATTTTAAAAAAACTTTTACTATAACGAAACTAAAAACTTCCTTAATATAATATTTAACTTTTTATCGTGCTTATCTCTCAGCCCATATTTCCATCCATTAATACCTTGAGCTAAACTTTTATCAATGTTTATTCTGTTTTAAGTGCATTAATTTTTATTGGCATTTTCATCGGTATATAGTAAATCTACAACGGTTATAATACAGGTATTGGAATAAATACAAATAAATAAGCTTATAACAGTTTATCAAAACTTATAAGAGGAAATATATATTTTATTATGAACTTTTTACAAATTCTGTTGGAGAAAAAAAATCACATTAATAAACCAAGCTTTAAGCAGTCCGTAAGTAACTTATGAAGATGTAAAGTACAGTAAAGTTGTCGATATTATCAAGATTTCAATTTTAAATTAGTAAAACGAAACAAATTTTTGTTCATAATGTTTTTTTTTTAATTCGCTGAAAGAAATTGCTGAAAATTTTCTTAAAAGAAACGTTTAAGAAAATTCATTGTAATCCCGAGATTAACTACGATTCTAGAAATTTCGCCTTATAATTTGAAACAATATCTACATCTGTTGAAAAATAGAAAAAAAAAATAGAGTCGCAATACAGATTTAATCAATAAAGCATGCGATTGTGATATGTATGCTAAAATAATATTTTATTACTTTGCATTATCATGTCGGAAGAATGTAGATTACATTATCAAAGTTCAATTTTTTGGCTAGTCCTGACTGAAATAGACATAATTTTGATTCGAATGTTTGATATCATATGATAAATATGATTAAAACAACATTAATATTAGAAATTTGTTTTAATAATCTTTATATTTATTTTTTTCCTTTTCAAATATAAACAAGAAAGAACAAAAATCATGCGTCAAGCATAGATTATAAAACACTTTCCAACACATTCAGAATCATGTAACAAAATGCACCTTTTAATACGTAAAAATATTATGTTTAATTCAACCATATGGAAACGCATAACATATTTGGAAATCCAATTTCAGCTGTTCCCATCTACAATCGGAAAATTATCCGAATTCTTTGAGCAGCCTTGTATATGATATATAGATTTGTATGTATTCACTACATCTATGCCAAAATTTAGTTCAGTTAAGAAATACATATACCTCAGTTGAAAATTCCTCTTCAGCAATTTTCGCAATAAGGAGAATGGTACGTGGATTCTTTTGTGCAGCCCTGTATATGAGGTATAGAATTTATATACAACGAATAACATGCAAAAAATTAGTTAAATTTAAAAGCGCATACCGAATTTTAAAACGCAGTTTCAACAATTATTACTCAGACAGTACTGTAAGAGATTTCTTTTGTGTGTCCCTGTAAATGAACGACAAATACTATGAATGCCCTATTCTATCCTAATCATCTTGTAGTGAAAGTCAGTGATTTATATCAGTTTCAATACATTTGAAATAGCGTAATCTCATTAAAATACTCTGCAAATGATTTTGCCCCATGTACCATAAAGTAATGGAATTCTTTTGAGTGCCCCTGTAAATGAACTATTAATCTCACATACTTCTTATACAATACCAAACATGCCTTGGTGATCCTAAATAACGTTTATCAATTGCATGAAAATCCGAGTGTATTTACGGGAGTGAGCAGATGGACAGACGAACTGACGGCCGGACAAACCGAATGTATTAACACTTTTTTACTTTATTGGAAAGTGTTAAAAAGTTCAATCAGAAACTTGAAAAAGCATTAGATTCCGAGGTTTACAAAAGCGTTTCTGAAATAAAAGTGTACCGTTACTTCCTGTAAATCTCAGGAAAGGAGTTTCTGTGATTTTCAGAAATTTACTTGGTATGTGATTGGCTTTCCTCCTAAAGGTTCCTAAAGGTTATAGAAATGTTTCCATAATCGTGGCACTATGAGGTAATGCTAAGATTTTACTAACATTTTATTTTTCAATATTAGAAAATCTTTCAGCAATTTTTTACTATTTTGCAATCACTAAATAGAATAAAAATTGGTGACTTTTTACGAAAGTATTTCCTAGCTAACGCGAAGAGTATGTTTGAACCTGAAACAGAGCAGATCTCGGTAAGGGCGCCAACGGGGTGTGTGTGTGGGGGGGAGGTAACTATACCCCTAGGGGGTTTCTAAGGGGTTAATTATACCCCTCAAGGAACTTTATTGTTCAAAGTGTATCAGTCATCACAGAGTAGACTCCATTTTATTCAAAAGTTGCAAAAAGCTAAAATAACTTGTCAGATTTGATTAAGCATTAGCATTAAATAAACACTTTAAGCACATAAATGAGTAATTATCATTCATATTTGCGGAAGCCTTGCTATTGCAACATTCTCAAAATGAGACACGATTATCATTAATGGTCACTTTAGCTAATTTTAAAAATATAAGTGAGAATAAAACTGTATCAATTGCTTCTCAGCTGCTCACAAAATAAATTTTTTGCTCCAACACCCTCTCCTCCCTTTTGAAATGGCATCTCTGGCATTACTGGCATTACTGGCATTACTCAGAAACTCGAGCTTTTTGAGAAGATAAGTCCTTGAGGCTGGACACTAGTACACCATGTAAACTGAACAATACATTTTCCTTTATTTAGATACAGATGGATAAAAAATTGTGTCAATATAATTTTGCAATAAATGCTAGTATAAATATGGATACTGGTTTACAAAAGATGTAGTTGCCTACTACTTTTGTATATGCACATTACATGCGATATATGCACATTTTTGGGCGTAAATTATAATGCATGATATATATTATGATCAATCTAAATACAAAAGTAGTGAGAAAAAGGATATATATATATATATATATATATATATATATATATATACAGTAACAGTAAATAATCTGCTGACCAGAAGAAAAATTTAAATAAGCAATATGCAAATGTTAGTTGTCATATACTATAAACAGGTCCCTAAAAAAGATTCATCAGTTGAAATAAGACGTATAAAATTTGTTACTTTGATTAGTAAACAAGGGCGCTGTAATTAAAAATTGGTCCATTTAGAATTAGATAATGTGAAAAGCTTTTTAATCTGGTATAGATTGGTAAATATATATATATATATAATCTATTGGGTCCGCATAGTTTCCACAAATATAGTTTGGTGAAGAAGATTTTTCCAAGATGAGGAATCATGATTTCAGAGAAAGAAAAATAGGTATCCATTTTCAATAGTAGATTATGAGACTTTGGGAAAAAAAATTTGACGTAGCATCCAATTGTTGAAAAATTCAATCTGCTTTGCCCATTTTCTCACAGCTGTATATTATAGTTTTTTTATTTTTTTTTTCTTTTTCTTTCTTTTTTTTTTTTTTTTTTTTTTTTTTTTGTCAGAGCACTGAGGATAAGGAAGAAAATGAAATGAAAGCGATTGATTAGAAAGTATTAACATATTTGCAATTAGGATTTGAATTATTATTATAAATACTCAACAGATTTTCATTTTTGCTCTCAATAAAAATATAACTGTGACTCGGATTGTTCGAAACAAGTATTCTCTTAACTTCGGAATTTTCTTTATTTAATACAAAAATTTTATTACTTTCACTTTAAAGGAGCCTGTTTATCTCACCGGTTTTGTTGTTGAAATAGAGAGTAAAAATTAGCGCGTTCTTGGGAGATAGTAGTGTAAGACTTTTTAGGACTTTCCAAAAAATGAGGATTTTGTGATAACAGAAGAGTATAATTTATAGTAAAGCATTCGGCGCACGCTTGGGGCGCCAAAATTCTAAAAAGTTACTTAATAATTAATATGTACATAAGTTGTGGCAGTATGCCTGTCTACTCTTTTATAAGGGGTGGCCTCTAGTGGCCAAGTCAGTTTTTCTGATTTTGCGTGCTATTGTGTTGTCCTGAATCGCCAACATTTGTACGTGAATGAGAAATATATTCTGTCTTCCTTTAAGTCTCGTAGAGTGGTATGAATCTCCAGAATTGATTATCACGGTTATTTTACAAAGATATATGTTAATTAAGAGACGGTGGTTGTGTGGTGGCTGTTCTAATGTGATGTGTTAATGTGAAGCTTATAATTTTCTAGTATATTCTGCCAATAAGATATTCTAGTTGCGATCAATACTTGTAGTAGATATTTTCATGAGCTCGATATGCTGGAGGTTCCTCCCCCCCTCCCCCCCTTCCGGGAATTGTATTTATAATCTAAAGCGAAAGCTGGATTCCTGGGGCGGTCATCCCTGTCATCCCTGAACTGAAGGTTTGCTTTGACAATGGATTTGCTGCAAGCTTAAGGAAATGTAAGAAATAGCGTTTTCACTTACTTAGAATAAAGGGATATTTAAGCTCACAGAGTCAATTTGTTGTGTAATATTAATTATGGATTGTGTTTCTAGAAAGAAGAAGTGTTTCAAGAACAATGTGAACTTAGTGTATTACTTGAATTTTACCGAATTGGGAAGGAGTCTTATTACGTTTGCTTGGAGCCGTCTAAAATTAAATTTGCTACTCCTTTGCTCTTCTTCCTTCTTAAAGTGGTTTAATAGGGTAATTTGTCCTCATTTGAGGTTAACTTTCCTGGGAGAGTTCTTAAAAAGTATCTCAGCGGGACTTAAAAAAAAAAAAATCTCCGGGAACCTCCAATTTAATAAGTCGGCCCTTGAATGCTAATATATAAAATTACATGCTTATATTAATAGAATGGTACTTAAATTATCTTCTATTACTGACATTCATACATGAAGTAGTGTCATGGTTATATATTAAAAGTATGTAAAATATTACAAAACTAATTTAATTTTCGGAAGGGCTAAAATGACTTATGACATCTTATCATGCACTTAAGCACAGTAATACCTCGACTTACGTCAGCAATTAGTTCCAAGATTTGCGACGTGATTCGAAAACGACGTAACTCGAGGTACATTCAGATAATAAAAAAAAGATAAGTAATAAAAATTCTTTAAAATATAATGAACGTATTCTATTATATTTAAGAATTATGTTACATACATTTAACATTAGCAAAAAAATGCGTTTGCAATAATAATTTGGAATAAATCAATAAATTGTTAACTTACAATTTATTGTTCTTGTAGTTAAACCGTTCGAGTCTTTGAGGATGAAAAAAAAATTCTTGAAATTATGTTTGAACCAACATTTTTTTTTTTTTTTTTTTTACTTTTAGAAGCTCTTTGTAACAACAGAGTGAATTTTCTAAGCTTTTTCTAATGATTTTTTTTATTTGTTTGTCACTATCACTTGTCTATCTTGGGAAAGTTTCCCTTCATAGAACCAAAAGTCTTCAAAAAAGTTCAAAGTGCGTCTTAATTAAGGATTTTTTTTCAGGTCAGACGACGTAAGTGTGGGGTGACGTAAGTCGAGTGGACGTAAGTCGGGGTACTATTGTACTTCCAACGGACTCATATATACTTTCTTGCATACAGTAATTTGATTTGATTTGCTAATGCGAAGAGTAAGTCTGCTTAACCAGACATTGATTACTTATATCCGGTTCTATATATATTAATTTTAGCCATGTTTAATTCAGTATTTAACTTATCCGTGTTCTATTTTTATTTAAAGAAGAGGAGAGAAAATGCATTGTCATACAGGTGAGATGCGTTAAATACAATCATAGAAATCAGTGATTATTCTGTTCCCTTCAGCAAACAAAACTCAGTTAATTCATTTTATTTTTTATTCTGTCACGGGAAGCTGAATAAGTCCTTTTTTCTCTCTCGCCAGTTGTTATTACAAAAACTGCCAAAGTAAAAGAATTTTTGATAAAAAAATCCTGAGTTAAATTTTCTGGAAAAATAATAACAAAAGTCCAGAATCTTTTATATCCATTTGAAGGCAATGGGCTGTGATAGCTAGTGCCCCCCCCCCCGTTCTTTTCCTCTATGAAATAATGTTATTAGTTAAAACTTTGCAGTGAACAAGTGGTAAAATTCACCTGACATTAAGATGGTATGTAAGAATAAGATGCTAGTTTACAATTTAAATGCACTCCAACTTCTTGGCTAAATAATATTACAAAAAAATATTTTAACAAAATAAAAATTGTTACATGTAAAACTTTGTGCAAAATTCAAGAAAAAAATACTAATACTGGTGCTTAAAATATAAAGATATAGTTCAGTTTATGGTAAAATACATAATTCCAGAAAATGTACATTTTTTTGTAAAGTCTTTTATAATTTTTTTTGTTCTTTTAAAAGTCAGAGACAGTATAGAAGGTTATTATTGTGACATAACACATTTATGAAACGCCGTGTGCTATAGATACCGCGAAAAATTAAACATTAAAAACTTAAACCAGTCAAATGACTAATAAATAAATATATCATGAAAATAAGGCATCTTATTTTCAGAAAGTTACTTTGTAACGTTTACACTTTTTTTTTTTTTTTTTTTTTTTTTTAAATTTTCTGGGTTTGCTTGCCTTTGTTTAGACCCGGGGCTGCAGTCATTTAGCTTCCCCTTAATCGAGGCGGATAGGCATCCGCTATATGGTATTCTCTCTATTCATTTGTATCATCAGTTCAAAATGTACAGTCGTGGAAAAAAAAAAGTAAACACCCCCTACTAACTCCTCAACAAATTATCGTAGAAGAAAGTTACTGGTACCGAACGATTGTAAATAAAGTCCACGTTTAAATGATGTATATAAAATTTGCTTAGGGGGCCATCTACATATTAAAACGAATCCAAACTTCATGTTTTTCAATAACAATATCCAATTTTAACAAGATTTTTCAAATCTTCGGTTCAAATTACGCCTAGACATCGAATTTCAAGTCATTTGAATGATAAGTTTTTGAATTATAAACATTCAAAATTTAGTGCTTCTAATGTTAAATTACATTTTCATATTTTTAATTATATATCCAGAAATTATGCTCCGAATGTGCTAATTTTTTTTGTAGCAATAATACTAATATACCCAAACATAAATACTCTGAATTTGCAATTTTTATAATTTTATGATATGAATTATGAATTATGAAATTAATATTCGAAAAAATTATGAATTGCAACCTACGATTTTTTTGGTGGATTTAGATTTATTAAGTCCTGCTTTATGTAAATCCAAAATTTCACATTTTTCTTCCAAGTAGTTTTCAAATTATGCTTAAAAAACGGCAAAATGATGGTTTAAGGGACCGTCTATAATAGAAGTGAGTAGATATTTTGAAATTTCTTCTGCTGTCCTGTAATCTAGCAGGCTTCATTGGCTTCTTAAGGTGCCTTGATCAAAGATGGGGGCTCTCTCGGTTAACAATCGAGTTCCGAACTTCAATTTGGATACAGCCCTTAAAATAAGCTCGTTTTAAAATAATTAATTTCTCAGAAACTTATGGTACGAATTGCATAAAAATTCGTTTTTAGGCTAATTGAAGGCTGCAGAGTACATTTATGCTGTCAGAATTGTGTACTGCTATTGAAAAAAAAAAAACAAAGTTATGGTTCGTTTTAATATGTAGATGGTTCCCTAAGGAAATTTTATCTATGTCATTTAAAAGTTGACATTATTTCCAATCGTTCGATACCAGTAACTTTCTTCTACAATAATTTGTTGAGGAGTTAGTGGGGGTTGTTTACTTTTTTTTTTCCACTACTGTACATTTGTTATTACGTTCCCACTAATAAAAAAAATTGGTTCCATAATATTTGCCAGATATTTAAGAATCCCACAACGAAGGATAAAGTTTTTTTTGAGAGATTTCGTTTTGTCATAAGATGAATAAATTTGAGTTGTTGAATTTTTGTAGTTTGTGAAACTATCTCTCCGAAGATGATACAAAACATGTGGTGTGGGTCGATCATCCTCCGGGTAAGTTGCGATAAATCCACCAAATCTTGTTAATTTGCTCTACTTTCTACTAATTAAAAAAACTTTTACTGGCCTTATTTGTGCAGTTGTGAAATATTTTTTATAGATTTTCCCCTTGGACGCTGTGAATTGTTTTTGACCTGTAAACAGTTGTATTGTAAAAAGCTTTAAATATGCTTTAAAAATGCTGTTCTTAAAAGCTTTAAAATGTTTTGCATTTATATTTCCATTTTGCATTTGATGATTAATTTTCTCGTTAAGGTTATTTTTTGTTTTCAAATATTAGTACTTTGAACTTAATTGTACTATGAAAAGCTTTATTAATGCATTATAGAAAAGCTTTATATCTGGGAATGACAATAATTTAGACTTATATCTGTTTGGCAATTGATAGTTAGGTTGGTCCGTTAAAGCCATTTTTGTCCTATCAAAGCTTAGTATGCACACCTTATGCGTATTGTAAAAAAAATTACATTTGCAATACGTCTCGTTTGCAATAAAAGTAACACTTTTTACAATTATTAATTTAAATTTTAATATCAGAAATAAATACTGGAAATGTAGAATATTACTGTAAAAGGACAATTTTCTTTGCCAAATTTGAAAGATATGAGATTTAAAAGTTTCGCTGTTTAAATTCTTCTAAAATATCTCTGATTCTAAGGACATGCCTTAAAATTAGAAGCATACATATTAATAGAATGAATTCTAAATCTTTCAATATTTTAGACCAGTCAGTAACAAAATATATACAGAAGAGAGGAAAATATATGTTGTAAACAAATATTCTCGCATGATTTCCAATTTGCTGATGTAAATTAGGTTAAAAATTCAATACATGAGTATGCTTTATATTTATTTATTCCATTATATCTTTTTTCAGATTCCCGGCTGAATTATGGAGAAAAATTTCCTTCTGTCTTGAATTATAGCAGAGAAAAAAAGTGACATCAAAGAAATATTTAAATCCGAAGCGTTATGATTTGCGTAAATTTGCATGAAGGACCCCTGAACTTCCTCTTTTTGATATCTCTATTTCGGACCCTCCCCTGTCATTTTCCTTCGCAGTCCCCCTGCTTCCTTTCTCGTCAACCTAATCGAATGTTTGGAAGAGTCAAGTCAAATGGAGCAAACGAGGAGAAGTTATCTGAATAATCTGGTCATGTGGAAACACGTAATCACGGGCAATTTGAATTTCAGTTCATCACTGAATTTTAAGAGAGTTTGAACTGTTTCTCATGATGACATATGACATATACAGTAGTTAAAACTAAACTTCATTGCTAAAAATTACTAGTAACTTAATTTATCATTAATAAAATTTGCATTTATTGCTTTAAATTTAATAACGATGATAATGATAGAAAAAAGATAAAAACATGTCAAAATTTTAACTATGTTTCATTGTCTAGTTTTTTTGTTTCATTTTCCATTAACTAAAGTATTAATTTATTAATTATGTCTAATGATCTCACTGACTTTTTTGCCCCCCCCCCCCTCTCTTCTTTCAAAGCGATATACTTAAATGTTTTTTAGTACTCAAAACCGAAAGAAGTATTTTTAGTGCTGGTAAACATTGAAATTTATTAAAATTCAAAATGTCATAATTCGGTAAGTTTTGGTCTTACAAAAATGGGATTTTTAAAATTTCTTCCTAGACTTAGAACAACATTTTTCTAAATATAACTTATTAGGAACCAGGGGTCATATAAGAAATACAATTTCTTATTTTAATACAGATACAGTATCTTTTAAAACAAAAGCTGTACTTGATTTGTACGCTTTTTTTGCAATTGGGAGAATGTTTCTATTATCAGTGGTTTAAACCATATTTGTCATACTCTGTATTTTGAACCATTCAGTGTTATGCAATTCTGAGAACATTTCTAAATCTTTTGCATACATTTTTTTTTTCAAAGTGGATTTACAGTAAATTAAAAATGTAATGATTTTTTACATAAACACTAGCAGCCCTCGCCCGCTACGCTGGTCAGTTTCTCCAAACGGACCTTTAATCAAACGGAATATAATTCGTGTATTTGATCTTGTGTTTTATAGCAATATGTATATTTACCTCCAGTGTTCTTCCGCATTGCTAAAAACATTATAAATGCCGTTACGATTTTATATCTTCTAATGTGTCAGACAAAGTTTGGACTGTTTTAGTTGATCATTTATAATAGAATATGAAAAAGAACTGTAGAACAATATGTAGTTTATTAAAATCGGATCTGAAAACATAAAAATGCAAATCGCATCAAAATCCGTCGTATGTTTAACTTTTTAATAAAGCTAATCTTTGTATATTTTTCATAATCGCGTTAACGTGATTATGGAACTTTCAGGGATATAGTGTAGGCTATACGCCGTATAGGGGAGACTGGGGCTAGTTGGCTACAGGGGTAAGTAGGCGCAGCCCTCATAAATCGCCTGTTTGTGGATAGATTGCGCAACGAGTCACAGAGTACCTTTCTTCTTGCTTTTTACAATCCTCATTGTAGTTTTGCAACGTTACCTACGTGCAGTGGATATTTATTACAATTTTTTTTTTGTTTTTTGCACTCATAAGTAATTTTTGGTTGCTTCATTATTTTTCTAATTTCTAATACTTATCTTAATAATTGCGATTTAACTTGTGAAGTTTTTCTTAGTGTATGATTAACTGTACCTACCCCATATGTGATTTACTTGGATTATTTATGATTAGATGGTTACGTCTCCCTTTTGTGAAGAAATTTATTATGGGGCTAGTAGGCGCATTGAACACGGGGCAAGTTGGCTCGGTGTCTGGTGTGTGCTGGTAGCTTGAAAAACAGCAAACACCGAGAAAAGTGGTTGCAATGCAAGATTTTGGGCACATGAGGCTTGCCCAAACGGAGACACTAGATTTTTTATTTGTGACGACTGTAACTTTGATGATGATATCGAGTAGAATAGAAGTTACTTAATGTTAATGTTTTATTCATTATTTTTATGTCTGTATAATTTAAAATTTACATTGCACGGCGATAACGCCTTTGTTTAAACTTACTGGTAATAATGAAATTCCTTTCTCTTAACTGCGTGTCTTATTTGAGTTTCATTTAAATTTTTATAAAGCGTGTGCCAACTTACCCCATAGGTACAGGCAACTTGCTTTGTGACGGTGTAGGTTGGCGCACAATTTTCCTTTTACTTTAGGCTTCCGCTAAACATAAACTACAAAAGCTACAAACTCAAAACTCCGGGTATTTATAGCCCAATACCTGTTCTTTAAAAGTACAGTTAAAGTTTAAAAAAAAAAAACTTAGACAAAAAATAAAAAAAAACCAATAACTAAAAACTGCGCATACTAGCCCCGGTCTCCTCTACCTTCTGGATTTCTTTAGAAACTCTGCACACCCCCCATAGATGTAACTTATATACTCCCTAGCATATACAATCTGCCAGCGTTTATCTTCCTATTTTTTACGACTGCACCACTGATAACTTTCCCCATAGCTCCATAACTTAAAATGTAGAATGATATGTTAAATATTGAAAAATTACTGAAATATATTATCTAAATGTGGAATCCCAATGAAAATACTTTCAGCATAACTTTAAATAAAAGGTAATCTTTCATAATAGGGTTCACATAATTTTGGAACTTTCTCTTGTAGCTATATAACTACGCAACCTAAAAGTCTGTGTTTTACATTGAAACATTTCTAAAACAAATTACTAACTAACACAAGAAGTTCTACTAAAATATGTTAAATAGAATCTGAGTTATAATCCAACGGAATGAACGCAAATTTGCGTTTTATATTTATAATAGTA
Organism: Maratus speciosus; assembly: GCA_963932465.1. Classification (NCBI taxonomy): domain Eukaryota; kingdom Metazoa; phylum Arthropoda; class Arachnida; order Araneae; family Salticidae; genus Maratus; species Maratus speciosus. The sequence continues at coordinate 234,774,367 of OZ010791.1, read as the reverse complement.
GATGATGTTGTGATTTTCTGCAAACCGAGTTGTTGCCAAGCTTTTGCTTCACGAAAGACAACCTAGAAGAAAACTTCGCTACAGAGGAATACTAAACATGCAAGAAGTAGCAACCATCCGCAAAAAATTATCTAACTAACAAATTAAGTCCTATTAAAATACATCCCGCTGAACTCAAATTATATAAACGACCGGAAGGAAATACGAATGTACATTTTACATAATTATAGTAGATGTATCATTCATAATTGCGTTCACCTGTCTCTACCACCTTTTTCAATAGTTCTGTAACTAAGCAACATATAATGAAATGTTATATACTTAAGCCATTCCTGAAAAGTTATGTAACAGTAACACTTACCTAAATATCTGTTCAGTAGATTTTTTTTTAAAGGCTGAAATTTAATAATTAGGTTCACTTAATTTTTTAACTTTCTCCTGGTGCTCTATAACCAAACAACGCAGATCAATATGCAGACACTAAAAACTTTCCAAAAACATTATCTAAGTAAAAGGGCTAGCACTAAGTAAAAGGGCTAGCACTAAGTAAAAGGGCTAGCACTAAGTAAAAGGGCTACCGTATTGAAATATTGTATAGACAATCGGAATGAAATGTAAATTTCCGTTTTAAATGTGTAGTATACAATGATGATACGATTTTCTGTAATAAGATGCATCATAAAGTTTTTGTTTCAAATGTAAACAATGCTTTCAAAATTATACCTAATACACTGATTGGCGAGGTATCCGATTACTGAAGATTAACCCGAAATCCCATGACCAACTACCCAAAGAAAGGTGAATACATGCCTTTTTTGATACTTTTATGTTAGTCGGGTGCAAGTAATAAATTAACAAAGGTTGTTCCCATTTCATATTCTAATTTTATTATTTCATTTAAAATATAAGCTTTTCACTAATTTAAAATACATCCCTTACACTAATTTTAAAAAACTGAAAAGATAAACAATAATAGGAAACAATGCCATAACTCAAAATAAAGAGTTCTTTGTAAGGTACTACTTGAATATCGACCAAAAACCTATCGCCAACCCGTCGACCGAAAAACTATCGCCAAACTATAAAATTAATGCCAATAATGCCTGATCGTAAATATCACATTCACTTGACATTAAACACGTTACACGTGTTTGTTTCGCCATCAATTTCGTCATCATTTCGACGTTTTATTTGTATTTTTATTAAAGTTATACTAATTTGTTTTTTCTTTCGTTATTTAAAATAAAAATTATGTCAATTTATATAATTTCGCAGGATTTGTCGACGGGGTAATCAAGTGGTACCGTTTTAAATTCGCAAAATGTAACTCCTGCTATTGGCAATTTCAAAAATGCTGTTCGCGAGATTTGTGTACGGCTGACATAAAAGTACCCATTTTTTCTTCTTATCCAAGATAAATCGCCAAATATTATTTCATTTCCAATTTCTTCCTTTGAATTTTTTTTAAAGTCGTACAAACATTGCTTTCATATTTACCTAAATATTTTCGTTTCATAATGTTAATTTCTCAGTGAATCATTTTCTTGCATTTTAAATAAAATCAATTCCTTTTTTTTTTTCGTTCTTCCAAGGCGTTTGTATTTATATTTTTTCAAACTCATTTTTCACTTTTTTCAAGCCGTTTTAATTGTTTAACCAACAGAATTAATAAAAACATTTAATTTGAATTTCTTCCGTTGCTAACGGATGTACTACATGAATAAATATGGATGAATTATCACTTGTAATGTTAGATATTTCGAGGTTTTGGCGCCAAAGACATCGCCAAATTAGAAAAATATTAAATATCTCACGAACTATCAGTCTTAAATGAATTGATTTGTACCATTTGATTCAGCGTACAAAAATACACTAAAAAGTGTTATCGGTTGAAAAATAACTATAAAATCAGATTTTTAAGGAATTTTTTCAAAGTTCGTTCTCTTTTTTACCCCCCATTAGGGGTGGAATTTTAGAAAATACTTTCTTAGCGGCACTCTATGTCATAAGAAGTATTTTTACCGCAATTTTAAAAATTTATGTTCAGTAGTTTGGGCTGCGCGTTGATTAATACAAAATCCAGACTTTCTTATATATATATAGATTTATATGGAGCACCTAACCTCAAAAGAACTTCCTTATTTTAATGATGAATTTTACTAGAACAAGTGGTCAACTTCAAGTGATCGCCCAAGATGCTAAAAATTAAGAGTGAAAATTAGACAAAATGCTTGATTAAAACTTAATAGTTTCTTTAAAAGATATCATTTGTAGAGATAAGCTAACAAAATCTCCCCAGGAAGCTGTGGCTACAAAAAACCGCCTCTTTGAGTAAATCCGCCAGAAACTGGAAGCCGAAAGATTGCAAATATCCACAATATTTTTTTTTCTTATGAATATCGAAAAAATTTATATTATTATATACCATCCATATGTTAATTACCTACAAGATCCAATAAATGAATGAAACAAAGAATATTGCACATCGTTTCTCTTTTACATAAAATATTAACCCATTATGAAGAAAAAACCCGAAAGAAAATCTTAGCACCAGAGGCCCCTTTCCTTCCGAGTCCCTAGTTTTCAGCCTACCCAGACTAATTGGCATTCTGCCAATGGGTGGACAGACTTAATAGAGTTAATGATGAAAAAGTATTCAATAATTTTGGTCATATGGAAACACGTAATAACAGACAATTTGATCAATTTTAAGGGAATTTGAGCTGTTTACCGTGTTATTATATGACTGTCACAGTAGTTAACTGCTCATCATCGTTTAAAACTACAAGAAATTTACTTTTTTTCTAATCAAAATGCTATTATTTAGTTATTTTTTTTTAAATATATTCTTTATTTGATGTAGTACTTTATTATATTAGTTCATTATTATTTCATATTGATCTACCTAATATATCTATTATATCTAATCTATAAATTAAATATATTAATTATATAAATTCATTTCATTCATGAATAAAGTCAAATTGAGCAAATAAGGAGGATTCACTTAATAATCTGGCCACGAGGAAACAGGTAATCATGAGTAATTCGAATTTCAATTAATCGTTGAATTTTAAACGAATCTAAAATATTCATTGTTATCTCGTATTGATTATTGCAATTACATTTCATCATTTAAAACCACTATAAATCTAATATTTTATTTAAAAAAATATTATTAATTACTTTCGATAAATGATAATGTAGAAAGTAACATTAAAACGTCAAAATTTTAATAATGTGTTACTTTTTAGGAGTTTTTAAAAATTAATTTTCCATTATCTGCTGTATTAACTTAATGTATTGCTGTAATAATTAAGTCTAATATATTGATTATTTTTACTGATGAACCAATTCAAAAGGAGTAAACATGGAATTAATAGAATAATCTTCAATAGTCATGTGGTTATATGTAATCGCCAGCAATTTTATTTTCAGATAATTATTGAATTTTAAGTCTGGACTGTTTCTAGTTATATCGCATGATTATTAAAATAGTTAATGTTGCAATTCATTGTCCAATACAATGCCACTAGAAACTTAATTCATTCTAATAAAAATGTTTTTAGTTATTTTAGATGCAATAATAATGATGGTATGATAGAAAATAATATGCATCCAAATATTTATAATGTATTACTATCTAGGACAGGGTCGGCGAACCTATGGCACGCGTGCCACTTTTGGCACGCGAAAGAATAACTTTGGCACGCCTTTGATTATGTACAGTCCTCCCCACTTAATTGGGTCACGGATAATCGAATACCCCGCTTATTCGAATAGAATCCTCCGGAACCGAATTTATTCCTATTGGTTGTATGTTATTTTTCCCCGCTTATACCAGATACATTTTACGAACGTCCTCGCTTAATCGAATAACAACTGTGTGACCGACGTTTGAAAATAGGCGTGGAAAGCACGTTTTAGCTGGAATTTCCTTCCACCTTTTGTCATTTTCGGTTCCTTTGCGCTGAAAACACATTTTCAGTTCTTCCTGCAATGGTTTTGGCCGGCAGGTGTATAATGGACAGGTCAAATGATTTCCCACCTTGATCTCTCCACCATCACTTGGCAATGTGCCGTCACTTCGAGACTCGAGATGTTAGTTGTGATATTTTGCACTCATTTGAAAAATAACTTGATATTTACTTCTTTAAAATTCCACTTAAACAAACCCCTTTAAACGATTTTTTTAAGGCAGTATAAGTAATGTAAATTAGAAGTAGGAAAGTCTTGACGAAATTCAAACGAGCTGCATTAAGTGTGATGTAAGCCATTTAAATGTATGTACTGACATTAAATTAATACGTATTTATATTAGCATTTCTATTTATTTTAGTTTATGTTATTCTATTAACGATTTATTATGCTGTTAATTTAATATACCGTAGATGGTTATTTTGCTATTTTATTACGCATTAAATACTACAGTTATGATTCCCCGTTTAATCAAATAACCCGCTTAATCGAATATTATTTCTGGAATCGCCAATATTCGTTTAAACGGGAACGACTGTGTCTAAATAAGGATACAGTTATTTCATACAAAATACAAACTTAGATCTGATTCGATTCTAAATTCGATTAATTAGATGTTGAAGAATTTTAATCTTATTCAATATGTTTTCGAAAATTTATCAAAAAAAGAAAATATTTGAAAACTATCAAAAAAGAAAGATTATTATATATTAATAAAATTACCGACGGTAAATTATGGCAACTTGGAAATTAATTTCGGAACCATTTAAATAAACTGCCTTTATTCAATTTTTAAAAAATTTCCTACTACTATTTATACATGCGAGTCAAATGAATAATATAAAAAATCAAATAGAAAGCAGTTGCCAGATAAATCCATTTTAGTTTGTATTCTGTTAAAATTAGCTGAGCATGAACATGATATTAATTATTTTTCGTCAAAGAGACCACTCAATTAATGGCATTATTTTTTAAATTAATTTCTAAAATATAATTGTTACTACAGTGTATTACAGTGTAATACTTACATGTATGTTATCCATTTTAGATAAAATCTTAATAAGTAATTTTCAAGTAGTTTTGATTCTTTATTTTTCAGTCCACTAAATTTGTTTTTTAGTTGGCACGTCAAGATCATGTAAAATATTTTTTGAAAAAAATTGGCACGCCACTATAAAAAGGTTCGCCAACCCTGATCTAGGATTTAAAAAAAAAAAAAAAAAAAAAAAAAAAAAAAAAAAAAAACTGATTTTCCATCATCTAATTGTATCAATTTATCATAGTTACATTATGTACTGTATTAACTTGATGTATTTTAGGTATTAATTTTAGCTTTGTTAAAAAATGTATTTTCCATTATCTAATTTTATCAACTCATTATTATTTACATTATACCAACTTATAGTCCTGGCAATAGGGAATTTTACCTAGCAAAATTAATGGTAGTTCTGGAAATCGGCTTACTTAATGTTTTTTTGGTCGCTGAATCCGAATTTGTAACTTCCCACCAAAATTTCCCCCGGCAACCCCCCCAAATTTTGGTAAAAAGCCCCCCCCCCAAAAAAAAAGGTTTTTATTAAAAAAATCATTTTTTTTATTATTTTAGGGGAAAAGTATCTAGAAATTCAGAAAGTAGACGAAATTTGCAATAAATTAGATACATGACATTATGACTTAGGATGAAGGGGAAGGGGGGACTGCCTCGGAACATGCGCGCGGTGCTGCGTGGACTAAGTTGTGCAATTCCACTTCGCCACTCACACGTTTACATTCGCCCTCCCATATCCCTTCCGAACTTTCCGTATAAGGTTTACTTTACGTTTTTTGGGTCGCTGAATTCATATGTTTAACTTACCTTCAAAATCCCCCCCCCCCCTTTCCGAAAACCTCCCAAAATAGTTGTTATTAACTTAAATTTCTTATTGCTTTAGGGGAAAAGCATTACGAAATTCAGAAACTAGACAAAATTTGCAACAAATAGGATATATGACATTATGACATAGGATAAACGGGGAGAGAGGGGGCTAGTGGCGAGTGGTTTGGCGATTTATATAATTTGTCGATATTGGTCATTTGCATTGAATTTGAAATTAAATGTCATGATTTGTTGCAATATTTAATATTTAACGTACATGTGATATATGCAAAGGGTTTGGCGTGATTGTTTTTACGATAATTTGGGAAAACCTCGTTTTCGAATGCCAGTTACATATGTATTTTTAAATTATTTTCTATTAATTTTAAAATGAAATAACAACAAATAAAAAAATTAATTAATAACTTAAGAACAAAACAATTTATAATATTTTTTTAATAAAAAGAAAATAAATGTAAATAAACGTTTATTAATAAATAAGCAACAATAGCCGGGTCACCACATCAGGCAAAATAGCGCCATTTTGGCGCCAATTAGGTATACCGGTGCGTATATAACATCTTCGCCTAATATTTTTCTTTTCGTTTCGTTTAAAAAAAAGAAACAAGTGAAAGCCATTAATTTTAAATGTTTCAGTTTTAAATGAAAGTTTTGTGTTAAATAAAATGATAATGAAATACAAAAATGCATTGTTCTTAGCATTGTTCATGTTAAGGGAGGCCAAACTGGTCACCAAATTAGTAAAATAATAACTTTTTCTAAAATATGAAAAAAAGTATCTGTTATGATTAAAATTTGAGTTGCCATCAGTAGAGAAAAATATTTAAAATTAGAAAAAAATTAGTACTTCGAAAACTAATTCGAATTTAAAAATTCTAATACCAGTTTTGAGATCTGTGGAGCAATCGGATTTTTGGTGTTAATTTCATCGCAAAGTATTCCATATTTTAGGAGAAATCGCCGTGAAACTTAATCAGTTGTTTAATCAGTCGTTTCATAGAATCGTTATATAAATTCGTTTCATTTCAGTCGTTTCATAAATTCGTTTCATTAAGATTTTATGTATATATAGGGTATATATATATATATATATATATATAGAGAGAGAGAGAGAGAGAGAGAGAGAGGTAAAATTTATGCTTTTTTTCGCCCATCAGATTTATATGTCTTGGAAACTCCAAAATTAAAAACAGATGTTTAGACTTTCACAATCTTACCAAAATGTCCAAATACTAATGATGGTGATGACGATCGTCGGGTATTACTCTGCGGATAAACTGTTAACCAGATAAACTGTATATTTCCCTGCAATGATGCTCTGCAGCACTTTTATTATTATTCTTTTACCAAACGTAGAAGCTTGTAACCCTACCTTTAGATTACTTATTTTGTGTGTATATAAAGCATTCTGGAATTGAGAATCGCAGCTAAATCGTTCAGAATACCTTAAAAGTGTCCAGATTATAATAATAATGAGCATCATCGTCGACGCTGAAAAATTTCAAAATGTTAATTATGTACCGTTATGTGGGATTTTTTGTTGATTTTTTGCCCTGATTTAGAAGCTATGCAACTTCAAATCCTAGTGACCAGAATATTTGTGCTTCAAGGTATAAAAAACTTCAGAGTCAAACATCACAGGATCAATACTTCACTATTAAATAAAGGTGCCTGAAGCAGGTTTTCTTGCTTTCTTTACATGGAACTTGCATTTGGGTCATTTAGGCTCTGAAATTAAATAAAGAAAGAATAAAACATGGTTACAGATAGTTGATGCCAAATAACAATTCCAATGGCTGCCTTTTATTCATAAACAAGTATACGAGTAATTTGCTCAATCCCAATAAATTTAGTAAATGTCATACCAGTCTTTAATCCCTTCGGGGTCAATAAATTGAGTGCCAAACTTAATTGGGAACTAAACCCTGACGGTCCCGTGTTAGGCTGACCACCTGATCGCTGCATATGCTGTATAGCATCTCAGAGCCCAGGGTAAAAAAAAACAGGGTTCGGTACTGTCGGTCCTGATCCTTAGAGGATCGTATCGCCACAGGTTTAGGTTTTAGTCAATAGTACTCCACTTTCTTTAGAATAATGACATAAGCTTGTTCTCAAAAGAATATTTCCCCCCTGAAATACAAAATTTTCTGATGCATTCAGAGGTTCGTTTTAAACGTAAAAACACGAAATTGTCAGGCATGATTATTAAAGTGATTTGAAATCGAACAGTACTTTTCATTTTTCGATAAATGTATTGCATTTTGAGTTATAAGCTATTTCTGTCACAGGACGACTTTTATTGGGCTATGGTATCCGGAAATTCAGTTCCAAACGCCACATTTGGCAAAATTTTCAGAAAACGACTTTGCCATTATTAAAAACGAAAGAGGCTATTTTTATTTCTTAGTTTCTGATTAAGAACACCCGCACATTTTATGAATGAAAGTGATTTTCCAAAGTTAGCAATTTCAATTTGAGAAGAGCTTTAAAAATATTTTTTAAGGATCTTGTTCAGTTATAGTCCGGAAGCCAATGACATCGAAAGCCCATCATTGCGGAATTGAAAGATTTTCATGTAAATCGATGATAAAAAGTCATACGAACAAAATGACTAGGTTTGGCAAGCTAAAAATAAATTTAATTTAATTATTATTAAGCCCTTAAGAATCGCTTAATATTTGGAAAAATCATCAAAAAAGTACCTATTTTTTTAATTACAGGAATTGAATAATTATAAGGTTTCTAAATAAAATATGCAAATAGTTGTTTTTAAGGCGAAAAAAAAAAATGTTATAGGACAAATTCACATTTGTAGAAAAGCCATCATGCGAGAATTCTATGTCTTAATGTTTTTTTTATTATGCCATATAAATTAATGCAAATAAGATATTTATTTTTCACATCTTAGATCTTTATTTATCATCATCACACAAATTTTTACAAATAATATTTGAAATAATATATATACATTAAATTCTGATTATTAATAACTATTGTGAGTGTGGTATATTTCGAAACATGCAATACAAAGTCCAACACCACAATCAACGCAAAACACCAAACCCAAACCGTAATATTCAAAGACTTCATACGGAAATGCCAGCTAAATTTTTCTGGTTTCAGAAGTTTTTTGCAGTAATTAAATCTCCAGCCCGGAAATATGACGGGCACGAGAAATAACGAACGACGCCTCAGTCCGTGATATTGACGGGAGCGAGAATTAATAGTCCAACAGTCGACAGCACAAAAACCTATGTTATGAAGCACAAGAAAAAAACCTTTTTTTTTTTATGGAAGAGTAGAAGTTGGGGAATCTAATGATCCATGTCTGCCGGAAGTGAAGTGGTGCATAAGCCAAAAATTAATACCACCAGCGGTTGACTCGTAGGTTTACCATTGTGTTTTCCTGCTCCCAGTCCTCCATGTTTTCATACCTTTGTTTGTAGGACAAATACCATGATAAACCTACGAGTCAACCACTGGTGGTATTAATTTTTGACTTATGCACCACTTCACTTCCGGCAAACATGGATCATTATATTCCGCTACTTCTACTCTCCTTAAAAATAAAAGTTTTTTTTTTTTTTTTTTTTTTTTTTGTGTGTGTGTGTGTTTGATAACATAGGTTTTTGTGCTGTCGGCTCTTGGACTAAAAGGGGTTAAAAAGCTGTAATGATTTAACATTTTCACGAAAGTCGACACTTGGCTAGTGTCCAGACGCGAAATAAGAAAACCGCCGGTAAAAATTAAAAGCAAAATGAATGTGAAATTTTATCCCCGACCGCTTCCTTGATATAGGTATGATAGACTTTTCCGGCTAAATAAAGTTTGTCATAACAAATTTTTCTGAAAGAGCACAAACTTTTCTATAAAATGCTCTAAGTGTGATCAATATCCGCGATGACGGTAAAACATTATAGCTTTTTAATAATAATTAATTTAATTAAACATATTTCGGCTTGTCAAACCTGGTCATACCTAACTCATTTTGTTCGTATGACTTTTTACTATCGATTTACGTAAAAAATTTTCAAGTCCGTGATGACGGGGCTTTTGATGTAACCGGCTCTCGGACTATTACTGAGCATGAGATATTACTCTCATTCATGCATTTTCGCATTCCTTTCGCTATTCGTTTGTTGGTAAATAGCATTGCTGGTCGTAAAATAGATAAAACGCGTACTTTTATCTATTTGTATTAGTCAATTTCGGGAGCATGTTGCTTTACTTTAAGGATAAAAAAAATTTGCTAAGGCGGTTTTTGACCTCTAAAGCGGCATAGTTGAAGATTAGTTTTTGTTATCATTCCATCATGTTTTGCTGCTCCTTCTATTTTTGAATGCTTGCTATAATGCGAGCATTGACTAACCAAAATGGATGTTAGAGTATATATAATTTTTGCTGTAATCGTGTGTTTTTTCATAGTAATATGTTATATGACTATAGGAATTTTTCCTCAAGTTTATGAAGTTAATGAGGAGCGAAAATATTTCATAAACAACCAATTCGATTTGTTTGATGCTTGGGAAAGTGTACCAGTGGACCAGCAGCAAAGGTTTTACTTCTATAACATCACAAACGTCGATGAATTACACAGTTTTGATTCTCAAATGCTGGTAGAAGAAATAGGGCCATTTGTTTATAATACTGTCGAAAAAACTGATGCTATATGGAAGGCTTCTGAGCCTTTGAACTACTTGTCTTTTCAAGACATGACGTTTTCTCCAAAAAATTCTATTGCTGATGAGTCATCATCGGTATATGTTCTGAATATTCCTGTAATCAGATGCTTATATAATGACAGATTAGGAATCATAGTAAAAAAATCCTTCAGAGGTTTGCGCAAAAAAGATATTATTCATAAAACGACAGTTAAAGATGTATTAAGAGAGATTGTTGACGGTTACAGCGTAAAACATTCACTTCCAGTACCACGAAGCAAATTTCCCATTACTTGCAAGAAGATGAATAGACTCAAATCAGATTATGAATATGACTATTATTATTATTCCATTAATAATTTGGATAATTATTTCGAGAATAAACTTTGCGTAAAACTTCTTGATGTTTTCCGTTTGGTGGATGCGCCGTTTTACGGAAAAGGATTGATAAGCAGTACTTTTAAAAAGTCGCCATGCGGGTGTTTCAAGTTTTCTGAAAATGGAACTGAGCTGATAAGTAAAACTTATCCGGACAAATTTAAAGTAAAAACTAGAAGATATGCCCTTGAGTGGGCTGACAAATCATGCTCTGCATTACCTAACAAGGATTTCTATCCAACTCTTGATGATGCATCCTTCCAAGAAAGCCTATTCTCAACATCTTCGCATACCTACTTCGATAATAAGAGCTACATTCGCTATAAAACAAGGCTTAATATGGAGGAGGTTTTAGATGAGCCTCACATAAATATGGAACCGATGACTGACATAATTACAGACATTTTTTTCCGATATCACTTTAATATCCACATAAAGTCTACGAACGATGGTGTCAAATGTAGAAATATTTCGCATGAAATTTATCCAATTTTGTTGATAGAAATTACTGGTGATTCAAAAGACGAAATAAATTATCGCATTTATCGTAACATTGTATTTCCCAGAGTTTTTATGCATTATGTTTTGCCAAAAATTGTATTCGTCGTAACGTGTATGTTACTTACAGCAGGTGTTATTACAGTCGCGTTATATATGTCAAATAACCGCTGTAATGCAGTAAGTGAAGGGACTCCATTACTGAACCACCGAGCTCGAATTTATGCATAATTATAAAATCCATTTCACTGCATAATGATGGAAATGCAATACGTGTCCAGTTTTAGCAAGAAGCCAAACCAAATGAAATTGGATTCAAAATAAAGTGAAATGACAAAAGTTGTACAAGAAGTTTAAATGATTTTTTGAACTATTTCTTATATAACTTATTTTGACTTGAGATTATCTGAATTCAATTAATTTTTCATAGAATAAATTCCGTGTTCACTCAAGTAATAATGGCTACATCACTGCTCACAATGGATGACGAAATGTTTATCTGTAATGAATTAGTTGCATTTGCTTTGAATTGTTTTCGGTAAAGACAATTCTCAGTTTAAATTAACTATACTGTTATAAATCTAAATATTTTTTATAATTATTTAGATTCAGCCATTTACATAATAAATGGCGTATTCACTTTATTTATATTGGTGACATCAATTGAAGAAATTTATATGTGTAATTATTGAAGAAGTTAGCTAAATTTGCTGTGGTAACTTGATTTGTTTTCTCTAAAGCAAGTTCTGACTTTAGATTAGCTATACTGTTTTGAATTCGATAATTGCTTCTTAGAATAAATGAAGCCTTCACTTAAGTTATATCGACGACATCAACTGAAGAAACTGCCATGTGTAATCATTGAACCAAGTTTGTTAATTTTGTTACATTAACTTGATTTGTTTTCTGTAAAGCACTTTCCGATTTTAGATTATACCATGTAGAATTCAATAGTTGCTGCTTAGAATAAATGGCGTATTCGCTTAACCCCTTGGGGACGAGCGACACGTATACGTGCCGCATGAAGCGATCAGAATCCTCGTTTTTCCTCACCAGTAAAATTTTACTGTAAAATTTGCCTTGTTTAATCGGCGCATTTTCTCGATTCAAGAAGACACAAATTTCTGTTTTTAAAAAACGGTGACAAAAGATTAAAAATTTCGTAAAAGGCTCCCGTCCCGAAGGGGTTAAGGAGACCTTCTACATTAGGAGAAAAAAAAAAGCACTTTTTTATGAGAAAACTGCAAGATGGATCTTTTTGAAATTTTAACAGTTTATTGTACATATCTTAAGGTATACACAAGAATTTTTTTATTAGATTTTGTTGCTTCTACTCTTACAAACAATATGTTCAACTGCTTTGAAAAAATTCGTCTGGACGGTAGGCATGATAGCGCCTTGTAGAATTATCTGAAACACAAAAATAATTTTTTTCCGAAAACTTCGTGAGAATAGCTTCTAGTTAAATTAAAGGAACTTATAAATTTATTAAAAAAATGTTATGTAATGGCTCATGAAAAAAAACATTTTTTTTGTTAAAAAAATTCGTTCCTATTTGTTAATAACTTTTTTTTTAAAATTATTTTAGTAAAAGCTTTAACTCATACCGAAGGCAATTAAATAAGCTTTAATAATAATAATAAAAAAAATCAAGATCTTCCATTGAGTAGTTTTTTTAATCTTGCCCACCGTGTCATAAAATGTGGTTGACATGGTGGGCAAGATTTTTAAAAAAGTTAGTTAAATTTGTCATGTTAACTTGATTTGTTTTCTGTAAAGCACGTTCTGACTTTAGATTAGCTATACTGTTTTGAATTCAATAATTGCCTCCGAGAAAAAATTAATTGTTCATTTAAATTATATTGGATACATTTCTGTTTACAATATTAATGAAATTGTTATAAGCAGTTTCTGAATTTAATTAAAATTTGTCAACCACTTTTATTTATTTATACTTTTTTCTGTTTTAGTATTGATATCATTAAAAATCTAAGTAACTGTATACACTCACCTGCATTAATTTATATAAATTCAGATTATGTAAATAAAAATTGCATAATTTTTTGATTTTTTATTCATTATTTGAAATCTATTGAAATAATAATAATTATTAGAAATTTTAGTGGGCTAAACTTTTATTGATTTGATTGTTTATTTGTTTATTTTTTTTTTGAAAAAATGTATGAAAGAGAGAGTGTTGTTTTTATACAGAATATGTATAGTCTTTATTAATTTGCAAAACAGTCCATTAAAAAAAGGTAGGTTTTATCATTTCAGAATAAGGTCTTGGTAAGTGCAATATTTAAAAATAAATTGTTGTAAATATACGTTTATATAATATATATATATATACACATATATATTTGAAATTATTGATATCTCTAAACTTGTATAAGTCTGTAAAAACTTACATGCATAATAACAATTAAAATTTGTTATGTTAACTTGATTTCTTTTCTGTAAAGCACGTTCTGACTTTAGATTAGCTATACTGTTTTGAATTTAAAAATAGCTTCATACAAAAAATTAATTGTTCATTTAAATTATATTGGCTACATCATGGAATCCTGTTTACAATGTTAATGAAATTGTTATAAGCAATTTTTCAATTAAGATAGTTAAAATTAGCCTTCTAATTTTTATTTATTTATAATTTTTCTGTTTTAAACTGATATCCTTAAAATTATAAGTAGCTCTATATACTCACCTACAATACATATATAAACTCATATTATGTAAATAAAAATTTCATATATTTTTAGATTTCTTATTCATTATTTGAAAATAAAGATTAATAAGCTCTATTGAAATAATAATAATAATTAGAAATTTTAGTGGTTGAAACTTTTATTGATTTGATTATTTAATTTTTTGGTAAATGTATATGAAAGAGTGAGTGTTGTTTTTATACAGAATATGTATAATATTTACTAATTTTCCAAACAGTCCTTTAAAAAAAGATAGGTATTATTATTTCAGAATAAGATCTTGGTAAGTGCAATATTTGAAAATAAATTGTTGTAACTATGTGTTTAAATATATTTTTTAAAATTATTGATATCCCTAAAATTGTATATGATTGTATAAATCTGCAAAACTTATTTTATATTCATAATAACATTTAAATTTATTTCAGACACATTATTTAACATTTACTTAAATAAATAGTGAATTAGACTTTCTAATAAAACATCATACATACATCATTCACAAATGGTAAAATGGAAATCAAAACTGAATTACCTTAAACTCCACAAAGTGATAAATACATAGCAGAATGAGTTTTTAGTAAATGTAATATTTTAAAATAAAATTATTATAAACACGGGTTTATAAAACTAAAATTTTTTTCTCCCTCCGAATGGCTGGAACTGTATCGCTGAATTTCTGAATAACTACGTCAGCCTATTGGGTCAATCCATCTCAAGTGGTCCAGCATTGGTTGCTCGACCATTTTTAAAAAATCTGAAATTTTTTGTACAACAACCCTAACATGATGGAAGTTCAAAATGACTATTATTTTAATTTTATTAATTTTTGTTTGTGCATGGCGGCCATCTTTGTTTCATCGTTTGCAGCAATTTTCTCACATTAAGGGTTTACGGAATTGTAAATAACTCATCGTTTATTTCTCTAATTCAATTGCGGATTAAAGCAATTTGTACAGAATATATTGGGCTAAAAATGTGGTTATAGAGTAATTTCCGAAACTAACTGCTTATTGGTGAAATTAAAGCATAAAGTTTCAGTTTTTTTCCAAAATTTGTCCGTTTACAAGAGGAAATTTTTCTAGTAAGGAAAACGGTCAACATGACATATTTTTTTTTACAAATTGGCCGAAAGTACTTGTACTCACACGCCAAGTTCCAGATGTGGAACTTTATTTCTCTTCGCTAAAAAAAAATCCCCAATTTTTCAAAATTGTCAAAAATCGCACTTTTGAGGCTTTGATATCTCTGGTGGGGCACGAGATAAAAATCTGAAGTTCTGGTTTCTGAGAGTATTGTATGGTAGTGTAATGTACAAGAAATTTCAGGATGGAGATTTCACTAAAAGCTGAGATATGGCAAGGGCAACATGTCAAAACAATACTGCCAAACTATTGTTTTGTTGTAGTCACAGGTAAGTATTTATTTCAGAGAGTCATTTAAATTAATTTTTTTGATTATCTTTAAATAATAGTAACAGAAAATAAAGCCTTTTGCAAAGCTTAGCAATTAATTAAAAAAATAATTATGTCTAAGGCCTACATTTTGTATGGTTTCAGTAATTTTTGTTGTAATTTTAGTAACTAAAAGAAACCTTAGCACTTTTACATAAAGAAAAAAAATATTTTTATACAAGACCTGAGACAAAAACAGAATAGGGAAAGAGAAAAGCTGTTAATGTTGGCATACTTGTTGAGACATGATCAAACGTGTCAAAACACATTCCTGCTTGTTGGATTAAAAACCACAATTTTAATGCTGATTGCTAGTCCTTGAAACTTGTTCCTACCATACGTATGTTCCTGTAAATGAAACATTATACGATGTTACCATGCATCAGCTTCAAGTAATTTTCAGAAAGCAAAGATATACAAAGCCTTTCAAAATTTATACTGCAGAAAAAATGACATTTTTGCATAAGAAGTAAGCTAGGAATTATTAATGAAGTGAGACTTGCACATAGCCATTTCAAAGTTTATTTCTATGAACCAGCAGGGCCAAGATCTTCAATCAAGTTATCAAGAGATGACAAGACTTGGTTCCTAAAATAAAATTTTGAGAAAGATGAAAATTGAATTTTTTAAATCAATGTGTTAAAGAATGTGTTTTGACACGTTTGATCATGTCTCAACAAGTATGACAACATTAACAGCTTTTCTCTTTCCCTATTCTGTTTTTGTCTGAGGTCTTGTATAAAAATATTTTTTTTCTTCATGTAAAAGTGCTGAGGTTTCTTTTAGTTACTAAAATTACTTACAACAAAAATTACTGAAACCATACAAAATGTATGGCCTTAGGTATAATTATTTTTTTACTTAATTGCTAAGCTTTGCAAAGGGCTTTATTTTCTGTTACTATTATTTAAGTATAATCAAAAACATAAATTTAAGTGACACTTAGCTGTGACTACAACAAAACAATAGTTTGGCAGTATTGTTTTGACATGTTGCTTTTGCCATATCTCAGTTTGTAGTCAAATCTCCATCCTGAAATTTCTTGTGCATAACACTACCATACAATATTGTCAGAAACCAGAGCTTCAAATTTTTATCTCGTGCCCCACCAGAGTTATCGAAGCCTCAAAAGTGCGATTTTTGACAATTTTGAAAAATTTGGGATTTTTTTTTTAGCGAAGAGAAATCAAGTTCCAGATCTGGAACTTGGCGTGTGAGTACAAGTACTTTCGGCCTATTTGTAAAATAAATTATGTCATGTTCACAGTTTTCCTTGCTAGAAAAATTTCCTTTTGTAAACGGACAAATTTTGGAAAAAAACTGAAACTTTAGGCTTAAATTTCCCCAATAAGGATTTATTTTCGGAAGCTACTCTATTATCAAATTTTTAGCCCAATATATTCTGTACAAATTGCTTTATACGCACTTGAATTGGAGAAATAAACAATGAATTATTTATAGTTCCGTAAACCCTTCTTGTGAGAAAATTGCTGCAGACGATAAAACAAAGATGGTCGCCATGTACAAACAAAAATTAATAAAATTAAAATAATAGCCATTTTGAACTTCCATCATGTTAGGGTTGTTGTACAAAAATTTTTAGATTTTTTAAAAATGGTCAAGCAACGAATAAATGATTTTCTGGGCCACTTGAAATTGATTGACCCCATTACTAGAAGGATTTCATTTTGTCTATATACATTGTATGTCTACATACTGATGAATGCATACTCAAATATTCTGAGCGATTGCATAAATCCTATGTTATACACACAGGAATAATTTATTTTATTTCAGACCCACTATTCCATAATCCACTTTATAAATAGGGTAATAGAATTTCTGATCACAATAATATTAAGGATTTCTTTCTAAGACACACCGCAGTAAAAATTCATTTTCAGCAGTTGCTTCCATAGACGATAATGTGGGCAAATTCTTTCGTGCAGTCCTGTATATGAGTTACGCCCCTCGTAATATGCTAAAAATTAGTTAAGTTTAAAAATGTATACCGCAGATAAAAACGCATATATTTTATATTTATTAGGATGGACTTATATTTATTATGTCTTGCTTTATGCGAATTCTCAATTACAAATTTTTCTTCGAAGTGATTTTCGATTAAAAAATCTCAAAATGGTGGTTTAAAGAATCGTCTATGATGTGCAGAAAAGCATAATTTGAAAAAAAATATATATATTTTACTCATTTTATTGAAACATTTGGCTGGCAATAGTTGAAACATATTAAGAGAGTGAAAATGATCATATTGGTAAGAAATAGGACAATTATAAAAGTAACATAGTTGTTCTGTAGCATTTCAACAATCGGGGACCGAACTTCAATTTGGATACAGCCCCTAACATTTGCTCATTTTAAAGTAATTAATTTTTCTGAAACCAATAGTACGAATTTCATGAAAATTTGTTTTTAGGCTAATTGAAGGGTGTAGAATTTATTTATGGTGTCAAATTTAGGTATTGGTATTTAAAAAAAGTTTGGGTTCGTTTTGATATGTAGATGGCCCCCTAAGCACATTTTATATACATAATTTAAAAGTAGACTTTATTTCCAATCGTTTGGTACCAGTAACTTTCTTCTACAATAATTTGTTGCGGAGTTAGTAGGGGTGCTTACTTTTTTCCCCCACCACCATGCTTAAAGCAGTTACCACCATAAACGACAATATATATTTCTTAGCCCGTATATGAATTTATTTACATTCCAAAAACTTCTATTAGCATACAAAATATTGTTCTGTATGAAAACGAATAACACAATTAAAAACTTCCCTTAAGCAATTCACTCCCATAGTCAGTAATATTTACGAATTCCTTTGTGTTTCCCTCTATGTGAGCAAAAGAATTTGTACATATCTCATACTATGGAAAAATTTAAACTTAAAAAACCCAAACAAATGATGAAAATGCACTTCCATCAATTAACGCTCATAGACAGTACTGTAACCAAATTTTTTTATTTGTGTGTACCTGTAAATGAACGATAAATGAAATACACACCATACTTTTCAGTTAAAACTTCTAGTGCACATCTGAAATGCATATAACTTTCATTATCTAACTTTATGGGCACCTGAAAAGAAAGAAATAATATTAATTGATTAATATTTTGTTTAATTACTTGCTCTTATCGGAATTTTAAAACTAGCATATCTTTATAGGTCATGCAATAAAAGCAAACGCAAAGGATAAGATTGGAATAAAACATTTTAGTTTATTTCTGTCAGTAATCTAATTTAATTCATATATAACTTTAACTGAACTTTTCCTTAAAAGTTCAATTAGTGTTACAAACTATGAATAAAATAAATAAAGTTTTTTATTCCAATCTTTACCACGCTTGTATCAATTTTCATTGAATGCTGTAAAAGATGTGATTTTTTAAAATGCTCATAAAAGCAAAATGAAAAAGGAATTGACCATGAAAAATGAATGTTCACTCCTATGAAAGAGTGACTATTCACTCCTGCAAGGGGTGAAAAAACGCACTCCTTTAGCAAAAGTGAATAGTCACCCCTCCGAAAGAGTAATTATCCACCCCTGTTTAGAGTTAATATTCACTTCCCAGGAGTGACTATTCACTCTTTCAGAGAGTGAAAAATTTCACTTTTGCTCAGAGGGAATAGTCACTCTAAAGAGGTTGGGCATATTTTGACTCTGCGATAGAGTGACTATTCACTCCTTTTTATTTAGAGTGTAGTGTAATAAAACTAAACAATTTTTCCCTGTAAACCATTATGTAACGGAATTCTTTTGTGTGACTCTGTAAATGATAATAAATGATTTGCACCCCATATTCTACAGAAAGCATGTGCACTTCATATATGCATATCAATTTCATTCTTTGAAGTCGTGTAACATCATCGAAATTTCTTTGAAACGATTTTTTTTTCATTGACCGTAATGTAACGGAATACTTTTGACTGTTCCTGTAAAAAGTATAAATGTTATACACTTCATTTTCAATAGCAATATGTATCTTTTGGAGGGTTAGAGAACAGACAGAGAAGTTGAAGTCATGAAAACGTTTCAACTATGTTGGAAAAGAAAGCGCTAAAAAAATTAATAAAGAGGATTTTATTATTTTTTTTTATTTTGTTGGAATAAATCGTTTGCTATAATATGATTTTTTTTATAGAATTTTCTTTAAAAAAAAAAATAAATAAAAAATAAAAATAAATAAAAATAATAGTAATATTTTGGGAATTAATTAAAATTTTGAATTTACGAGTATTTATAAAAAAAATTCCTTGATCATTAAGGATAATTGATGGTATTAATACATATAAATTATTCCAGAGAGAAACATTCGCCTTGCATACAATATTTCAAATGAAAACCAAATTTCAAAGTAATTGCTTAAGAGGCACAAAGGCCAACATAGGGAAAAAAATTCCATGCCGGGACTCGAACCCGGGCCATCAGTATAGCGCACTGACGTTCTACCGACTAAACCACATGGGACGATACCCAGCCTGGAAAATTGCTCACTATTATATGTTGGCAAGGCTACAAACACAGCACAAGATGGAATATTTATTGTGAGCGACCGACATAGGGCAAACACGGAACTTAATTAAATCCAGCATCGATAGAAACTATATTAAGACATGGAAATTATTCCAGAGAGAAACATTCTCCTTGCATACAATATTTCAAATGAAAACCAAATTGCAAAGGGATTGCTTAAGAGGCGCAAAGGCCAACATAGTGAAAAAGATTCCATGCCGGGACTCGAACCCGGGCCATCAGTATAGCGCGCTGACGTTCTACCGACTAAACCACATGGAACGATACCAAGCCTGGAAAATTTCTCACTATTATATGTTGGCAAGGCGCAAGGCTACAAACGCAGTACAAGATGGAATATTTATCGTGAGCCACCGGCATAGGGCAAACACGAATAATATTTTCCATGTATTAATATAGTTTCTATCGATGCTGGATTTAATTAAGTTTCGTGTTTGCCCTATGTCGGTGGCTCACGATAAATATTCCATCTTGTGTTGCGTTTGTAGCCTTGCCAATATATAATAGTGAGAAATTTTCCAGGCTGGGTATCGTTCCATGTGGTTTAGTCAGTAGAACGCCAGTGCACCGTACTGATGGACCGGGTTCGAGTCCCGGCATGGAATCTTTTTCACTATGTTGGCCTTTGCGCCTCTTAAGCAATTACTTTGAAATTTGGTTTTCATTTGAGATAATTGATGGTATTCTAACTAGTGATATTTTAGGAAAAGTAAATATGAAATGCAAGATACTTGTCCATTCAGATTTCAATAGAATTGATAAAAACTCGTAAATATTGCAAAATCTAGTTTACGCTTATATGATATCGATTTTGCTGTATTATTGTATTCATTTTCTTTCTTTCTTTTTTTTCCTGTGGAAATCTTTACGATGTAAGGCGAATAATGCAGAAATGTTTGCGTTGTACTGGAAATACTTATAATGTAGCTGTAACATCAATTTCTAAACAATAGAACATAAAAAAAAATATAAATAAATAACACTGATCTACACGATTTTTGGAACAGATAAGTTAATCTGTATTTCATAAAAAAAAGGATAAAAATAAATAATAATAAAAATAAAATAAAAATAACAGTAACATTTTGAAAATTAAAATTTATGAGTGTTTATAAAAAAAAAAAAAAAAAAAAAATCTCTCACCATTAAGGACATTTGAGGGTATTCTAAATAAGTGGTGTTTTAGGAGAAGTACATGTAAAATGCATATATACTCGTACATTCAGATTTCAATAGAATTGACAGAAAATCGTAAATGTGTAGAATCTACTTTACGCTTATACAGGGCATCCAATTTCAACGGTGTCTAAAGGCTAATTCCTAAAACGTTAGTCATAGACATATAGTTCCAATTACAAAAATGTTTTAAATGAGGTAATGAAGCATTATAAAAGCAATTTTGATCAATAAAAAATTTCTTAAA
This sequence comes from Maratus speciosus, assembly GCA_963932465.1. Classification (NCBI taxonomy): domain Eukaryota; kingdom Metazoa; phylum Arthropoda; class Arachnida; order Araneae; family Salticidae; genus Maratus; species Maratus speciosus. The sequence continues at coordinate 234,752,841 of OZ010791.1, read as the reverse complement.
AAATTGCAAAATTTAAATTTTCATACGGTCTACCGCTCCTATAAATTATATTTAGTACAAATATCAGAAGTAAAACCAAAAAAAAAAAAAAAAAAAAAAAAGTCCCATTTTTCTAAGATTTAAACTGACCGAGTAATAGCTTTTTAAAGTTGAAGTATGTTTTTTGCTGCGAAATAGGGGTTATTCATAAGTTTACTAGAAATATAAATAATCGTCAGATATATATATATATATAAATAATAGTTGACAGTGAAATTAACATAACAATTTAAATTTGAAATCTATTTTCATTCATATATATTAAAGTAAAACATACAACTTTTTCTGAAAATATGAGTGAAAAAAATGACAGAATTTTTGCTAAATGAAATGTTGAAACACAGTAATCTCAATTTTTTACAAAATAAAACATATATTACAATGCAATTATCTTAACCAATCTGCAACTTAATTAATAAAAATCAACACTATCGTAATACTTGTACAATGTTACTAGATATATGCTAGTGCAGATACATGCATAGTTCAGATACAAACGAACTAAATTCTTCTAATACTTTAAGCACATTGTGTATGATCCCTCGAAGCATGGCCCAACTTATCTGTGTTCAGATGCAGAAAATTGGTGTAAGTCACCCAATTCAAAGTTTCATAACTCCGGCAATTTTAGTGTTAGATGAATGGGACTTTTTTTTGTTTTACTTGTTAATGTAATATTGATGTTTTACTAAATATCACTTATAGGACCGAGGGGGGGGGGGGTGTATAACCTTTTAAGAAATGTTTTTATTGATCCAAATGACTTTTAAAATAATGTTTAACCTCAGCGGGACAGCACCGAAAACTGGCGATATGAAACTATTAAAATAATAAAGCTTTGTAAAAAATCACAATAAAATAAAACAAAACATAGGACTCGTTTCGAGCTAAACATATTAACAGCTCGTCATCAGCTACAGTAAACACGTGTTCAAAAGGGAACAAGGTAAAAAGAATTTTTTTTTTTTTTTGACCTTGTCCCCTTTCGCACACGTGTTTACTGTAGCTGATGATGAGCTGTTAATATTTCGAAACGAGTCCTATGTTTTGTTTTATTTTATGGTGATTTTTCACAAAGCTTTAATGTAATGTTAAGTCCTCATTTAAAACATTTCTGTAATTTCAATGTCTATGACTAATGGTTTAGAAATTAGCCATTGGATACCGTTAAGAGTGCACACCATGTATGATATCGATTTTGCTGTATTAGCGAATATGCAGAAGCGCTTGTGTTGTCCTGGAAATACTTATGATGTAACATCAAATTCTCAGCAAAAGTACATAAAAAAACCACTGATTTACACGATTTTCGGAACAGATAAGTAATCTGTATTCCATAAAATATTTTGAACTGAATATGAATTATTATGAATCAGAAATATTATGAAATATTCTGAGTACTGAAACAGAAAATGTAATACAAAATTCTCTACCTGCTGCAGCTGTGTAGTCAGTGATAGTGGTTAAGTCATGTAATTGCTAAGACAACGATTGCTCAAGGTTTTTTTGCCTACGGATTAAGAATTTATGTAACCTTCTTACAGTGAGCAAAAAAAGTATTTGCACGCAGACGATTTTTTGCATAAGTAACCATAGAAAGCAAATTTGAAACTATTATCTTAATTATTCATTTATTTAAATAAGAAGAAAATAAAAATAACTACCCATTTTCCTTAAACAGTAATATTACACATTTTAAAAAATAAATTAATATTTTCTCATACCTAAAAAGTATTTGCACAAGAAGCATTGACTGTTAAAAAAGGCATTAAATGTGAACATTATGCAAATGTTTAGCATATCAGTCCCGCAGTACATTAGCCCCGCACTTTAAAGTCACGTAATATATTAACTGGAGCAGGGATTCTGGGGAGTTTTTGTTCTAATGGCGTCGAAAACGTGTGAACTGTCTGTTGCTATCCTTGAGAAGATTATATTTCTTCACAATTCAGGATTAAGTTACTGAGGAATAGGTAAAAAATTAAATCTAAACTTTTCTAGTTGTTCGTTATCTAACTAAGAAGAAAAAAGACACTGGTTCGACAATAAATAAGCCGCGAACTGGGCGTCCAAGAAAGCAAAATACCAGGCAAAGCAGAGCCATCATAAAATAATCTTCAAAAAACCCTTTTCTAAGTGCTCGAGAATTGACTGTTGATGTCGCTTCAACGTCGGGAACGGGGTTACACCACAATCAATTAGAAATATTCTTCATGATGCAAATATTCGAGGAACAGCCCCTCGAAAAAAACCATTTATTAGTGAAACAAATGGGGTGAAAAGACTTGAATTTGCAAAAGCTTATGTCAGCAAACCACTAGAGTTTTGGAAAACTGTTATTTTTTCCGATAAAAGCAAGTTCAGTATTTTTGGCTCAGATGGTAAGAAAACTGTATGGCGAAAGCCAAATACTTCTCTTCAAATTAAAAACTTGAAACCCACTGTAAAACATGGCGGTGGTCATGTAATGATTTGGGAATGCATGTCTTTTAACGGAGTTGGTGAAATGACCTTTATTGAAGGCAATATGAATGCTAAACAATATATTAATATATTGCGAGATCATTTATCTAATAGTGCTCTAAAATTAGGACTTCCTAATTCATATTATTTCCAACAGGATAATGATCCGAAACACACTGCATATATTACGAGGTTATGGTTGCTTTATAATGTAAAAAATCAATTGAAAACGCCGCACCACAATCACCAGACCTCAATCCGATTGAAAATTTATGGCATATTTTGGATGTGAAAATGAGGAAAAAGAAAATTTCTAACAAATCAGAACTTAAGCAAGCTCTTAGGGAAGAATGGCTACAAAGCAGCAGTGAAACATATCACAAATTAATTGAATCAATGCCCAGACGATTACAAGCTGTAATTGAAGCAAAGGGCATACACACTAAATATTAGCACTGTTTTTAACTTATAAATAATTCCTCTAGTTCTATTTCTATTGCTAGTGTGCAAATATTTTTTTGGCAGTACAAATCCTACTTTTTTATGTTTTCATATTTTAAATATAATTATTAAGTCGGATATTAAATATGTTTATTTGTTTTGTAAAAGTGTTGGTATTTTTAATTCTTAGTTGCTTTTTATTTATTTATACATATGCTACAACAAATTTACCTGGTGTGCAAATACTTTTTTTGCTCACTGTATGTCTTTCATTTTCTCGCTTACAACACGAAATTTTTATACGCAATTACAAAATGATTTTTATTACTAATCAATGCTTCAAATTTTAAGGCATTCTCGATATTGTAGTGAACTTTTGAACAGACCTGCCATTCTTTATCCAAAATGGCCTAACGTCATAACAAGCACTGGATGTGGATGCCATTAGTGTGTACAAAAAAAATATCAGCGCACTGAACTAAACAGTTTCCCTGACTTAATTATTATGAATACTTCCATCACTTGCAAATTTATCATGTTGACTGCAAAACAAATTTTATTACATTATCTTCCTTATTCTTAAAGTTGGGAACAAAAATCTGCTGTTGGTTTTGCCATGAAACATTGTTTACTTTTGACTGAATAAATGAGTTGCGATTCTGATTTCGTATGCAAAAACTGACGTGTATTAAGGGACTGACTTTGACTAGGCAGGATCCTGGGTAAAGCAAACAGTGACCCCCCCCCCCCACATACACACACACCTCTACAATTAGACTAGCAAATCCTTTGTTAGTCTCTGACTAGGTGCTTATGAAGATGCAATACACAGAACAGATGTCAAACTGTTGAATGGGACTAAAACAAAATTAAAAGAGAGAGAGAGATAAAAGAGATAAAAATAAGATATAAATAATTGTAAAAATATCTATATCTTTTGAAAAATGGAAAGAAAAATTGAGTCACCATACAGATTTAAGCAATAATGCATACGATTGTGCTATGTATGCTAAAATCATGTTTTATTACTTTGCACTATCATGCCGTCAGAATGTAGATTACATCATCAAAGTTCAATTTTTTGGCTAGTCCTGACTCAAATAGACATAATTGGGATTAGAATTTCTGATATCATATGATAAATATGATTAAAACAACATTAATATTAGAGACTAGTTTTAATAATCTTTATATTTATTTTTTCCCTTTTCAAACATAAAAAAAGACGGCGTAGTAACTCCACCACAAGTAATAACAGTAATAGAGGAAAACGCACAGTAAAGTCTTTTTTTTTTTTTTTTTTCAATCACTGACAAAAACACTTGTTGATCATCAAAACGTAGATTTATGTCTATTTCAGTTTCAATACGCAACATTATGCAGAAGAAAAGAATTGCTACTATTACTAAGTTTAGGGCTCTCAAATTATGGGGCCCGTATGAAAATGCCCATGCAAAAATCGAAGATCGTGTAGTGCGTATGCTATCACATCTCTCAATTTGTTGCGGCCATTAACTGAACACCATGTATATATAAATGTATTCACATTCATATACATAAGCACACTGCATAAAATAGCTTGTGTTTATCTATCAGTCTGCCTATTTTTATAGTGAAACCAAAATTAAACTGTCACCAACTGGGTGGAAGCCCAACAATTTTGACGCTTTAAGCGGGATGAGAGTAAATGCGATTTTTTTTTTTTTATTATTGAAGTTAAATTTGTTATGTTCATTTTTTAATGAGTATGATAATAAAAGTTTTTTATGACTTTTGACATTAGTTTATTTATAACAGAGATAATTTTTTTTTTTTAATCTTAAGACAAAATATTAAAAGGAGTAAATTCATCTAGAAATCATACTACCAAATATTTATTTTTACAACTGTATATGTAAAATTATAGAATTATTAAAATATATTTCAATGTACATAACAGTTTAGCGAAAATAAAATATCACTTTAAAAATCTCTCATAGAAGTCTTTTACTTTAAATTTCATTGATTCAATTATTTATTTATTTTTTTTTTAATTTAATTTTTTTTTTTGGTGTTTCAGAAAAAAAAAACAAAAAAAAAAAACTTAATACAGTTATAAGTTTGAGTGTTTGCATTCTCTTCAAACTACTTGGTTGTAACTTTCATTTAATTTCTTATCAAAAATTTCTATTACATTTATCATTTTGCGGCAGCTATAATTTGCAGAAAGAAAGAGAGAAATCATAAGTGGAAAGAGAGGGTTTAACAAGGACGCTAGGATTTTTTAGCTCACAGACAATCAAAGCTTAAGAGCTAAAGTGCCGCAGGTTCTGTATGTACGTACGTAACGCGATAACTCTTGATAGAAATATCCGATTTGCTTCAAATTTTGTGTATAGGTTCATTCTGATAAGGTACTTCTCTGATTAGTTTTGGGGGTTCATTGGTTAAGTATAAAGGGGGAATGGGGCCCAAGACCCTCCTTAATTTAGATAAATGGGTTTTTCACGCAGATCGCAAGATCCATTTTTCATGCGTCCGATTTGCTCCAAATTTGGTATACCGGTTTATTCTGATAAAGCTCTCCCCTGATTACATTTGGAGGTTCATTGGTTAAGTATAAAAGGGGGGGGGGATGAAGGAGCTAATCCTGCCCTTAATTTAGTTAAATAGGTTTTCTATGCAGAATTATCCGATTTGCTTCAAATTTGGTGTGCAGGTTTATTCTGATAAGGTGCTTCCCTGATTAGATTTGGAGGTTCATTGGTTAAGTATAAAGGGGTAAAATGGGGGTGGGGTCTAATCCCTCCTTAATTTAGCTAAATGGGTAGTTCGTGCATAATTATTCGATTTGCTTCAAATTTGGTTTACAGGTTTATTCTGATAAGCCGCTTCTCTGATTAGTTATGGTGGTTCTTTTTTCTCATTTGAACTATATCTGTTTGAATTATAACAAAAAAGCGCTGCTTTTGATGATTTTTATTTTTGACCGTTTTGCATTTTTATTGTCGATGTCTTTATTTTCCGAGGAGCATTATTCTTTGAAATAAGAGTATAATATACAATTAGTGTGAATAGCCTGTGAGCTCAATGCCACCAGTTTAACTGGGCACTTTTCTTTTTATTAGTACTATATTTCCTGATTTCTTTGACCGGGTTTTTAAAAACCTGACGTTATATGTTGAGTCACTTTTTAACTGAGTCACGATTTAACGAAGTCTTAGTGTGTCTGTTTATCAATTTACTATTCTACTACCTATTTATCTATATGTTACGGTTTGCTTTAAGGATCGAAACATGTTTTTAAGACCGAAACCAAATTTCAGTAATCTTCCTATTTTCGGCCGGACACGAAATCGAAAATGCCTATTTTTTTAAAGTAATTAATACATATATAAATATACCTAATTATTAATTAATTAAACGTGTGGCCCAAGTTGGCTCTCCATGCCTCTGACGGAAACTTTTTATTTTCATGTAAAATAAAATGTAATTAATTCCTCAACGGCACAAAATAATTTTCTAATTACACGAATTTCATCTAATTAAAAAAATTATTTATATACATGGGTATACATACTTCGATATATCTTTTATAATGATTTTTGTAAATGATCATCTGTTATCCTAGAACTTTCTCAAAGCTTATTCAAAATACGTCTATGATTTCAAACTTAAACTTTTCTATTACTGTTAAGTCTGCACTTATAATGAACATGTTAAAAGCGTCTTCAAAGTTTAGTCACATATGCATTGCTTGCTTTATAATTTGCACTCATCTTTTGAGTCAGTCATGACTGATAATTACAAACAGCCAAGTTCATAGTAAGAAATAAAGTGTCTCTCATTTGAGCCGGTACAACTCAAAACAATGAGTAATGTTGAAAATTTCCGAAGGAAGAAACGAGATTTTTTAAATATAGATAGTTTCGGTCGAGTTTCGATCTTTCCAAAATTTCGACAATATTTTAACCGAATTTTCGGCGAAACATTTGGGCCGAAAACGAAAACGAAGCCGAATTTTCGGTCGATTTCTAGTCTGCTTTATTTACTCGTACATGGAACATAATAGTTTCAATGTTTCATGTTATTGTACTTATAAAACTTTAATCGGGTGAGAAAATTCTGATAGTTAAATGCATATAAAATCTTAATTATCTAACTTTCTAAAAACTATATCAGTTTTGAATTGGTACGTAATAGGTATTATTTGATTTAGGACATTTTTATTACTAAAAATTTAAATTAATGTTGCGAAATTAAACATATTTCCGTGATTTCTGAGGAAACAAAGATTTTATTTATAAATTTTTGCATCAAAGCGTAAAATGAAATAAAACACAGTTCTTCCTTTTCTAAACCAAAAGTTAACATGCTGATAAATATAATGAGATAAGTATAGCGGTGACAATATTGCAGACAAAACTGTTTACAATTTCAAAGTCTCACGTTCAAAGTGCTTTTGAAACATGAAATTTAGAAACACATGATTATCATATCAGTATGTACGATAAAGTTTTAACTTGAGCATGACATCAGAAACCGGTAGCAACGGAAGCTGCGAGATATCATTATATGCACATTTAACTTACATACTTCAATGACAAAATGCAATGCGTTAAAAATATTTTATTTCACATTTTTTGTATATTTGTATATTTTGAAATTTAAATGTAACATGGATTAAGTTAACTGAAAACTGTTATGTATGTAAATGAAATCTTACATTGAGTTAGGAAGATATAGAACTTAATTAAAATATTTCTGTTTTCTGATATTAAATTGATTATTATCCGTTTTAGGATTTTTATGATAAAAAAAAAGTATATTTTTCGATCTTTTCGATCTTCTAAAGAAAAACGAAATTCGTTTTAAGTTTTAAATTTCCTCGATAATTTAATACTTTTTATCTCCATGTTTAATCCATTACCTCCATACTTGATGCATCATCTTGTATACGTACATCTTGCAATTACATGCAATATGCAACATACTTAAACAAAAGCGCATTTTGAACAAAAGAAACTAATAGCGAACACTCTGTTATAAAGTGGCCATTTCCAGCTGTGGCAGCTTCCATAATCGTGATTCAAATAAGACTTAATAAATATACGTTTAATGAAGTATTTTTCCATAATCGTAAAGAATATCTTACAATTTTTGGCAGCAGTGAAGTTTCGATAAACGGATTTAATATGTAATTTGCTGATATAATTTAATTTATTTTTAGAGAATTACTTATCATGGTAACATTTCTCGGATACTCGGAGATATAATTTCGTGTTTTAAAAGAAAACCGCAGATTTGGTAAGATTTTCATTTAAAAACATAAAATCATACAAGTTCGATGTTCTTAAAACAGACCGTAGCGTTGCGTAGCAAGCACTCTCCAATTCTAGGTTCGTTTGGAAAGTTTTCATTTAATAATATAAAATCATTCAAATTCGAGAGTGTACCTGCCGAAGGCAATAAGAACCTGAACACTAACTTCTTGTAGTGGAAAAATGTTTCAATTCAACACTGATTTAGATATATTTAAGATAATTACCCCGGGCCTGGGCAACGCTGGGAGGATCAACATAGATTTTGATAAAAAATTGCCAAATTTTCACTCGAATGCTATTAAAAAGAAAAAAAAGAAAAGTGCCCAGTTAAATGGATGGCATTGAGCTCACAGGCTATTCACATTAATTGCACATTATACTCTTATTTCAAAGATTAATACCCATCGAAAAATAAAGTAAGGAGATTTGCCAACGTTTCCGCCCTTCCAAATCTAATCCAAATGAATCTCCAAATCTAATCAGGAGAGCTCCTTATCAGAATAAACCGGCATATCAAATTTGAAGCAAATGGAATGATTCTGCATGAAAAACCCATTTATCTAAATTAAGAGAGGGATTAACTACCCGTTCCCCCCTTTATACATAACCAATGGATCCCCAAAACAAATCAGGGATGCGTCTTATCAGAATAAATCTAGAAAAAAAAATTGAAGCAAATCGGACATTCCTATCAAGAGTTATTGCGTTACGTACATACATACGTACATACATATGTACAGTCGTGGAAAAAAAAAAGTAAACACTCCCTACTAACTCTTCAACAAATTATCCTAGAAGAAAGTTACTAGTACCGAACGACTGGAAATAAAGTCTACTTTTGAATGATGTATATAAAATTTGCTTAGGGGGCAATCTACGTATTAAAACGAACCATAACTTTGTTTTTTTCCAATGGCAGTACACAATTCTGACAGCATAAATGAACTCTACACCCTTCAATTAGCCTAAAAACGAATTTTTATGCAATTCATACCATAAGTTTCCGAGAAATTAATTATTTTAAAACCAGCGTATTTTAAGGGCTGTATCCAAATTGAAGTTCCGTACTCGATTGTTAACCGAGAGAGCCCCTTTCGTGATCAAGTCACCTTAAGCGCCACTCAAGGAGTCAATGAAGCCTGTTAGATTACAGTACAGCAGAATAAATTTCAAAATGTCTACTGACTTCCATCATAGACGGCCCCTTAAACCATCATTTTGCCGTTTTTTAAGCATAATTTGAAAACTACTTGGAAGAAAAATGTGAAATTTTGGTTTTCCATAAAGCAGGACTTAATAAATCTAAATCCATCAAAAAAATTGTAGGTTGCTATTCATAATTTTTTCAAATATTAATTTCATAATTCATATCATAAAATTATAAAAATTGCAAATTCAGCGTATTTATGTTTAGGTATATTAGTATTATTGCTACAAAAAAAAATTAGCACATTAGGAGCATAATTTCAGGAGATATAAATAAAAATATGAAAATGTAATTTAACATTAGAAGCACTAAATTTTGAATCTTTATAATTAAAAAACTTATCATTCAAATGACTTGAAATTTGGTGTCTAGGCATAGTTTGAACCAAAGATTTGAAATATCTCGTTAAAATTGGGTATTGCCATTGAAGAAAATGAAGTTTGGATTCATTTTAATATGTAGACGACCCCATAAGAAAATTTTATATACATCATTTAAAAGTAGACTTTATTTCCAATCTTTCGGTACTAGTAACTTTCGTCTACGATCATTTGTTGAGGAGTTAGTAGGGGGTGTTTACTTTTTTTCCCACCACTGTACATATATACATACATACAGAACCTGCGGGCACAGTAGCTCTCATGCTTCGATAGCCTGTGAGCTAAAAAAAATTAGTTTCGCTAAGAAAGGAAAAACCTTCTTTACTGGTATGTTATATTTACGGGCAAAGTGATTACGATTAACAAGTACATATTTTGTATTTAATAAAAAGAAAAGTGCCCAGATAAAGTGATGGCATTGAGCTCATAGGCTATTCACACTAATTGTATATTATACTCTTATTTCAAAGAATAATGCCCCTCAAAAAATAAATGAAGGGGAGTTTGCCCCCGTTTCCCCCCTTTATACTTAAACAATGAACCTCCATATCTAATCAGGGAAGCTCCATAACATAATAAACCAGTATACCAAATTTGAAGCAAATTAGATAATTCTGCATGAAAAAAACTATATCGCTAAATTAAGAGGGAGGGGGGGTCTAACCCCCCTTTACCCCCTTTATACTTAACTAATGAACCTTCATATCTAATCAGGAAAGCTCCTTATCAGAATGAATATAGAAAAAAAAAAATAAAGTAAATTGGATAATTCTGCATTAAATACATTTACCTAAATTAAGGGGAGGGGATTTGTCCACCTTTCCCCCTTTTATATTTAACCAATGAACCTCGAAATCTAATGAAGGAAGAGCCATATCGAAATAAACCGGTATCAAATTTGAAGCAAATCGAATAATTCTGCATGAAAAACCCATTTATCCAAATTAAGGGCGAGGGATTAACTCCCGCGCCCCTTTATACTTAACCAATAAACCTCCAAATTTAATCAAGGCACCTCCTTAACATAATAAACCGGTATACAAAATTTGGGGCAAATCGAATAATTATGCATGAAAAACCCATTTATCTAAGTTAAGGAGGTGTGGTTGGCCCCCCTTTCCCCCCTTTATCCTTAACTAATGAACCTCCAAATTTAATCAGGGAAGATCCTTAACATAACTGGTATACCAAATTTGAAGCAAATCATGTAATTCAGCATCAAAAAAACATTTCGCTAAATTAGGGGGGGGGGTATTAGCTCCCCCATTTCCCCCTTTATGCCTAACCAATGAACCTTAAAATCTAATCAGGAAAGCTCCTTATCAGAATGAACCTAGAAAAAAAAAATTAAAGTAAATTGGATAATTCTGCATGAAAACCCATTTATCTGAAATAAGGGGAAGGGACTTGCCGCCCTTTCCCCCCTTTTATACTTAAATAATGAACCTCCAAATCTAATGAAGGAAGCTCATATCGGAATAAACCGGTATATCAAATTTGAAGGAAATCGAATACTTCTGCATGAAAAACCCATTTATCTAAAAAGAAGTGGGGAACTAGCCCCCGACCTCCCTTTATACTTAACCAATAAACCTCCAAATCTAATCAGGGCAGCTTCTTAACATAATAAACCAGCATACCATATTTGGAGCAAATCGAATAACTCTGCATGAAAAACCCATTTATCTAAATTAAGGGTGTGAGCTCTAGCCCCCCCCCCCTTTATACTTAACTAATGAACCTCCAAATCTAATCCTGTCAGCTCCTTAGTATAATAAACATGTATACCAAATTTGGAGCAAATCGAATATTTCTGCATAAAAAACCCATTTATCTAAATTAAAGACGGGGGTCTAGCCCCCCTTTCCACCCCTTATACTCAACTAAGGAACTTCCAAATCTAATCAAGGCAGCTCTTTAGCATAATAAACCGGTATACCAAGTTTGGAGAAAATCGAATAATTCTGCATGAAAAACCCATTTTTATCTAAGTTAAGGGGGGGGGGGGGATTAACCCTCCTTCCTCCTTTATACTTAACCAATAAACCCCCAAAACTAATCAGGGAAGCGTCTTATCAGAATGAACCTAGAAATTTTTTTAAAGCAAATCGGATATTTTTATCAAAAGTACGTACGCACGTACATGCATACATACATACAGAGCCGGCGGGCACATTAGCTGTCAGGTTTTGATAGCCTGTTAGCTAAAAAGTGCCAAGAGCGTGTAGCTAAGGGGAGGGGGAAGGAGGGTGAAGAAAAATTTCAAAGACAGTCGAACACAAACTCAATGAAGGAGGTGCTTTCTGGATTCTTTTCTTTAAATATTTAATGAGTATTTACAGATGCATGGTTCTATACATATATACAGTAAGAATTATCAAACACTTGATCTGGTTTTTCGAAATAAGGGAGGCTTAGCCTCATCAACAAACTGTAAAAAATTACAGCGATCATGCTTTTTAAAATCACAACATCGCTTCGTATCGTTCCAGCCACAATCAAAAACGAGGTCGCATTCTAAGGTAGGATGCGCGCGCATCGCGCGACCTTCGTTGCCATGGAGAGCAGAGAAAAGGTTTCTCTTCAGAGGGACAGAAAATAAAAGAGGACATTAAAAGCTTTCCAACGATATGTTACACGAGACGGTTTAGAAGAAACAATAACCATGCCCCGGGGGACAGGTAAGTCCCAAACGGTCGGAGGGGCGACCTCAAATGTATCTTTGGTGAAGGTTTCAAAATGCGGATTTATAATAAAATAGAACAAGAATCTGGCATTTTAAAAATTGCATGCATATTTTGAATGGTCCTGTAAATTAAGATTGGCAAGGAAGGGGGGAGGAGGGGGATTGGAAGGGACGAACTTGAAAAATACAACATAATAAACTAGTAACCCGAATAACTGGGCTTCTAAACAAAAGTATGGCGATTTAACATAGTGTTGAATTCAGGGGATGGTCCGGCGGGGACAACCCCCCCCGGAACATTGAAACCCCCAGAGAGTTTTAAGATTTTATGCTTTTTAATGGCAAATGTGAAATTACCCCCTCCCCTTACGGATCTCTAAAATACGCTCGCTCCCTTCGTCGCAGAAATCCCCGCACCCGTAGAAAATTATCTGCATTCAACACTGATGTAACCAAGGAAGAGAAAAAGAAAAAATCCTTCGTTATACGAAATTTTACATCAATTCTGCCACTAAAACAGTAAAATTTGAAGAATAAATATAACGATTCAACCCGATCCAGAATCGTGGATCGACCGCGATTCGATTTGAATTGAAGTAAATTAAAGGATAACGATTCGGCTCGCATTTAAAGAATCGTCCGCAAAACGATTCTGTCGCATCTAAAGAATCGTCTTGAAAAGATTCAGCCCGCATCTAAAGGTCGACATCGAATCTGTGTACTGAATCGATTCGCTATTTCTGGTACTACGTTACGGGTGGAATCGATTCGTTCATTTTTTCTTGCTTTTTTTTTTGTACAGTAAACTCCCGACTATCCGGCCTAATGTGGCTGAAGGGTAGGCCGGATAACAAAAAAGCCGGATAGGTCGGAGTTCTATAAATGCTTACTCCTTTCCCCCCTCCCTCCGCCATGATATTAGAAACATATGTTACACATTTTAAGATAAATTTAATATTACACAGTACATACAGTTTCAGAATAAGCAAAATATTAACTTAAAACGTAAGCCTAATTCGTAAGAAATGAGTAGATCTTATTTTACTGTTTATTAATAAATGATTGCACAAATATGAAAAGTTATGCATAAGATAAAAGAGTCAAAATTTCCAGTTTTTAGTTTTCGAAAAAGCGTTTAGTTTTTTTGCTACTCTCTGTTAGACCTCTTCCGCGAAGCAAGGTGCCTCCATTTACGCAAGCAGATGATATCGGCTGACGTTGTTTCCTCCTGCGTACTGCAGTGCTGCCTCAATCATCTTATACTCTTCCGAATGCGGGATGAGATTTTTCTAGCAATCTACCTCCTGTTTTTCTTCTGCTACTTCTCCCTCTGTCACAATTTCTACAATATTTTTGTCAGTTAATTCATTAACTTCGTCATTTACCATCTATAAGCTTATCTATTTAGCTTATTATATAGAAGCTTATCGTTCTCACCTTCCACTTCAGTTTCCCACACGGGTTTATGTCCACTTTTATGGTCGAAAAAAAAGGTTTCAAGACATTGCAATTACTATGTTTCGAATTCTCTGCTACTGCACAGGGGCGCGCCGACCCAGTGTGCAAAGTGTGTACCGCACACAGGCGTCAGAATACTAAAGGCGCCAAATAGTTTAGGCGAAGCTGAAAAATTTGAAAAACTTTTATCCAATTTAAATTTATTAAAGCGGTATTTAAAATCGAAAGTATGTCATTTCTGAAGACACATTTATGAGTTCATTTTTAGGGTTCCGTACTTAAAAAGTAAAAACGGAACCATTATAAGATCACTCCTGTGTCTGTCTGTCTGTCTGTCGCAGCCATTTTACTCGTAAACTATGGAACGTGGAAAGTTCAAATTCGGGGAAGTAATAAAGACCATTGACCCACATATTTTCAGATTAATAAACATTCATAAATATATTTAGTAAAACAGTAGAGTGGCTAATTATGCTACTTGAAAAAAAAAAATCCTTTCTTTGCATACCATGTGGGGTATCCTGTGGAAGCTTTTGTAACGCTGAACTCAAAAATACATTCCTTTTAATTTTAGGTATTATATTTTCAAAGATATTGTTGAAAATGTAGCGCAAAAATATGTCCCCCCCCCCTCCCACCTAATTCCGAATCTACCGAAACTAAAATTATGAAAAAATTAGAGGTAGTAGACGTTAATGTAAACCTTGCCGGAAAATTATAGCGATTACCCTAGGTCACATAGTTTTTGAGTAATTAGCATTTTTCTGTTATACACAAATTTCGATTTACGGGTATTCAGAAAAATTGTTGAGCATCGCTGAATGTACCTATCGTTGCAGAAGAATAAAAGCATTATTGATAATGATTTTCGAAAAAAATCATCGGTAATTAGCCGAGATATTAACCCTTAAAGGTACGGTCAGTTTGGACATACACAAAGACAGGGGCGGCGTACTCTATGCCTAGTTAACAACTTTTAATGATATATATGTGTAATGTAATGTCTAGTAACAGTATAAAAGCAATAAACATCAAATTGTTAAAAACATACTAATTTAAGGGGTCTCGGGACTCTAAAAAGTGGAAAAAAAGATCATTTTCAACATTTAATGTCTTAAAATGTATATGATTTTAAAACACAATTTTGATTGGGATAAAAAATTGCAAGATACAGAATTAGTATTTATAGGGGGCTCGAAACTGTTAGACATTTGTCGAACTAAAAATTGACATAACAGTTTACATTATACAAAATAAATATTGCAAAATATTATTACAAAATAAATATTGCAAGTAGAATGAAAATTTTGGTGCTTACTTATACTTCAGATTGTAATAATTTCCCTGAACTTAAATAAATTTGTATTGAAAGCATTTTTATATTTTTAATGCAATGTTGCATTTAGCTAATACAAAATTTTGAAAATTTCAACAGTAAAATCACATAAAAAAATATTTTTTTGAACAATAAAAAGGAAATTTTAGGTTCAATTTATACAGACTAACATGAAATATATGCTTTGAAAATTTAATGAAAAAATATTCCGAAGTTTTTGAGGTATCCTGCATGTTATGCCCCAAAAACGCCATTTGGAAAATAATGACTTTAAAGTTTCGGAAACGCCGCTTCAGCTATTGAGCGGGTATAATTCTAAAAGCCAAAACTTCTGTTCTAATGGGGATTTCCAGGAAACAATTATATCAAAATATTCAGAAAAGATAGGAATTTAACATCTAAAAAAATTAAAATTTCTTAAATTTTGAAGCTTTAAGAGTCCTGCGACCACTTAATCCTTTCCGACACGGAGTAATTCTATTTATAAACTTATGAAATAATTAACTGACACCAGAATTTATAAACGAATTTATTAGAAAATGCGAACTTGCTTATTTTCACGTACATGATAAAAGGAAAAATTTAATTAAATATTCTTGGTGCCTTTTGTCTGTTTTGGAATTCAAATTAGGTGTTCGTTTTTTAAGGGCATCGCCCTCGAAAGATTTAATTAGAATGAATCGCATAAATACTGTGGGATTAGCGATAGTTTGCATTGATTGTATCTCTCAATACGCCTCGAGTGACATTAAAAGTTAATTAAACACCTATCTGGAAAAACGCGGCACTGACCAAGGCGGCGTTGCAACTTTGAGACCTCAATTCGAAGCGCGCTTAGCACAATGCCAAATTTAAACTTTGAACAAAGGTTTTGTTTTAGCTACACTGTAGAAATAAAGGTTATTACTACGCTGAATTTAGTTTCATGAAATGCCAAATGTAGTTTAACTATGCACTGCTTTTATTGTCAGTACCGAATTAAGTTCATCATAAACAGATTAGGATAATATTAAAAAAAGAGTTATACGAATACCTATATTTGATATTATTTGGGTTCCATATCTCTTTGAACTTTCATGGTATACCCATTTACACTTTTCTAATGTATACAGCTATACCCAACCCTACGCTGTATAGTTTTTTACAAAGTCTTAGTATTTTTTTTAGCAGCGTCTTTTATTTATTTTTTATTATTATTATTATTATTTTTTTTAATAATACATTTACAAATTCATATATTTATTCTACGGAACCCTCTGTGCGCGAGTAATGCTCGCACTTGACCGTTTATTACTTTTAAGATATATGAAATTTGCAGATGCTCGTCAGCGGCGTAGCTTTAGGGTACGGAGAGTCTCAAACCGAAAGGCGCCATGGTGTCGAAAGGTCACGGTCGTAAGGCGCCACGGAAGGCTTAAGGGCGCCGTCATGCGCCTAAAATAAATTTTAAAAAGCGCTAGAAGCATAAAAAAAAATCGGAAGGGCGACCGCGAATGCCCCTTTGATACCTCTGCTCTAGATCAGACCTGTCCAACTTTTCAGAAAACAGGGCGCACTACAGCTGGGGGCAAACATGGAAGGATCCATTATCCAAATAATTGAAAATATATAACACTTCTATCTTACTGTAGTATTGGTAGTGATACACATACTGACGACATAAAAACGAGTAGTATATTAAATGGCACAATGGTAAAGCAGCATAAGCCCCCAGGTTATGCACGGTTCCCATGTAAAAGTAAATTGCCAAAAAAAGCACAAATCAATCACGGCAATCGGCTACATTATAACAAAAACAATAAGTAAATAAAACAGGATGGAGCTCAAAATGCAATGCATTTAAAAAAAAGAAATGAAAAAAAGCCATTCGATTCCAACCCAATTTAATAGCCATGCCTAACATTGTATGCTTTTACGCATAAAAACGAGCCCATGAGCATGTAAGAAAGTTTCATGTCATTTACAGTAGGGAAACATGTTTTTGAGAACAACCTCAAAATGAATTATGTTTTATTGAAACTTTAATTGAATATTTTATAGATTTGCTTCGAACAAATTATAATAGATCAAGCGCTAGTTTCACTCGCGTACAGAGAGTTCATACAATAAATTTATTAATTTCTAACTACAATCTTACAAAATATAGTTGTTAAACGAATAATAAGACTTTGCAAATAACTCGGAATTATTTTATTAAATGGTTTTCAATAATTGCCTTCAATAATTGAATTCAATTGGAATGAAAAACGCTGACTATTTATCATTGTGATCCGTCTTACCTAAAACAAAGGGTTTGTACAAAGTTTAATATTGCCATTGTGCCAACTACGCTTTGAAAGGAAGTTACAAAGTTGCATGGCCACTTTGGTCTGTGCCACATTTTTTTAGATAGGTTTTTAATTGATATCTCAGCTAATTACCGATAATTCTTTTGGAAAGTCATTATCGACAGTCCTTGGATGATTTCGCGTAGATAGGTACTTCGAACTCTCCTCAACTCCCCCGCTGAGCGCCAGCAAGATAAAGTTTATGTATAAAGGAAAACTGCGATTTTCTGAAAAATTGTATGACCTAAGATAATCTCTATAGTTTTCCTGAAAGATTTAAATAAATTCCTATTACTTCTAATTTTTTCGTAATTTTATTTTCAGTAGATTTGGAAAAAGTAAGGGAGACATAATTTTGCCATACATTTTCGACGAATTTCTGAAAATATAATTGTATCTATTATTGTATATATTTTTGAGTTCTGCGTTAAGAGGTTTTTCGAACGACCCCCCCCCCCCCTTTTTGTCTTACTTAAATACGTACCCGTTCACTGTGTGAAAAAGGGGGGGAAAGCTTCTAATTATTGAGATTTGTTATGTAAATGTTTTTCTTAATTTTTGGAAAATTGTATGGGGTAGTAATGAACAAATTAAAACTTTAAAATAACCTTGTTCAGTGCTGAACTGATAGTGAATCAAATCAAATATAAGATTTTAGTTATTCTGTTTTTTGACAGATGGCAGCACTATGCATTCTGTGCTGTCGTGCAATCTTAATTATGACATCATCAGAGATTTGATGTTTGGTTTTACTGAGAGTGTGGCATGGAGAATGTTGCTCCTGCTGCATTATTGTCTTTCTTTATTCTATTTAATTATCTGCACCCAGTTAGGCAGGGGATATATTTTTATAATGTAATTTAAGGCTTTCATGTGATGAAAGCATACTAATTAGAGTGTTAATTTTAACTAGAGAAATTTGATTCTGAAACCAGAACTGTATGTTTCATTGTGTGTTAAGTTTTCGTGAATGTCAAGATTTGTTTTTGTATTGTGAAATAAAAATAAGAAAATTTCAAGGATTTCTTTCTTCAAATTCTCTACATAAAGAAAATTGGAGGCACCGGCGAGATATGTGAGTACTTGCTTTGTTTTGAAATTGTTCTTTGATGCTAAAGCTTAATTTTTCTACTGAAGTTGCATTTAGCAAGATATTATTTTAGAATATGAGAACAATTTAGTATCTTCTTTATTGAATTGATAAAATAAGAAAAAATAGTATTCTACAATATTATGTTTTGATAGTTCTTGAAAAAGAAAATTGTTCTCAAGATTATTATGATTTATTTACTTGTTGTTCTCAAGAACATTATGATTTATTTGCTTGAAATATTTGAATATGTAATTATTATGGTGAACACATGTGGTTTACATTGAAGAATTTTGAAGATTTTTAATTTTATGCACATTTGAGAACAGAAAATTCTATTGTTTGTATGAAAGAATAATTATGAACATTTTATAGTAGTTCTGTTTTTGACTTTGATTTGTTCTGTTTTTGAATTTAATTCAGTTACTTCTGTTTTTGAACTTAATTTGATTAGTTTTGTTTTGAAGCAATTCTGATTACTTTTGATTTTGAAGTAATTTTGATTAGTTTTGTTTTCAAGTTATCTGATTAATTTTATTTTGGAAATTATTCTGCTTATAAGTTATTGTGTAAAATGGAGGATTATGAGAAAAAATCTGCTCAAATTAAAATTGAGAGAGGTAGGGTGAAAGGCTCTGTAACTAGATTAGAGAATAGTTTTGATAATGTGAACACTAAAAATGAAATTTTGATTAGATTACAAAGATTAGATGATTTACTTAAAGAGTTCTTAAGATTAGATTCTTGTTTAAATGATGATGATTCTGAATTAGCAGAATTTGAAGACAGGTATTTTCAGTTAAAAACTAAATATCAAAACAAACTAGATTCTTTGAATCCTTCAGAAGTTGTTAATGTTGCAACACACAATTCTGTGCAAGGTTCTTCTGTTACTATTCCTAATCAATGTAATATTAGACTACCAAAATTGAATATTCCAGTATTTTCTGGAAAGTTTTCAGAATGGACAAATTTTAAGGATATGTTTGTTTCCACTGTCCATTCACAAGTAGGTTTAAGTAACATTCAGAAATTCCAGTATCTTAAAGGGTTACTTTCTGAAGAACCAGCTACATTAATTAAGCATATTCCCCTTTCTAATGAATCTTATCAAGAAGCTTGGGAAAAGTTGTTAAATCGATATGATAAAAAGAAACAAATTGTTAATTCTTTGATTAAATTATTTTTAGAACAAAAATCAGTTCTGCATCCTAATAGCATAAATATAAGGAATTTGCTGAATACTAGTGATGAAGTTATTAGGGGTTTGAAAGCTGTTGGTGATGAAGCTACAAATAGAGACCCATGGTTAATATATTTGTTATTTCAAAAACTTGATCCGGAAAGTCGAAGACTTTGGTCCATTGAAAGTACAGAAAATGAATTTCCTACTTTGAAAGAATTTTTTGATTTCTTAAGTGTAAGATGTTCTTCTTTAGAGCTCATCTCTAACAATGAAAGTGATATGAAACATTCCAAAAGTTCAAATTTTGTTGATTCCAAGTACAGTTCTAATGATAAGCATTCAAAGGTGTGCTTAAAGTGTCAAGGAATACATCCACTCTATAAATGTATTAAATTTAAATCCATGGATGTTGTTGCTCGAAAGAACTTTATTAAGCGTAATAACTGTTGTTTTTTATGTTTAAACTCTCATAAAGTTAAGGAATGTCCAAATTCTCATTTGAAATGCTTTAAATGTGAAAGTAAACATAATACACTCTTACATGAAGAGAATAAAAGTAATAATGCTTGCACTGCTAAGTTTGAAAATAAAGTTTTTCCAAATTCATCTGAGAATAAAAACCACCAGTCAAATAAAGAATTTGTACAGGAGTCAACACCTCACGAATTACAAATTAATTCTAGTGCTTCTTTCAATAATTCAAAATGTGTTTCTTTCCTACCTACTGCCAAAGTTCTCTTATATAATAATGAAAATAAACCTTACTCTTTTAGAGCTCTACTCGATTCTGGTTCGGAATGTTCTTTTGTTAGTGAAAATGTCATAAGAACTTTAGGGTTAAAAAGAAAGAATGACAGAATTCGATTAAATGGAATTGCTGGAGTATTGGCTGGACAAACGCGTGGTTCAGTAACTCTTACAGTAGGTTCAAAGCTTTCTACCGAGTCCTTAAAGGTTCAGGCATACATCCTGCCTAAAGTGACATCTCAATTACCTGCAGAATTACTTGATACGAAAAATATAGAGTATCTTAAAAATATTACGTTAGCAGATGAAGATTTCATGAAACCACAAGAATGTGATATTATTTTGGGGTCTGACTGTTTCTTTACTATTTTTAGATATGGTAGAATTGTTAGTACCGAGAATGAGCCAATTGCCCAAAACACTATGTTTGGTTGGGTGGTAGCCGGAAAATTGGAACCTAAATGTAAATATTCTTCTAGTATTCAATCTCATTTTCTTAGTGTTGAAAACGAATCCAATGTTGATCTATTATTACAAAAATTTTGGCAAGCAGAAGAAATAGATGTTAATAAACCCCATTTGTCTGAGGAAGAAGAATTTTGTGAACAACATTTTTGTTCAACTTACAAGGTAACACCAGAAGGTAGATTTGAAGTTAAATTGCCAGTTTATAAAGATGTGATGTCATTAGGCGATTCTAAATCCATGGCAGTGTCACGTTTGTTTTCTATGGAGAGAAAATTTCAATTTGATAAAAATTTTGAAAATGAGTATAGAAATTTTATGAAGCAATATGAAGACCTTGGTCATATGACACTTATCGACAAAAACTCAAATCCTGCAAGCAACAAAGTATATTATCTTCCGCATCATTCTGTTATAAAAAGCGACTCTATTTCAACAAAGTTACGTGTGGTGTTTGATGGTTCATGCAAACCTCCTAATGCTAATTCGTTAAATTCTGTTTTAGCTGTTGGACAAATTCCACAACCAAATCTTTTTACCATTTTGATAAGATTTAGAACTAATCCTATTGCTTTTACCGCTGATATTCAGCAGATGTATAGACAAGTTTTGATTGCTCCAGAAGATCAAGATTTACAGCGTATTGTTTGGCGTGACTCAGCATACTCAGCTATAAAGGAATACAGGCTACGAACTATTACATATGGTACATCATCAGCTCCATTTTTAGCTACTCGTTGTCTATTTCAAATTGGAAAGGATATTGAAAAGAATGATCCTGTTACAGCCTCAATAATTAAAGATAGTTTCTACATTGATGATTGTATGTCCGGTTCAATCTCGGGTGAAGAGTCTATTAGAATTATTGAAAAACTTTCACTGGCTTTAGAAAATAGAGGTTTTCATTTACGGAAGTGGAGATCTAATTCTTCTGATGTAGTTGATGTAGTGAATCATTTATCTTCAAATTCTCTTGAGTCAACAAATTTAGAAATTCATCCTGATGACTGTTCCAAAGCCTTAGGGCTTATTTGGGATTCTTCAAATGATGTTTTTGTCTTTAAAGTTAATTTACAATTTGATGATAACATAACTAAAAGAAAATTTCTTTCACAATCTGCCAAATTATTTGATCCATTAGGATTTTTGGCTCCATGTACTGTCTCTATAAAAATGTTTTACCAGCAATTGTGGTTGATGAAGTTAGACTGGGATACTGCTCTTCCTGAAAATTTCCAAGCAAATTGGAAGAAATTCCAAGAGGAATTTGAACAAGTTTGCTCTATTAGAATTCCCCGATGGATCCAAGTTTCCAGTAAAGAGCTCATTTTACATGGATTTAGCGATGCATCAGAATCAGCATATGCCGCTATCATATATGTGGTTCAACCTGGTGAAGTGAAGTCAAAGGTGACCATTTTAGTTGCTAAAAGCAAAGTAGCACCCCTTAAATCAATTTCCATTCCAAGGCTTGAGCTCAATGGTGCTTTACTACTTTCCAGACTATATTCTGCATTAGTGACTATTTTGAATACCTTCATTATTAAGTTTTATGCTTGGACCGACTCGCAAGTAGTTCTGTCATGGCTGTCATCTCATCCTAGGTGTTGGAAACCTTATGTGGCCAATAGAACCTCAGAAATTCTAGACTCTGTTCCATCTGACTGTTGGAGGTATGTTCCAGGCAAGGAAAATCCAGCTGACATTGCTTCTAGAGGTTTATCTCCTAAGGATCTTCCCGATTGTTCCCTTTGGTGGGAGGGCCCAAAGTGGCTTTCTTTAAGTCAAGAACATTGGCCTGAACAACCTCAAATAAAAACTAATTTAGACACTGTAAACAAAGAGAAAAGAGAACTCTAAATTTTGTTTTCCAGTAACTGTGAATAATTCTTTGATTGATTTACTTTTTGAAAAATATTCTTCTTTTACTAAAATTGTTGATGTTTTAGCTTTTTGTATTAGGTTTGTGAGAAATTGCAAACAGAAAGTTGGCAAAATGAACACCAGTCCTTTGAGTAAAGGTAAATTTCTTCCTTTATCGACAAACGAAAGAAGACATTCAGGTAATTTGATTATTTCTTATATTCAGCAGCTATATTTCGCAGATGAAATTAGTTGTATTAGATCAAACAGACCAGTTTCTAAAAAAAGTTCTCTTTTTTCACTTTGTCCTTTTATTGATAGTGATGGTTTACTTAGGGTGGGAGGTAGGCTGAGAAATTCACCCCTCCAGTACAATGCAAAACATCCTGTCATTTTGCCAACTCAACATAAATTAAGTGTGTTAATTGTTAAATATTTTCATGTTATGCATTTTCATGCTGGGTTAAATTTGTTAATGGGTATCATTAGACAGAGTTATTGGATTGTACGTGCCAAGAAGATAATTAAAAATTGTATTCATAAATGTGTTACCTGCTGTAGATATAGAGCAGCTTCTTCCAAACAGTTAATGGGAGATCTTCCTCTTAACAGAGTCACTCCTAACAGGCCATTTTCTGCATGTGGAATCGATTATGCAGGGCCTATTAATATTTTGAAATATCGAGGTAGAGGAGCAAAAACTACTAAATGCTATATTGTTCTATTTGTTTGTTTTGCAACTAAAGCTCTACATTTAGAGTTGGTGAGTGATTTAACCTCCGAGGCATTTATTGCTTCATTAAACAGATTTTGCTCTCGAAGAGGAGCTCCTCAACATGTGTATAGTGATAATGCCACAACATTTGTAGGTGCTAAAAGGCAACTCTCAGATTTATATAAATTTATTTGTTCAATTGAAAGAAATGAAAAAATTTGTTATTTTTTGTCTCAAAGAAACATTGAGTGGCATATGATTCCTCCAGTGAGTCCGCATTTTGGTGGATTGTGGGAAGCCGCTGTTCGTTCTGTAAAATTTCATATCAAACGTGTAATTGGAAATACTAATTTAACTTTTGAGGAACTTTATACATTTTTAACTCAAATTGAAGCCATCTTGAATTCTAGACCATTGGTGGCAATTGATAGTGATAACAATTCAGATGGTATAAATATATTGACTCCATCTCATTTTTTAACTGGTGATGTCATAACTTCCCCAGCTGAACCTTTAAATGAGGAAAATTTGTCTTTACGATCTCGTTGGGATATTGTACAAAAATTGAAATTATGTTTTTGGAAAAGGTGGAGTATTGATTATTTGAGTACTCTGCAAAATAGAAAAAAATGGAGAGTAAATACTGAAAATTTTAAAGTAAATGATGTAGTAATGTTGAAAGAGGATAATGTTCCTCCTTCTGTTTGGCCATTAGGCAAAATTATTGAAATTCATCCAGGTAAGGATGGTATAGTCCGTGTAGTAACTGTTAAAACCGCTAGGGGTATTTTTAAAAGACCTATTGTAAAACTTTGTTTACTTCCTTTGCATCAAGAATAGCTTCTTGATGGGTGGGAGTATGTTCAGTGCTGAACTGATAGTGAATCAAATCAAATATAAGATTTTAGTTATTCTGTTTTTTGACAGATGGCAGCACTATGCATTCTGTGCTGTCGTGCAATCTTAATTATGACATCATCAGAGATTTGATGTTTGGTTTTACTGAGAGTGTGGCATGGAGAATGTTGCTCCTGCTGCATTATTGTCTTTCTTTATTCTATTTAATTATCTGCACCCAGTTAGGCAGGGGATATATTTTTATAATGTAATTTAAGGCTTTCATGTGATGAAAGCATACTAATTAGAGTGTTAATTTTAACTAGAGAAATTTGATTCTGAAACCAGAACTGTATGTTTCATTGTGTGTTAAGTTTTCGTGAATGTCAAGATTTGTTTTTGTATTGTGAAATAAAAATAAGAAAATTTCAAGGATTTCTTTCTTCAAATTCTCTACAAACCTCTACTGATAAAAAAATGAGTTAAGAGGAGAGGAGTGAGTGCTTAGTAATATCCAGGCCAAAATCTATAAAACAATATGTCACATGAAACAATTAATTTTCTACCCCACTAGGGGATTGCCACCTAATTGTCTGGGGTAAAGTCCTGCATCGGGTCGGGTTACCCGCTTTTACTCGAACCCGACCCGCACTGGGCGTTATATTTTCGCGTTGCGAGTCGGGTCGGGTGGGGTTGACTTTAACTATTTTTGTTGCGCGTCGGGTTGGCTTTCATTGTTTCGGGTTCGAGTTGGCTTTTTGACTCTTGCGGGTCGGGTTCGGGTTGACCCGATTTTTTAAAAGAATGTGGAAAATATTTTTTCACGTTAAAAGCCTATATAAAAGCGCAGATCAAAGTTTCACAGAAGCAAAATGCGTGCCTGTCTGTTTTGTCTTTAGTTGTCCATTCACGAGTCTTCGAAATAACAAATTGCACTATATTTTTATCGTATTTTAAAAATACAATAGGCAGCAAAACGCTAAATGGTCCTTCCTGTCTATCACACAGTAGCTGTCAAAGTTAGAAGTACCAAGATTTATAGAACATTAGCAATCGCAATCTGTTTTGCAATGATTAAAAATGAATTTAACATTTGGAGATTCAAATTTTAAATTTCCACAATTCCTAAACTATACTTGACTAAATGCCTTTCTGTTTAGTTTATTTAAGTAAAATTTAATGACAAAGCCAAATATGATGTAAAAATTATTGCGTTTGTACTGAAAATTTCAGAGTTCGGTACAATTTTAGAAGTATGAAGATGAGCCTTAGGATTTTTTTTTTTTTTTTTATAACTTGAAGGAATACACAATTTCCTATCGAATGTTTATTTAATTGTTTTCAGGAAAAATTTGCTGGGTAAAATGCATGGGGTCATTATTTTATTTGACCGACTGCACCTTAAAACCGTCAGATACAAATGATATTTATTCATGAAATTGGCCATCATATGAAATTAGAGAGCACTCATCTTAGACTGATGTAGTTATTTGCAGAGAAAAAGAGCATCAGGTAATGAAAAGTATTCTGAGGAAAAATTAGAGAATGTATCCCCTTTAATGGAGAACTACCATCGTAATATAGTATTACCCTGGTAGTGCTTGAAGTGACCTATGTAGTACTAATATACATTAGCTGAATCAGTATTGCACATATATTAAGTGCACCTATCACACAAATTTAATTAAAATTGTTTTTTAATAAAATTCTTCTGAATTAATACATTATTTTTTTTACACTCTTCATTATAATAAAAAAAAGACATTTAAATTCAACATTTCAATGTAAAATGTTGAGGTTCTTTAAAATTTAAGAGTTGTAGGAAGTCTAAAGTTCTAAATTTTCATTCTTTTTCAGCAATCCATTATAAATTTTTTCACAGCTATATTTAACTGAAAAATAAATACCCATACAAATACCCAAAGCGGTTATTTTACATCACTGGGTGCACCAGGACAGGCTTTCGATTATTCTCACAAAAATTTTGAGCCTCGTACGTGCCGTAGATTCTGCTAGCGATCGTACACAGAAAGAGCAAAACTTTGTTTTATTAGTATTTTTAAATTAGAACTCGGATTCATTGCACAAAAATTGGAAATTCGAAAAATAAAAAAATTTGACAGAGAAGGAATGGTTAAGAGTGTGACAAGGTAAAGATACGCTTAGCTCTTAGCAATGTAAACGTCAAAATGAATATGCATTTTTCACAACAATTGTTATAGTAGCCCAGTAAATTTAGGGTTTGATAGCTAAGTAATTCATAATGAGCTGAAAATTTCAGAATTAGCTCTTTATGACAAGTAAAAAAAAACCTTAAAAGTCTCAGAAGTTCTCATGTGTGCTTCTATCCAAAATGGCCGCTAAGACCTTTTTGCGTCGTCCAATTTTTTTTTCTATTTCTAAGTCATATATCAATATTTTTTTTACTTCTGAAAAATTCTGTAACCTCTACTTACATCCTGTTTTAATGTATACACAGGGTCTGACTAAAACAGGGGCACACGGAGCCGAAAAGGGCTCAAAAATTAAAAAAAAAAACCCAATAAAATTGCTAAAACAAAAAAAACCTCTCTGTTGAGGTTTTTTAATGGTCTTGTAAAAGAACTTTAAGGTGTAGGGGTTCCGCAAAGAGATGCCTACCCAGGCCTCAGTCGATTAGTCGAGCCCTGTACCTAGTTTTTATAAAAATAAAAGCTACGAATGAGTTGTACATTTATTTATTTGTCGTCAAATTAATAGAATTTCATTGCCCTTAACCTGTTTTGGGTCGTACTTAAGAAACTATTGACAATTCATCTGTATGTTTGTAATCCTATTTGTGAGGATTATTTTTAAAATTTTGTTTTAAAAAATGACAGATATTCCATTTTTCTATATAGAAATGTTTGTCAGAGGACTGTGATGGAAAAAAAGAAAGAAGGTTAGAACAAGTTTAAATTATTTATTACAAGGCACAAAGATTTAAATCCAAAGTAAAAGTACAATAAAACATTATAGTAATGCTTGTAATAAATAAGCTAATAATATTGTGGTAAATAAACTTAAAACAAAATTATCAGAATGCCACTCATTCAAAGTCGTAATTGTTATCGTCGTCTTCAAATTTGTTAATAGGACGAACTGAATTTTTGCATGTTTCTCCTAAGTAAGAGGTACAAAACCTAGAACAATGGAGAGCTGCCTTCTTGCACTGACATCTTTCATCACAGTTTCTTGCAGCAGTTATTTTGCAATCACAAGAGATAAGCTACAGAAGATCTTCGGGCGATGCGGGAAGTGTTGAAGGTAATGGGTTTAATCTGCCTCCCTTCATGAACTATCCCCAATCAGTAGGATCTAGGTTGTTTCCCAGGCGCTGTTGGACTTGAAGATAAACCCGAAGTGAATGCTACGAAGTTGCTGCACTTGTTTGTGGAAGAACGGCCAGGTTAAATTTTGATGAGAGATTTTTAGTTACTTCTTTATTGTAACAGATATATCGCAGCTCATCTAGAGAGTCAACTTTCTCTCCCCCAAAAAGGTTTTTCATGAATATCTCCCCAATTTCAATTACCTTTTGGGGTTTAAGTTGAGGACTGTTGAATAAGGAAGTCAAAGAGAGCAGCTCATGGTTTTTCTTTATCAATTTAAAAGCTGAGGATTTCCCCTTCCTAAAAATTGCTGATGTGGTATCACACCCAGTTTCTGCATGTAGGAAGAGAATGGAATCCTTCATTGGGCCAAGTGATTTTTTTAATTTTAAATATGTTATAGCATTTTTGTTCGCGACGTCGTAGAAACAAGAGTTGTTTTCCTGGGTTACCTCGTGCGATGAGAATGGTCAGCAGAGCTGTGTCAGTACCAACTACTGTGACTAATACAGAATTGGTCTTATTTGAATTAATTGCAGTTGTACAGATTAGTGCATCAGCATCATCATCCGCCTGTAGGGCAGTTATTCCTTCGGCCTGAAAGTAACCCATCACCATTCGAATAAGCCTAGCCTTGTTCTCGGAGTTCCGTAAAAAAATAGCTTGTTTGGTTGCGGCCACCATGTTTTCGTCAAAAGCAAGAGTTACAGACATTTTCGACATCAACCTTCTTACCTCTCCACACTTTTAGTTGATAAGGCACAAGTGAACCCATCAAAAACAACTGCTTCACATGGAGAGAAGTGTTTCTGGACAAATCTAACATATTTGAGGCATATATCTCTGTAGGTGTCGGACTCATTCCAAATCAATGCATGCAAAAGAAATTCTCCATCTACAATAAACGAGCAAGTTGGTGGAGGTTCAACACAAAGCTCAGTTGTTTCAATGATAGCAGCTAAAGTTGATTTAACATTCATCCTCATTGAAACTTCATCAAAGAGGGAGGCAGGTTGAGGAGCCAATTCGTATTTGAGGTAATATCGTAGATTTTCATTTGACTTGAGTACAGTAGCAATCCTGGTAAACAACTGTAGAGGATTGAATATCACAGTTGAATTCCTTATTATCAATGTGTTATTTGTTGCCGATATTGGTATAATTCTCTTTTTCCGTTGAAGTTTAATTTCCCCAGATTTACATCCTATGATTGAAGACAGTAAATTTTCACCAACTTTCTTTGCTTTGTCACAGTTTGTTTTATCACCAGCAACCAATCCACTAGCTACATTCATCAACAAATGTTTAGGACATTGATTATCGAAAGGATTCTGAAGCAGTAGCCATTCGGATAGCTTATTCAAATCAGAATAATCTCTTGATTGTCTGGAAGGCCGAAATTCAACGTGTTGTTCTGAGCATACATAAGTTTTTTCACAAAAATCTTCTAATACTTCCGATACTTTCATGTTCATTGGGCAAGAAGCAATCCATCTGGACAAAGTAGAATCTTCCATTCCTCGGCCATGTGTTAAGCCTCCTGCTACTTTTATAGATTTCATGAGACTCTGCTCTATTATCATGTCTGATGCAACTCCACTCCATGCCCTGTCTTTTCTGCGAATAGTAAAATAACAATCAACAAATTTTTTAAATTCATTGCTTTCCATTTTCTCCATCAATCTTCCATTTGCTGAATATATAAATGGGCACATTTGGCATAAAAAATGTGCCTGCTGCATGAAAGTAAGGCATCATGGATTTAATGTTATACAAATGCAATTCCCAGTTCCCAACTCGATCTGCTTGAATATAGAAAAGAATAAGTGTAATCTGTTCCATGTACTGTAACCACAGCTTGCCAGTTCTAGAAAAGTCTCTGCTTTCTGCAGCTGTTTCAATAGAGTTTATCAACTGTTTAATGCAGTTGTTGTCTTGATGATCTTCAATACGGCTTCCATTTGTCGTCATAAGTTCATGAATAACATCTCGAATTTTGCTTTTGGTATTGTCATCTAACTCGTGCAGAGAGTGTTGAAGAAGTTTCTCATACAGAGTTACGTATGGGAGAAATTGTGCTCTTAAGGCTCTCGAATAAGCATGTCACAGTGATAATAACTTATGATATAATATATATTAACTTATTGTTATCTGCATTTTTTGTTGAAAAAATGCCTGTGTGTGAAAATGTAGGTGAAAACTCCAAAGGAAAAAACGATTTTTATTTTTTTAAATAATTTCAGTTTAAATAAATCGTATTACCGTACATTTATAATGTCTTTATTTTATAAACCCAAGCTCATATTCAAATTAGCATACTTGCTGACTGCATTGGTTTCCTTAGAAGCGAAAAATATTCACTTTTGACGTAAATATGTAGAAAAACATCCAACAAGGCGCAATTATTTGGCGACCACAGTTGATCCGCCATTTTGGATGGAAGCCGACATCGAATTTTTTGAGACTTTTCAGGATCCATTCTATACATATCCAGGAGCTAATCCTGAAAATTTTAGCTCATTATGAATTTCTTAGCTATCGACCCCCTTTTTGGTCTAAATTTACTGGGCTATAAGGGTTCTGTATTTGCTAATATAAAATCAAATGTTCCGGGACTGGAACATTTTCGAATGCACCTCTGATTATAATCTACGTGTGGTAATTGTTTAAGGCGCATCTTAAATGTTGTTACATTATTTTAAAAGAAATAAAAGTACTATAACAAGCTCCGATGTAATATGGACACCATTAATTTCAGAAAATATTTTTCTACTTTTGTGTGTATTTACCGTATTACGAGCACTCCTTTCTTTTGTGTCATAGTGCTACCATTGATTAATTCAACACAGCTATATTTCCAAATTAAAGTTTATTTGAACTGTTTTAAGTTTTAAGTATCTCTCTATTCTAAAAAAAAGTAACTACCGCTGTCACCGCCGCCGCCGCCGCCGGTTTTGATTTTTTTGTGACCGGAGGCCTTTCTTCGTTAATATTAACAAAAATAATGCATACAAAAATATGAAAATCGGTGGTTTTATACAGAAATGTTTGATAAACACGCTGATGCAGACAGTTTTCAAATCGAAGAATTATTTTAAGAGTTATTTAATGCTAAAGTTGGACAAAATCGTTCCATTAAAAAAGTTTTATAGCAGCAAAAACTATACATAGCAGTGTAATCATTTTTAGATCATTTTATGCGTTAGAATTTGCCGGAGTGCAGATTGCATTAATTTTTTTATTTTGACTCATTTTTTCAGGTTTTATTTCTATTTTAAATTCAAATTTTTAGCATTTCTAGAGATATTTTTTACAGATTTCAGAAAATTGTACTAATTTAAACTGTTGCCAACTGTATAAAAAGCGCAAGCAATAATGTTTGCTTCAAATTAAAAATTTATTTACACGTGACTATTATAAACAGGAAAAAAACTTTCAAATTAGAATTAAATAATTACGTATAAAAAGCAGGAACTTATTAAAAATTACGTCATAAAAAGTATACGCGTGAATTTTAAAAGAGAAAGGATATTGTAAAATAATAAATTCATTAACATGCGTTAGAAGTCTTAGGAGAAATTACGTCATATTTACGTCACATTATAGTCATTACATAAAATGAACACAAAATAATATTGCAAAAAAGTTTAAATTTAGAAATTGCGCTAGACATTTATTTGATATTTTGAGAATTAATTTAAAATGTCTCATTTAAAAGAACTTTCTTTTCGCTTTGTTAAAAAATACCAGGAGACAAAGACTCTCTTTACTTAATTCCTTTTATATTAGCTTATTTTGAAATGTTGTTACACGTGTATACGTCATCAAGTTATTTTTATTTCGACGTTTTATTTGTGTTTTTATTAATGTTGTACGAATTTATTTGTTCTTTCGTTATTTAAAATAAAAATTATATCAATTTGTATAATTTGGCGAGTGGTTTGGCTATTTATATAATTTGGCGAAATTGGTCGACAGGATAATCAAGTAGTACCGCAGCGGATTTGGCGTTAAATTCCCCAATCAAAGAGAAATGAATAGAAATTCGTTTATAGGGAGATCGCCACTGTTTTTTAAATTATAATTCAATCTTTCGAAATCTTTTTAAAGCCGATCAAATTAGCGTGCATTTAGAGTCTGCGGTGTCTGGACGGGGGTTGGCGAGCGTAGCTCGTAGGGGGCCGAGCCCCCTAGTAAATATAAATAAAGATCAGATTTTAAAAATTCCGGGAGTAATGGAAGTAAAAGAAGCTGATTTATGTAGGAGGTATGCCATTTGTGGGGAGGGGGAGCAAACAGCTGAAGCACCCACTTTTTAGGGATGTCCGCTATTTGTATAGCTGCCAACATTCCTTATTTTTAAAGTCAAACAACAATATTTTAAACCAGAAATTTAATTTAATAAATGAAATAAAAAAGAACCCTGTAGAAACAAGATACATTTCATTAAATAAATTTTCTGGTTCAAATTCTTTTATTTGATATGGAGAAAACCACCGGAAGGTTGGCTTGGCAGCTATGCATTTATACTCATTGAAAAAAAAATTATATATATTTTTCTTTTTTTTTTGAGGGGGGGGGGGTGGTGTTCAGGAATATGAGGCGCCAATTGAAGTTCTGCACACAGGCGCCGGATACTTCTGGCGCGCCCCTGCTACTGCATTTTGCAATCCCTTCTTGCTCCTTCCTGTCGTGAGTCAGCACTTTCCCACAGACGGGAACCGACCTATCTCGGCCACTTGCAACTGTTAGTAGTACTTTCAACTTTTTACTAGGTCGGATAGTACGGAGGGCCGGATAGTCGGGAGTTTACTGTATTTAGAAAAAGAAAAGTGTTGGATTCGTGAAAAATTTCGACTACCGGTTTTCGAAGGATTTATAGTTTTAGAAGGTCTTGTCTGGAATACGATTTGACTATTTTTATAAATTGTCTGTCTGTTAGTCTATTTGTTTCTCTCTGACAAAAAAATTGTGGGCGGTCTGTTTAAAGAACTAATGCATGGAATCTGTTAAAACTTTAGATTTAGTTAGACCTTCATATAAATTGGAGCTGATTACTTTTTGGTGAAAATCGCCCAGCAGGTGGCGCTGCTATGTTGCATTTTTCATGATTTCTGCATGATCGCTAACTCAAAAACTAATGCATGAATTTTTACCAAACTTCAGATTCGGTTAGACGTTGACTTAAGTTGTTGATGATTAGATTTTGATGTAAGGTAGGTGGTAGGTGGCGCTGCTATGCTGCATTTTCTCCGGTTTTCGCAACAGCTCTATCTCAAGAACTAATGCACGGATTTTCATCAAACTTCCCATTCAGTTAGACGTTGGCATAAGTTGTTGCTTATTAGGTTTCAGTGTAAATTACCCAACAGGGGGACGTTGCTACGCTGAATTGAATTCAGCATTTTTCTCCGGGAGGGATTTCTGCGGCTCCAGCGAGGGGCATTCTAGACTAGGGGAGGGGGTTGGACTTTTGTACATTAAGCATAAAATCACAAACCTTTTGGGGGGACATTTCAATAATCGGGGGGGGGGATGTCACCATCCTCCCACCCGGCGCACCTCAGGAATTTAACACGTTTTTCGGGATTTACACGATTTTAGGGATCATGTCTCAAGAACTAATGAATGGAATTTCATCAAATTTAATATTCCGTTAGACACTGTCATAATTTGTTCCTAATTAGGTTTTCATGCAAATCATACAACAGGTTGCACTGCTGTGCTGCTGTTTTCAGCAAATTTAATTCAGACATTTTTCTCCGGGAGGGATTTGTGCTGTTCTGGAGAGAGACATTCTAGAGTTCCGTGGGGGTGGGGGGGGGGGAGACTTTTATCCATTAAACAAAAAATCTCAAATCTTCCTGGGGGACGTTTCAATGTTCCGGGAGGATGTCCTCCGGTACCACCCCCTGAATTCAAAACTGTTTTTTTCAAGATTTACACGATGTTAAATATCTCAAGAACTAATGTACGGAAATTCATCAAACCTAATATTCTGTTAGACATTGACATACGTTTTTCCTGATTAGGTTTTTGTGTAAATCATATAACAAGCTGCGCTGCTATACTGCATTCTACACGATATTCGTGATAGCTAAATATATCTAAAAACTAATGCATGGAATTAATTCAAACTTCATATACTGTTACACTATCACATAAATAGACACTTATTAGGGTTGGATGTATACTGCCCAACAGGTTTCGCTTTTATACTCCTTGAACTGGAAATTTCTGTTGCAGAAATCTAAGAGGGTGTGGGCCGAAATTCAATTATTTGTTTGGAAAATGCATTCTTTTAAAATTCACATATTTCAACGAACCTATACTTTTTAATTCACATGATGGCCATAGGTTATCATTTAAATTTGACACTGTGATAGCGAATTTTGAAGTTTTAACATGTTTGAGATAGAAGAAAGTTTTGGTATCGGCACACTCGACTACTTTGCCTTCAACTTTTTAAGGAAAATGAAAATGACATTACCTTTAGAGACATTGATTAAAAAATTTATAGAATCGATTAAATCGAGTTAGCCATAGTATCGATTAAATCGATTAAAAAAATCGAAATCGCCCATCACTAGATCAAGATGCGAATTCTTCCTCTCTTTTGGTTCAAATATTATGTAAGCAACTAGGGGGGGGGGGGGGGGAGGGTTAGCGATTTGCTTATTTTTGCTGACAAGGGGGAGGAGGGGGTTTGAATTATGCTTACGTAATACATTTTCAAAATCTCTTAACTTGTAAAAAAAACTATTACAAATTTCAAATTGAAAAAAAGAAATAGTAAAAAAATATTAAACTTGAAGTTCTGATGTCAGCTATTTTGACCGCACAAGGAAAACATGAACGATCTCTTTTATCTAGAGGTGACTGTTCATGTTTGATGCATGAGGGCTTATTATAGCTGAGAATTTACTACTATTTTCAATTGTGAGAATGGAATAGAATAGAATTGGATGGACCGATGCGATATGTTGCATTATGACAATACGAGTTTTCTGGGAAAGTTTCCAAAACGTAAGAAAAATTCCACCTTCTTTGCTTCCACACCTCCGCTGTCAAGTGTTTGAACCCCATATGAACCCCCAATGTCAAGTGGTTGAACCCCCATTGAAAGTTTCAAAAATTCTGCATCAGATAAACCTTTGAAGGATATTCAATGTAAAACTAATGATGTGTGGCGGCAGTACAAAAAGTCTTCTAAAACTGACAAAGAGTTAGGTATTTGTGCTAAAAATAATTGAGGGTCGAAGACATGTCACCACAGTACCGGTAAAACTTTCTCGGGCTCAGGCTGACTATCGCTGATCTCACATTGATACCCAATTTGCAGTAACATCCATCCGCTATTTAGAAATTTTATCATCGACTCGTGGACCCCTGCAAGTGTTTTTTCTTTCACAGGATGACAAAGCACAAAACACGTGTACCTTTAGGAATTACAGTAGCCAATAAACAAGCTCCGATACTGATGCATATTACTCACCCGACCACGACTGGGTCATCGCTGAACGCCACAAACTTACCACAAACCATCTGTTTACACTGGTATTGTGATTGCTCTCAAAATGGCAGGTCAAAGTAAAGCCATAGGTTATTCTGGTCCAACGTTTATAGCTATAAGAAGTGGGAAACACAGTTCTTCCACAGCAAATACTCATGCTCAAGATTTTGAAACTCTATTAACACTCAAAGACTTTGAAAAATTAGTGAAAACAGAAGAGGGTTTCATCAAACCTGTAATCATAGTTACGGTTGATGGAGGTCCAGACGAGAATCCCCGCTACCAGAAAGTTATATCGTTTGCTATTAACCATTTCAAAAATCATGATTTAGGTGGAATTTTCATAGCATGCAATGCTCCTGAAAGACGTGCATATAATCGAGTAGAAAGGCGAATGGCACCACTCAGTCGAGAACTGTCTGGTCTTATACTCCCTCATGACCATTATGGTTCCCATCTTGATGAGAACGGTCGCACTATTGATGAAGAAATGAAGCAAAATAACTTTGTATATGCTGGTAGAACTCTCGCAGAAATCTGGAACTCATTAAACATTGACGGTTATCCTGTTACTGCCACATATGTTGATTCAGGCGAACCAGACTCTCCTGGTTATGACTTGGATTGGTATTCGAAGCACGTAAAAAAAAGTCAATACTTGCTGCAAATTGTAAAATGCGAAGAAAAGAATTGTTGCTCTCCTGCACGTTGTGGATTATTTCGTATATTGAAAGGACGATTCATTCCTCCTCCAATTAAAATGATACAATCGTCAAATGACATCTTTACAAGTGAGGAGGGCGAATTTATAGATTTAAGTCTCCGTCTGCCCTTAAATCTGAATATTACAGCAAAGGGAGCCAATATCATGCCTCTCAGAAGTCAGCAAACACACACAAAAAAATTCAACACAGTGAAAAAAGCGAGAAGGCCTGCCTTATTACGACCATTGAGAATTGTTGCTCGTCGAGCAAATGAACCTATGTGTGTCGTAAAATTCGTGGATGATATGGAAGATATTGAGTGGATCAATGAAGATGAAGTTGATCAAGATTGCATCCGAAAAGAAAGCGATGAAGATAATCAAGTAAAACTGGAAACCAATATCATTACAGATATGGAAAAATGGCTTGAGCAGCCGTGGTCAGCATCGGAATAGATATGGGCATGTTCAAATTTAAATTTTACAAATGGCTAATCTCTTCTAAAATTGTGATCTACGAAATTTTCTTAAATAGAATTGTAAGAAAATAAAACAGGCCTTTTTTTATTATTTTTTTTAAGTCGGAAGAGTTTTTTTAAATTTGAATTAAGTCCTAATTTTTTTAATTAAATTATTACTGTTAAAAGAAGGGGGGGGGTTGCAATATGCTTACGTAATTATTATGGGGGGGGGGGTCAAAAATTGCCAAAAACATGCTTACGTAATATTTGAACAGCCCCTTTCCAGTGTTTCCAATTTAACGGATTTTTTTATTCAGATAAAAGTACTACTGTTTCCAAATAATATTATTTATCACATGAATATATGGTTATGTAATACTTATCTCTTATTTAAATTAAGGACTCTGGTGCGAAGGACCGAAAAGAACTTTGATACCTTTTCTTGTCAGTCACCTGTCGAGTTGCAACAATACACTGGTGAATGAGAGTCTTCTCTGAAGTGCAAAGGGTTAAATGTACATAAAATACATAATTTTCCACCGTAAAGATATAAATGAAAGCTCTAAACGTTTTGATTTGTAAAAAAGCCCTGTTTCTTTAATATTATTGAAATCACGTTAATACGCGATCCTGCTTAATACGCGACTTTTGTCCAGTCCCTTGAAAGGCTTCTTAACCGGGTTCGATTGTATAAATCGATTGTAAAATAATTGAAAAAAAAAATTTACAAATATATATATATATATATATTTGGTATAATAGCCATGTTAGTAAAAAAAAACAGCAATTCTTATTCACTTATCTCTAAAAATATGAGATTTGCATGAGAATTTGAATGGGTAATTTGCTGTTTCAGCTATCACTATCACCGGGTAACTGCTGTGCTTCGCGAACAAGGAAAACTGGAAAAGCATGAAAGGACCTCACTTACCCATTAATGGGTCTCACTTGTAAACATCGAAAACACTAAACGCGAATACGAG
This sequence comes from Maratus speciosus, assembly GCA_963932465.1. Taxonomy (NCBI): domain Eukaryota; kingdom Metazoa; phylum Arthropoda; class Arachnida; order Araneae; family Salticidae; genus Maratus; species Maratus speciosus. Next base: position 234,715,288 of record OZ010791.1, on the reverse strand, counting down.
TGTAATTAATTACGAGGATGAATGAAATACGAAGAATGCTTTTTTAATTTTTAAAAGTTATTTACTGAAATCTTACCAATGTAATTTTCTACATATTTTTCTTTAAAATTTACACACTTTTCCCATCAAATTGGGAGCTTTTAACACTTTCCAACATTGTTGAAAGGTTTATGAATTTGGTTTGTCTGTCCACGCTACTCGCGCAAATATACTCGGATTTTCATGCAATTGATACAGATTAACGATATTTATCATGGCGTGTTCGGTATTGAATATGAAGTGTGTAGCATTGATAATCTATTTACAGGGGCACTGAGAAGAATTCTGTTACATTAGGGTGAATACAGAAAAATCGTCTGCAGTGTATTTTAATGACATGACGCTATTTCACATGTATTGAAATTGATATAAATCAGTGAATTTCAATATAAGATGATTACTATAGAATAGAGCATTCATGGCCTTTATCGTTCATTTACAGGAACACTCAAAAGAAATTGGTTACAGTACAGTCTTTTAGCAATAATTGCTGGAAATGCGTTCTTAATTTCGGTAAGCGCTTTTAAATTTAATTAGCTTTTTACATATCACTCGTTGTGTATAAATTCTATAACTTGTATACAGGGCCACACATCACACACACACAAAAAAAAAATCATGTACCATTCTCCTTATTAGCCGAAATTGCTGAAGGGAAATTTCCAACTGTGGTATGCGTTTCTTAACTGGATTAAATTTTTAAACGTATGTAATTTATAGATATAAATCTATATATCATATACAGGGCTGCTCAAAGAATTCTGATAATTTTCTTACTGTAGATGGGAATTACTCGAATTGGGTTTTTAAATGTGCTATGTGTTTTCAAATGGTTCAATGAGACATCTCATTTCGGCAACACAGCGAACTTCAACCGTGCTACTCCAGCCTTGAATATGGTTTAATCCAGTTGGAATAAATATTCATTCTCTTCATTACGACCTAATTACATGGTATACAGGAGTTTCCGTGTTAAAGCACACTTTCATCATGTAAAATGCTATAGTTATAGCTCGAATGAATGAAACTAACGCTGCAGTTCGCAGCCATGTCTAAAAAATAAGAGGGAATTATGTCAGCCAGGTATCGTCCGGATAGCTTAACAGGTAAAGCATTGGCATGGCACGTCAAGTATCTAGGTTCGATTCCTGGTCACTGTAATATTACAGTTACAAATTAATATATTTATTGCACGGAACCTCCTGACCGCGAGTAATACCGGCACTTGACCGATTATTTAGATTTAAAGAAGTATTTATAAAAACAAGATATTTTTTCTGTCACTGGTTTTCAGAAACGTTTCCGAGTAGATTTTATAATATATTAATCAATTTTATGAACCGGGAACATAGGTTTTTCGGATGCTATCAATTCTCGAAAAACATTTTCTTTTTCAACAGCTATACTTTAAAGACAAATATGATGAATTAAGAACATTCAAATTAACATTAAAATTAATATTATTTTATTACTCTGGTATGCATATATTCAATTTAAGGAGTTGAAAATGTTTAATTGAGAACGGATAGCATCCTAAAAACCCATATTACGATGTGAAAAAACTGATCATTGCATCAAAAAATATATATATTACACACACACACACAAAAAAATATATATATACTTGGAAACGTTTCTGAAAATTATTGGCAGCAAAAGAAACTTTGTTTTTATAAATACTTTTTTATATTTCAAAAATATATTGGTTTCTGAGGTTTCTAAAGATAAAAACGCTTTTTAGAATCGTTGGTGAGTTGGAAGAAGTTATTGCATGCTTTCATCTGGGGTTATATTATACTTTTGTGGATTAAGGGAGCTAGTCACTCAGCTTCGGAATTTACCTCCGTAATGTTAAGTCTATGGACTTTTGATGCATTCGTATATTTAAAATATCTTCTCGGGAAATTTATAGTTTTAACATATTTTTTCTGTGTACTCTTCTTAAAGGATGTCTCTTTTTTCCTTAGTTTTCACAATATTTCTAAAATCTATGCTGAATTTAATATTTTATGTGTTAAAAGCGGGCGAACTGTGGATAAGATTTTAACACTTTCTATAAAATTAAGTCTATACTTTAGAAATATTTTGTGAACTAACAAAAAAAAGAGACATCTTTTAGGAAGCGTACACAAAAAATAGAAGTTAAAAATACTAATTTTCCGAGGATATATTTTAAACATACGAATGCATCCAATGCCCATAGATTTTACATTAGTGAGGAGAAATCGAAAGCTGAGTGACCAGCCCCCTTAAGAAGCTGAAAATGTTTAATTGAGAACGAATACCGTCCTAAAAACCGATATTCCGATTTGAAAAAACTGATTAATGTACACACACACACACACACAAAATATATACTTGGAAACGTTTCCAAAAATTAGTGACCGCAAAAGAAACTTTGTTTTTATAAATACTTCTTTATATCTCGAAAATATATTGGTTTCTGAAGTTTTTAAAGATAAAGAGCGCTTTTTTTGGAATCGTGGGTGAATTGGAAGAATTTATTGCATACTTTCATTCAGGGTTATATTATACTTTTGTAGATTAAGAAAAAGTAATCACTTCCTAATAACTCTGTCGAAAATCTTTGTATAAAATGTCACGGGTTACTAATGGATTATTATTAACGCTTATTAATTAATGTTATATTTGAATTTTGTCTAGAAGTTCGTTAAGATTTCGAAATTGTAACAAAATTTAAAATTTTCTGTATTATTGCCATAATATTGCCATTATATTCTGATTTTTCGATGAGTTTTACTTTCGGGTACCAAATGGGAAGTCATTCGGTCCTGTGGTTTAGTGATTATGCAATTTTAAAGTTTGAAATTGCTTATATATATATATATATATATATATAAACCTAGTAAAAGATTATATTTAACCTGAACTAGCGCACCCCCCTCACAGAACAAGAAGAATACAACTATTTGTAAAAATAAAACTAGGAAAAAACAGGCTGCGGCCTCATCGGCAGCGGGTTATATTTCAAAAGCAGCCGAACATTAAATATATATATATATATATAAAATATGTATTAGTTGCAGTGGGTTTCGGCCAGAACAGTGAGTAGCAAAATCAAATGCTAAACATTCGATGGCTATTATCACATGTTCCCCCACCGGACACTTCACCACATTATTAAATAAATGACTCACCTGGAACACAGTAAAAGACGCTAAAAATTTGTTCGCTGAAAAAAACCACACTTAACCGACTCAGCCATGTTGCCACAACCAAAAATATAAAACATAAAACAAATTAAACAAGGAAGAATCCAACATCCAATCAACCAATCGAAATTCATTCCAAGCCTGTTGCCAATCGACACAGCACATCATCATAAAACCGTCGTTAAACAGTCTTTAGGAAATATGAGTCATTCACTGACGTCGAAAAGCAATCGATCAGTAATGAAAAAAATCTGCAAAATCTGAACATTTTTTTTTATAAAATTTAAAGGAATATTGTTTTTATAATGTAGATTACCTTTTAAAATGAAATAATTCCTTTTTAAACAGATTTTTATCTGTACAAATTCTTAAAAAACGAATTATCTGACTGAGAATGATATTAATGTATATACGTTTGTAAATATTGGAGGACCAGTGAACAAGCTGATTAACCTGAAATTGAAAACTATTACGTTTATTGTAGATTGAAATATGTACTTTGTTACCTATTAAAATTATTTTTAAATCAAGGTAATCAGCCTCCAAACCATTATTATTTGTTTCCTTTAACGTACGTCAGGGAATCAGGATAAATTTCTTGAGAAATTTCATTAAAATCACTATTGAAGTTTATAACACGATCAAGTCGTCTATGTATCTATAAGCGAGAAATTGGACATCAGCTTTATTAATACCGTACTGAAACTCATAAAAAAACAAAAATAAGTTAGCAGCTGTAGATGAGTAGCTAGTACCCATACCAATTCCATTGATTTGTAAGTATATTTTAGATCCTGTATAAACATAATTGTTGTAAAGGCAAAACCAACATAATTTATTAAACAAGTTAGAGTTGAAATCCGTAACATCTAAAACCAATTCCGCTGACTTTAAAAGTGCCTCCTTTAAACTATTAATAGGAATAGTAGTAAACAAATTTTCAAAAAAAAAAAAAAAAAAAAAAAAAAAAAAAAATATATATATATATATATATATATATATATATATATATATATATATGTATACTAGGGGGCTCTGCCCCTGCAAGCTACGCTCGCGAACCCCCGTTCAGACACTGCAGTGTTGGAGTTTAAGTGGCGTATTAAGCCAAAACCACTCCATTCTCGGTAGCAGGAGTTCGCTGTCTCATGTTTAAACAAATAGAAAAAATAAATCTCCTCGTGGCTATGCTGCTTTTTACAATGGAAATAAGTAAAAGTCGCTTACCTTGAATTCATCAATATCGCGATGACTCGTATAACATCATCCGGTGTGGCGAGGAGAGGGATTATCCAAGTGCTTCTTGGAGAAACTATTTATAATTTTTATGAAGCATTATTTATCCTTTTAATAAACCTTTGAGAACTTAAATATATATCCATCGGAAGATGTAATATAATTTGGATTAGTGTTGTGTTGTGATGGTAAAGAAAGATCAAAATTTTAGGTTTAAATACTTATAATTAAACATATTACTGGAGTATAAAAAACTCCTTGTTAATAGAGAGGCTACATGATTAATAATGCGAAAACATAAAGCTGCTAAAAACATATTCGCAGCTTGGAAAAAATATATAATCAATTAATGATGCCTGGCGAAAGTCATAAAGTACATATGGTTTTGAGAGTTATTCAATTGGATGCAATATCAGTCATTAGAAGAAGGAAATAAAATAGTACGTAAATTGCCTTATTAAAGTGTAGTAACAAGTTCTTTCTTTTCTTATTTAATTGTTTTAAGTAGTTGCCGAAAACATCTGGGGAATTAAATTTAACATGCAGACTCTAAAAGCACGCTAATCTGATGGGTTTTAAAAATATTAGAAAAGATTGAATTATACTGAAAAAATCTGTAACGATCTCCCTGTAAATGGGGTTCCATTCAATCCCCTTTGATTGCAAAAATTTAAGGCATAATCAGTTGCTGTTAAGACATCCAATGGTTGTTTTCGTGTTTGGTTAAAGAAGATCAGTTAAACATTTGAAAAGAAGGTAAAATAAAATGAATTAAGTAAACAGAGTTTTTGCTCCCGGTATTTTTTAATAGCATTATAAAACTATTGACATAATACAATTTACTACAATTACTAAAATTTACTGCTTTAACCCCTTCAAGGGCGGTGGTTCATTTTTGGACCACTTAATTTTATTTCTTAAATAGCACATTGGCACCAGAATATTGGGATGAAAATTTTCCTTTTTTTAAGTAAGTGAGCAAAAGCATTTTTGTATTTCGAAATTTGTTTGAAAATTCTGGTGCCATCCACTGATTTCAAAATTTTACGAATAGAAGTACCTTGCCCCTGAAAGGGTTAAACACATATTAATGTATTTATTATTTTAACGTTTCCTTTCTCTTTTAATATTCACGTGTAAATACAATTTTCAGGACATAATTTTCAATATTTTCCTGCTTTTAACACGTACTCATTTAATAGTAATTTTAAAGTTTTTATTTTTGTTTTTAATTGTCACATGTAAATAAATTTTTAACTTTTAGGAAATATTATTCTTTGCGCTGTTTTTAGAATTGAAAACAATCCCTATAATAATATCCTAAGTCATGTGAATATCATCAACAGTTCCGGGCGGACCCCTTCGTTTTTTATATTCCAGCGGCCATTTTGGTACTTTAATGTTAGCCAACCACAGGTGTGATAAATTGTCAAATATTATTCTATCACCATTATTTCACTTATATTATAATAGTGTCATGCAACTGCCATAAACAATTACGGGCTGATTCCTTCGCTTTTCATAAGAAAGGTTACCATTTTTATTAAAGAATCAAAATTACTTTTTCGAATAAAACTACATAAAAGTTGGCATGATCGCAAAGAATTCCTGGTACTTTTATGTTAGCCGGGTGCATATCTCGCCAATAGCTTTTTTTAACTCGCCAGTTAGCATTTTTTTATTTTTCGAGTGGTAAATTAAAACGGTGCTACTTGGTTATCCCGTCGACCAAAAATCTGCCGCCAAACTATAAGATTAAATGCGAATAATGGTTCATCGTAAATGTCACATTCACTTGACTTTGAGGAAGTTACACGTGTTTACGCCATCAAGGGATTTTTATTTCGACGTTTTATTTGTATTTTTATTAATGTTATACTAATTTATTTGTTCTTTCGTTATTTAAAATAAAAAATTATGTCAATTTTATAATTTGGCGAGTGCTTTGGCGATTTATATAATTTGGCGAAATTGGTCGACGGGAGAAGTAGCACCATTAAAACATTGCTTTTTAGTGGAAATTAAATGTCATGATTTGCTGCATTGTCATATACGCACATTGGCTGGTTTCTTTTAGGACAATTTGGCGAAAACGTCGTTTTCGAATACCAGTTACATATGTGTTTTTTAAGTTATTTTCTATTATTTTTAAAATGAAATAACAATAAATAAAAAAAAGTTGAATTAATAACTATAGAACAAAGCAATTCATAACATTTTTTGTAAATAAAAAGAGAATAAATTCAAATAAACATTTATTAATAAATAAGCAACAATAGCCGGGTTACCATGTCAGGCAAAATAACGGCATTTTGGCGCCAATTAGGTACCCCGTTGCGTATATGACATCTATGCCTAATATTTTCCTTTTCTTTTCGTTAAAAAAAAAAGAAAGAAGTGAAAGCCATTTATTTTAAATGTTTCAGTTTTAAATTAAAGTTTTGTATTGAATAAAATGATAATGAAATACAAATTGAATTATGAATAAAAGTAACATTATGCATTTCTTAGCATGCATTTAAGGGAGGCCAAACCGGTCGCGAAATTAGTTTAAAATAATAACTTTTTCTAAAATATGAAAAAAAAAATCTGTTATGATTAAAATTTGAGTTGACATCATTAGAGAAAAGTATTTAAAATTAGAAAAAATTAATATTTCGAAAACTAATTCGAATTTAAAAATTCTAATACCAGTTTTGAGATCTACGGATCAATACGAATTTTTGATGTTAATTACATCGCAAAATATTCCATATTTTAGGAGAAATCGTCGTGAAACATAATCAGTTGTTTATTCAGTCGTTTCAAAAAATCGTTTCATTTCAGTTGTTTCATCAATTCGTTTCATTAGGATTTTATATATATAAGGTATATATATATATATATATATATATAAACTCGGTTTATGGCGTCAAATGTCGCCATGCGAAGAATCTACATCTCCAACAGTCCTTTTCCATTTTTTTTCGGTCAAGGGTCCATTCCTTCTCTAGTATAGACCTCTATCCCTCATTACCTTCGCAATATCATCCATTCAGTTCTTTCGTAGTCTTCTCCGTTTCCTTGTTTTATTTGTTTTATAATTGAATGTGATTTTGGGTAGTCTTTCATCATTCATTCTTTTAACATGACCATACCAGATTAATTGTTTTATTTAATATCATCTAGTATGGTTCCCTTTATTTTCATCATTTCTTTGATTCTTTCATTTCTTATCCTTTCTATTCTTGATACCCTGCATGATCTTCTTAAGGCATCCATTTGTACTGCCGCTAATTTCTTTCTTTCTGTCTCACATTGCTTTGCAACATAATTCTCCATCCTTCTGCTCCATACAACAATATGCTATTTACAATAGAGTTGTATATATCATACTTTCTTTTCCTAGAAATCGCCTTACTCCATCAAATAGAATTTAATAATTTTACAGCTTTTTTCCCCTGACAAATTCTGTATTTAATTTCCTCTGAGTCTCTTCCTTCTCTACTTATGTCTATAATGCTTACAACTTTCTATTTTTATGCTATTATTTAGGTTTAAATCTGTCTCATTTCCTCCTATACATAGGCATTTGGTCTTGCTTACGTTCATGTGAAGTCCCCATCTCTCATATTCTTCCTTAATTTTTACCGCCATTTTCTCTAAATCCTTCTTACTTTTTGCAATTACAACTTGATCATCTGCGAATTATAGAGTAAAAATTGATGTTCCATTCATATTAAGTCCCATTCCTCTGCATTTCGCCTTCCAAATTTTCAATGCTTCTTCAACACAAATTTTAAAAAGTGCTCGGGGGATACAACATCCCTGTCTGAGTCCTTTATCTGCTATAAAACCATTTGATAATCTTTGGCTTATCTTAATCCTGCAAAAGAGATTGCAATGCAGGTAATTTTTTAAGCATAACTCAAAAATTACTCTTCCGAATGAGCTAAAATTTTATATTAGGATATTTTCAGATTCTAAAAATAGATTTCTTTTTTTTTTTAAACTTTTTTTTAAGTTTACAATTCATATTTTTTTCGAAAAATAATTTCAAAATATCTGTCTATTTTTTTTGTATAAAAAGAGAGGAAATTCGAATTTTGTACATGATACTGTTTAAAATATCTAATAATATTAATAATTTAATTAATAATTTAATTATGGATGACGACATTGGATGGCACATTTTCTAGCTCATTTTTAAACATAAAAATATGATACTTGCACGCATAATTTAATGAAGTGATTTTTTATAGATTTTTTTTTTCATTTCCCGATAAATGAATTGGATCTTGAGTTTTGCAAGCGATTATTGTATCAGGTCGGCAGTTTTTGTCCCTTTCATGCACTGTCGTGTCTGGAAATTCGGTTCAAAACGCCAACCTTGACAGCATTTTCCGAAATACTTTCTGAAAACCGAAAACTGTTCTCGGAAACCGAAAAACGGTTCAATTACATAGTTTCTTATTAAGAACATCGGCCAATTTGATAAGTTTGCAAACAAAAATGAATTAAAAAATGAATCAGAAAGTAGCCAGTTAGAGTTTAGATTTGAGAACAACCTTAACCCTGAATTTTCGTTCTCTCAAATTTGTTAGTAAAATAATTTTTAAATGTTGCAAAATGAACTGGAAAAATACTAAAAAAATTATGCTAAAAAATTTTCGTAATTTTTTGATAAAATGTAAACCTACTAAATATTGAAATATGCATAATATTTGTAATACTATAATATGCATAATTACATGTTTTGTCTATATTTATATAAAATAAGCTTTTAAATTGTATATTATACACTATAATTAGTATTTTTATGAATTACTAAATAAATATATTTATTGCTTTGCAGAGACTAATAACATTATCGGTATTAGTAATAATAAAGTAAGAATAATCGTATTTAAGGCTTAAAAACAATTTGTTTCATAATCATCTTGAAAAGGACTTTACATAAATAACTATGTCCTTAATGGCTAATAAAAATATGTACCCATTTTTGCCTAGTGTCCTATATTTTGTACGTTACAAAAATGCATAAAAAATAGGCTTGAACACATAATTTCACAATTTAAAAAAGTATGTATTTCAAAGAAGTCTACATGCTAAGATTATGACTTATTTATTTGGATACTTGGTCGAAAAAACACAAATAAACTTACTTTTTACATTTTGCCACCTTGATAAATGAAAAATCTATAAATTTCGAAAAAAGTCTTCATTTTAAGCAAATAAATGTCCATCTTATGCTGTCATATTTCGGTAACAGATAAAGGCATTTATAGATAATTATTTCATACAATTTTCATGTTATAAAGAAGAAGAAAATTATGCAAATTTATTAAAATTTGAAGCATCCCAAAAATGGGACGCTAGGCAGAAATGGGTTATGAAGATGGGTGAATAAGACTCATTTTTGGTCCCTTTTGTCAATTTTTTCTAAGATGTTTTGATTGTTTTCAGGCTTCTTCTTAAATCCAAACTGGCTACTTTAATGACACATTTTTAATTCATTTCTGTTCGCAAACGTATCAAATAAGCAGGAGCTCTTATTCAGTAACTATACAATCGAAGCGTTTTTTCTGCTTTTCGGTAAAGGGAAGATTTTTCAGAAAATTCTTTCAAAGTTGGCGTTTTGTACCGAATTTCCAGAACTGGCAGCACAGGAAAAGACCAAAGCTGCCGTCCTGAAACAACAATCGCTTATTATTCAAGATGCAATTAATTTATCGGAAAATGAAAGAAAAAACTGTTCATTTATAAATCACTTCAATAATCATGCCTTCAAGTATCAAGCTTTTATGTTGTTTTTTTTTTTTTTTTTACAGTCAGAAATTTATCAAATGCTTCGAGTTGTTGAGCGGATTTATTTATTTATTTGAGAAATATTTAAACATAATTTAGGATTTGTATTCGCGGCTCTCTGCTCATTTTTGTATGTTTGGAAATTATTATTTAAACAGGATCAGAAACATAGGATTATTTAAAAATTATAATCTATTTCAGTTGTATCAGTTTTATATACTAGTATTTTGATATGAAGCGCTCATAACACCATCGTAATTTTTTTTCATATATTAATAAGTGTATCAAAATTTAAAACATATAAAAAAACTACGATTTCTTTTATGAGCACAAAAATAAAGTTGATAGTTGATATACTTGAAATGCACTATAATTTGCTAAATAAATAGATTCTAAATAATATTAATATAGTCGAAAATTTTACAAAAAGGAATTTAATTTTACCCTATTGTAGTGGAGGGGGGAAGCAAAACTGAGCCTTATCTATCCAGCTCTTTTAGATGGTTCATTCCAGTGATTCATTCACAGTTCAATCTCGAAAAAGGAACTTAAAATTGTTTCATTAATAGATTATTGTTAATGAGTCGAGTACTTTGAAAGGAACAAAAAATCAAAATTATTTTTATTATTTACATTAAAATGCAGTTAAATTGTGAAATTTTAAACGAAACCGAATTCAAAATTTGTATTCAATTAAAAATTATGCTGAAAAGAACTTCTTTTATCGATATATACAGCATATAGAAAATGTTAATTTTTAAAGTATTTGTATTTAAAACAGTTATTTTGAATTTTTCGAAAATTAGTAGTTATATTTTCATGAAAATTTAAATTTCATAAGTAACTGAATTCACATGACAAATTTTTATTCTTCAGTTGATATTCTTAAAATATGTTCACTTTCGGGTTTTAAAAGTTTTCGAATTACTTGCTTTTATGGAATATTTACATTTTGTTTAAAAAAAAAATACAAGATTTGTTTCTATGTACGTCATTTTAATAAGACATTATTCGTCTAAGTATTGAAGAAAAATTGACTCGTATAACTCAATTATAGGACTGTTATTGTACGGGAAATTGGAAATATATGCATCTATTTGCGACTTAAAATTAATAAAAAATGAAATCCCTTTAATTGTTATTAATAAAACACATTTAATTTACCAAAAAACAAAGTTAAAAAAAGAAGGGTTTTTTAAATATTCCTTTAACGTTTTGTAATTAAATCCAGTAATTTTTGAAATAACGATTTTCAAAACTTTTGTTAATTTTGATTTTTTAGTTATCTGATCCCTTATAATTTTCCTGAAAAATATAAAAAATTTAAAACCTTAAAAGCTTTGTAAAAACAACGCAAATAGCTTTTAAAATAACAAATTTTAAACCTTTCGTTAATTTTGACATTACAGAGATACGTAACTTTTTTTTTATTTTCCGAAAAGCGAAAAAGTGAAAAAAAAATTCAAAATAGAAAGGTTTTTTTTAAATGTCCCTTTGAATTTTGAACAAATAACTAATAATTTTTGAAATAACAAATTCCAAAACTTTCCTTAATTTTGGCATTTCAAAGTTACGTGACCCCTTAAAGTGAATCTTCATAGTCTTATCACGTATCATTGTCATTCTTATCGCTAAAGACTGCTACAGGACGGTAGAATACTATAATCTCTGATAGCTATTATACAAAAGAGACCCGATATTATTATCTTTGAACCATATCCCACTTTTTCTATAAGTACAAGACACAACAGTTGAGGCAAAATCCAGTTCAGTGCACCTGACTTACCTACTGAAAATATGGAGTCAACATATTGGTCAAGTTTGAGTCCCTCAAAAAAACGTGGAGCAAAATTGCTCGTTTTTTTCGGCGTAGGTATGTTTGCAGCAGCCATAGGTTTTTATATTTTCCCACAGGTGTACAGAAGTCAAGTTAATAAAATGACAAATCTCGTCGAAAATTCATTTTTATATCCCTTATGGAGAGATTTACCAGTGCCAATACATAAACGATTATATTTCTTCAATATTACAAATGCCGACGATTTTGTGTACAATGGAGCAGCAATGCAAGTAGAAGAAGTCGGTCCGTATGTATACGTAGGAAATTGGACAAAAGAAGACATAAGTTGGTCTGGCGAAGGTACTGTGAATTACAGAGAAGTGAAAACTTTTCACTTTTCGTTAGAAGAATCGGCCGGAAGCGAAGAAGATAAAATTTACACTTTGAATGCTCCATATATTGCAGCTTCAAATGTTTTGAAAGGTTTTGGCACCACAATTAAGAAGACTGCCAATAGTCTTTTAAGCTCATACAAGCTCGTTATATACAGATCAATTAAAGACCTGGCTTTTGATGGATATGAAGATCCATTAATGGATGTTAGCAAATACTACAAGTGGAATTCACCCTTTTCAAGTGGCTCATTTGCTTGGCTTTATGGGCATAATGCGACAGATGAAGGGGATTTTGATGTTTTCACTGGTGAAACCGATCACAGTCGGATGAACATGATTTACAAATGGAACGGTTTTAAAGATTTGAATTTCTGGAAGGGTAAATACTGCAACATGCTAAACGGTACGAATGCCGAATTCCATCCTCCCATAGATCAGTTAGAAGATGGCTGGTATGATTATACTTTTTTCCAACCATTAGTTTGTCGATCAATAACATTTCATTGGAGTGACGTTATGTATTATAAAGGAGTACGTACATTGAAGTTTGAAAATTATGGTGATATTTTCAACAAATACAATCCGAATAATTACTGTTTTCAAACTGATCCGGAATTAAAGTCTGGTGTTTTGGATGTTAGTAACTGTTGGTATGGAGCTCCAGTTGTTTTGTCATTCCCTCACTTTTATCTGGCGGATTCTTCTTTCTTAGAAAATATTGACGGACTCTCACCCAACAAAAATGACCACGGATCTCATATAGCTGCAGAGCCTGTAACTGGTGTTACTGTCGATTTATCAATTAAATTCCAAATGAACTTAAAAATTAAACCTGTTCAAGAACTCAAATCATTTGGAAATGTTACCACTGGAGTATACCCAGTTTTTTGGCTTGATATAAAAGTTCAGCTGACAGATAATTTGATTGACACTATAAAAGTTAAACTCTTTAGGCCTTGGAATATAGCTGTCGTCACTTTTGGAGTTTTAATATCGATCTTCGCACTTTGCTTCTTCTATTTAGCTTGTTATAAACATCGGGATCTTACGACCGTCACTTACTCTACTGAAAATTATTACAAACGTCTCGAAGACAAGGAGCCTCTGATAAAAAGGGATTCAATGAACAACTTGTTAACGGACAGTTTCAATTCAAAAACATCTTCGTTAGCTACTATTCTCAATAGTCACGAAGACGTAAAGAGAGAGAATTCTTTTGGAACGTGCCGCTCGGCATCCAGCTCCGAAACTCTATATCAGTCTTATAATGATGAGGAACCAGTAAAAGAAGTTAGCACGCATGTTGAAGTACATCATTCCAAAAAGAAAGAACTCAAGGAAAGAATGTCGTTTAAAGACGCTAGAACACTCACTGTGGTTTGAAAGTTTCTCCAGGAAACATAAATGGTAAGTGAAAATTTTTATTTCCCGTAGCATTTCATTTGTGTATTTCTAAACTTAGATTCCAATTCATTCCTATGTTTCTTAATAATGAAATATTTTATTTGTATTACAGAAAATATTCATTTGTGAGTTTTTGAGAGTGGATTCCAACTCATTACTATGTTTCTTAATGGTGAAATATTTCATTTAAAATGCTGGAAAAAAAAATATATATATATAATTTCGTTTCTTTTGTTTTTGAGCTCAAATTCCAATTTATTTCTGTTTCTGAAAGAAAAAATGTTTTATTTATACTACAGAAAGAATTTCTAATTTCATTAATGCGTTTTTAAGTTTAAATCCAAATTTATTCCCGTGTTTCTTAATGATGAAACATTTTATTTATGTTAGAGAAATTTTTCATTTTTGAATTTTTTAGTATAGATTCAAATTTATTTCTATGTTTCTTAATGATAAAATATTTCATTTATACTACATGAAAAAATTCGAATTTCATTTATGTGTTTTTAAGTTTAGATCCCAATTTATCTTCCAATTTCTTAATGAAGAAAGATTTTATTTATATTACAGGATTTTTTTTTTTTTTTAAATTTTTGAGTGTAGATTCCAATTTTTTCTATGTTTCTTAATGATAAAATATTTCATTTATACTACAGGAAAAAATCCTAATTTCGTTTATGTGCTTTTAAGTTTAGATCCCAATTTATCTTCGAGTTTCTTAATGATGAAATATTTTATTTATATTGCATAATATTTTAATTTTTTAATTTTTGAGTGACTTTCATCCTGATTCTCCAAAACCTTCTGTTCCCACTAGTTCAATAGTTGATGCTGCTGAACTTTTAAAATCTAATTCTGCTTCCAATTTATTTATGTGTTTCTGAATGATAAATATTCCATTTATTCTACAGAAAAAATACCTAATTTCATTTTGAATATTGAGTGAGATTCCAATTTATTTCTATGTTTTTTAATGATAAAATATTTCATTTATACTACAGGGAAAAAATCCTAATTTCATTTATGTGTTTTTCAGTTTAGATCCCAAGTTATCCTCGTGTTTCTTAATGATGAAATATTTTATTTATATTACTGAATATTTTAATTTTTTAATTTTTGAGTGTAGATTCCAAATTATTTCTGTGTTTCTTAATGATAAATTTTTACCTAATTTCATTTTTGAATACTTGAGTGAGATTCCAATTTATTTCTATGTTTCTTAATGATAAAATATTTCATTTATAATTCAGGGAAAAAAATCCTAATTTCAGGTTTGAACATTTGAGTCTACGATATATAGTATCTAAGAAAATATTACAACATGTTTCTAAAAAAAACATTTTTTAAGCTAAAAACTTTCTGGCTTTCACTATATTCCTATAAAAGTTTAAAAATCATCAATTGATTATATTCTGCGTATGTTTGTAACAATTTACGGTTTAAATAGTAATTACTTTGCTTTTTAATACATTCCAACATAGTTGAAAAGTGTTTATCAATTCAGTTTGTCCATCTCTCCGTGCTCTACTTCGCGAAAATATACTCGGATTGACATGTAATGTTTATATGTTAATGAGGTTCACTATAGAATGTTCGCTATTGAAAATGAAGTGTGTAGCATTTATAGTTCGTTTACAGGGCATACAAAAGTCGTTTCATTACTTTCTATGGGGAAAAATCACTTGCGGTGCATGCTATTTAAATTACTTATTTAGATATCATCTCATGCCACTGTATGGAAAAATGAAATGCTTAATAATTTTCTGTTAGTGTTGGAAAGTGTTTCATAATCTGCATCTAATGCCTGATTTTTCGTTTTTGTTATATTCTAAGTTTACGAATTTTTATTCAGAAATTTATCCAAATCGGAACTACTAACTTTTGTATTTTTTAATTTGTTTAGGGGATTTATACTCGTAAAATCTTATTTCACTTAAAAATGCAGCTTTCATTAAATTATGTCTACCACAGTTACGATATAATTTTCCTTATACGTACATATTGACATATACTAACTTCGAAATCACAATGTAAACAACTGCATTATTTTCTCATTGGAATTTTAATACAGTCTTGATTGTTACCAGCTGCTACTTATTCACTACTTTTCATATGTTATGTGCTTGAAATTACTTTCGTTCTAAAAACTAAAATAACAAATAAAATAGATATTATAGATATTATAGATATAAGATGGAATATACAATGTAAAATAAAATACAAATAAATAAAATAAAAATATAAACTAAAATAAAAACTTCTTTGGCACATTAGAATATTTGTAGTTTTTATGCTTCTGTGAATAGAAATTGTTTCTCAGTTGCAGCTGAAATCAGCAAGTTTTATTCAGTAAGAAAAGATTATATTTTCTTACTGAATAAAACTTGCTGATTTCAGCTGCAACTGAAATCAGCAAGTTGATTTCAGTTGCAAATATTCAGTTGCAGGTATACAGGTATGATATGTATATATCATACCTGTGCACATATACAGGGTGTCCACTCTCAACGCTGTCCAATGGCTAATTTCTAAACTGTTAGTCATAGACATATAGTTCCAATGTCAAAAATGTTTTGAATGAGGTAAAAAATTATTTTAAAAGTCGTTTTGATCAATAAAAAAAATTTTCTTAAAAAGTTATTACTTTGTGAAAAATCTCTTAGGGGACAAGGGACCTTCAAACACATTTTTGTTATTATTAATATTTTTTTAAATTTCACTTTAAGTAATATTCAAGGGCACACTATATGCCTTATGACAGATATTTATCACACAAGAACTTAAAAAAAAATTTGGATAAAAATAAAGAATCTTTCTAAATATTTTATGCATTATGAAGAATTTTTCAAAATGCCCCATGCGCATTCCATATCAGTTAAAATCCCCAATATTTTTTATGCAAGTTTGGTTTTTATATACAAATAAAACTGTGCATAGTTCTTTGAAACTAAATATAATAGGAAAAGTTAAGGGGAGTTAATTCCAGAAATATAATGGAAAAATGCTGAAAATTTCATAAAATTTAGAATATATATATATATATATATATATATATATTTTTTTTTTTTTTTTTTTTTTTTTTGCCTTTATATTCAAATATAGAAAATTCAATGCACAATTTTATTGCTTTATAAAAACCGAACTTGTATAAAAAATATTGGGGGATTTTAATTGATATGGAATGCGCATAGGGCATTTTAAAAAGTTCATCATAAAGCTTAAAATATTCAAGAAAATCCCTTTTTTTTAATGTCTTTTAATTTCTTGTGTCATAAATATAAGCCATAATGCATACAATGTGCCCTTGAATATTATGTAAAGTGAAATTAAAAATATAATAATAATGAGTTTGAAGGCCTCTTGTCCCGAAATAGCGAGAATTCAAATTTCGAATTTCTGCTTCAGTTTAAGGCCTTCAGCTTACATTAAAATGACCGTTTTGGTGAAAATTTTAGATTTTTTTTTTAAATCACTATTTTATTTGAAAGAGCAATCTTTTGCGATTTCAAATGTGTTTTAATTTTATTCCTACGATAATTAGAACAGTTGTCACAACCAAATTAATTAACAGAAAGTAATGAGTCAACTGCCAGAAGTGGAAGTAGGAAGGCCAGGAGAAATATAAACAATGTTTCCATGCATTATTTTCTTACGTCTTTTACATAAAAACACTAATAAACCTTAATTAACAATTCTAGATTAATTTTATAGATAATAAACAATAAAGATAAGAAATCTTTAAATACGATTTCCGGAAATCAATTTTTTCTTTAACTCCATATTCGAAAAACTTCATTAGATAAAATGTTTTAAACATATTTCAATATTTTTTTTTTTTCAGAATGCTTTCAATATTACGTACTATGTTCTGAACTAGAATCTAAGTTCTAATGTGATAATGTAATTATTTTCTAGGAGCTCGAATATAAAAAATGGTAATTTTTTATAAAAATTTGATTTTTTAAACATATTTTGAAATATTTTAGTTAAGGGGTCTCAGGACTCGTAAAGCTAAAAAATTTTCGAAATTTCAATTTTTTTAGATGTTAAACTCCTATCTTTTCTGAACATTTTGATTTAATTGTTTCTTTGAAATTCCTATTAGAACAGAAGTTATGGCTTTTAGAATTATATGCGCTCAATAGCTGAAGCGGTGTTTCCGGAACTTTAATTTGTCTCAAAATGACGTTTTTGGGCATAACGCGTACGATAATTCAAAAACTTCTGAATATTTTTTCATGAAATTTTCAAAACATATATTTTATGTTAGTCTGTATAAACTGAACCTAAAATTTCATTTTTATTGTTCAAAAAAATATTTTTTTAAGGTGATTATACTGTTGAAATTTTCAAATTTTTGTATGAGCTAAATACAGCTTTGTATTAAAAATATTAAAATACTTTAAATACAAATTTATTTAGGTTCAGGGTAATTATTATAGTCTGAAGTATATTTAGGCAAGAAAAATGTCATTCTAGTTGCGAAATTTATTTTGTAATACTGCGGGTAAGCTGTCATACCAATTTTCTGCTCGACAAATGTCTGACAATTTGGAGCGCCCTATAAATACTAATAAGATAAATAAATAAATATGGCCATTTTTCCCCCCCATTCTGACCAGAAAATAAGAGTTCTAACTTTTTACGACTGATCTTTCATCTTCATCTAACACTTCATTTGTAATGGCTGTTTCATAATAATGGAAGCCTTCAGTCCATCTTAAGAAAATTATCCATTCCAAAGGTATAAGTTCGATTGAAAAAAACTATTTAATACTTTTAGCAGAAAGAAGAGGCTACACTTGCAATTTTCATGACACTAATAGAATCACATAGCTGCCAATTTGTACGGTTTAGTTACCTCTAAAATTGAATACAAATTTCTGCCATATTTAGTCGTTGACAATTGTTAGACTTTTTAAACTGAATTTCCGAAAGTGACAGCCAATTGCTCCCTTGCGACGACATTTCTGTGGCTGTCAACTCGTAAAACTTGGATAAAAATCCCAACGACAACATTTTCTGAATAAATATTTGCCTTTATAAAAAAATGGGAAACTCTTTAATTTCTTGGTATCTGAACAAAATCGGTAACTTTTATATTTTTACGAATATTAATGCAAATTTTTTGTATTTAAGAATGAAAATGACTTTGCGAAAGTATCAGAAAGTAGTTGTTTGGATTTGGCTTTCAATATAAAAAATTCTCATAACGAGATGAGAATGCCCTCCCACCCCAAAAAAGGAAATTCATGACCCCCCTCTGAATGGTGAGTTGGATCCAACCTTGGCTATGTAAAATATTGATTGATTAAAATCTTGAAAAGGGAATAGAAAAGAATCGAAAAAAATTCCGATTTATACAGGGTTCTTATGCCATATCATCTTTAGATTCTTCTATGCTTTGTCATAAGTCAAACAGGATGATTTTAACAAAACCGTGCTAAACATAGATTTGAGAAAAATCGACAAACAAAATCTTCATTTGGCGCCCCTTCGTTCTGGCGCCCGGGGAACATGCCCCTCTGCCCCCCTCCACCCCCCCCCCCACAGTTTCGGCCCTGACAAAAAGGGCAAAAGACTCTAATTTTTAAAAAAATCATGAAGATACTCTTAGTATTTTATGTGTTTTCATCATTCTGTATTAGGATTGAACTAAAAATATGTTCCTTTATTCAATATTGCACATATTTTTTAAAAAGTGCTGCGAACATAGGCAGATAGATACCTTAAGTGTAGATTTTGCAATATTCAGGAGATTTCCGAACAACAGAAAAAGATAATCAGCCTGTGATAAGATATATAGGCAGTTAGTATTATATCTCATCAACCTTTTTTAGAAAAACAGATAAGAAAATAAATGAAGCAAATATTTTATCAATTTCATGTTAGAAATCATCTAAAAATGTTACCTGGATGATTCAATGTAGAATTGAGTAAAAAAATAAGCAAATTATAAAAAAGAAAGATAAAAAGAAATGAAATAAAATAAACATTTTCTGAATAAATATTTGCCTGTTATTAATATGTTAATAAATGTTATGTTAATAAATATTTGTATTCTTCAAAACTTCAAACATTAAGCACCGTGCCTTTAAACAATTGCGGCCTTTAAACAATTATTGTAAGAATTGTATCATTGTAATGAAGAATTCTTTTTCTTTTCTCCCCTGTTAGTATTTTTAGGTGCGTTCTTAATTATGTAAATACGTAGTACCTGTAGTCGTCGTTCGGTTCGTCCGTCTGTCTGTGCACTGAAAAAAATTAAGTACTCAAAAATGAGTAAATCGATCTACTCATATCGAATTGAGTATTTTTGGATCAAAAATGAACCTAAGTTTTTTGAATTTTGAAACATCACATGTTATCAAACTCAAACAAAACGATAATTTAGTGCCCTGTAATGGTTTATTTCATTTATGGCGGCATAAATGATGTTTATTAATGTAAATATTAAATTATGCATAGTATTTTAAAATAATTAAAAAGTGCTTGGAAATAATGCTCTTCTCATAAAAAATATTTGATTTGGGTATCTTGTTAATAATTTTGATATTTTTCTTAATAAATATTCAGTTAAACGTTTCTTGTTAATAACTTTGAACGGGATATAAATGTCAGTACATTTTTACTTTAATTTTTAGGTTTAGGGGGGCAGTACATAACGATTCATATTTGAACACAACTATGGAATCAAAAATGAGTACATGTGTTTCTCAATTTTGAGTACTTTTGGATCGGAGCTATTCTGAGTATGTGACGTATTTAAAATTGGGTACTTTTTAGTCAATTTTGAGTATCCATTTTTTTCAGTGTAGCTCTGTACGCATATAACAGCGCAAAAACTACTCAACCGAATATATATATAATTGCTGCAGAATTTTGTCGAGTTATTTCAAATTTTATGAAAATCGAATCAAAACTTAAGATATTAATAAAAGTTTTTTTCTTTCTATCAAATACTATCATATGTAATTACTTTAATGATATTCCATGATACGTAATGTTTTTAGGTTGCCATGGTGATTATTCTATTAAATTCTATCATTCTAATTAGTTGTAATTAATTCAGAGATATCCTATGATAGGTAATGATTCTAGGTTGCCATGGTGATTACGTCCTATTTAAGATGGAGTCATATTATTTCCTTATTACTGAATTTAATATATATAGTCATAATAAATTTTCTATTTGTGCATTTTTGGATAAGAGTGAAACAGCTATTGCACAAGATCTGAATATTTATAAAATTAGTTATAGTACGAACGCACCTGATTTGCCACATTTGACATACATTACAGCATTATGTAACAAAAAGCTATTATTAAATACTTTTAAATAGTAACTATTTCTTCTAAGTGCTCTTTAATATAAAGTTATTTTATATATCATAGAGATATTTTATTGTCTTCTCTTCATTTTAATGAGTAAGGTATGTGAATAATAAATGCATAGCCATATCGGTATATCACTGCAAACAAAATACAAATATTGCAAAAATCAAAAGGAATTTTAGACATTGATAACGATGCGGAACGGGGGCGGTTCGAGGGATGATAACATATGATATCGTAAGGGAGGGGGTCCAAAATTACAAAAATATTGATAACGTTATATATGTACAACCCTAACGCAAAGTGAGACTGACATAACTCCTGTAAAAATGCACCAATTTCTTTAGATATTTATTACGGTGGAGGGATTTGCACGCTAATACAGGTTGTGCCAAAAGTTCCTGGCAAATTTTTGAATTTAATATAAAATAAAGTAATTGAAGTCAGTTTCTTTTTTTGTTTAGAAAGTTTATAATTATTATTTTAAAGAGAAGAAAAATACGTAAAGTATTTGATGATTTGCGCACCGTGCAAAGACACATGAAAAACAAAATGCATAAAGTATTATTTCCTTTTCGTAAATGTGCATTTATATTTAGATGTACTTACTAATCTGATTATTTCCTACTGATATAAGGAATAAAAATTTTAATATAGGGTAATTCCGGGATTTATGCCGCACATTTTTTTGAATTCGTGTATAAAGTCCCATGGTGGACATAAAATAAAAAAAATCATACTGTGCTATTTAATGTTAAATATACAAGGCGTGTACTACGACAAAAAATTTCAAAACAAATTATTAATAATTTTTAACATTTTTTCTCTAAAACATTACACTCCGGCGCGTCACCCGTACATTCAGGCTGAGACGCCGCACTTGTGCGGTAGTTATGCCGCTCTTGTAATAAGAACAGAATGAAATTATAAATAAAAACATTTAAAAGAAAAATTCATATCTGGACTATAATTAACGATATAATAACAAAATGAAACTAAATGAGTACAATGAAACGTATTAGTAGATTCAAATCAATAATTGTTGCCTACTTTCACTATTAAAATTATCGACTTATTTCTTTTACATTAAATTTTAATTGTTATTTCAGCAACAACGTAACATCAATGTATTAGAAAGTTAAAAGAAAAAAAGTAAAATTGTGTTTACATAATTTATTCGTTAACCCTTTCGGAACCGGTGGCTTTTACACAAATTTTATTCGGTTGGTACCACTTTTTTAAAAAGAAGTTACCCTTACTTAAATAATCATGAAAAATGCTCTAATTAAACAGAGCAAATATTACTTTTCTTTTTTACTGGTGCCAGAAACAAATTTTGTAAGTTCTTTATGAAGGTGCTTATTTGCATACCTATGGTCCCGAATGGATTAAGAGACCTGTTTTTTGCACTATAATCTACAGAAAAAGTGTCGAAAAAGTACAGTCTTTATCTAACTCCATTTAAACACATGATGCAACGAAGCTAATTGCAATTCCTCTTTTTTGGAGTGGTTTTCTAAACATTCCTTACAAAGAACATCTGCGTTACGCGTAATCCAATTTTTCATTATTATCATCTTGACATGCATCTTTCTTGCCCTTCTTACTTTTTATTTTCCCCTTTTTCTCCTTTGGTTTTAGTAAACTTGATAACATGCCTACCATGGTTAGTCTGTGAAAAAAGAAAAGGAAAAGTTAATAACACTTAATCACCCCGTACAAAAGAAACTGCGGCATGTATACCGGAATAGCAGTGCGGCATGTATCCCAATTTGCATGGTGCAGACGTCGGCCTTCACAGTTACCTGCCACCGCTAAGGAGAATGGTGTAACCATACACACAGTACTCTATACAAACTGTACACTTAGTTTTGACTTCGAAATCATGCATGCATTTAGCAATTAGTGTATGAAAAGTATTTAAACATAACGTGTTTAAAAGTTTGTACAGTGAAATCATGCACTTACGTCAAATTAAGGATTGTACTTCTACAATTAAAAATCGAAATGGGATTCACGCTATACACTGGTAAAAATAATCTCATTGCGCACCTATATTGTGCGTTTGACGACCCTCTATCGATAATTACAAAAAATACAAGGGGTGCGGCATCTATCCCGTAAGCGGCGACTCTCCCGGAGTTACCCTATAATATTTTCATTTAGAATAATTTCGATTAATATACGATTGCAAAGTTATATTTTTAGTATTTTAGTGTTACACGTGGATTTCGATAGATTGAAGGTTTCAGCAGCAAATTTTCATCATGCTCTATGCAAATTAAAGAGGAATTTTTTTACGAGATTGGGTATAGTTTATCACAGAACGAGTACTTAGGAAATGAGGGGCTCACAACTACAGCAGACCAAGTCCATTTTGAAAAACAATGATATAGTCCATTCAGAATGTGTATAAAATCTGTTTTATCCACTCCCACAGTGAACGAAGTCTGTTTTCACATACTTTCTTATATATTTCATCTGTTTACACACTTGGTTTACTGTGGGAGTGGATAAAACAGATTTTATGCACCTTCTGAATGGACTATATCATTGTTTTTCAAAATGGACTTGGTCTGCTGTGGTTGTGAGCCCCTCATTCATCATGTAAAAAGTGAAAAATCATGCGAGGAAGGGCTGCAAGAATATTACATTTCGTAAAAAATTTAATACATTTTAAAATAAATTAAAAAACTTTATACTTTATTGAGAACTTTAATTGATGAAATAAATCTTTCTTAATAAGTGTTTTAACCCTTAAATGTCTGGTGTTGCTTTTTGGCAACATACCCAATTTAGGCTCTAAAATACTATTAGAATAATATTGAAGCTATAATGCCTAATGTTGCCAATAAAATACATTCTGAAAATATTATTAAATTGATTTTCAACGTATAGATGGCAACACTTGTGCTGTTTAAGAATAAAGATAGATTTATTTTTTCAATTGTTCCTACTTGTTCTTTTTGTTTTGTTTGGAAGGTTGTGAAATATCCTATTTTGTTCTGCAGTGAGCAAGTAAAATTTATTTCTTATTACAGTTCCTAAAATTATTGTGTGTTTAATATTATAGAATTTTATCAAGGAAAATTATTTTTTCAATTAAAGACCAGAATTGCCGATTAGTAACAAACTGTTTTTTAGCCCTAAACCATACTTAAAACAAAATAGGATTTTTTTAAGTATTTTGCCCATGATTTATTTAAAAAATGAAAGCCGAAAAACATAATTACAATGATTTTTGAAAAATCAGGCATTTAAGGGTTAAGGCTCCTGTCCCTGCCGACGAAGACATTCACGAGCTAATACCAATCCTATGGAGAGGGATTTTTCTAATATCTCGCTTAAATTTCGATACTTTTAATTTTTTTTTTTTTTTTTTTTTTTTGCTTTGGATAGCTAAGGTCAACTAATGTGAGACTAGACAAGTGATGTGAGACTAGAGATGTGTCAACTAGACGTGAGCTAATTGCTCACGTCTCTATATCGCACCTTTTCTACTTTTTCGATTTTTGCCACAGATATTTTTTATAAAGTTACTTTCACTTTCAAAACCGGTTCTGAAAATGAAAGTGTCATTCTAAAAAATATCTGCAACCAAAATCGAAAAAGTAGAAAAGGTGCGATATAGAGACAGATCTCAGCTATCAAATGAAAAAAAAAATTACCTAAAAATGTCAAAATGCAAAGGAGATATCAGAAAAATCCCTCCCCATAGGATTAGCATTAGCTCGTGAGTGCCTTCGCCGGCAGGGACAAGAGCCTTAAGTTTTATACCTGATGTTGTGTAATGTGAACAATATAATCGTTAAATAATGGATGGAAATTTATACATAAAAGTACATATGAAGGGCTCACAACCATAGTAGATAAAGTCCATTTTGAAAAAAAAAAAAAAAAAAAATGAGATAGTCCATTTAGAAGTGACATAAAATCTGTTTTATCCACTCGCACAGTAAACTAAGCCTCGAAACAGATGACATATATTATAAAAAAGAAAAGTGCCCAGCTAAACTGATGGCATTGAGCTCACAGACTATTCACACTAATTGTATATTATACTCTTATTTTAAAGAATAATGCCACTCAAAAAATAAGTGAAGGGGAATTAGCCCCCGTTTCCCCCTTTATACTTAACCAGTGAACCTCCAAATCTAATCAGGGAAGCTCCTTATCATAATAAATCGGTATACCAAATTTGGAGCAAATCGAATAATCTTGCAAAAAAAAAAAACATTTATCTAAATTAAGGGGGTGACTAACCCCCCTTTATCCTTAACCAATGAATCACCAAAACGAATCAGAGAAGCTCCTTAACATAATAAACCGGTATACCAACTTCGGAGAAAATCGAATCATTCTGCATGAAAAACCCATTTATCTAAATTAAGAGGGGCGGGCTAACATCCCTTTTTCCCCTTTACCCTTAACCAATGAACCCCAAAACTAATCAGGGAAGTTCCTTAACATAATAAACCGGTATACCAAATTCGGAGCAAATCGAATCATTCTGCATGAAAAACACATTTATCTGAATTAAGTGGGGTGGACTAACCGATTTTTCCCCTCTTTATCCTTAACCAATGAACCCCCAAAACTTATCAGGGAAGTTCCTTAACATAATAAACCAGTATACCAAATTCGGAGCAAATTGAATGATTCTGCATGAAAAACCCATTTATCTGAATTAAGGGGGTGGACTAACCCCGTTTTTCCCCCTTTACTCTTAACCAATGAACCCCCAAAACTAATCAGGGAAGTTCCTTAACATAATAAACCGCTATACTAAATTCGGAGCAAATCGAATCATTCTGCATGAAAAACACATTTATCTGAATTAAGGGGGGTGGACTAACCCCGTTTTTTCCCCTTTATCCTTAACCAATGAACTCCCTAAACTAATCAGGGAAGTTCCTTAACATAATAAACCGGTATACCAAATTCGGAGCAAATCGAATAATTCTGCATGAAAAACCCATTTATCTGAATTAAGGGGGAGTGGATTAACCCCGTTTTTCCCCCTTTATCCTTAACCAATGAATTCCCAAAACTAATCAGGGAAGTTTCTTAACATAATAAACCAGTATACCAAATTCGGAGCAAATCGAATGATTCTGCATGAAAAACCCATTTATATGAATTAAGGGGGTGGACTAACCCCCCTTTCCCCCTTTATCCTTAACCAATGAACCCCCAAAACAAATCAGGGAAGTTCCTTAACATAATAAACCGGTATACCAAATTCGGAGCAAATTGAATGATTCTGCATGAAAAACCCATTTATCTGAATTAAGGGGGGTGGACTAACCCCGTTTTTCCCCCTTTACCCTTAACCAATGAACCCCCAAAACTAATCAGGGAAGTTCCTTAACATAATAAACCGGTATACCAAATTCGGAGCAAATCGAATCATTCTGCATGAAAAACCCATTTATCTGAATTAAGGGGGGGGGGGGGTGGACTAACCCCGTTTTAGCCCCTTTATCCTTAACCAATGAACTCCCAAAACTAATCAGGGAAGCGCCTTATCAGAGTAAACCTAGGAAAAAATTTTGAAGCAAATCGGATGTTTCTATCAAGAGTTATCGCGTTACGTACATACATACATACATACATACATAGATACATACAGAACGGGCGGGCACATTAGCTCTCAGGCTTTGATAGCCTGTGAGCTAAAAAAGTATGTGAAAACGCACTTGGTTCACTGTGAGAGTGGATAAAATGGACTTTATGCACTTTCTAAATGGACTATATAATTTTTTTTTTCAAAATGGACTTGGTCTAGTATTGTTGTGAGCCCCTCAAACATAAAAGCTGCGTCTCGCTATTTATCTTGTGTTTTTCATCATAAGTAAATGAAAGTTAAATTATCGAGTTTGAAAAAATGATATTTTATTATTTTCGATATTTATCTAATTTATACAGTGTTAAAAGTTAAAGGATTGTTTTATTTTATGTAAAGCAGGTCTTACTAAAGTATTTTTTGATATAGTCAACATGATTTATATAACTATGCATCCAAATATATTGGGTGATTCTAAAAGTTCATGCCCGATTTCCGATACATCGAGTTTCGAAGTTGTTTCAAATGGCGAAATGCAGTCGAATTGTTAACATTTAGTCTCTCCGCAATCCCTTCAGTAGCAATCCGTGGGTTATTATTAACTAAATCAGGCATTAAGTCATTATCAGTGACTTAATGCGTCAAGGTCGCCCAGAGCGAATTTTATCGTTTAGATTAAAATCACCATTTCATAATCGCCCAAACCACTTTTTAACAGTGCTAAGAGCGGAAGCACGATCCAATTAAACGTCTTGAATATTTTTTGTAGCACGTCCAATACTAACTCCTTTTTAGTTGCGTTCGTAATTATAAAAATACGTAGCACCTATAGTCGTCGTTCAGTCCATCCGTCTGTCTGTCCGTCCGCATATAACAGAGCAAAAATTACCCACCAAATGGTCTGAAATTTTAAATATATAATTTTTACAAAATTTTGTCGAGTCATTTCAAATTTTATGAAAATCGGATGTATAGTTTAATGACAGGGACAGTCAAAAGTTTTCCGTTACATTACGGCCAATGGGGAAAAAATATTGCAAGTGCATTTTAATGATGTTGCAACCTTCCGAATGGTCTGAAATTTTAAATATATAATTGCTGCAAAATTTTGTCGAGTCATTTCAAATTTTATGAAAATCGGATGTATAGTTTAATTACAGGGACAGTCAAAAGTTTTCCGTTACATTCAGGCCAATGGGAAAAAATTATTTGATGTGCATTTTAATGATGTTACAGCCTTTCGAACAGAATGAAATTGATATGCACTTATGAAGTGCATTAAAATATATACATTCATTACAACATGTAGTGCAAAAAATATTTATAAAACTAGTTATAGTACGAACGCACCTCATTTGCCACGTTTGACGAGCAATTTCCAACTTGTTAAAACTCATATAACATAACATGACGAAAATGTAACGATTCATTTTGAATATTAAAGTTGCACATAAATTAATTTGAGAAACCTTTTTTCTTACGTTATGTTCATTCACGACACATGTAGATAACTGTCAGTTAATAATATGGTTATAAAAGAAACATCAGCACAGCCAAAATTGCAAGTTTCTGCTATCTATGAAATAGGGCACGAACTTTTGCAATCACCCAATATTAATATATATGCACTGGGTCGTTCGGAAAGTTGTGTCCGTTTGAGAAAATCAATTCGTACCGAAAAATTCTAGCCTTTAATTGTTAGAGATTGATTCCGGTATCTAATGTCTAATAATTACCGGGCAGAATTTTCCTGTACGAATCGATTTTTTCAAACGGACACGACTTTCCAAACGACCCAATATTTTTGGTACTTTTCGGTTAGCCGGGCGCCAATGTTATATATACATATACATGTATATAGACATGTATATATATACATATGTATATGTGGATGTGTGTATATATATATATATATACAATATAAGTATACATACATACATACATATATATATATATATATAGCCATAATATAATTACAAATCATGATCTATTTCCAATTACAATAATCAATTTAGCAGCAAATTATAACTGTAACATTATACAAAATACAGATGGAACCCTATACAAGTAATACTAATTAAGCAAAATCCACCAATTGACTAGCACATTGCATACGATTAATCCATATTAACATATAAAAACCACAAAATTTTGAAAATAAAAAAAATCAATTAAAGACATATGAAACAAAAAACCAGCTAAAAATGTTGAACTCTTAAAAGACATATTGTAAACAAATAATAGATCAAATGGAAGGATAAAGCCGGAAGCTTATATAGCATTTCACTTCATCAAGGGTACATGAAACACCAATATAAGCAAAAGCATAGTCGATTTCTGTAAAAGAATCCAGCATAAGCTAAAAATTAGATTCTTTATGTACCCGATCGACCACACACCAAAAAAAAGCATTAATTTACCATGACAGGTAAATTGAATTAAATAAAAATAGTAATCAACACAAGATCCGTAATAATGAACGATATTAATTTAAAGAAACAATTAAATATGAAGACATACCAAGCAAGAGAACTGCAAGGACCCTATTACATCTTTAACAAGTTACAATATTATCTAAGCAAAAGTCCCGCCGATTTATTGGTACAGTTAAAATCGAATTCTTACGGCTGCAAAACAACACAGTGGGCAGAAAAAACACACAACTTCTAATAAAAATAATTAATATATATCGTCTTTATTATAAAAATTATTATATGCATTAAAAGGATCCTGTAATAAATTATTACTAAAAGTATATAGAATTAAATTATTTAAATTTAAACGTGTAATAACATAAAGAAATATTAAAATATAAATAAATTATATGGCAACAATATTATTTAGAACTAAATAAATAATTATTTAATGCTGCCATCTAGCTGAACTTATTGAAAGAACACATACACCTTGAAATAAAATATTTTATAGTGCTGCCATCTGTTGTAAATAATGTAAATACCTTATAAAACTGTAAAACAATTGCAACGAATCTTAAAACACGAAAAGAACATACTAAAAAAGCACATCTAAATATCGATAATAATCACTTATCATCTATATTAGAATGTTTATAATTATGTTTAATTATTTTATTAAATAGTAAGTAATTTAATAATAATATCAATTAAGTTACAATTATGATATAAAAGTATGTTTTATTATGCACATATTAAATTTAATGTTTTAAATTTTAAATGTACTTTAAAAAATAGGGGGGGGGGGGGGTATATAAAAACATATTACAACATTTCTTCGTACTGTTAATTACAATTAACAAACTATAATAACGTCCCCCATTATAAATTGATATTGAAGTAAATCAATAAAAGTAACTCAATTTTATATCAATATAATATAAATATCTCAGTACAGTGTCAAGGACAACAAATCTCATGAGGACCATCATAAACATACAAACCAACAAATTAACGAACCATTCCCCCCCTCTTTTTTTAAATATATATATTAAATCAACATTTTCGTATAAATTATCCAGACAACACCGCCCTCCTCCATAGTTTAACATCTACCCACCCAGCCATCTATCTATATATATACATATATGTATGTATATATATCAAAGGCGCCCGGCTAACTGAAAAGTACCATATTTGTTTTTTACCTTTTTCATTTTGACAATATAATAAAATTACATGTTAATGTTAATCATTTTTTACCTTTTAATCATAGTTTTTGCATTAATTCATGAGTTGAAATTTAACCTATTTTCTAGATATACGGAGGAAATTAAAGGATGTGACAATACTTTGCAGATAACTCACATAATCCAGTTTATTGGTTGAAGTATAACTGTGTAAGAAAATGCTGTATTTTGTGAGATATTAAAACTTTTGTAAATAAAACTAAATGTATATATTTATGTGTTTTTCTTTAATTTATTTTGCTAAATATCTGATATTTTATTAATTTATAAATTATGGATGAGTATTTTTCAACTACAAGATTCAGACTTGACGACTTATCTTAGAAAAAAATAATTCAGTTTATGCTAAACGGAAAGATATAAGATATATGTACGAGGGTGGTTCAATAATTATTGTCCCGAGTGTGTATAAAATATTTGTACTGCGATGGTTGATGTGGAATATTGAAGCCTAATGTCTTTGATACCTATATGCTCAATTTTAGAACCGTAGCTGCTATATTAACGTTTTTTTTTCGTTTTAGGCGTGAGAAGTGGCACCTAGCTTGAAAGGGGGGTAGGCTGGTTTGGAGCTTATAGGGCCAGACCTGAAGCAGTTCTGTGATAGATTTGTGACAGTGGATGAGACGTGGCCAGGGCCTGTTCAACTATAACTGGAACCCGGGGCACACAGACCGTGTCTCAAGAAAACTGCATTATAAACATGACTAGCAGCTTTATATGCAGTTCAAAATTTGAACCATAGCTTTATAAAAAGAAAATGATTACATTATAGACACATGTAAAAATGCATAAAAAAATTATGAGAAACATGTTTGATGTAATATCCGTTCTATTTTAGCTTTCGAAATTTATATTGCATTTTATTGTCGTTACTGAAGAACACGGTGATAGTTTAGTTGCTTGAATGGTAAAAAATAATATTTTCTGTGATCCTTAAATGTAAATTTGCTTCAATTTGTAGCTTAAAAGAGTGGAAAAAATGCATTTTGGGACCCCTTGAAAATGTGGGCCCGGGCACATGCCCCGTATGCCCCTGTGATAACCAGGCCCTGGGCGTGGCTACATCACTATGATCCCGAGTCCAAACGACAGTAGCCACGTCTCATTAACTGTCACCCCCCTAACCCCTCCTTTCAAGCTAGGTGTGACCTCTCACAATATTTTAATAAAGCAGCTACAGTTCTGAAATTGAGCATAAAGGCATCTAAGACATTAGGCATCAATATTCCACATCAACCATCGCAGTACAAATATTTTATACACACTCGGGACAATAATTATTGAACCACCCTCGTATTCCTCTACACTGCCAGTTTTTTTTTTTTCAAAGTAAAATAAACACACTTTGAACCAGAAAATTTAATTAAGAAATTTAAAAAAAATTAAGTACCACATGGGAACAAGAGACATTATTAAATAATTACATCAAAAACATTTTCCGTTTTTATATACTACATATCTTCCGGCGGAAGGTTGGCAGCAATGTGTCTGTAATCCACTATGCTTATTGTTCCTACGAAATATGGCTGTGTAAGAAAATTCTGTAATTATGAGATATTAAACTTTTGTAAATGAAATTGAGTGTATATCTACCAGTTTTTATTTACTTTAATTTGCTTATATCTGATCTTTTACAAATTTACTAATTATGGTTCACTAATTATAAGTTCTAAGATTCATGTACAGGAATTTTGTTAGAAAAAAATGGCTTGTTCTGTACAGTAGATTCTTTGTAATCCGATCATGTGCTGATCCAAGCTACTCTATAATCCTATGTACCGGGCACCGTATTGTCAATGTTGAGAAAAGAAGCATGCATATCACTGAAATTTTTCTAAATGTGGAATACACAATGTGTATTACAGTGTGTGAAAATGGAATTGTGTGGAATACACAATGTGTATTACAGTGTGTGAGAAAAGAAGCATGCATATCACTGAAATTTTTCTAAATGTGGAATACACAATGTGTTATTTCAGTAATGTTTTGAAAAGCATAATATTTTATGTTTATATATAAAGCACAGTTTCTTTTCTTAGTGTACATTCCCTGTGATAAAAAAACGACGTAATACACTAGCTTAAATGCCTTTTAGTATCGCACATACATGTGTCGGAGTCTACTGCATTTATAGTATATTACGACAGCTTTAGCGAAATTAGAAAAAATGTTTCTCTGAAGGTCTTGTTGAGGAGAAATTATACATTTCTATTTCATTTTGAATAATATAATAACTTTAGAAATCCTACTTTTTCTTTGCTTTTTAGAAATCTCTTTTTGCTATTCCTGTTATTTAATAGTTACATAAAGACTTTCTCTAACATTTATATAACACTTATGCATATATTTTCCATATCTTTTTAAAATGGAAAATTGTCAGTGCTTCTTTGTGTTTAACCTTTTTGTATAAACATTATCTTTAAACAGTATTTTGACAGCCGGGGTTTGTTCAGACTTTTCTGACAGGGTACTGTTTTTCGGAAATTGTGAATAGTTTTTCGTATTTTGCGAAAAATCTAGTCATAATTTTGTGAATTTGAAATCATTATATACAGGTTGCTGTTTATACTTTTTTTATACGACCTTTAATATATATTGATATATTGGCAGATTGATAATACGTCCTTTGGAGGCTTCAACTGATTTTGTAACAGGCCAAATTTTACTTTAAAATTATTGAATTTATGAAAAAGGACAAAATTTCTTCCCCAAAAGATTCCTGAAAAGTATTTTGAAAAATTTGACAAACACATAAATGTATTTAAGATGGCAACACTTATAATTTTCTAATTATAAAAAATAAAACAAACACCTTAAAAAAAGTTATTATTATTTTTTTGTGATGGCTAGTTAGCTATAAAAATTCGTATGTAAAAAAAAGAATGTGCAGAGACTCAAAAAAAAAAAAAAAAAAAAAAAATAAATAAATAAATAAATAAATAAAAATAGGGAGGGACCAAATAAATAAATAAAATAAGTTACATGCTTCTACTATGCGGCCAATTACAGTTAATACTGATCATAAGAAGTAAGGAGAAAGAAATTGATATATGTTAAAAATATTTAGAGAAATGTTATCGTTTATTCGATACAAGAAAGGTTTTATCCAAGTGGAGTTTAATAGTAATAATAAAGGGAAGAACTTTTATATGAAATTAAAAAAAAAAATAGTTTAGTTATTTTAATTTTTCACATTTAAACTTTATTTTAAATTTTATTTATTTAGTTCTCATTCTAGCAACATTTTTTAAGAACTACTTTTTATGCGGTGATATTTTTAAAAATTAAAATTTCTGTAACAGTTAACATTTATACATAAAAAAAAATTAAATTTTAAGGCTCTTTAATTGTTATTATTCTGAAACTGGGACACAATATTTTTCATTTTCTGTTTTGAAATTATTTCTTCGAAGACATAAAAAATAAATAAAATTCGGAACAGATGCTGTATATTCCGTCGGGCGCCATCTTGGATTTTTTCGTGGCGTGAAAGCCCCTTTCCGCCAAGAAATAAATGTCGCCAAGTAGCGATTTATGCGCATGTTAGGCTTAACGGAGTTGCCAGAACTGGGGTGTGCCTTATTGACAAACAACGCCAACAAAAAATCGCCGAGAAATAAAAGATCGCGGCCGTGGGAATATACAACATCTTAGCGTAAAATACTCTTTCTTGCCTTAAAATTGTAATATTTAAGAAACAAACAAACAAACAAACAAAAAGAATGTAAAAATAGCACAGAGGATTCTGCCTAGGTTCTACAAATTTCCGTTATATCCCTTTAAATCTATTTTTTACTATGTTTCTTTGTAGTAATTTGTAATTGTTTTTAATGGTTTTATATAATATATGATTATTTTTTATTATTATTTAGTTGGATTCAGTCATAACGTCGTTTTAAAAATATTTCATCAAATAGATTAAGTTTTAAACATTAAAAGCTATAAGAGCATTAGGCATAAGATATTTACAAGGATTTCATTGTTTGAAATTTTACTGTTTGAGGTCCTTTGTTTTTGTGTGAAAGGCTGATAACAAATGTTACTCTCTCTGTTTAGAGGGGGAGATAGAAGAAGGAAAAAAAGTCATCCGTCAAGCATTAGATTATCAAACCTTTTCCAGCACATTCAGAATACTATAACAAAACTTCATAGTTTAATAAAATGAAAAATGATGTTTAGAAAACACATAAAACATTTGAAAATTCAATTAACATCTACAGTCAGAAAAATATCTGAATTATTTTGTGCAGCCTGGTATATGATCAATAGATTTGTATTAGATAGTATGCATACAGTTAAAAATCTACCTTTAGCATTTCTCATCATAATGAGCAGAAATGTTACTCAAATTATTTTGCTCAGTACTGTATACGATCTATATTATTTATACACACTACGTACTATGCAAAAATTTAGTTAAGCAAAAACTCAAATCAAAGTTTAAAAACGCACTTCCAGCAATTATATCTCATAGACAAGCAACCGATTTTTTTTTTTTGTGTGTGTGTTCCCGTAAATGTGCGAAAAATGTAATGCAGACTATACTTTTTTCTAAGCCACTTATAGTGCACCTACCTCAGTAATTCATATAAATTTTATTATGCCTGAAGTATTGTTACATCATCAAATGGTTTTCCGCCGTACACCATTATGTAACGTAATTCTTTTGTATCACCCTGTAAATGAATAATAAAAAGTTCCCACCCCATATTTTACAAAAAGCATGGTTTAGTGCACCTTAGAAAGGCATATCAATTCCATTATGTTTAAAATTGTGTAACATTAATAAAATGTATTTGAAATGTTTTTTTCCCCCCATTGACCGTAATGTAACGGAATACTTTGGATTGTCCCTGTAAAATGAACTACACATGTTATAAACTTTATTTTCAATAGTAATCATCCTACAGAAAACATCAATAACATGTAAAAATTACAGGGCAATCTGAGTATATTTACGAGAGTAAAGGTCAGTTTACTCAGAACTTCAAATATTCTCCTTCAAGAGCAATTATCCCCCTTTCTTCTCCAACCGTTTGTGGTTAGTAACAAAAGGATGGGGAAATTCAACAACGGAAAGAGGCGGAGATGGATTTGAAGGGGACTTTCATTCTACAGAATTATACTCCAAGTTCTCCAAAAGCAATAAAAAATGAAAAGCACCGCGTAACCACAAAAAAAGAGGCCGACAGTTGAATGATACGTCTATTCGGACCTTTAGAGCACGACCAGATGGACAGAAAATCGGAGTCAACACTTTTCAGCTACGTTGATAGTGTAATAAAAAGACATATGTTTCGTAATATAGGAAAATATAATATAACCACGAACGAAAATTACAATAACCTCTTGGGTGTTACTCACAATTCCAAAAAGCATTGTTTATCTTTAAAAACCTCAGAAACCAATATATTTTCGAGATTTAAAGAAGCATTTATGAAAACAAAGTTCCGTTTCTGCCACTGATTTTCGGAAAGGCTTCTGAGTAGTTCTTATAGTGTAATTGATCAGTTTTCTGAACCCGGAATACAGGTTTTTCAGATGTTATCAATATGCTCAAATGAACATTTTCATGTTCAAGAAACATATTTTACAGACAAGCATGATACATTAGGGTGGTCACAAGCAACATGGGGAAAAATTTTTTAAACATTTTCTTCCGGGGGACCCCTCTAAAAGTTGCCAATTAGTCAGAAAATGAGATTGGGAAAGTTTCAGCTCAATTGAATAATATTAACCCGTGCCTCATCGAGGTTGAATTCTTGAAAATTTGCGATTTTTGGCGAAAAACCGTAGTTTTTCTTTCATTAGTTGAAAACTATTTGTCTTAGAAACCTAATTCTTATCTTATTTCATAGAAAATGTAGTTGTCTCGAAATTTTACTCTCATCAAAACTTATATTTAATGACATTTAGTGTTTTTCAGGTCAGCTTATGAACCATACCCTCAAACTCTGCATTTTTGAAAAATAATTGAAAATGACAAATGAATAATTTTTATTAAATTTGTTATTATTATTTTTATTATTTGCATTAAAAAACAAAAGAAATTGAACAATTTTTGTAACTTTAACAATATTTCACGAATTATAGTTAATTATTAGTTATCTAACTCCGTACATGCAAAGAATTCCCAATTTGTATTATTTGAAGTGAATTTAAAACGAACCTCTGAATTTCTCTTTTTATTACAAGGCTGTTTTTATTACCTGCTATCTTTATTTATTTTTTACATTGACGAAACATTCTGACCCCCACCCCTTCTTTTGGTATCATGGTAGCAATGCAAGATTTTTTTATTAGGCCACATGCTCATCAAATCACCGGCAGTAAGTTACCAAGTAATTGTCAAGTTTGATGTATTTTGTTTCATAATATTCCCAAGTGAAATTGAACACCAGAGAAGCTGCTAGACTTACAGCACACCCACCAGTTAATCCCAAATTTTAATTTTAAGTAGAAGTGTAATACGCAAATAACTATTTCAAAAATAAAGATCTGAGTTCATCAAAAACAGATTTCATAATTCCGATTTACAGGGAGCTTTTGTTAGCTACGATGGAAAACTGTTTCCTCATTTTTCGAATAAGGATAATGTCTACAATTTATTTATTCAAAAGAGATAGTAGTTGATTGTGGATAGCAGTTTAATTAGTTGTGGAGATGAGGAACACGTAATACGTAATAAGAGTTCCTCACATTGAAAAATAGTATCGGAATTACTCGGGAAAAAACTGTATTTTCAGCAGTTGAAGAGTGGGTGGGAGTTGGTAAAAACCAGGCAGTGTATTTTGATGCCACTGTAGTAAACACTTGTCGCCTCAGAGGAGCTTGCATATTGCTAAATCAATTATTAAAGTAAAATCTTCTGTATTTACCATGTCGCCACCATAATTTACAAATTAACATAAAAGCTCTTTTCAGCCAGTTATTTATTTAAAATAAAATTCAGATTGGATGGCCTAAGTTGGACCATATTGAGTATGAAAATGATATTGATGGTAAAATATTATATATAAAGTACTTAATTCAGTAGAAATTTCAAGCTTTCTTATAGAAGATTCAAAAAAGTAATAGCCCATGGGTGATTATAAAGAATTTATCCAACTTTGTTTAATTTTCATTAGACGTCTTCCTCCAAAAGACATCCAATTTTAATTCATCGACAATGGGTATCACAGGTCCTTTATTCTCTCAAAATAAACCTTTACAGGGCTCAGTTCTCATTAGCAAATTTGGAAAAAGAAGGTGTTTGAGATATTTCATTATTTATAATCAATATTTATGTAAAAGCATGGTTCAACGCTTCCACTTCCAGTTTGACCCTCAATCAAGACCTGCAATTATTAAAATCACTTGTTGAGTGCAGAAAAATTGATAAATATCTTGCAGACAAAGTACTCGCTAAAATGATAAACCACCTTTGTTATCTGAACTCTATTCAAGTTGCATTTTCATTTTTTGATAATACTTTGGGGAGAAAAGTGAAAATAAGCATGGCTGTAAAATTAATATCAGTTGAAAAAGAAAATGATGATAATGATAGGAATGTAAGTACAACAATAGGTTTCAACCAACTTTTGTATTATTTATTGAACAAGGAAGTCGAAGTTTTCGTTTAATATCAAGCTGATTTTTTTATTAGATTGTATGTTAATATACAATTTCTAAATACTGATCCCCACGTATGGTGTGAAAATAAACATTAATCGAAATCAAGAAAAATACTGAATGATTTTAAGATACACAGCTGAAAGGGGAATAAAATTAATTCAAGATTTCAATTCCTGTTTAACAGAAGATGAAGAACAAAAGCGTTTCTTCTAAAAGTTGCATCTGAATGTAGAAAAACATTTCAAGACAGACCTTATCTAAACCATTACCACCTTAATATGACAACGGGGTATATGATATAAGGGATAGTAATTTCTTTTCTCGATAATGCTTCCTTTCTTGTAACGCAACTTTAATAATAAAATGCATTTTAAAATTTTTGTTTCCATTTTTATACTTTCTTTGCCCGTCTTTTCTTTTAAATCATTCAGTTTAAATTTGTTTTCATAATTAAACCCTTTATTATATACAAAATGAAAAAAAAAACAACAAACGAAGAAAAACAAAATGTTGAAAGCAGATGGAAGGGAATTTTACATTGTTTTTTCACATTTTCATAAAAAGTCAATTTTTAGGATTCGGATCATGTCTGGTCCGGAAAAACGCGCATGTGTATAAATCAATACATTTTTACAAAAATGTAGCGATTGGTTTTTCAAAACAAAAATATTTTTTATGAAATGAGCTCAGCATTATGTTTCTAGGTTTAATTGTATTCATTTCATAAAGAAAAAAACTGCATTTTTTTTTTTTGAAAAATCACGTTTTTTCCGAACTTTGACCTCAATGAGGCACGGGTTAATATTTTCCAAATGAGCTGAAAGTTTTCCAATCTCATTTTCTAGCCAATTGGCAACTTTTAGGTGGGTCCCCCCGAAAAAATTCGAAAATTGATTTCTTGTGACCACCCTAATGATACATTAACATAGTTTTATTCTAGGATAACACATAACTTAAATAAAAGCGACAAAAAAAAAAAAAAAAAAAAAAAAAAAAAAAAGAGAGAGAGAGAGAGAGAGAGAAATCCTGCCATTTTTAGAATCTGTAAGATTCTAAAATTACGAAAATGCGATGCTTGTACCCTAATTACTCTGACGGGATGATATACTATGAAAGTGTTATTTTTTTGAGTGATGTTTGAAAACACCAAACATATAATTAAATATTAAGTATGGGATTTAAATGTTTAGATCTTGCAGACAGTGCAATGTTTAAATGTAGAAGAGAATAAATATGAGAGATTACTAATTCTACATATAAAAGAAAGAACGAGCAAAGTAAATATATATATATATATATATATATATATATATATATATAAAAGAAAGCCAATTTGCATCTCGAAAAAGCGGAATAATAAAGAATATTAATAGTTAAGCAAGGATTAGATATTGCCTTAATAATTGTTTTATCAACAGAAGTGACTAAGCTTCTTTCATGTCATGTTTCAACGATAAACCATTTCCCCCAAAATTACTTAAAAAATAATCCCTCTATTTCAAAAAAAAAAAAAAAAAAGTATCTAATGCTATTACTGCCATAATTGAATTTATTGAGACCTCCTAACTTTCTCGGTGTATCCTGAAAAACTGTTGCATGTAA
The DNA here is from genome assembly GCA_963932465.1 of Maratus speciosus. Classification (NCBI taxonomy): domain Eukaryota; kingdom Metazoa; phylum Arthropoda; class Arachnida; order Araneae; family Salticidae; genus Maratus; species Maratus speciosus. Next base: position 234,675,690 of record OZ010791.1, on the reverse strand, counting down.
AAACAGGAAAAAATGTAGTTTTATAGAGAACTGTATGAAAACACGTTGAAGAAGACAGTTTTTAAATTAAAGAATTATTTTAAGCGCTACTTAATGATGAAATTCTTCAAGCTAGTTCAGTTATTTAAGTTACATAGGATCTAAAGTCAGCATATGTCCCGGCCAGGTGGTCAGCCTAACGCGGGACCTTCGGTGTTCAGTTCCCAAGGCAGCTTGGTACTCATTTTTATCGACGCCGAAGGGATGAAAGGCTAGGTGATCGTTGCCCAGCAGAGTCGAACTCTCGACCTGCTGTGCGGCAGTCAGATGTTCTGCCCACAACGCCACTTAGCTTTAAAAAAAAAAAAAAAAAAAAAAAAAAAAAAAAAAAATCCTGTTGTATAAATTTATAGTTCTGGTTGACACCATAATCAGCGAATAAAATAGTTTAAAGTTGAGAATTCTTGAGCCAACTTATCGTGGTCAAATAGTGCATGCGATTCGGCAATGCGCACTTTATTGACGCGCGCTTTTTTAGTCTGATGAAAATCAAGTATCCCCCCCCCCCCCCCCGAAAATTGTGTTATTATTTATTATGTTTTATATGGTGTTCTATCAAAGTTTGGAGATATTTGGGAGTAATAGTAATGTCTAATGTCATCGATCTGTTTATGAAAACATGCTGACCAAAAACCAGATTTTGGACTAGTTCTGAATCATGCCGATAAGATTTCGGTATCGGACAAAATCTGTGTTATCACTAAAGGCTATATTCCTTCTATTATTTTATCAATACTGACGCCATTTTTTATCATCGAATCCATATTGACTGTATTCAATACATGCCCTCCCTACATTATATAGCCTAACTGAGTTATGTAATCACTGAGATAACTGCGTATTCAAGTAATGTGACACAAGTCAAACAAAAGAAAGCATGTAAGTCAACGAAAATATTTCAATTCCAAGACATGAAAATGAGGTTTTAAAAGCTGAATCAACAACAGATAGGCCATTCCAGGTCACATGTGGGACAGCTTTTATACATATTGCTGCGGTTTTAACAATGCTATTACATCCTCAAATTCAAACAACTATGCTAATAAGAAAATCAAGGGTGTTTTGTTATTTTTAATGTATAGTTTGTATTTTAACAACTTATAAGTTAATAGATATAGGTACAGTGAAACTTCCCTGTGCACTACCTCCATTAAGCGACCATTTTTTCATGGAACGAATTTTATTCCCATAGGCTCAATACTAATTTTACCTCCATTCAGAGACCATCTCAGTTGAACTCCCTCCATGAGCGATCAATTTCTGCGAAGAAAATGAAACAAATTCCGTTTTTTCCTGGTCGCTTGAAGAAGATTTTATTAGAAAAATAATTCCGGAGAGCGCATTATTCATCAAATTTCTAAACTAAGTTTAGACTTTTTTATAATTATTTCGGTAACTTTTAAGTGTCTAAACTCCTTTGTGCAATTTTAGGCAATGAATTTAATTCTGATGAGAAATTAAGAATGATGACCGATAAACTGCCCTGCCCTATTCTGTCAGGAAACTCTCAAAGAAATAGATAAATTAATGAAATCGTCATTATTTGTTCCCGTCCAAAAAAAAAAATAAAATAAAATAATAATAAAAAAAAAAATTCATTTATTTACTGATCTTCGAAAGGACTTGGAAATAAAAGTTATGAAAGATAACATCAAAAGATGAAATCACCGTAAAATCAAAGCAAACGTCAATGTTTAAACTCTGCAGTAATTGATTTATGTAATAAACATTTGTTTTGATACTTAAATTTTTATACTTTTTCCAAATGGGAAAAGTAAGTTTTAGTGACATTAATTGTTACCTTTTTTTAACAATTAACCCTTTAGACTCCGGCGTCTCTTACACCAATGTTATTCGGTTGGCAACACTTTTTTTAAAAGAAGTTTCCTTCAATTGAAGGAAACTTCTTGGTGATAATTTAAAAAGTCCTTCCGGCCAGTGCCGGGAGGAAGAGGTAGCTTTCAAATTCCTTATTTTAAAAAAGCCAACTTATATTATTCAAACACACGAAGCTCAATTTAGTGGAAACCGAATATAGGAGATTCAATACTAATTTTTATCAATACTAAATCATTATGAATGAGAATTTCGCGAAATTAGTCAGCTTTACCCAAGCTGCTTTGATTTAAAGTAACTTATATTTGGCTGAGATGTTGATGTATACTATCCACATGCCTTCTTACATGGAAATAGGCGAATACGTGTGTTATCGCGTGACAAATACCAGATCGTTTCAAAATGTTAGCCATACTAGAAATTCAAAGTGCTATAATTCGACCATTTTTTAAGATATAAACAAAAGAACAAATTTTCAGAAACAAAATCTGCTCCGGAATCTTTGTATCAAGGCCAAACACATAATTTTTTTTTTCATTTTCCAATTTTTTAATACCTCATTTTAAATTTTAAATTTAATTTTTTTAAATGGCAACCCTTTTGAAACAAGACGGCGAATGAAGTTGGCCAACGAACTCGGTCGAGACATTGGTATGTACTATGTACAGACCAAGTTACATTCAAATCGGTTCATAAATACGCCTGTTATCGCGTGACAAAAATCAGGTCGTTTTAAAATGTCAGTCACAATAGAAATTCAAAATGTTATAACTCAGCCATTTTTTTAGATGTAGACGAAACAAAAACTGTTCTGGAATCTTTGTATTAAGGTCAAACACACACAAAAAAAATCTTTTTCATTTTCCAATTTTTTGGTATCTCATTTTAAATTTTAAATTTTTTAATTTTTTTTAATGGCCGCCATTTTGAAACAAGATGGCGGATGAAGCTGGCCAACAAACTCGGTCGAGATATTTGTATGTACTATGTACACACCAAGGTACATCCAAATCGGTTCATAAATACGCCTGTTACCACGTGACAAATATCAGGACGTTTCAAAATGCCAGCCATGCTAGAAATTCAAAATGCTATAACTCAGCCATTTTTTAAGATATAGACGAAACAAAACCTGCTCCCGAATCTTTGTATAAAGATCAAATACATAAGAAAAAAATATTTTTTCAATTTTCAATTTTTTGGTACCACATTTCAAATTTAAAGTTTTCTTAAAAATTTAAATGGCTGCCATTTTTAAACAAGATGGCGGATGAAGCTGGCCAACGAACTCGGTCGAGACACTGGTATGTACTATGTACAAACGAAGTTACATCCAAATCGGTTCATAAATACGCCTTTTATCGCGTGACAAAATTCAGGACGTTTCAAAATGTCAGCCACGCTAGAAATTCAAAATGCTATAACTCAGCCATTTTTTAAGATATAGACGAAACAAAAATTGCTCCGGAATCTTTGTATAAAGGTCAAATACATAAGAAAAAAATATTTTTCCATTTTCAATTTTTTGGTACCGCATTTCAAATTTTAAATTTTTTAAAAAATTTTAAATGGCCGCCATTTTGAAACAAAATGGGGGATGAAGCTGGCCAACGAACTCGGTTGAGACATTGGTATGTCCTATGTACATGCCGAATTACATCCAAATCGGTTCATAAATTCGAGAGTTACAGTATGACAAAGGTCAGATATATATATATATATATGGATATATATATATATATATATATATATATATATATATATATATATATATATATATATATATATATATATCAACTTTTGAACGGAGGGTGGTTTCGGGGTCTGGGGTTCATGATCGATGAAAATATACCAAAATTTTTTGAAATCGCTTTCCTCCGAACGGCTGCAATAGGTAGCTTTTTGTAATGAAAGCTACCTAAAAATGCTCTGATTAAATGGCTCATTTTAATTTCCTTTATTACTGGTGCCCAAAATAAATTTTACAAAGAAAGATGATGTCGCCGCAGCGGCGACAACTGAGTGCAAAGGGTTAAAATGAAGATTTTAAACGTGACCTCCATTAATAGACCACCTCTCGGAGCGACCAAGTTTTATTGGAACGGAACGTGGTCGCTTTAAGGAGGTTTTACTGTATTTATGTAAGCGTCACGCTCAATACATTTTGTACGTTTTTCATGGAATGGCCCTGAAACGGGCAGATTACTTGGGTCTGGGGTTTAAAATGTGGAGATTTTTTAAACCTATTGAAAACGGATAGTCTTACTTAGGTCTAGGGTTTAAAATGTGGAGATTTTTAAACCTATTAAAGGGCCATTCCATATCACGTGTGAGGTAGCTTTTCTACACATTACTGCTGTTTTAAGGGGTCCGATGGCTCTTAAAGCTTAAAAATTCCGAAATTTTTATTTATTTATTTATTTATTTTTTTTTTTAGGTGTTAAACTCCTATCTTTTCTGAACATTTTGATATAATTGTTTATTTGAAATTACCATTAGAATAGAAGTCATGGATTTTAAAATTATACCCGCTCATTAGCTGAAGCAGCGTTTCCGAAACTTTGAAGTCATTTTTCTCCCAATGACGTTTTTGGGCATAACGCGCACAATATTTCAAAAACTTATGAATATTTTTCAAAAATTTTTTTAAACATATGTTTCATGTTAGTCTGTATAAACTGAACCTAAAATTTCCTTTCTATTGTTCACAAAAATATTTCTTTAGGTGATTATATTGTTGAAATTTTCTAAATTTTGCATTAGCTAAATACAATTTTGTGTTAAAAATATAAAAATGCTTTAACTACAAATTTATTTAGGTTCAGGGTAATTATTACAATCTGAAATATAAGTAGGTACCAAAACTTTCATTCTACTTGCAAAATTTATTTTGTAATCCTGCGCATAATCTGCCGTAACTCGTCAAATGTCTGACAGTTTGGAGCCCCCTGTAAAAGCTAATTCTGCATCTTGCAATTTATTAAATATTTCAAATGAAAGAACATACTTATATCTTTCATCCCAATTAAAATTTGCCTTAAAATCAAATACATTTTAAGGTATTAAATGTTGAAAATTGTCTTTTTTTTCTTCTTTTTTTTTCCAATTTTAAGAGTACTGAGACCCCTTAACAATGTTATTGAATTCTGAAATTTAAAAAAAAAACTATGCTAATATGAAAATCAAGAGTTTTTTGTTAATTTGAATGTATAGTTTATATTCCAACAACTTATAAGTTAATAAATATAGGTATTTACCGGGTGTCCCAAAAAATGACCAAGGATTTTAAAATTCAATAACTTGCAAACGGCGACAGATATTAAAAAAAAATCTTGCAGGCGTGTTATGTAAGATGACAGGAGTTTGTATGCTGCGATTCTGAGTTTTAGTTACAAATAGCATCGATAGATGGCACTGCAAGCAATAACCGCTAAATCCAGGCTCGATTTTTCGGCCGCTCTCTTCTTCCATGTAAACAAAGGAGATTAAAATGTATCGAATGGATCCCGAAGTACCAAAAATCGAGTCTGGACTGAGCACGTAAAAATGCAATATACTTATAGGGAAACTAAAAGGGATATTCGATTCTAAAGAACTGGAATATAAAATTGCATGCATGACTACCTGCAAATTTCATGCATTTTAAGACACATAATGTGTTCCTGAATGTGTGACTTCGTGAAATATATTTATTTATATAATTATTTATTAATTTCCTAGGCATCCTTAGAATAAATTGTGCATGGTGATAAGCAATATACATTTTAGAGAGGGATTATACATTTTTTTTTTTTTTTCATTTTGTTTCCTATGGATTTCAGGAGTGTAAGAAATAAATTAAGTTTTTTTATGTAATGTCGGATGAAGCAAATGTTTACATTTTGCTCCAAATATATGTATGAGCTAAGTTCTAAACCTTAACCTCAAAATCCCCCCCCCCCCCCCCCCAAGAAAAAAATTTAAACATTTATGGCCGTTAAATTTCCATAGTTTTAAAAATTGACATTAAAAATCTCCTGAAAATATATAAAGAATTTTTTTTAATATATTGTAAAATAATATTAAAATACATAAATATATGAATACATTTTATCTAAGCGCAAGGCATATTAAACCATTGGACCGAATTTCCAGACTCGACACCGCAGAAAAGGGAAACGTTGCCTTCTGAGACAGCCATAATTTATAGTTCAAAATATAATTCATTTATCAGAAAAATAAAAAAACCGTTACACTAAAAATCCCTTTAATAATCGTACCTGAAGAATTGTGCTTTTAAAATGATTAAAAATGTTTAAAAATGATTCAGAAAGTTTCGCGTTGTTCAGTGGGGCGATTCTTCTTTGGAGAATCGCCTTAAGTAAATTAAGGATGGAGACCAATATAAATAGAATACAATAATTTTTTTTTTCATTTTTTGTTTTTTGTTTTTTCCTCAGGAATTTTGAAGGTTATTCTCAAATTCAAATTAATTACTTCCTACCATATTCACGAGGTTATTTTTATCCGCAAATGCCTACGAATTTGCAAATATTCTTTTCCGGTTGTAAGAAATCGAATAGCTTTTTCCGTTTTCCGATAAATAGAAAAGTCTTCTCCTAAAAGGGCAATAAGAATTGCACTAATATCTAAAAATTTCATGCATTTCCGTGTGAAAAAATTTCGTGAATGAGAAAAAGAGATTATATACGAGATCTGTTCTAAATTTGGATATTCATAAAAATATCCATTTTAGTTGAAGGGTGCTAAATTTATAAAGTTTCAAAAATAAACTCTAAAAATTCGTCATCAAAATCTCGAAGTTCGAGGAATATTTAAAAATCTTACTGATTATTAATGCGATTATGAATTCTGTTTTTGTAAGATCCCTTATAGTGATCCTATTTCTTTAAAAAAATTTTTGTTTAATAAAAAATAGAGGGGTGGAGAAATGGAGATATTAAATTTTTGAGTACTTTTAAAATATATACTATATATAGAAATGTAAAAAATAATTGTTTTTAATGCAATGCTTAATGGGGTTAACGTTTATATTTTGTACTTTTCGGCCCAGATAAACACACACGCAAAAGTTAACATAGATGGTTGTTAAATTCAAAAGGTTTAGAAAACTAACGATAAACCATACCCCCCCCCCCCCCTTCCGCAAGCGAAGAAAGTTAGAAAAATGTTATTGATTAAAAATTTGTATAAGGGCGTGGATAGTTTTTTATTCCCTTAAAAATGTATTATAAAATAGTATTGAAATATGTAATTTCAGTTATTCAATTCGATGAGTTGAGTGATTTGATTTAACAAATTTTTATAAAAACTCTAATGAGAAAGTCAATAAATAAATAATTATTGTCATATTCTAAATAATCAATTTAAAATCAATTTTAAATGTTTTTATGAATAAAGAAATTTCACCTAGACCAATTTTTGTTATAATATGGACAAAAACAGAAATGAACCCAATATTTTGATTTATCCTAAAAAAGGAGAAAACTTATTATTGTTATTTTTACCCTGTTCCGTTTCGCAAGAACGCGCATTAAAATAAAAAAAATAATAATAACAATAAAAGTAACCGAAGCACGAGAACACGCCAAGCGTGGGAAATGAGGTTTCCATGATTTTTTCTTCCATGGGACACTTTTCTTCCACAGAGCATGCGCACTTTCGCTCATGACGTTTTTCTTACCAAGTTGGAGTTTCTCTAAGCATGTATTTCTCTCAGCGCCATCTATTGTTTGAAATTCGAACTAAAATAAAGAATCACAGTAAAAAAACTCCTGACACCATACATAATCCTCCTGCAAGAATTTTTTAAATATCTGTCCCCGTTTGCAAGTTATTGAATTTTAAAATCATCGGTCAATTTTGGGACACCTCGGTTTGTCCGTTTTTTTATGGAATGACCCAGATATAAAATAAGATCTCGATTATGAAAATTTTACTGCTTTTTTTATGCTTGTAGAAAACGCAAGCAAGTGAATTTATTAAAAAATATATAATTTTTTGCCCGGTTTCTTTTTAAAGATTGGGCAACAGGAAAAAAAAAAAAAAAAAAAAAAACATTATTTAAACTATCTTTTAGGATTCAATGTTTAAATATTAATTGGTAAAAGCGTTTTTTTTTTTTTTTTTTTTTTTTTTTTTCAACGTATTACACTTTTCCCTTTTTATACTTTCTTAATTTATTTCCTACTTTTAAGTCTTTAAAATGTTTCATTGTTGCACTGACACGGTCATTTGGTTTATTTTGGCGAGCGTTTATTGGCACATCATTAAATCGATTGTTTTTTTAACTCCCACATACAATTGTACGAGTTATAGAGAATATTTGGTGATTTAGTACCTGCGGCGAGCTAATTAGAAACCGAATTCCTTATTAGTTCCTTATTAGATTATTAAAATTCCTTAAAATTAATGCATTATTTAATAGCTTAGCTGTAAAATTTAAAATGCTGTATTGTCGTCGGAATCTTACCTTTGTACATTTAAAAAAATAATAATTCTATCATATCAGAAAGTTATAAAAAAAAAAAAATTGCAAAATTCCTTTTTTGTTTACAAAAACCAGGTGGAGTTAAGTAAAAGAGTGTAATAACAGATATAGTATTGAGGAAACAAGGCAATTTTTGTTTGGTGTGCGTAATATATAGTTTTCTGTGGGGATTTTGAGGCAATAATCTCAAATACAACATGGCAAGCTTCTGGCACATTCCTTTTTTCTTTGCATTCATTGATTGCAAAATTCCTTACGTCATTGGGTTAAAAGACTGAAACTGGATTCCTTTTACTAATGTGTAAAAATCGTGGCAAATCGGGAAAACACGCTCAAAATCACATAAAAAAATTCACGAAAAATACGAAAATTGCGGTACAAAATCCGTATAAACTTTATTGAAAAGAAAGTAGAATTTACTATATTAGGTCAAAAATTCGCAGCGGATCGCAAAGAAACGTAAAAATCGCAAAAATTTCAAAAATCACGAATGTCGAAATTTACTAAGTTTTGTTAAAAATTCAAATCTAATTCCTTTGATGAATGTCAAGCCATGAAACACGGGAAAACGCTAAAAAAATCGCCATAAAAAGCGGTTAAATAGCAAAAATAGCACAGGAGAAAATTTATTACATTAGGCTGAAAGTTTGAAACCGAATTCCTTTTGTGTATCTGAAAAAATCACCGCGAACTCTAAAAAAAGAAAATAAACGCTAAAAAAATTCACTGAAAATCGCATTAAAAATCGCTACACTTCAAAAATAGCAGAGCAGAACATTTCCTATAATAGGCTAAAGGTCTGAATCAAAATTCCTATTAGGGTAGATGTTTGAAACATAATTCCTTTTTTAAATGCCAAAAAACCATTGTGAAACCCGAAAAATCGCATTGAAAATCGCTTTAAAAATCGCAAAATATTAAAAAATCGCTAGGGTAAAAATTTACTATTAAGAGATAAAACATTTCAATTGAAAAATTTAATAAATTACGCAAAAAGTTTGAAATCGAAATCAGTCTCCGAATATCAAAAAATAGCCATGAAACTCGAAAAATGCCTAAAAATCACATTGAAATTGCATTAAAAATAGCTAAATGTTTGAAAGTTTCTGCTGTAAAAATTTAATACTAAGGGGGAAGACATTGAAATCGAAAATCCTTCATGAATAACAAAAAATGGAGATCTAAAAATCGCTAAAAATCAGATTGCAAAAAAATCATCATAAAAAATCGTCGTATTAAAAATTGGTAAAATTAAAAAAGCGTAGAGGACAAAATTTACTACATTAGACTAAAAGTTAGAAACCGAAATCCTTTTAACTTTGTTAAAAAATTGCCGCGGAACTCAAAAAAGCGCAAAAAATTACACTAAAAATCACTAAAATTCAAAAATCGCGGAAGACAAAATTTACTATTAGTAGGATAAAAGTTTAATACACAATTATTTTTCTGAATGTCAAAAAATCGCCTTGGGACTCGAAAAAATGCTAAAAATCGTATTGAAAAATGCATTAAAAGCCGCTGAATATTCAAAAATACTAGCGGACAAAATTTACTAACATGGTGTAAAATATTGTAATCTGAATTCTTTCATTAATTACAAAAAATCGACTCAAAACACTATAATCAGAAATCTTTCAAGAATGACAAAAAAAAAAAAAAAAAAATCTACGTTGAACATAAAAAAATCTCGAAAAAAGGCTAAAAATCGCTAAAAATCAAAAATCGTTGATGGCAAAATTTACTATATTAGTCTAAAAGTTTGAAACAAAACGTCTTTTCCGAATGGGAAAAAATCGCCGCGAGACTCGAAAAAACTCTAAAAGTCGCATTGAAAAATCCATTAAAAATTGCTTAAAATTTAAAAATACCAAGGGATGAAATTTACATCAATGGAGTAAAATAGTGTAACCTGAATTATTTCATAAATAAAAAAATCGGCGCAAAGCGCAAAGATTCTCCAGGAAGAGCTAAAATTAAAAATTCGTAGATGACAAAATCTACTACATTAAGCTAAAATAATGAAACTGAATTCCTTTTATCAGCATCTAAAAATCGCCGCGGTATTCATACAATCGCTAGAAATCTCATTAAAAATCGTTAAATATTCAAAAATCGTAGGGGTCAAATTTTATATAATAGGGTAAAACACTGTAATCGGAAATCTTTTATGAACGACAAAAAATAAACGCAGAATGTAAAAATTCTTGAAAAATCGCTAAAAATCCCATTAAAAGTCGCATTAAAAATAGCTAGGTGGCAAAATTAATTAAGTTCAAAAAGTACTAAAATTTCAAAACCAAATTCCAATTTCGAATGTAAAAAAAAAAAACGCCGTGAGATTCTTAAAACCACTAAAAAGTCCCATTGAAAATCGGATTAAAAGTCGCTAAAATTTAAAATCGTAAATGGCGAAATTTACTATATTATTTTGAATATACTATATTTTTGATTGGCTAAAAGTTTGAATCCAAATTTTATTTCCGAATGTCCAAAAACCGCCGTAAGACTCGGAAAAATCGTTATAAGTTGCACTGAAAAATGCACTAAAAATCGCTATATATTAAAATATCGACAATAATCAAAATTTACTCTAATGGGGGTACAAACATTGCAATCGGAAAGTTTTCATGAATGACCAAAAATCAGCGCAAAACGCAAAAAATAACGAAAAATCACTAAAATTTCCATTAAAAATTGCAAAGAATCAAAATTCGTAGATGGCAAAATTTACTATATTAGGCTAAAAGTTTGAAACCAAATTCCTTATCCGAATGTCAAAATTCCGCCGTGGGACTCGAAAAACCGCTAAAAACCGCATTGAAAAATGCATTAAAAATCGCTAAATATATAAGTATCCCAGGATTAAAAATTTACTCTGGTCGGTTAAAACATTTGAATCGTAAATTTTTCATGAATGACAAAAAATCGAAGCGAAACATAAAAAATCTCACAAAATCGTAAAAAAATTGCATTAAAAATTGCTAAAATTCAAAAATCCTAGATGGTGAAATTTTCTATTTAGGCTAAAAGTTTGAAACCAAATTCTTGTTTAAATGTAAAAACATCACAGTGGAGATAAAAAAAGCTAAAAATCGCATTGAAAAATATATTAAAAATCGCTAAATATTAAAAAATCGCAGAAGTTAAAATTTACTCTAATGTGTAAACCATTGTAATAGTAAATCTTTAGTGAATGATAAAAAATCGCTAAAAATCGCATTGAAAATCGCATTAAAATTCGCTAAAATTCAAAATCGTAAATGGCGAAATTTACTAGGCTAAAAGTTTGAAGCCAAATTTTAATTTCGAATTTCAAAAAACCGACGTAGAACTCGAAAAAACACTCAAAATCGCTTTCAAGAACGCATTAAAAATCATTTAATATAAAAAAATCGCAGGGGTCAAAATTTACTCTAATGGGGTAAAATATTGTAATCGGAAATATTTCATGAATGACAAAAAATCGACGCCGAACTCAAAAAATTTCAAAAATAGCTAAAAATTGCTTTTAAAATAACATTAAAATCGCATTAAAAATTGCTAAAATTTAAAATCGTAAAGGGTGAAATTTACTATGTTAGGGCAAAAATTATGAAAACAAATTTTATTTCCGAATATAAAAAAATAGCCGTAGAACTCGAAAAAACGCTAAAATTGGCATCGAAAAATACATTAAAAATCGCCAAATATTAAAAGATCGCAGGAGTCAAAATTTATTCCAATGGGGTAAAATATTGTAATTGGAAATATTTCATAAATGACAAAAAATCGACGCTGAACGCGAAAAATCGATAAAAATCAAATTTAAAATCGCATTAAAAATCGCTGAAATTCAAAATTCGTAGCATACAAAATTTATTATATTAGGCTAAAAGTTTGAAACAAAATTCCTTTTACCAATATCAAGAAATAGCCGCAAAATGCTAAAAAACACTCAAAATTCGCACAAAAAATTCACTAAAAATCCAAAAATCGCTCTACGAATTCATAATAAACTTTATTGAAAAGAGAACAAAATTTATTATATTGGGTTAAGAGAATAAAACCGTATTCCTTTCACTAATGTGGAAAAATCGCCTCAAAACCTAAAAGAACGCTAAAAATCGCATAAAAAGTTACATAAAAAATCTAATCAAAAAACGGAAATCGGGCTTCGAGGTGCAAAACTTCATATATAAGAGTACCTTTTCCCCAAATTTTGTTCGAAAATATTTCATGAATGACAAAAAATCGACGCCGAACACAAAAAATCTCGAAAAATCGCTAAATATCGCACTGAAAATCGCTGAAATTCAAAATCATAAATCGTGAAATTTACTATATTAAGCTAAAAGTTTGAAGCCAAATTCCTTATTCGAATGTCAAAAATCCGACGGGGGACTCTAAAATCCGCTAAAAACCACATTGAAAAATCGCTAAATATATAAGTACCCCAGGATTAAAAATTTATTCTGGTCGAGTAAAACATTTGAATCGTAAATTTTGCATGAATGACAAAAAATCGACGCGAAACAATTTGCAAAAATTCAGAAATCCTAGATGGTGAAATTTTCTATTTTAGGCTAAAAGTTTGAAACAAAATTCCTTCTTTTAGTGTCAAAAAATCACAGTGGGGATCGAAAAAATGCTGAACATCGCATTAAAAAATGCATTGTAAATCGCATTGAAAAATGCATTAAAAATCGCACTGAAAAATGTATTAAAAATCGCTAAATATTAAAAAATCGCAGAAGTCAAAATTTTCTCTAATGCGTAAAACATTGTAATCGGAAATCTTTCGTAAAAAATAGAGGCGGCGCGTAGAAAATCTTGAAAAATCGTATTAAAAATTGCTAAAATTCAAAATCGTAAATGGCAAAATTCACTATATTAGGCTAAAAGTTTGAAACCAAATTTTAATTCCGAATGTCAAAAAACCGCCTTACAACTCGAAAAAACGCTCAAAATCGCATTGAAAAATGCATTAAAAATCGCAGGCGTCAAAATTTACTCTAATGGGGTAAAACATTGTAATTGAAAATATATTATGAATTTCAAAAAATCGACGCCGAATGCAAAAAATCTCGAAAAATCGCTAAAAACGCATCAAAAATCGCTGAATTTCAAAAATCGTATAAAAAATTGCAGAAGTCAAAATTTACTCTAATGTGTAAATCCTTGCAATCGGAAACCTTTCGTGAATGATAAAAAATCGACGCGACACGTAATAAATCTTGAAAAATCGCTAAAAATCGCATTTAAAATAACATTAAAATAGCATTAAAAATAGATAAAATTCAAAATTGTAAATGGCGAGATTTACTATATTAGGGTAAAAGTTTGAAACCAAATTTTATTTCTGAATGTCAAAAAATCGCCGTAGAACTCGAAAAAACACGAAAAATTGCATTAAAATCGCTAAATATTAAAAGATCGCAGGGGTCAAAATTTACTCTAATGGGGTGAAATATTGTAATTGGAAATATTTCATAAATGACAAAAAATCGAATCTGAATGCAAAAAATCTCGAAAAATCGCTAAAAATCACATTGAAAATCACATTAAAAATCGCTGAAATTCAAAATTCAAAGCATACAAAATTTAATATGTTAGGCTAAAAGTTTGAAACAAAATTCCTTTTATTAATATCAAGAAATAGCCACAAAATGCTAAAAAACACTAAAAATAGCATAAAAAATTCGCTAAAAACCCAAAAATCGCTGTACGAATTCCGAATAAACTTTATTGAAAGAGAACAAAATTTACTATATTGGGTTAAAAGAATGAAACCATATTCCTTTCACTAATGTGGAAAAATTGCCCCGAAACTTAAAAAAATACGCTAAAAAATGCTTAAAAAATTAAATAAAAAAATCTAATTAAAAAAATCGAAAATCGGGCTTCGAGGTTCAAAAATTCATATATAAAGAGGTACCTTTTCCTCAAATTTTGTAGCTGTATGTGCAGCGGTCTCTTCAGAACACCGTCGACACACTCACACTCAAACTTCTTTCCTTTTTATTATAGATCAATGAAATAGTATAATCTATTCATGGTTGTCCCGTCACCCGAGGCCATCTGATTGATGGCTGGTGACTTTCCCAACATGGTTTATTAGTGAAAAATTGCAGACACGGGTAACAGCCGGAGTGGCTCAGTGGTTAGAGTAGCAACCTAGTACGCTGTGGTCCCAGTTTCGATTCTTGGCTCTGGCTAATTTTTCACTCCAGTTGGATTTATTATATTTATTGTATGTATGTCTGTATAATATTTATATATGCCTTTAATAGTTGAATACAGGAGTTATTTATGTGTGTATGTGTGTTTAATATATGTTGTATTTATATATAACTTTACTTGACAATAATTTTCTATTTCATTTCTGATAGTACAATTTACCGAAGAAACCAAATATGATGTCAAAACTAGGTGTTAATATTGAAATTTTTCAAATTTGGTACAATTTCTATATGTCGATGACCACCTAAAAAAATTTTAAGTATAACATTAATTAATATAGTTATCACAAATTGATTGGTACAATCACATTTTTATACGATGATTTGTGGCAGGTATCCCTTTTTTTCATTTCTTAACACGAATCTACCGGACGTTTTGACATTTTATTCTGTTGCATTACATAGTGTATTGTTTAAATCAGGTTAATATAGAGAGTAACTTGCACGGCGGGAACCTATTAATCATATTTTCATATTTTCATTATTTCTTATGGTTGATATTTGGCTCAATTTTCAAACAACTCGATTCTGGAACAATTTTTTAGAAAGAATTGTGTTTTAGAACTGAAGTTCCTCTGCACTTAAATTGTTCAATGTGGTATTTGCGGAAACTAAAAAAAATGTACTACAACCATTTTCAAAAGGAAAAAATACATTACACCACCCTAAATATATATTTAAATTGCGTTGCGAAACCCTAGATTAACATTCTCAATAATGATAATGCAATCAGTTGATAAATTTGGGTATGATTTAAATTTAATGTTCAAAATTCCTCGATAAACAATCATCCCATTGTCATATCCTGATCAAATATTTATAACAATATAAAAAAAAAAAATGAAAAAAAAAATTCTAAAATAATAACGCACTCATGTATTATCATTCCAAATTGCTAACTAATTTTTTTTTTAAATAGTTAGAAAAAATGAAATGAAATAAACTTTTATGTGATAATAATATACATAATAAAACTAAAAAACTAAACCTGCGGCGTTATGATCAATTAAGTATCAGGGCTACAGTGCCCAATCCTGTTTTCTTGACCTTGAGGTGCTATACAGCATATGTCCCGGTCAAGTGGTCAGCCAAATTTAGGTATGATTTAAATTTAATGTTCAAAATTCCTCGATAAACAATCATCCCATTGTCATATCCTGATCAAATATTTATAACAATATAAAAAAAGAAAATGAACAAAAAAATTCTAAAATAATAACGCACTCATGTATTATCATTCCAAATTGCTAACTAATTTTTTTTTTTAAATAGTTAGAAAAAATGAAATGAAATAAACTTTTATGTGATAATAATATAGATAATAAAACTAAAAAACTAAACCTGCGGCGTTATGATCAATTAAGTATCAGGGCTACAGTGCCCAATCCTGTTTTCTTGACCTTGAGGTGCTATACAGCATATGTCCCGGTCAAGTGGTCAGCCAAATTTAGGTATGATTTAAATTTAATGTTCAAAATTCCTCGATAAACAATCATCCCATTGTCATATCCTGATCAAATATTTATAACAATATAAAAAAAAATGAAAAAAAAAATTCTAAAATAATAACGCACTCATGTATTATCATTCCAAATTGCTAACTAATTTTTTTTTAAATAGTTAGAAAAAATGAAATGAAATAAACTTTTATGTGATAATAATATAGATAATAAAACTAAAAAACTAAACCTGCGGCGTTATGATCAATTAAGTATCAGGGCTACAGTGCCCAATCCTGTTTTCTTGACCTTGAGGTGCTATACAGCATATGTCCCGGTCAAGTGGTCAGCCAAATTTAGGTATGATTTAAATTTAATGTTCAAAATTCCTCGATAAACAATCATCCCATTGTCATATCCTGATCAAATATTTATAACAATATAAAAAAAAAATGAAAAAAAAAAATTCTAAAATAATAACGCACTCATGTATTATCATTCCAAATTGCTAACTAATTTTTTTTTAAATAGTTAGAAAAAATGAAATGAAATAAACTTTTATGTGATAATAATATAGATAATAAAACTAAAAAACTAAACCTGCGGCGTTATGATCAATTAAGTATCAGGGCTACAGTGCCCAATCCTGTTTTCTTGACCTTGAGGTGCTATACAGCATATGTCCCGGTCAAGTGGTCAGCCAAATTTAGGTATGATTTAAATTTAATGTTCAAAATTCCTCGATAAACAATCATCCCATTGTCATATCCTGATCAAATATTTATAACAATATAAAAAAAAAAATGAAAAAAAAAATTCTAAAATAATAACGCACTCATGTATTATCATTCCAAATTGCTAACTAATTTTTTTTTAAATAGTTAGAAAAAATGAAATGAAATAAACTTTTATGTGATAATAATATAGATAATAAAACTAAAAAACTAAACCTGCGGCGTTATGATCAATTAAGTATCAGGGCTACAGTGCCCAATCCTGTTTTCTTGACCTTGAGGTGCTATACAGCATATGTCCCGGTCAAGTGGTCAGCCAGACGTGGGACCTTCAGAGTTTAGTTCCTATGCAAGCTTGGTACACATTTGATCGACCCCGAAGGGATGAAAGGCTGAGTGAACCCTGACCAGCCCGCATCCGAACTCTGGACCTGTTACGTGATAGCCAGACGCTCTGACCACTGCGCCACTACGCTTCAATATACATAATATAACGTTAACCTTTATGTGAATGAGAATTAAGACTTTTTAAATAATTTTAAATTAAAATCAACAATTTAGAAATAGTCGATTCCGTCAATCAAACCCTTGATACCCGGGTTAAACAAGTCCGATATATTGTGCCCCGGTGTACATAAAGTAGATTAAAAATCGTTTTTAATTGAAAACTCTAATAATTATTTTGTTTGCATTTAGTATATTTTTTTATTCCCAACCATCCGTACCAAAAACTATTTTTGATACTTTCCTATTATCCGCATGCAACTGTCTATCGCGAAACATTTCATTATGTATTTTGTGATTCCAATTATTTCATTGTTTAAGTATGCACAAAAATACTTGACTAGTTCTTAATGAGTTATTAAAATCTATTATAAAATGCATAAACACTATTAAATTTAAAGCCAAATGTGAGAGCCTCTTCAAGGAATCTGAGATAAAAATGCAGACTATACAATACTTTTGTTTTACACTGAGGTAAGTTGGCAAGAAAATACAAAACTCTTTATGGCATAAAAGCAACTTCGTATGGTCTAATTCCTTTTATTATTGTTTTAAAAACATATTTGGGACAGAAAAATTACCTGTTTGATAAGCTAAAAAAAATACAAAAAGCTCCCTCCATATGAAATTTATCCCTCTTTTAAATACTAAGGGTTATTTTTTTATGGAAGTAATGTGCTTGTGGGCGGGAAAGACATCGTCATTTTAGAGATGCCTCGGTGGGTCTCGGCCGTTAAAAGTTTTGGAAATATTATTATAGATGAAATATTCATTATTCGAAAATTTGAAATTATTATTTTTTACATTTTTTTCGAGTAACTCTATGAATGAAAATTAGCAATTGTGAATGAGTCGAATTAAACTTAGCTCTTAAAATATTAAGATACCAGGTTTCATCTAGCTATACAGGCTACCGAATAAACTTTTCATATATAAGTTTTAAAATATTTTTGTTGAACTATAATTGTCCTAAGCACACTACGCTAATAAGAATTTGCAATACTTTTATTGATGAATAGAAAAAGCATGGATAAGGGAAAAGGGCACTTTTTTCTATTTTTGAAGTATTACAACATCATCAAGCTTTTCTTACGCCCAAACAACTTCGAACAAAACTTTGTAGAAAAGCTGGAAAAGTCATTATATTGAAATGCTTTATCTAATTGGCCCTTCAATTCGATATAGAAATAATATTGAGTGAATGGATACATATTTCAGATTTTTTTCGATCGGCTCTTCTTACGGTAAGATAGCTAAAATTGTAGATCTTTCTAATGAAAGGGTTGCTATAGCGGGAGTTTTTTCAATAGGAGGCTCACTATAACGAACGGTCTTTACAATAGAAGTGCCACTGTAACGGACGGTCGTTATATTTCGAGAATTTCTATAACATAAGTCTTTGCAGTATCATAACCGCTAGTACTGGCGATCGTTACAATAAGGTTTCTTCTAAAGCAGACGGGCGTTATAATAAGAGGATCACTGTAACGGAAATTCGTTATATCAAGAATGTATGTTCTGTAGAATTTTTCTTGGATCAGGAGGACTGTAACATCATTTTCATCCATCCTTCCCTAAAATCCGCAAACATTAACAGCCCCTCCCCCCCCCACACACACACTCCTTGAAGCCCCTCCAGATCTGCTCAGTCAAAGCTTATAGCCTAATGTAAAATAAAATTGTGATAATAGCCACATCTTTTCGATTTATAGTTAACAAAATTAAATGTAAAATAGAGTGGGGTATCTTTCACTTATTCTAGCGTAGTACAAAAACTAATAAATTTAATTCCGATACAGATCTCTTTATATATGTCTTAAGTGCACTTTTCATGCTTTTAACATTTGCTTTATTACGTCTGTTCTCAACGATTTCGAGAGATCATTTGAAAAAGTCAAGGTGATATAATATTTATAAACGGATTATTTTTTCAGTTGACTCGTGATGCTTGTTATCAGCACTTTCGTTTCTTTTTATCAGATAAGTCGAGAGAATAATGTGAAGAGAAATATGAAAGCGGCATTTTAAGTATGCGGGGTAAAGTTGTGACATAATGGCCTGCGAGAAAACTTCTACGAGAGTTTTGAAATGTTCACTGTGGATTATTCTTCCAATTCTAGCTGCTTCGATTGTAATATTAGTTTTGTTTCCTACAATTTACAACACTGTTTTGGTGAAGGAACTAGCTCTTGATAGAGGTACCATTGCAACTGAAATATGGGAAGATATACCTTTACCGATATACGAAAATCTGTATTTCTTCAATATAACAAATGTAGATGCTTTCTTGAATGGTAGTGAAACCTTGAGTGTAACTGAAGTTGGTCCTTATTGTTACAAAAGCAGATGGGTTAAAGACATACGGTGGAATTCAGCTGATACTGTTTCTTACAAAGAAACTAGAACATACCATTTTGATCCTATTTTATCAAATGGAACAGAAGATGATCAAATATATACTTTGAATGGGCCAATGATCATCGCTGCTTCTTTATCAGCAAACTTTGATCTGAAATTAAGAACTTTGCTTACTACTTTACTTGGGATAGCAGGAGAGAATATTATTATTAAAAGAAGTATAAAACAATTGGTTTATGAAGGTTATGATGATGTCATCATAAAATTTGCTCCCATTTTAAAACCGGATTTACCGTTTAAAGATGGTAAGTTTTCCTGGTTGTACGGCAAAAACGATACAGATGATGGTCTGTTCACTGTTTACACTGGAAGGAATGATCAATCAAAGCGGAATTTCATAAAGGAATGGAATGGGGAAAAAAAATTAAATTACTGGAAAGGGGACACATGCAATAAATTAAATGGAACCAATATAGAATACGGTCCACCGATTCAGGATCATCAAGATCAATATACTTTTTTTCAAACTATATTTTGCCGATCTATTAGTTTAAATTACACAGGAGAAACTTCTCACTTCGACATTCCAGCAAAGAGGTTCAGACCAACTTTTAGCACATTTGCTAACAGTACAGAAAATCCAGACAATTACTGCTTTGAAATTGAAAAAGAGCAAGCATCTGGCGTGCTAGATGTCAGTCCATGTCAGTTTGATGCACCTGTTTACTTTTCTTACCCTCATTTTTACATGGCAGATCCATCTTATCTGAAAGCTGTAGATGGATTAAATCCAAACGACAAGGATCATGGGTCTCATCTTGATGTTGAAGCTATGACGGGCTTCACAATCAATGGTGCAATAAAGTTTCAGATTAATGTAGAAATAAGTACAATTGAAGGAGTTCTTCAAACTTATAATATTACGAATGGTATTTTCCCGGTACTGTGGGTTGAACTCAGTATACAAATTGACGAGCATTTTGCCAACTTTCTTAAATCTAAGACACTAAATCCAAAAATCATATCATATTCGGTTCTCGGCATACTAATTGGTGTTTCCTTAATATTGGCTGTCGTGTTTATTGTTATTTTATGTCTGAGAAAAGAGGATGACACCGACGATCCTTTGCTGGATGCTACAGATAATAAATATACTAGAATTGAAAATGATAGAAAGCATTCTAAAGAAACTGCTAATGGAAATAACTGGAAAGAAAAATTAACGAAGGTGGACGAAGATGATGAGTCAGACGAAGAATCTTCAAACTATCTACAAAAAACAGATTCTGAAACATCAAGACTTCTAAAATAATCAAATTTTCCTAAAATTCATTTTTTTTTCTAAGTAGAAATTTTTTTTTGTTTTTCTGTCGTTGTAAGTATATAGTTTTTAATCATTTTTGTTGAAAAATATAAATATATCGGGAGTTATTCTTATATAATTCATAATTAACGATATGCATACTTTTTTGAGAGAAAGAAGATAAATATTTATCAGTTCAATATTTGAAACTTTTTGCAATGTGCAAGCAATGATAAAATTCCAGAATGATCTAGAATCGCAGTGAACTGAAATATTGCTTAAAACATTATTTTGCTAAAATAATTTTGCGGATAATCATTATTATTATTATTATCACATTTATTACTTATGTACCATTCAAATTTAATTAAATAGAGATAATGCATCACAGAAATTTATAAAATATATACCATTTGATTTTGACAATTATAATATCATACCAATTATTCTAAATTATATTGTATTTGTTTCATATTAGAATAAAGTAGAACTCCGAAAATGACTGAAAATTCGTAAATTACCTCAATCTTGATTTAACTATTATATCGGAGATTTAATCAATTTTTATTCATGAATAAGATTTTAATCTATTAAAAAATTTCATTGATACGAGATTTACAAAAAAGATAATGTTAAATATTTAATACTGATAAAAAAGGGGGATATGATTTCATTTGTAAGTGCTCAATTTTTTATATATATATTTTAAAGGAACAAAATAGACTAACCCAATTTTTCAAGTGTGATAAATAATAAAATTTTACCCCAGTTTACAAACAAAAATGCATAAGTAAAGGTTATTTGGTATTCATAATTGGTGCTAATAATTTAATAGCGAACTTATTGCCATTTAATTATTTATAAATATTTTCACGTGTTTAAAAAATGTGATAAGTATTAATTGATTCGAGCAAATAACTGTTGCTGATAAGAAAAGAGTAACAAAATAAAGTATGTGAAAATATTTTCACAATGTGACTAGCAGTTAATTGCTCGATTTGAACAAATAGCATGTTACTGATAACAGAAAGACAACAAAAATAAAGAGAGATATTATTTTTAAAAATACTACGAATCAAAGCGGATGATGATCTTTTTACATAACGCCATCAAAACGCCGCCTCATTGTTTACTTATCGCCGTTTGTAACAGATAGCAAAGATAGAAAACTATTATATAAAAACAAATATTTTTACTGATCTGTCCTTTTTTATTATTATTAACAATGGCTTGCGGTTGCATTTCAAAGACAGCTGCTAAAATAATACTTGGAATTTCTATATTCCTTTTACTTCTGTCAATTGCTTCGATTTTTATTTTTCAAAGTCTTTATAATTCAATACTAAAAGATGATATAGCATTATCAAACGGTAGTCTCATTACTAAAATATGGGAAGATATACCATTGCCTATTTATGAGAAACTGTACTTCTTCAATATTACTAACAAGGACAAATTTATTCAAGGATTGGAACCTCTTAATGTTACAGAGGTCGGTCCTTACACCTTCAAATCTCGATGGGTGAAACCTAATCCGCAATGGAATGAAAATCATACCGTATCTTACCGAGAAACTAGAACTTATCAATTTATACCAAACATGTCCGTAGGAACTGAAGATGATAAAATCATCACCTTAAATGGACCAATGATTATAGGTGCCAACGTTGTTCCTCCACTGGCAAGACCATTATTTGATTTGTATTGTACATTAGAAGGGGAACAAGTTGTTATCGAAAAAAGTGTAAGAGAACTTGCTTACGAAGGCTATGACGATCCAATCATTAAACGTGCATGGATATTGAAGCCAGATTTGCCTTATAAAGATGGAAACTTCTGCTGGTTATACGGAAAGAATGCTACGAATGATGGATCCTTCACTGTCTTTACTGGTGCCGATGATCAAAGAAAGACGAATTTCATCAATAATTGGAATGGCAAAGAAAAATTAAGTTTTTGGAATGATGACAGTTGTAACATGCTTAATGGTACCAGTATTGAAACAGGACCTCCAATAGACGGTTTTCAAGATACTTACACTTTCTTCCAATCGATTTTCTGTCGATCACTTACCTTCAAATATACGGAAGATACAAAACACTACGACATTACTGCAAAACGCTTTAAACCCACTTACAATTTATTTGCCAATAGTACTGAAAATCCAGACAATTTTTGTTTTGAAGTTGATAAAGAGCGTGCTTCAGGACTTTTGGACATTAGACGATGTCAGTTCGGTGCCCCAGTATTCATCTCATACCCTCATTTCCACCTTGGAGATCCATCTTATTTAAATTCTGTCAATGGACTTAATCCAAGTGAAGAAAAACACGGCTCTCATATAGATGTCGAACCCATCACTGGTTTATCAATAGACTTGGCAGTCAGATTCCAGATAAATGTAGAGATTGAAAAAATAACTGGTTTCCATTATTTTAATTCTGTTACAAAAGGTGTGTTTCCAGTTTTATGGGTAGAACTCGGTCTAAAAATTGACGATGATTTGGCAAGCTTTTTGAAACACAAAGTTAGAGATCCAAAAATTATCGCCTATTCATTAATTAGTGTTATATCGCTGATTGGATGGATAGGTTTGATTGTTTCTGTTGTTGTCCTCTGCACAAATAAAGATGATGACGAAAAGACTCTTCTGATTAACGAAGAAAAGTCGCCATATCCGCCAAATGATATTTCGAAGTGCGAATATGATTCAAAAGAAAATGAGAGACATGCTAAAAGTTATGAATCTGTTAACAACATTAACGAAAATATTGAAACTGATTTCCGTAAAAATGAGCTGGACAAATCAACTGTATTAGACGTGCAAGCCTAAAACATCACCATGAACGGTATGTATATTTATATCACTGCTATCTCTTACACTCTTTTAACTTAACTTGGTTCATGTATGTGAAGTTGGGATTCTGTGAACTATTTTTTCATCTACTTACTAATGTGCTAAAGTTCTAGAAATTATGCAGAGTTGTATGTTTCCAATGACGATACAATATTTTCTTATTTTCAGAAACATCAATTGATAGATTCAGTTAAATTTTGATAAAACAATTTAGAAATTCTAGATAGTTTTAAATAATTTTGAAGAATGAATTTTTAAAAATCCATAACCAAGAGACTTAAAAATTATTTATTTGTTATGCTAATTTAAAGTATCACTTACAGTAATATGAAAATCATTTTTTCCCCAATTGTTTTATCTTCGAAGAATTGCAAAAATTGAAATATATATGGGGCATTCTCACAATCTTTTGACTTTCATGTCCATGAATAATAATTTTCATTTTAATACACTTTTTTGTGTTTTTTTTATTTCATATACTTGGGAACATCCCATTGCATGATTGCACAACAATATTAACAAGATAAAATAAGTTTTTGACGATGTTGGGGGTCTAAACACCTGGAAAACTCCTATACCGTCCCGTGTCCCTGATGCTGATTTTTAAGTTTGGAGCTGTCTGGATAAAATTGTTTCAATAAAAATAATTCGATGTAATTTTTTTCTGAAACTGACACTATTGTTTTATATAAATAAGTAGCTAAAAATTAGCCTGCATACATTTTTAGGGTTGTTATTATTTTTTAAACTCTGTCCCAAGGTTTTAGATTTTTTACCATTCCTCTTCTAAAATTATATAGAAAATCACTTCAGATGCAACCACAGAATTTTTTTCAAGTACTTTCTCATGCAGAAGTATGCTAGAGAAATAATGTCTAAAATTCTTTGGCAGGAAATTTACCGTAGAATTTAAATCAGCATTTAAATATCAATTTCAAGCATCGTGGCTTTATTTGTAGTCTCACCGTTCCCAAGGTTTATTCCTGCACTTTTCGAGGTAAATTAATTTTTTTTAATTATTTAATCCAACGTAAATAACTGTTTCTAAAAATCAATGAACATTTTGGCTACCACTTAGACTTAACATGATCTGCCTAAAATAGGTGGTAATTTTCCTTGCTGTTCCATCCTTACCGTCTCTTTTTTTTCCATTTCGTCCCTTTTTTCCTATACCATCCCCTTTTTTTACATTACCGTCCCTTCTTTAACACCCCTTTAAGACAATGTTATACAAAAATTCTGTATTAAAAGTACTACATTATTATTATTTCTTATTTGAATGTCCTGTGGGTACTATGCAAATTCATTATAAATAAAAATTTAGAAGAAAATAAAAAGTTATAGGGGTAAAATGGTAAGGAAAATTAAACTCGCAAGTTTAATTTTAATCTCAGTTAAATAAAAAAATTTTTGTTGCTGACCATTTTTTCTTTATTTTGAATCATTCAGGCATTCGTCTATCAGATTAAAATGTTATTTTAGCAAGTTTAATTTCGCCAGATTTTTTCCCCCAAAAGTCAAAAGATTGTGAGAATGCTCCATATATATAACAATCGACCAAACTTCTCCCTTAATATATGGTTTTTACACGGGAATGCTAAGTCATTTAAAAAACGAGCCATTTCATTTATAAAATATGAAATTCATCGCATTTGTACTTTTAAGTACGTATTTAATATATATATATATATATATATTTTAAACTTGAAACTAACTATTTTTACTTGTTAAATACTCTAATTCTCAAGAAGATGTGTAAAGGTAATTATTTATTACTTTTTTTATTATTCAATATTATATTAGAATTATGAAATTTAAAAGAATTTAATAATGTTTATTTCAAGAATTTTATTTAAAACTAAACCAGGGTTGACAGTTTGGCCTCCAAATTTATTCAGAAATTTAGAGTTCGTCCAGCTATAAAATATAGTATTTTATGTTTTGTTTAATAAGAGACATTTATTTTATGGTGACATAAATCAAAACTTCTTCTTTCGAAATTTTCGATATGAATTTGAAATTTCGGATTAAAATTGGAGGTCAAACTGGCAACCCTGCACTAAACATTCCAGAAATTTTACTCGAGTTTTATAAAAAAAAATATTTCACAACAGAATTTTTATTGAAAACTGTTTAACTTTTTTATTTAACTTATTTTTGCTTGTTTTTTATGTTATGAAGAAATTTCTGATTCAAATCGTTATATTTTCATTTGGTTCCAGTCAAATAACCGGTTGTTGGTATGTTTAGTGTTAAAAAATGTAGTTTTTCTTTTTATAAAACACCATTATTCACTGTGCATTTATGTAATCTGTAATCCATTGTTATGTTTTAAATAATTTCATTTTTAGAATCCTTATTTATTTGTAAATTATTTTATTAATTTAGTAAAATTAAAGTTACAAAAATTTAATAATAACTTGCTTAAGAAATATAATTAAAAATGTACTATTTTTACTTTGTAATATATCATTATCCATGGTATGTATTAAAATGCAATTATCTTTTTTAAATCTTAATTTTTTGAGAACTTTTTTATCAGTAAATAGATTTTTTAATTTAATAAAAATATGCTTAAAATTTTGAAAACGCTTAATAATAATTTATTTAGAGAGTATTATGAAAGATAATTGTGTCATTTTCTACTTTGTAAATCGTTTTAATTTAAATTATACTTACAAACAGGAAGATAATTTTTTTATAAAGTTATTTTGGGAAACTCAACATGCCCTTTAAAATGCAAATTAAATCTTTCACTGATAACGTTTGATTAGAAAACATAACATTTTTTTTCATAATGTTATTAAAAGTTTTTTTTTTTTTAAAGATTTTTAAAAGTTAAATAAATCTAAAAATTTAAGACTTTGTAAATTTATTCATTTTTAATGATACTAATTTAATTTAATTCATGTTTATTTTTCTAAATTAGAATGGCTATTATCATTTAATTTTTATAATATTATTTCAAGCCAACCCGGGATTTGATCCCAAGTCCTCTGGACTGGAGTACAGCACCTTACTGTCTGTTCTATAGCAGCTGTTACAGGTGTATGCAAAGGATGCCTTTTATTATTCAGCTGGGAGATATTTTTGATTTATTCTTAAGGGGACCTTCTACATTAGAAGTTTAAAAAAAATCGATTTTTTTTGCTTAAATCAGTAGTATTTTATCTGTAGAATATTTTTCCTAAAATCTCAAGTCTGAATTCAAACTGTAAGAGGTCGAAATATCCATGCGTAGTCCGAGCGCTCCGAGCAGAGCGGCAGGTAAGAATCTCTAACGGTGGGCAAGATAAAAAAAAAAAAAAAAAAGAAAGAAAAAACTCAATGGATCATCTTGATTTTTTTAAATTAAAGCTTATTTAATTGTCTTCGATATGAATTAAAGCTTTAACTAAAATTATTAAAAAAAAAGTTATTAACAAATAAGAACGAATTTTTTTAACAACAACAAAAAAATTTTTGTTTTTAATCAGCCATTACATAACTTTTTTTAAAAAAATAAATTTATGGGTTCCTTTAATTTAACTAGAAGCTATACTCATGAAGTTTATGAAAAAAAAAACTATTTTTGTGTTTCAGATAATTCTACAAGGCGCTATCATGCCCACCGTACAGACGAAAGTTTCCAAAGCAGTTGAACATATTTATTTATAACTTAGAGTAGAAGTAACAAAATCTAATAAAAAAATTCTATTGTGTACCTTAAGATATGTACAATAAACTGATAAAATTTCAAAAAGATCCATCATGCAGTTTTTTTTACAAAAAAAATCATAAAAAAGTGCTTTTTTTTGTCTCCTAATGTAGAAAGTCCAATTAATATTACCAAGTTCCATGCACATGGGGAATGAAACATCTGCTAAGTGATTGTCGATAAAAATCTCGCTAACTCCGCAGAGACGAATTTTCCCTTTCTAAAATATTCTAATTGTTAATTAAATAAATTTTAAACCAAATTTCTTCTTTAATGTTTCTAATAAAACTATAAAAGAATTTTAAAAGTCTGTATTTTGAATTAAAGGTTATAACAAAGATAAAAAAATACCTTTAAATAAAGGAAATGCCTGAAGGGAATTGATATAAGAAAAGGGAAATATGTCTTTAAAAGTGTGACTGAGAGCTCAATAAAATACATTTAACCGAGAACTTGTGAAAATTTACGTTTTTTCTTTCTTTCTTTCTTTCTGTGTCTTTATAGAAATTTTTAACAGCGTATCATAATTTCTACTTCTTTGCATACAACTTATTAATGAATACTTTTTTCTGATTTTTTTCAATTTTTACTACAAAATAAATTTTCTTTTCACTGTATCTTTTCTAAAGAAAATGAAATATTGAAATAAAATAAATAAATAAATAAAATAAATCATTCGATTTTTTTGTTATTATAATTATATTCCATTTAAAGAAAATTTACGTTTTCAGCAAATCATTGCTTGTAAAAGTGAGGCGAGTCCATTGGCACATACCAAAACCATGATTATTTTCTTCTAACACGATAACCACTATTGTGTATTAAATGCAGATGAAATAAGATCACAAAAAATATAAAATAAGTCTGGTGGGTTTCAAAATATTCGTCAAACATCCAGATGAATTCCCCAAAAGTGCAGATAAATTCTCTCAGCCTCTGAGCTCCGCAAGAGTTGAATTATCGAGAATGATCCAGATTATCTGTGCTTAAATTAACCATTATTTTCTTGCTAAAGTAAGTGTATACATAGAATTACTTTGCATTCACTCTCAGTAAAATTCGTCTTTATATACTAAATTATTCGTCCTTCAAATTACAGAAATAATTTCCATACTCGTAGAAAACATGCTTTTTTCGTTAATTCTTTCCAAAAGTCTGAAAAAGTGGGGAAAGTTCCGTTTATTTCTTGCACGTATGCGTATTGGCTGTATTAATACCAAAGTTCATTTTAATTTTTTAAACGAAAAACCGGAAATTCAATGAATTAAAACTTATAATTAATTTAAAAACAAACAAACAAAAATAATGCTTTCGAATTTAATAAAGTACCAATTTTTTCATTTATTTAAACTTATTCGCAATTTATTTTTTAGAGTATCAATAAAATATTCGCATGTAAAACATATTCTAAAAGAACACACTGAAAAAAATATATATAGTAGTTCAATGAACTTAAAAAAAAATCGATTTATTAAAAAAAGCAAACATTTCTTCCCGAATTTAATTTAAAATATAATATTCATATTTTACATCTAACAATCAAACTAAGTCTTATTAAAAATATCCCAGCAATTAAGTTTAAATTTGCGAGCTTTCAGAACAAGGAATTTATCAAGCCTTACCCAATCCTCTCATTTGAAGAAAACCTTTATCTTTATTTGAAACTCACTGGTAACCAAGTGCTCTTTGGTTGAATGGTTAAGATACTCGTTTCGAAACGCGCAGTCCCATGTTCAACGCCAAGAACATCCACGGAAGAAAGAGAAAGGTGTGTTTTAAAAAGCTCCTTTCTTCAAATTACGGAAATTTTCTGTCCTAAAAACGAGAAAAAAAGAACGGAAATTCCTTCAAAACTATGATTATTTTCTGCTAACACGGATAACTATTATTAGATATTAAATTTGCATGAAATAAGATCACAAAAAATATAAAATAATACCTGATGGGTTTGAAAATATTCGTAAAACTTCCAGACCAGGATTGCCAGTTTGGCCTCCGTTTTTATTCAGAAATTTCGAGTTCATACCAAAAATAAAGAAAGGTAAATTTTATATTATATTTAATAAGGCACATTTATCAATCACATAAGAGTAAAAATTCTTCTTTCTAAATTTTCGCTATGAATTTGAAATTTCGGATTAAAATTGGAGGCCAAACTGGTAACCATGATATAAACGAATTCTCCAAAAGCGCAGATGAATTCTCGCAGCCTCTGCGAACCGTAACGGTTGAATTATCAAAAATGATCCAGATTACCTGTAATTAAATTTAACATGTTGAGTGCCACGTCAGTTACCGGTGAATGACACTGAAGTTTCCGTTTAGGCCACGTCAGTCATTGGTGACTGACAGTGTAAAATATGATATAAAACTAAAAAATTATATTGCTTTAAGTAATTACTGAAAATTTATTTAAAATTTACTTAACTTTTATTTATTACAGGACTATATTTCTATATATACAGGATATATACAGGAAGTAAATTTCAATCTGTTAGTAGTATTCTTTGCATTGCTATACAGCAATACCAGCGCTTCTAAGCAACGCGTGTGGCCTGAGAGGGATTCCTCTAAGAATTGGCGTGGCACTCAACGTGTTAACAATTATTTTCTTGCCAAAGTAAGAATACATAGAATCGCTCTGAATTGAGTAAAAGAAATGGCAATAGATATTAGAGATTTCAATAGCCACATCTCATTCTTCTTAACCTTTTAAGGCGGGAAGATATTTTGATACAGATGAAAAGTTTTGGTGGCTTTCCCTAATTAATAGGAGCATATTTGATTGAAAAAAATATTTAAAAAATACCCGATGTCAGCTTATGCCAAGCGAGGATTTCTGTGGGCACAGGCTCGACTTTAAATCGCACAAAAAGAGGAAAATGTTTTTTCTTATTCTTTAGGATCACATACACAATTATGTAGATCAGGTCTGAAAGCGATAAAGAGTTGTTGCGAATAAATTGCTTGCATGTTTAGAGACTAAACGTTGAGTCTCTGCGATTCTTTATTTTCTGCTTATACTGCTGCGAACATACGTGACGCTATTTTCAGCAAGTTTGTAAACTAACTGCGAATACTATGCTGCGATTCTCACAAAATTTCTTTGATTGGAATCAACTAATCAGTGTGCTATCGACTATCCGACACCATTCTCATACACTGTAAAAAAAAAAAAAAAAAAAAAAAAAAACAGAGATTCTACTGGCAATCTACACTCTAAAAAAAAATACTGCCAGTTTTCCTGTAGGAATCGGAAAAATAGTCGCTCTTATCGTACCGGAATAACTTCCAACCCAGCTCGGAATAAAATCCGTAAAAATAAGGAAATAGTCATAAAAACGGTATTTTACGGATTTCATTCCGATTTTACGGATTTTATTCCGAGGTGGGTTGGAAATTATTCCGGTACGATAAGGGCAACTATTTTTCCGATTCCTACCTAAAAACTGGCATTATTTTTTTTTTACAGTGTAGACGCCAGTACTATTTTCGTTTTATTTTACGGAAAAATTTCCCCATCAATTACAGAAAAATTTCCGTTTTAAATCAGAAAAAGGGAAATTTTACTGTAATTTATGGGGGAAAATTTCCGTAAAAATACGGAAATAGTACTGGCGCCTAGATTGCCAGTAGAATCTCCGTTTTTTAGTCCTTTTTTTTTTTTTTTTTTTTTTTTTTTTTTTTTTTTTTTACAGCGTAGTTCATTATGAAGATATTTGTAGCTGTAGTCTTAAATTTAAAACGAAATTTATTATTTGTTTACTTGTAACTAATTATAAGCCTTTAAACATGGTAAAAATGTAAATAAATTATTAAAATACTTCATTAATTTTAGCACAATTATTCTTATTGGTATAAGTACAATTGGTTGAAGTGTAATCACATATACAAAGTTTCTTGTAGTTCCATTGCCTGGTATTTATTATGTTGAGCTGATTCAGATATCAAAAAATGTCATAAGCAACAAAGTTCACTCGGTGAATTGTGTCTGTCCAGGATAGCTCAGTTAGCAGAACATTGACAGCTTAAACCAAAAGATGCCTGGTTTGAATCCTGGTCTGAAAACTTTTTCACTCAATTGGAAAATTACAGCTCATGTGATTAAAATACTATTAAAATGTTTTAATGCATTGTAAATTCTATTAAATAATACAGAATTTGGTTAAATAATCATTTAAAATTGCATAGAAAAATTTTAAAAATTCGCAGGAAGTTTCATTTGCAAATATCCCGCCATATTACACATTCACTGTAACAACAAAAAAAAAAAGGACTAAAAAACGGAGTTGTTGTTGTTGTACTTATGTCGGCCAATTATCAGCACGTGGGATATGGGCCCTAAGGGGGAGGAGTGCCTTCCGTGGAGGTCTTTCTAAGGGAACCTAACCCGTATTAACGCTTGGAGAACCAAGGTTCGAAGAAAACCACGAAAACTCCGAACGATTAGGCCGACGGGCGCGATTGGGATCGAACCTAGCACCTCCCGTCTACCAGCTTCAAGAGCAGAACCTCTCGGCCACTGGTGGTGCCTAAAAAACGGAGATTCTACTGGCAATCTAGACGCCAGTACTATTTCCGAATTTTTACGGAAAAATTTTCCCATAAATTACAGAAAATTTTCCGTTTTTCTGATTAAAAACGGAAATTTTTCTGTAATTTTTTTTACAGTGTTCCCTTTCACTGTTAAACTACACTGTTAAAAATATCGTGAAAAATTACCTCTGTTTTTCAAAGCTATCTATTTTCTGACCAATGGGAACGCTTCATATGTGTTAATGTAGCGTTCTCATTGGTCAGAAAATAGAGAGCCTTTAAAAACAGAGGTAATTTTTCACGATATTTTTAACAGTGTAGATACATGTTTCTTAATCTCCAAAAATATAACATAATCACGATCGAAATATACAAAAGTCTCTTCCCAATTACTCGTGATACTAAAAAGTGTTCAGCACCTTTGGAAAACCCAGGATCCAATATATTTTCGAGATTAAAAAAAAATTTATTTTTCCCCTTTGCCACTGATTTTTAGGTGCATTCGTAATTATATAAATAGGTAGCACCTATAGTGGTCGTCTGGTCTGTCCGTATATAATAGCGCAAAAACTACTCAACCGAATGGTTTGAATTTTAATATATATAATTGTTGCAGAATTTTGTTGAAGCATTTAAAATTTTATGAAAATTGAATCAAAACTTAAAAAGACAAAAATAATGTTTTCTTCATTGTATTAAATCCTGTCTTACAAAATTAATTCAATGGTATCCCCTGAAAGGTAATGATTCTAGGCTGCCAGGGTGATTACGTCCTATTTAAGATGGAGTCATATTATTTCCGTATTACTGAATTTAATATATAGTAATAGATTTTATATTCATGCATTTTTACATAAGAATGCAACAGTTATTGCAACAAGGTCTGAATATTTATAAAACTAGTTACAGTACGAACGCCACGTTTTGCCACGTCATTTGCCATGTTTGACGTACAATTTCCGATTTGTTGGAAACGTTTTCTAGTAGTTTTTATACTGTATTAATCAGTTTTCTCAAACCGATATATCGGTGTTTACGATGCTAATATTTCTCAATTAAACATTTTCAGCTGCGTAATTGAATTTATATATGGGGAAATAACAAATTAATATTAATTTTAATGTTAATGTTGTTAATTTATCATGTTTGTTTATAAAACATGTTTGTTGAACATTAAAATGTTTACTCGAGAATTGATGGCATCCGAAAAAACTTTACAATTATTTTTCTCAAACCGACATATCGGTGTTTAAGCTGCTATCATTTCTCAATTAAACATTTTCAACTGCGTGATTACATTTATATATGGGAAAATAACATATTAATATTAATTTTAATGTTAATGGTGTTAATTTATCATGCTTATAAAACATGTTTGTTGAACATTAAAATGTTTACTCGACAACTGATAGCATTCGAAAAACTTTGGGTTGAGAAAGCTGACTAATGCACTCTAAAAACTACTTGGAAACCTTTCTGAAAATCAATGACAGGAAAGTGAAGTTTTATTATTATTATTATTATTTTTATAAATACTTCATTATATCTCGAAAATATATTGATTTATGAGGTTTCTAAAATGCAACACGCTTTTTGGAATCATGGTTAACTCGGAAGAGGCTGTTGGATATTTTTTTCCTTTGCCACTGATTTTTGGAAACGTTTCCGAGGAATTTTCATACGGTATCAATTACTTTTCTCAAACCAATATATCGGTGTGAAGGATGCTATCATTTCTCAATTAAATGTTTTCAGCTGCATAATTGAATTTATATATGGGAAAATAACAAATTAATATTAATTTTAATGTTAATGTTATTGGCGTTAATTTATCATGTTTGTTTATAAAATATGTTTGTTGAACATTAAAATATTTACTCGAGAACTGATAGCATCCGAAAGACCTTTATTGTGGGTTGGGAAAACTGACTAATACACTATAAAAACTACTTGGAAACGCTTCCGAAAATCATTGACAGTAAAATAAACGTATTTTTTTAATATAAATACTTCATTATATGTCGAAAATATATTGATTTGTGATCTTTCTAAAGATAAAGCACGCTTTTTGGAATCGTGGGTAATTCGAAAAAGGTTTTTGCATTTTTATTTCGTGGTTACATTATATTTCCCTAGATTTGTATTTTTTTTTACAGAGTTTCCTCAAAAAAAATTTTGAAAATCAGGTAAAACCTAGTGTAACCTGGTGTAACCCAGCTGCTTTTATATTATAATTCGAAATATGGCTGCAAACAAACCACAATTAAAGCGAAAATAAAAATCCAAGAATGTTTTTTTTTTCTATTGAATTGACTTAATTTTACTTACAGCAAAAGATTAAAGGAACTTAATTACATAATTTTCTCTTTAAATTTGTTTTATCATTATTTATATATATATTGTTTTTGTGATTAACACTTATTTATTTTACTTTATGATAGTAGCAATTTACTTCATTTATTGCAAGTTTAATTGCATACTTCAACATTTTTACAACAGAAAATGCATCTGATAATGCCACCCTGTTTAATCGATGATTTCGATTTTTCGACTTACCCCTGGTCCAGTGAGTATTGAACAATCGTGTATCTAATGTAATTTATTTAAAAATCTCCTATCACTGAATTAAAAAATGATTTTGTCACAATATTCTCGTAATCTCGGAAAATCTTTCATAATCTATGCATGATGCATGGTTTTTCGTTTTTGTTTGTTATGACGTAATTAATTTAATTGTTGTTGATATACCCTGAAAAGTGCATATCTTGTTTTCCCAATTATATAAAATAAACCAAATTAACTTAGTAAATGCTTATTTAAGTATTTTTATGCAAAGAAAGTTGTCTGTAATGTTCGATTTTACTTTATTTTATTAATTATCTTTCAACACACTTGCATAGCGTTAAGAACCTATGTTTACCATGCGAATACACTGGCAAGTTGTTGTTAAACCAACGGGAGCGTTCTTTTCAACTTTCAAAGTCTTTAAAGGATTTTTTTTTTCTTTTGGCATAGGGCAATTGAAGACGATATCTAACCGCACACATTTGTCCTATTTCCATTTTGATTGCAGATTGTTATTATTATATTTTTAAACTGAAAATAGTTTTATTTATGGAACACGTTCAAAAATGGAAATTGACCTCATAAAAAAAAATCGAATAAAAATGAAAAGAGTAAAAAAGTACCCTATTAGTCCATTCGGGACCATGGGTGCATATATGCACCCTCAAAAAGAGCATACATAATTTGTTTTAGGCACCAGTAAAAAAGAAAAGAAATATTTAGTTTCTTTAATTAGACCATTTTCGTGATTGTTTAAGCAATGATAACTTAAAAAAGAAAATTGGTGCCAACCGAATAAAATTTTCGTAAAAGCCGCCGGTCCTAAAGGGGTTAGAGATAACTGTCCTACATAAAAAAGAAATTGAAATGCAACCGAGAAATTCGAAAAGAACTTTGCCATTGGTTTAACATTAGCTTGAGAGTTCTTTCGTGTGACTAGACTGGGCTCTTAAATAAAATATTCTAATAGGAAAAAAATTTTGCTTTTAACCCTCTGATGATAACTGCGATAACAAAATTACTTTTTTTTTAAACTCAAAAACAACCCTTGAATTAATCGGTTGTATTTAACACCTTAAACTTCGTTGCTTCAAATAGGTTGGAGTATAAATGTTAAATTTAAATTTAAATTCTAAAGAAACCATCCATTAAAAAAAAACTTTATTGAAATTAATTTTGACAGCAGAAAATTAAATACTAATAAAGTGAAATTACATGAGAAATTTTACAATTTACACCTTTAAATCGCGGGGCAATTTTAGAGAAATTAATATCAATAGTAGTGAGTTTATACACAGATAAATCTAATTTCTTGCATAAAATTGTTACCTTTCATATACCTAGCTGCCAAACCTTTCGATTTTCGAATGCCAATTTTGAATAGAAATATTAGCTTTAATTAACCTTTTCACGCCCTTGTCCACATATATGGACATTTAGTTTTTTATAATTATAATTACTGTCATTAATAAAAAGAACAAAAATTTGATAATAACTTATTCACTACAGAATCCCCCAACAAGAGAAGTAAAAGTTTTATAATTTGGCTGCACTGATAATGTTACAGTAAACTCCCGACTATCCGGTCCTCCGTACTATCCGGCCTAGTAAAAAGAAATGAGAAATGTTGCAAGCGGCCGAGACAGGCAGGTTCCCGTCCCTAGGAAAATGCTAACTCACGACAAGAAGGAGCAAGAAGGGATTGCATAATGCAATAGCAGAGACAGACAGGAAGGGAGAGGGAGGGTGTTAAGGCTTGATAACCTGTTTTCTAAGTTGTGCAACGGATGTTAACAAGTCCGGACGTTATTTTCCGCTTATCCTGGTTACTTTCGTATAGTCTTTTGGTGTGCTTCGTGTTTATTTATTGAAGTTTAACGAAATGGGTGATAAACGAAAAAAGGTTTTAGTGACTATGGAGGAGAAACTACGAGTCAGCAGCAGGAAGCGACGCCAGATGATACTATCTGCATTTGTAAATGGAGGGACATTGCGTCGCGGAAGAGGGCTAACAGGGAGAAACAGTCATCCATAAACTACTTTTCAAAAACTTAAAACTAAATTTTGACTCTTTTATCTTATGCATAACTTTTCATCTTTAATGCAATTATTTATTAATAAACAGTAAAATAAGATATACTCCTTCTTTTTTTTTTTTTTTTTTTTTTTTACGAATTAGGCTTATGCTTTACGTTAATGTTTTGCTTATTTTGAAACTCTATGTACTGTATATATAAAATTTATCTTAAAATGTGTTTTTAATATAATGGAGGTGTGCAGGAAGTGAGCAAATATTTATTGAACTCCGGCCTATCCGGCTTTTTTGTTATCCGGCCTAAGCCTTCCGCCACATTCGGCCGGATAGTCGGGGGTTTATTGTATTTCCTATGTTAGAGATATTTTTAAAAAAAAGCGTGAAGTAATTTTTCGGCAGTCAGAGTTGTTGTATTATTTGAACAAATCGTTAATATTTGATAAAAATAATATGAGATATATTAAATATATTAAGTTTTAATAATTTGTAGAAATGTAAGAAAGAAATTTACTGTTAGTTTTTTATTTTATAAGAAATCATTTCACTCATAAATTACCGTTAACGCCCAGTGACCCCAAATGAGGATATTATTATTATTATTGTTATTTTTAATACTTATTAATATAAATTGAATAAATCGTAAAAAAGGAAACAAAATTAAGTCATGTTTTTCTCACCATAAGAAAATCGTCCCTGATGAAGTTAATGACACAAATTTGCGATTAAGTAAGACGAAAATGAATAGTGATAAGATACTTAAAGATAAAAAGGTTTGGAAGTTATGATTATATATTTGAAGCTGAAATATGAGAATTTAATTTCGACATTGTATCAATGTTTTGTAAAAAAGTTCCACGTAAACAAAATAGAAAAATCGTATATTTTAAATAAACATAGAAAGTTTTGATAATAATTGCTACTTCTATCAAATTTAAAACGTAAAGAAGACATGCTTTTTCAACACATTTTTTTTTTCCCTTTCCGTTTGTTTCTTCAGAAAATTTCCGGCATGTGTAATATTTGATTTAATGCTTCATCGCACTAAAAATTATCACACTACACAGAAACTAAAACAAATCGAAGTGAAATCCCCTAAAATGGTTTTCGTTATCACTGGCTAAATTTCTCAAGGCCAATTGTCTGAAAGATATCAAATTCTTAAGAATTCTCTTTTGTATTGCTTCATGGCGAGTTTGTAGCTATTTATTTTTGATAGTAAACGCGTAAACATGCAAAGTAAATAGCTTTCAGTCGCCCTTCGGGTTAACATGCAAGAATGGCTAGCGCATGTATTTCAAAGAGAGCTGCGAAAATTACAATTGGAATTTCAATTTTTATTTTAATGTTAACTGTAGGACTTGCGTTTGTTTTTAATCTGGTCTATGAAATTTTACTAAAAAAATATGTTACATTAGGAAAAGGAAGCCTTGTAACTAAAATATGGGAAGACATACCTTTACCTATTTATGAAAAACTATATTTCTTCAATATAACAAACAAGGAGAATTTTGTTAAAGGATTGGAACCACTAAATGTTACAGAAGTTGGACCTTATATCTACAGATCTCGGTGGGTTAAAAATAACCCGCAGTGGAATTCCAACCATACTGTGTCTTACAGAGAAACGAGAACTTACCATTTTGTGCCAGAATTGTCTGCAGGAACTGAAGACGACAGAATATATACTCTAAATGGACCGATGATTATCGGTGCTAGTATTGTTCCAGATTCATTACGAGTATTATTCGATTACTATTGTTTATTAAATCGGGAAAAAATAGTAATACGTAAAAGCATACGAGAACTCGTTTATGATGGCTACGAAGATTCCATCATTAAAAAGGCTCATATTTTAAAATTAGATTTGCCATTTAAAGACGGCAAATTTGCTTGGCTCTATGGTAAAAATGCATCAAATGATGGGCTTTTTACAGTTTTTACCGGAACGGATGATGTCACAAAGACAGATTTAATCAACAACTGGAATGGAAAAGAACGATTAAATTTCTGGACTGATAACAGCTGTAATATGCTTAACGGAACTAGTATTGAAACAGGACCCCCTGGCCATCAAGATAAATATGCTTTTTTTCAATCCTTTTTCTGCCGATCAGTGACTTTCAATTATACAGAAGATGTAGAACATTATGATATACTTGCTAAACGCTTCAACCCCACATATGACTTATTTGCAAATAGCACGGAGAATCCAGACAATTACTGTTTTGAAGTTAACAAAGAACGCGCCTCGGGTATTCTAGATATTAGCCATTGTCAGTATGGTGCTCCATTATCGGTGTCATTTCCTCATTTTTACATGGCAGATTCATCCTACCTTAATTCTACAAATGGGTTGAACCCTAGTGAAGAAAAGCATGGCTCGCATATTGATGTTGAGCCAGTAACTGGTGTATCAATTGATATAACCGTCAAATTTCAAATTAATATAGAAATTCAAACGCTTAAGGATTTTTATTATTTTGAGGACGTCACTAAAGGAATTTTTCCAGTATTCTGGGCGGAACTAAGTTATAAAATTGACGAAGATCTCGCTAATTATTTGAAAAGAAATGTAAGAGACCCGAAAATTATTGGATATGCACTTCTTGGTGCTTTACACGTGATTGGTTGGATTGGTGTGATAATTTCTGCTATTGTGTTATGTATTTATAAAGTAAAAGATGATGATGACATCTTGATCATCAAAAAAGACAAAGTAACATCCCCTGCATCAAACTGTTGTGATTCGAAAGAAAGACGTGTAAGCGATTCGGGTGAAAGTACGGAGAATAGCGAATGTTCTCAATATTCTAGTGGACTTTTGACAGAAGAAAGTTCCAAAGTTCTCATCGAAAACGTAAAAAAATCAAATACGAAAACGGTTAACATTTCGGAGAACACGTGACTGCCATGATCGAAGTTATTTATTAGTATGTATGAAAACAAACTTTTCTTTTTATCTATATATTATTTATTTATTAATAATTATAAATATTAGATTTTGAACGGAAAAACCTGTTTATATCCCACTATTGTGGTATTCAACATTATTGTTTCCTACATCGAATTTAAATTAGTATCGATTCTAATTTAAGATTTTTTTTGTGCTTTAAATTCATATTAGTGATTAAACATTTTACTTTAGCAATCGAAAGATTATGTTACACACAATTGTGAAGTTTCAAAAATTATACTATATGTTAAAAAATATTTATGTTGCACACCATGTACAAAGACATATGTTGGATGATCATGATTACTGCTTTGATCAGTCCATTTAGTTACACTGACTACCGCTTTGGTCAGTTCAGTTATTCGAATTTTTGCACAGTCAAATTGGAGAATTAGATCTTACAGGTGTGGACAATTGCCTCTCTTTTGCGTTAATTTTCATATAATGAAATGCGTACAAAATTGTGTTGGTTCAGAGTTGGATCACGAAAGCACTGATTCCTCCACTCCAAACACACATACATTCCGTTCTTGAATCCGTTCTTAAGCTAGAGTAAAAAAAAAAAAAAAAAATGGGGAAGGATGAAATATTTTTGATATGCAAAAACATAGTTTACCTTTAATATTACGGCATTATTTAGAATTTATTTATACGTTTTTGTTTTTATGTAATGTACTACAAACAATTAATATAAATTCAAAGTAAAGTTTGAAAATTTTGCATTAAAGAGCAGATCCAAAAGAGTTAATTAACCTGTCTTATAGCGGTTGTCTGTAACCAAACAAGAGGTTTTGGGCTTTAACACGTTCACGCCGGCGCGGTGGGTCACACTCGACTGTCTCAGAGTTGTGAAAACTCGGGCTTTTTGCACACCACTATTATTTTAGAGAAAATGTTGTTCCTTTAAATCGCCCAATTGTTCTAATTAAATAAAGCAACATTTTCTGTATTAAAATACTGGTATTCAAAAAGCCGGAGACTTCGCAGCTGCAAGACAGTCGAGTGTGACCCACCGCGCGGCGTGAACGTGTTAAAATCTCAGTTTTTTTTTTTTTTTTTTTTTTTTTTTTTTTTTAATTTTCTTGGGGAAAATAAAATCATAATGTCATTTAACCAGTCAAGAAGATTTAGCGGAAAATCATATTTGTTTATAATCATCATACGACTAAAAATAAAAAGAAGATCAAACTTAATAGATTAAACTTTATAGCCTTTAAATAAAAAAAATAAATTTACCATATCATTTATAGTTTGTATATAAAATTATGTGTACAAAAGACTTTATTCCGATTTCGATTAATTACATTTATTTATTTATTTGCTTAAGGGAAACTTCGAAAAGTTTCACGTTTCCTTATGCTCTAAACCGGCGGTCCGTGAACCGCCAGTGGTCCGCAGAATAGTTTGGACATTATTTAGGTTTTTTTGTGTTTTATTAATTATTCTGCTCTATAAATAATAAAACTAGGCATAATGAAATATGAAAATACTATGAAAAATACTTATATTTATGAAAATTTAAATATTTAGTTACGAAATTTTGAATTATAGCAGTCATTGATATTTATGTTAATAGATATTATTTGCTATTTATTTTCAAACCAGACACTTTCTAATTTTTGGCTCTCCCTAAAATGGGTATAATCATTTTCATTACTGACTGAAAAAGCAATGGGAATTTAGATTCAGTTTTCAGTTGCAGATTTGTGCGAAACAAAGATTTTGATTATGCCACAAAAGTTAAAACTCGGTACCGGTCTCGGCTTGAAATAAAAACGGCTCTCCGAGTTCCAGTAACGTCGTTGATGCCACGAATATATAAACTTATTTCAAACGAAACAACCATGAACAGATATCACATTAAAAATGTATGATACTTAAATAAGCTTTCATTATTTTGTAATGTTTCAATTAACTTTAGTAACTTTATTACACCAGCACAATTAATTTTGAAAGATTTTTGTTAAGATTAAATAAGCTCTTTCTGCGTCTAAACAAGTCGAAAGTTATTATTCAAAAATAGGTGGTATCCTGCGGGCCACACTTTGATACCTCACATTTATAATCTTGGTACATCGAATAGGATATTTCCTATTTGAAAAATAGAAACTCTGTGATGATTATTGTACAAATGCATTTATATTATTCAAAAATTCTTATTAAAGGTCCGCAGGGTTAAAAATTATAAATTTAGTGGTTCGCGAGGTTCAAAAGGTTGGCTATCATTGCTCTAAACTGATCCGGGTGATAAAAGATAAAACTACTTAAAAATGATGCAGGAAAATAATGTATGCAGAAAGCTGATGGAATTTCCTCTTTTTTTTAGAATGACTATTTTTAAAGCATTTCATTCAGTTTTGAAAATTAAAGCATTTCACTCAGTTTTGAAAATTAAAATTAAGATAAGCTGACCATTTAGTCAAATTAAGGGAGAAAAAATAATCCCTTCTAGTCATCTTAACCCTTTATTTCCCGACGATACTTTAAAGTACCATTAAAATAACTTGTTATAAAATTC
Source organism: Maratus speciosus (assembly GCA_963932465.1). Lineage (NCBI taxonomy): Eukaryota > Metazoa > Arthropoda > Arachnida > Araneae > Salticidae > Maratus > Maratus speciosus. Next base: position 234,633,608 of record OZ010791.1, on the reverse strand, counting down.
ATTTAATACATAGATTAGTAAGAATACAGTTTAGAATGAGTTATCCCTTTAAGCGTCCTGCAAAATTTGTCATGTATGCTTAATGATTCATAAAATAACAGCTAATAACAGCTATGAAAAGTATTTGTATGAGGATTTGTTTATGATTACTTTACATATTTATTTATCTTATGCACTGAAAAAAAAACAACAACAACAAAAAAATATATTATTATCAATTTTGTGTTAAATAGGCGCTTGAATTCAAAGACTATGCGACGGAAAAACACGGTTAGGACGTTTAAAGGGCACAAACATTACTTCATCTTGTTCCAAAAGCATTATTGGTTGCACAAATAAATAAATAAATAAATAAAAGGATGATTTATTTTGCCTTTGCATCTTTTCGGCTTTCTTGACGCTGAAAGTTTGGGAAAGGGTTGGGGGGCGAAGTTTCAGTTCGGAAATATCTCTATATTTCTATTGTAAGAACATTATATTTGTGCATTTCCTAATTCAACAAAGTACTAAAAAAATATTGTAAATAAAAGATATGGGTGGAGTTTTAAATATTATACAAAATCCCTATGAATTCAAATTTAATTAATCAATTTTAATTGGCAAAATCCTTCTAAAATTTATAAAATAATATTGTGGAAATCTTCTACGTAGTTTCAAAAATTCCCGTAAAATGCTTTAGAAGATGAAATTTTCATGAATTCATAATTTGGGGCATAAAGGGTTAAGGGAGAAAAAAAAACCCTTCTAATCATCTTAATGTATGGAAATAATAAATCTACCAAAGAATAAAATTTATACTGCTAATATGTTACATTGAAATATTGAAGCAAATGATGCTTTTAAAAAAAATCAAATTAAAAGATTTGAGCGCATTTTAAGAAAAAATATTATGAGTATTTTTTAATTTGAATTATTTCAAGAACCCAGAATAAACATTTTTGAATGAAAATGATTCATAATCATTCTAGATTACCCTAAAATGACTTAGCTATTATCTGATCCGTCACAGTCTGAGGAAATAGATTTTTTTTTTTTTCTGTCTAAAGCTAATCAGAAAAAAAAAGTGCGCACTTTACATGACTTTAGCTCATGTTTGTGTATACTTTGAATAAGCACGTGGATTTCAATGTGAAATTTCCCTTCCTTGAATGATATGTTTGCTTAATCTGATATCCTTCAGACATGAAATTTCAAATACAAATAGATTCTACTTTACTGATGTAAAAAAGATAAACTTAGTACTTTCAAACCAAGAAACTTTTAAAAATAATATAAGATAATACATATTTTTAAACTATAATTATCAATAAAAAAAAAAGAACACCTTGATTTTTAAGGATTTAATGTTATATTTGAGTTTTAGTGGAACGTGCGTATAAACCAACGATCTTTTATTATTATTATTATTATTGGTTAAAAAAAAGAAAATAAAAATTTATGCATAGCAACTTTTTCTCAACGACTCTAATTTGAATCAAATTTTAATTAAAAAATACTCATTCTACTTTATAGATGTAAAAATGATAAAGTTCATTTAAACCAAGTAAATGTTTAAATAAATATAAGATAATACATTTTAAAACTGTTTTATCAAAATATACATTGCGTTTTAAAGAGCAAATATTATTTTTGACTTTTAGCTGAATGTGGGGGAAAGCAACAATCTCCCTTTTTCACTAGTTAGAAATATATATATATATGTGTGTGTGTGGTAAGACAGTATGGATTTCAATTTGGTAATTTGTTTTTTTATTTTTCCTCCATCTTTTTTTAATCTTGTTTTCTTTTAAACTTAATTGGTGTTCAATGGTTTATTTCTCTGTTTTATGTGTGTGGTTGTCCCAAATTCATATTCTTTAGCTAATTTATGGCTAATATGAAGATGAAACCACACATTTTATTTGTGGAACTTTGGGCATTTGGGACCCGACGATTCTGTCTAAGTTCTTCAAATTTCCATTATTACATTTCTGTTATTCAATTACTGCTGTTTTTTACTATGTTTTTGGAATCTATATTAAGTGTGTTGGGGGGAACTGTATTTTTTTCAATTTGTTAATGTCATTTTATTCATAATTTCACAGTATTTTGTTGGTGGTCGGTAATGTTTATTTAATGGTTATACGTATACATGGATTTTTTTTTTATTTAAAGACTTCTATTTCGGTGCAAAATTTAACTTAATGTGTCATTTAACGTAATAAGTCATTTTTTGAAAATAGTGGCACGAATCTTGAAACTATATATTGACAATAAATTCTGCCAAACGGAATAAATGGTTATTCCTTCTTCAGGTTTTGCATTTGCATATTTAGAGAAATGGTTTCTGGCCAGCTTCTAATCCCAGGGCTCCTAAATGATCCGTTTTTTGAATACCAGTGTTTTCTAAGAAAAGTTCCGTTTTAGATTTTTCTTGAATATTTTGTGCAAACCGACCCCCGATGGTTATTTCTATTGTAACTGTTGTACAAACCTACCACGAAAAAATTTTCTTAGCAAATACGGTTATTCAGAAAGCCGACCATTGGGGAGCCTTGTAACCCGTTAAGCATTTTATTGAAATTACCAGCATCTAGTTTTACAAAATATTTTTTATTCTACCTTTGAATTTAGGGAAATGATATTGTGAAACTGCATGTAATTAAATGAAAGTTTAATATACTATGTTTTAATTGTAAGTAAAAGTAAGCTTTTCATCCCGAAGATTCCTCATCTAAAAACTGATAAAAAAAAAAGCTTGAATGAAAATTATTTTTATTGAATAATATTCAGAAACAGATAAATAAAAAATGCCAATTAAAATAGGGGTCTTAAAAAAAGTAAATTTTATTTGTAAGAATATGTAATATTTAAATTCCGTCTAAGAAGTCTGCTAGTTACATTCAATTCAATTTCAACTAAAACTCTTTAATTTTATTTTACGCTTTAAAGGGTCAGGTACCTTTGAAGTTGACAAATTGCATAAAAAGAGACCCTAATTTGGTTTGCAATAACTCCACATCTAATTAACCTTTGGATTTGAAATTTGAAACACACATTAACCCTTTATCTACTGACGGTACTTATAAGTACCATTAAAATAACTTGTTACAAAATTCATTTAATACATCGATTACTTGTAATACAGTTTAGAGTGAGTTATATATGCATTACTTTATCTTGTTCCAAAAGCATTATTGGTTACACAAAACAAAAATATTTTTAAAATGATGATTTCTTTTACATTTATACTTTTATTATTTTAAAGGGTCAGGTACCTTTGAAGTTGACAAATTACATAAAAAGAGACCCTAATATGGTTTGCAATAACTCCACATCTAATTAACTTTTGGATTTGAAATTTGAAACACACATTAACCCTTTATCTGCTGACGGTACTTATAAGTACCATTAAAATAACTTGTTACAAAATTCATTTAATACATCGATTACTTGTAATACAGTTTAGAGTGAGTTATATATGCATTACTTTATCTTGTTCCAAAAGCATTATTGGTTACACAAAACAAAAATATTTTTAAAATGATGATTTCTTTTACATTTATACTTTTATTATTTTAAAGGGTCAGGTGCCTTTGAAGTTGACAAATTACATAAAAAGAGACCCTAATATGGTTTGCAATAACCCCACATCTAATTAACTTTTGGATTTGAAATTTGAAACACACATTAACCCTTTATCTGCTGACGGTACTTATAAGTACCATTAAAATAACTTGTTACAAAATTCATTTAATACATCGATTACTTGTAATACAGTTTAGAGTGAGTTATATATGCATTACTTTATCTTGTTCCAAAAGCATTATTGGTTACACAAAACAAAAATATTTTTTAAATGATGATTTCTTTTACATTTGCAACTTTTCAGCTTTCTTGGCTTGGGGTGTGTGTGTGTGTGTGTGTGGGGGGGGGGGGGGGGGGTGATGTAGTTAAAACAATTCACGAAAAATGCTTTAGAAGATAAAATTTTCATGAATTCATAATTCAGTGCATAAAGGGTTAATGGAGATATATTATGTTAACAGTTAATGTTCTGAAAACAAAAAGCATATAAATCTCGTTAATTTCGATTCAAATGTAATCTTTTTTTTATTAATTTTTTTTTTCTTAATTTATCTTATATGCTTGAACACAGGATTTCTCCTGATTGAATTGTCCCAGTGAGCCAAAAATTTTTTGTTGAGTAGAAATATATTTGTATTTAAAATGACCCAACTGGAAAAAATACAAATAGTTCTTCAAAAGAAAAAAAATGTAAAATCAAAAATCTCAAAATTTAGATTCTTTTTTAATGAAAATAGTCATAACTTCTAATTTTCTTATTTCATGAATTTCATAACAATAGTTTATTTTGTGCACCTATAAGGTTTTATCTTCAGTCAAAATTTCATGCTATTCTATCCAGTCATTTCTTAGAAATCATGTACTCAGTGACCAAAATCACCGTTTTAAGAAAATTGAATTTAAGGGTGCCCTCAATTCAAAACTGCTTATTTTCTGATCATTTTTAAATTCATTTTTGTTTTGAAACGCATCAAATTGGCAGACTCTTTTATTCAGAAACTATATAATGTGCCGTGCTTGTCGATGTTTTGATAAAAGCAGAATATATTGCAAAACACGCTGTCAAAGTTGGCGTTTTGAACCAAATTTCCCGAAGCAAAAGAGCTGGAAAGACAATAATAGTCATACTGAGAAAATAATTGTTTATAAATAAAGTTCTAATTAATTGAGCGAAAAGGAAAAACACACGGCCGACTATATATCTCTTCAAAAATCATGCCAGCAAGTTTCATGTTTTTACTTTTAAAAATGAGTCTGAAAATGTGCCAGAAAATTTCGAGCTGCTGAACGTAGAAAAATATTTTTTTAAGTACACCCTTAAAGGTTGAACTAGTCATTGATAATATAAAGAAAACTCAAACTGTTTTGGATATAACTTACCTTTTAATGCGAATTTTCGCATGGGATATTTTTTTTTTATGTTTCTTGAGAATCGAAGTATAATATTAGTTATTAAATAAAAAATTGATTTCTGGACATTGTCAAAGGTACCTGATTTCTTAACACTAATCTATCATCAAGATTCAACGTAAAGTTAAGAGGGAAAAATAGACATACAAATAAGATGCGTACTGAAAAACTTTGGTTCACTTCTAAAGAGGCAAATGACATTTTGGAGAAAATAGTATTTTTTGATGGCAATTAAAAAAGAATTCGCTTACAATCCAGTCTTTTATTTTTTAAATTTTGATGAAAATGCTATTTTCTTTTATCATTAAAATTTTCCTCCCTCCCCTCTTTTCTTCTTCTTCGATCACCGATCACCATTTAGTTGCATGGCTACTGATTGGAGGTAGTACTCTTTATGGTTTCAAATATTTTAAAGTTTGATAGAAAGTCATTCGAATTTCATAAAAGTCAAACCGTGTAAATGAGGTGTAATTTGTTATTTATTTCTGGTTTTTAGAATTTTTCTTTAATTTTCACATTTTTCCCATTAGTTCACTGTTCCTTAAAATGTTTTCCTGTAAAGTTTGACAGAAAGGCATTCGAGTTTCATAAAAGTGAATCCGTTTAAATAAAGGGTAATTTGTTATTTATTTCTGGTTTTTAATAGAATTTTTCTTTAATTTTGACATTTTCCCCATTAGTTCACTGTTCCTTAAAATGTTTTCGTGTAAAGTTTGACAGAAAGGCATTCGAATTTCATAAAAGTGAATCCGCTTAAATGAAGTGTAATTTGTTATTTATTTCTGGTTTTTAATAGAATTTTTCCTAAATTTTGATATTTTCTCCATTGTTAAAATGCTTTCCTGTAAAGTTTGATAGAAAGTCATTCAAACGTCATGTGAATCCGTTTAAATGAAGGGTAATTTGTTATTTATTTCTGGTTTGCAATAGAATTTTTCTTCAATTTTGACATTTTCCCCATTAGTTCACTGTTCCTAAAAACGTTTTCCTGTAAAGTTTGACAGAAAGGCATTCGAATTTCATAAAAGTGAATCTGTTTAAATGAAGGGTAATTTGTTATTTATTTCTGGTTTTTATTATAATTTTTTCTCAATTTTAACATTTTCCCCATTAGTTCACAGTTCCTCAAAATGTTTTTCTGTAAAGTTTGATAGAATGTCATTCGAATTTCATAAAAGTGAATCCGTTTAAATGAAGGGTAATTTATTCTTTATTTCTGGCTTTTAATAGAATTTTTCTTCAATTTTGGCATTTCCCCCTTTAGATCAATGTTTCTTAAAATGTTTTTCTCCTCACATTTTTTTTTAAGTGCTTTATTTCATTTACTTCTCATAATATCCGATATAAAGCGTCAAATAAATTAATTTCGTGTTATTTAAATATTTATGTTTCTTAATTATATATTATTATTATGTATGTTAGTTATTTGTCAATACTAGTCATATATGACTAATATATTGTCACTAGTTATATATGACATGATCTTGAAAGCAGAACTACAATTATTTACAAGCACCGTTTGCGATTGCCTGACTATGACTTTACATAATGTTTATGGATTAACCATTACGGTTAAAAGCATTAGATGCAATTTAGAACAGACATTAAAATTAAGATGACATGGGAGAAAAACTGGGGGATTAAATATAAATGTTGACTCCTCCTCACGGGACACAAATATAGAATCTTAAACATCACCTCCCATTCTCTGACAATAAAAATTTATTATATATATATATTCCTTGCTGTTTTTGAATATGCATTTTGAATTTACATTAATGATGTCAATTGTTGAAAAAAATTTGGAAATAATTTCTAAAAGTATGCTCTTTAAATTTTGTTCAGTTATTCATTCTCACTATATATGGATAAAGATAAAGATTGTTTAAATTTTACTCTTACATGTATCTGTACGTGTCTGAAAAATGTGTATTTATTTTTATTTATTTAATTCAATTTTGACGTAATTCCCAATTTTATAAAGAGTAGAGTTTTTCTAAAGGTTGTCGATAGAAAAGTGCAATTCGTTTCTTTTTTATATCATTCATGTCAAAGAATATTTGCTTATTCATATTTTTTCAAAAACTGATATAAAGAATTTGGGATATTTTTGTGATTTGTTAAAAAGTGGGATGTTTAAAGGAAAAGTGTCAGGACCAGGTCAAAAACCGGGTAATTTAGTCAGATTAATAAAAATTATTAAAAGGCTCCCATGATTTTATGATGTGAAATATGAATTATGGAATTAATATTCGAAAGAAATAGGAATTGCAATAAAATATAAGTAATTTAACTGCATTCGGTTTATCTTTCTTATACTCGTATACGAAGTTTTAACTTTTTTTTCTCTGAGTAGATTTTATTTAATTTAATTCAAATAATTTAGTCCGACATAATACATATAATTTAATCAATCATAATATAGGCTTAGGGAGTGATACACGAGTTGAAGATGTGGTAGACTGCGTTTAATATAATTCTAAATACTTTAAATTAAAATTACATGAAATCTATTAAACGGAATTTTAAATATAACAATCATTTTTCTTTCGTCTAGTAAGTATACAGGAAGAATACAAATTTTGCTTTGGTTATATTATAACCAATTTATTACAGTATTAAACATTTTTAATTATGAGTACTCAATACATGTTTTCTATTTCGTTTTGGAGAGAAACTTTTAAATGGAGTTTTTATAAAATAGTTGATAATTCTCAACTAACTTCCCAGGAACAACGTTAAAAATTTGTATTTATTTAAAGTCAGTTGAAGGATGTAGAGTTTTCTATACTGCAGAGAAAAAGAGGTGTTTTTTAAAAACATACAAATTTTTTATCATTTTTAATTTGCAGAATACCCTTTTAAAGACTTTTAAATATGTGAATTACAAACAGCCGTAATTCCCAACCGATTGTTATCCATAGATTTTTTTTCGAGTAATATGTGTTGCAGTATTACAAGGTGTCCTTTCCTTTTTTCCCCTCCAGAACTATACATTGTTTTAATTTCTATTGCATGTCAATTTTAAAATCGATACTCTATCTATTTTGCTTTTTTTTCCTTTAATGCAGGATTCTTATATATAATCTAATCAACCATTAAGGCTACTTTTAGGGAAATATTAATAGAAAAGATACAATAGAGAACTACCACGTTTTATCAGCTCACAGGCTATCAAAACCTGAGAGCTACTGTACCCACAGGTTCTGTATGTACGTACGTATGTATGCTCGTAACGCGATAACTCTTGATAGAAATATCCGATTTGCTTCAAATTTTGGAAATAGGTTCATTCTCATAAGGCGCTTCCCTGATTAGTTTTTGGGTCCATTGGTTAAGTATAAAGGGGGGGGGGGGGTACCCTACCCCTTAATTTAGATAAATGGGTTTTTCATGCATAATTATTCGGTTTGCTTCAAATTTGGTATACCGGTTTATCCTGATAAGGCGCTTCCCTGATTAGATTTAGAGGTTTATTGGCTAAGTATAAAGGGGGGAAATGAGGGAGCAGGGGCGGATCCAGAGAATCGTTTTGGGGGGGGGGGCGATACAGAGTGACATATAATCAACGTAGTCATACTTTCTGTTGCTCAAATCCTTCCTTGCCGTTAATTATTAAATGAATATGAAATTAATGCGATTTAAAAATATTACAGACTCTCGATTATCCGACATCCGATTAACCGAAACACTCGGTTATCCAGCACTCTTATTTTATAATCCGCCCTCTCCGCAAAATATCGTTTATTGTTACTTATTAGGTCATAAAATTAAAAACGTTATAACAGAATTTATTTATTAAATGTCTTTTTTTTTCTTTTTCTGTTTACTCTTATACTATGGTAATTATTTATCTTATTTTTTGTTCTTTTAGTTATGGTAAACAACGTTAATAACACAACCCTGCGATGATTATCTTTTTAAACTTTTGATAAGTGATTTTGATGTAAGACTTTTTAAAAATTTGCGATTTATGGAAAATCCTAACGTGATGACATAGTAAAAAATGAAGATCATTTTTGGATTCAGCACTAAAAAATACATAAGAACCAATTATCGAAAGCTGAAAAACATAACCATCACATCCATTTTTTAATATCAGATTTCTGAAAGAGGATAATCTCTGAAAAAGGATCCCCTTCAGAAATCTGACGGGCCTTTAACATACTAGAAAGCCAAAATGTGTCATCTAAGTGGTGTGTATACCTCTTCACTGGCGCGGATCCAAGGAAGGGGGGGGAGAGATCGCCCCCTCCACTTTGGATAAAAAAATATAAATCCACCGATTATTGCGAATTTCGACAAATGGTCGCCGAAAAAAACCAATTTCGTCAATCGTTCGCAAATAAAAAAACGCGAATTTCGTCAAAGGATCGAGCATAAACATGAATTTCATTAAAGAAGCGCGGAAAAACGTGAATTTCGCCAAAAAATCGGACATTTTATCAAAGGACCACAAATAAAACGTGAATTTCGTAAAGGACCACGAAAAAAAACGTGAATTTCGTCAAAGGATCGCAGGAAAAAACGCAAATTTCGTCAAAGGATCGCAGAAAAAACGCAAATTTCGCCAAAGGAACGCAGAAAAAAACGCTAATTTCACCAAACAATTGCGAAAAAAACGCTAATTCCGCTAAAGAATCGCACAAAAAATGCGAATTTCGTCAAAGAATCGCGAAAAAAATACGCTAATTTCGTCATAGGTCCGCGGAAAAAACGCACAAGTAGCACCAGGAGGAGATTCCCCTAGATGCGCATCCACGGGGGGGAGAGAGGGTCGATCAGTGCGGTCGCTGCCCCAAGATATAAATCCAATATTTTTATCGGCAGTTTTCGCGGAACAGACAGACAAGCAAACGAAAATATTTTTCAGGTGTCAATGGTAAACCTCACTGACGTTTCGGCAGCTAGTGAACAAAATAGGATTATATCCTGCCAAAAAGCATATGGCGTCATAATTTTTGACACTAATGGGTTGAGGTGGGGACGATGCCATTTCGTGTACCTTTTGTTGAATCTCTACAGCTGAAATTGACAACGTTATGCGGATCCCTTTAAAGTGTTGAAACTTTTACGTTCTTTCAAAGAAGCTGCAATTCAAATTTCTGTATAACGATATTTTTGAGGAGTGCTTTATTGTTGGAGAAAAGAATGGGATTCGTAGCAATTTCCACAGAAAGAAAGAAACAAGAAAAAGAAAGGTCCTTTGAAAAATTCAAGCATCTTAATGTTTTCTGAAGAAAACCAATAATGTGTTAAAAATATACCGTTATTTCCACTCACATTGGTAAATTTCAAGGGTATTTCATGAATGAAAAAAAATGATTATGTCCTAATCCTAGTCAGTTAAAAGCTAAAATGAGTATGGTGTGTTGATTTCTTAAAAACCAACTAGGTAATTTAAATTAAAATAATAAAACTTTGTAAAAAATCACTATAAAATAAAAGCAAAACACAGGACGCGTTTCGAGCTAAAAATATAACAACCCGTCATCAGCTACAGTAAACACGTGTCCGTAAGCGAACAAGGTCAAAAATGAACTGAAAGGGAGAGAATGTTGCAAAGAATGCGACAGATGGCGCTAGCTGAAAGGGGAAAATACAGAAGAAAAAAGTGTTGCCAAAAATCCGATCGGGGCGATCGCCCCCCCCCCCCCCCCCCCGTGGATCCGCGCCTGTGAGGGAGCTAATCCCCTGCCCTTAATTTAGCTAAATGAGTTTTTCTGTCGATTTCTTTATTTTGCGAGTGGCATTATCTTTGAAATAAGGGTATAATATACAATACAATGAGTGTGAATATCCTGTGAGCTTAATGCCGTCGGTTTAACTGGGCACTTTTCTTCTTATAATCTTCTTTTCATGCAATCTTACTTTGGCAGCTGCCAGTTAATTGTAATCCTAGTACACGTAAAGACGATCGCTTTGTAAAGATGATCTCTTTCCATAACTATTATTTTATGAATTATTCAGAAGGTACGGAATAATTTCCCTCCATCTATAACAGCCATACTCAACCTGAGGCCCGGCGACATTTAATGTGCGGCCCGAGAGACATGATCATTAATCCATATTTTAATTGAGGTGTGCATAAAAAGTATTTAAGACCTTAAATTTTGTTTTATTTATTTTCATGGGAAGACAAAATCTGCCCTGTTAATATTAATTAATTTAAAATTATGCTAAAACTTCTGAAAAGCCGTTTGCTTAATCAAGAGTTCTTTTTAAACGTAGTTCTAGTTGTAATATAATGGTGTATACATTTCTTAATATTCAACACCAATCAAATATTATTGCATATTAATTAAATTCGCACTATATGTTTCCACACTGTAAAAACAATAAAAAGATGTTCCCTTGAGCAAAAGATCGATTTATTAGAGAAAATCTCCTGATTTTCTTTCTTTAGAACTTGAAATTTTACGTTATTATATTATTAAATTTTGTACTTATTCTATAGCTAATACTGCTTTTTAGGATTGGATGGTTGTCCAGTGCTGCCAATGAACTACTTTTTTAAAATTCAGATTTCTTGATTGGTACAACTTTTTTGAAATAGTAAAATTCGCTTTATTTAATGACATATTAATTAAGTTGAAAACAGGGGAAATTTTACCATTTCAGAAAAGTGGTGCCAATCAAGAAATCTGAATTTAAAAAAAATAGCCCACTGGCAACACTGCTGTTGTCGAGGAAAAAGTGGCACCAAAACATTTTTACGCCACTATTTCCAAAAAAATCTTTGATTCGACATTCTCTAAATTCTCTCCATCTCTCTAAATTCTACAACATTTACGACAGATATCTATCACAAAGTTTATAATTTGGAAATAGTGTGGGTAAAATTTTACGGTAAAATTTCTTCCACGACAAGCGTTTAAACCTGCTGGTAACATTAGCTTTTTTATATTGCTTTTTTGTACTATTTGCGTTACCTTACTGTCTTAATTACTCTTCTTTTTTACGCTTGTTATAAGTGTGTTGCGGTCCTCTTAGCACCCTAGTAGCTGAAACATATGTTTGTGGTCCGTGGGAATAGAAGGTTGAGTATGACTGATCTATACTAATAAAAGAAAAGAGTTTGTCCGTGGGTCCACGTGTATGACCGTATGTCTGCGATTGCTAACGAAATCTGCTGCTCGTAGAAGGATAGAGCAAGGCATGTCTTGATAAACTTGAGGCTCAGATTTTTCCATTTTTGTTAATTTACCGAAATATGAATTAAAAACCAAAAACGAAAGTTCATCGAAAAAACATTCTTTTTTGAGCGCGGTCCCGCTTGCGCAGTTAAGACTCTTCCGAAAAACTCTCAGCAGAGAAGAAAGGAAAGAACTAGAAACTAATGAGTTTTCATTTTGGTGTAAAACAAATTTTCAGACTTATGGTATACTTGAAAAACATAGAACTCAAATGAGCTCAGAGCGGAATGACAAATTCACCTTGCGCTAAAATAACTAAAAATAAACTGTTTACTAAAAAGGTGCATAAAAATTTATTAAAATATACCGTTACAAAATGAACTGGTCTTTAAAAACTTAAAAACCATTGATGTTAAATTCATAATGAAACAGAAAAAGATGATGAGATCTTTCGATCGCTAACGCGATCAAGGGGGGGGGGGGGGGGGTTGAAAATGAGGGGGTTTTACTATACCTGGATACAGAATTAATAAGAAATATGGATGAGGGGAAAATAGAAAGAAGAGTATACAGGAAGCATTGCCGTTCGAATAACACCATCTCTTATGACTGTAACTCCCCTTTCAAATATAAAATTGCGGCTTACAGATTTTACGTAAAACGAGCCTTAGATATTTGCAGTGAAAAGTACCTACAAAATGAATTAAATACAATTAAACACATTGCAGTAGAAAACGGATTTTCCCCTCAGCACATAAATAAATTAATTTACGAAATAAAGCAGAAAAATCAAAAAGAAAGAATAAACAAGAGAGAACTTAGAATCTGTACCTTCGATTACGTACTAAGATTATATGAAAGATTAAAATACGCTTTAAGGAAATTTGATATCAATTTAATAGCCAAACCTCCTACAAAACTAAAAGCTCTAATTGAAAGGAAAATTGACCCCATACCTAATAAAGAAATTGCAGGTGTTTATTCTATCCCATTTCAAACGGAAAATCAGAAGGAGTTAAGCTACATAGGTATGACCACTCGAAAATTTAAAGAAAGATTGGGGGAGCACATGAGAGATATCAAGTTTAACCGACCATCTACAGCACTGTCCAGATTAAATCAACGCCAAAATTTAAAAATAGATTTCGAAAACGCAAGAGTTATTTTACCTACATCTGATCATTATACTTTGAGAATCAGGGAATCATTGGAAATTTTAAGTAAAGGAAATAATGTATGTAACGATGTTTTATCTTATATTATACCTCAAATTTGGTTTAACATTTTGAAAATATCTAACACTTCAGCATTGGAAAGAAACAACTTCATGGACACCCCCAACAAATAATAGACTGACCCTTTTTTCCCAGACTGGTGTATAAATAGCTCAGTGAATGCGACATTCCAGTGAAAGTATCCTTTGAAAATGATCGCGTTACCGATCGAAAGATCTCAGGAATCATCTTTTTCTGTTTCATTATGATTTTAACATCAATGGTTTTTAAGTTTTTAAAGACCAGTTCATTTTGTAAAGTTATTTTAATAAATTTTTATGCACATTTTAGTAAACAGTTTATTTTTAGTTATGGTATACTATTTTAAAACTTTAAATGTTGCTATAATTAATGTACAGTGAATAACTTTTATTTATTTTTTTTTTTTTATAGTGGACTTAAAATGCTAACACAAGTGATTCTACTGTAACGCCATCAGTGTAATATATTGAAAATGCCTGTTAAAATACCAGTTGAAGTATATTATACTGTATCAAATATTTAACTTAATTTTTTTTATTCATTTAGGTATGATCTGGAACCAAGCAAACTTGCTGCCATAGAATTATTGTAGAATTTATTCATTACGTATTTCTGATACAGAAGAAAAGAAAAAGAAAGTCCCTTTTATATTGAAAAACTTAAGAGAAAAGGAAGATGTATATAAATTAGGAATATTTATTACAGTTTTGTGTGTATACTTATTAAGTATAAAAGTATAATATATTTTAACAAATGTAAAAACATTTATTATTATGGAGTTGTGTTTGTATATACAACAATATCTGTGATATATTGTGGAGCAAAAATTCAACAAACTTTGCCATGTGTTTTTGTGCTTTTGTAGATCTTCAATATAAAAGGAATAAATTACACAAGACAAAACAGCAATAAAATTGAGGGTAAGTTTAAAAATCAAAAAATTGTATCACATACTCTAAAAAAATATATACACGTTATAAATTACAACCTTGAAAGATTAAATGGAATCAGTCAAACTACTAGAATCTATTATCAGCGCTCAGTAGAAAAAGATTTTTGAATAATAATAAAAAAAAAAATATCAATCTGCAATTTCAAGGACAAATTGTGAAGGAATCCACTTAACATTCTGTAAGGAGAAGAAAGAATATTATTGTGATTTACGAGCTACTCTAACGAAAAATTACTTATAAGCTCAAATATTGCCATTTTAATACAGTAAAGTATTATTTTAAATGAAATAATCTTATTAAGTAAAATAATGCTATAAAAAGTGATAAAATATCTTTATTAAGATTGACGTTTTTTTTCGTCACACCAACGGCGACATTTTCGAAATCATTCACGATAGAAAATATTTTCACATAATTTAAAAAACAATAAACATAGTAAACAATGTCACGAGACATGATGCTTAATGGAAAACATTGCAAACATAAAATTAAATTAAAATTAAATTAGCTATTTATGAGCGTGGATTAATTTTCAAATAATTTAACAATAACATGGTAAACCATGTCACGAGACAACATGCATAATGAAAAACTCTGCAAAACATAAAATAAAAATAAAGTTATCTTGGCTATTTGCGAGCGTGGATTAATTTTTACTATTGTTATTAAAATTACATAGCATCTCTTTCCAAATTTTAGGTAAATCAAGGGACACTGAATCATTGCAAATATTCTTGATGCGTAAAAATATCTCTATTGATTCTCGGATTATGGATGGTAAATAAAATCTTGATGTATAAATTAACTTGCTATTTTAAAAATCGATCTGTAACGGTTCTTTGCCGCATAATCTGGCCAAAGCTGTGGTTCTTCTGTTGTATTTGATGTCTGCTATATGTTCTTTGATTCTGGTTTTAAGTTTTCTACTTGTCATACCTATATAAAACTGCTTTGTTCCATCTTCGTTGGTGAAGGGTATTTCGTATACTCCTGATAGCTGGTTTGACTCTATTGGATCTATTTTCTTGCATACTATATTTTTTAATTTCATAGAAGGTTTTGCGACTAGGGATATATTGAATTTATTGAGTTTATATTTCAAACATTCGAAGAAACCAGGAAAATATTGTAAAGTGGATAACATGGAATTTTGTGAATTGAAACTTCTTTTCTTTTGATTCTTCAAGCTCTTAATTAATTTTTCTATGGTGCTTTCTTTGTATCCACCGTTTTTTGCAATATCATATATTTTATTTATTTCATTATTTAATTGCTCGGGGGTACAAACTGTGAAATCTCTATGAAAAGAATGTCTAAATGCAGAAACTTTGTATGAAAAAGGTGCTTGAGTATTATGAGGGATAATGGATTGACTGGCTATGGGTTTTCTGTAAACAGTGCGTTCTATTCCTTGGTGCGTCTTGATTAGTAATATATATAAATAAGGTAGCGTACCATTTTGTTCTATTTCAAATGTAAATTTAATTTTAGAATCAAGGATATTAATCTGGTTTAAAAAGTTATTGAGCAAGGTATCTGCATGTTGCCATATGATGAAAATATCGTCTACGTATCTGATCCATGCATGGGGAGTATAATCCAATTTGTATATATCTATTTCAAGTGGTCGTTTTTTTTAGAAATAATCTTAATTACACTGATTTAATATATCATGAACATAAAATAATATTAGCAAATCAAATTAAAAAAATAATACTTATCATGCTTCAAATCGTGACTATATAAATTATAATGTAAAACATAGTTCCAAAAACTTCTTATAAATAATTTTGATGATAGCTTAAAATGTTACTGCAAAAGCAAAATTTTACTTTATTATGGGTTTTTAAGTTTTTTTAAAAATTGTATTGGTTTTTCTACCTATTTTCTTGTTTTACACTGAATTTTGGTTTAATTTATGAGGTTTTAAGTTTTTTAAAAATGACTTTTGTTGTTGTCTCCTGGCTGATGCAAGAACTGGACTGAAGGAGTCAGGAAGGGCGAATAAAACCACAGTAGATATGGAAGGCCGACTTGGCTACAAACTCCCTAACCCCCCCCCCCCCCCCCCCAAACCACACACACACAACTTTCTTTGCTATCGGAAAGGGGGATAAATCTCCTGACTAGGTGTTTCTATACATATCATCCTTCCAACGAAAGGACGCTCTACACCTCTGATCTTCATACAAAAATGTGGCATTCACAGGGAACCAACTATTTCCGGAAAGCTATACCCTTCCAAATATTGACGGAAAGACGGTGCTTCAGTTTGGATGGGAACTGGTACATTACACCTCAGCATACCATTGGCCCAAGTTTGACTTTTTATGCTTATAATTTAAAGTGAAATACACCAATAGTTTAAATAGTACGTTTTTTATATTAAATGAATATCCAGGTTTACATTAAAAATTTATTTTCGTCTCGACACGGCCGAGAACATATAATGGTTCATCTGCCGCGGTGTAGTACGGGGTTCGATTCCCGGTGACTCCATTGCACACACATAGTATAGAACACCCGGCTGTATTCATGTCGTCCTGTGTATCATCTGTATCTAGGGTATCTTGTGTATGGAAGAATAAATATGAAGATATATGTAAAAGTAAAGCAAGAAAATGTGCGTTAAGTGTTGTATGTGTTCTAATATTATGTTAATAAATGGATCATTCGAGACAACAGCCATAGCAGCTAAAAGTCTTAAAGCAACCCTTCTCAATGTTTAATATTATTTTTTCTGAGATGCAGCTCATACATGATATTCAAAATAAATATTAAAACAATGGAGAATATTTCTAGGGCGTGCCTGATAAAATGTATTACACACAGCATTGTTGAATTTTGTTATCTCGAATAAACTCCAGAAAAATACTTTTGTTCCCAAACAATATCTTATCTTCTTTTCTTTCCTTTGGTATTCCTATCTTAATTAAAAGGCTTATCTGAACAAAGATAGTGTAGCATTAAAATCACGTTGATTATACCCATGATGTTAACCTTCATGCCTTGGTTGTTCAAAAAAATTATGAAAAAGAAAACAAATGCCTATTTAGGCATTAACTCAAATCATATCACAATACTTCGATATTTATTATTATTTATTTATATTTTATTTTAATTTAATTTTTTTAATTTATTTTTTTACCATACAATTGAAGAAAAAGAAAAAGAAGCGCAAAAATAATTTAAATCGATGAAGAGATACGATATCGCAGCGAAATTTGGCAATTATAAATTAGCTTGCAAAAATTCTTGAGAAATAACTACATTTACAAGCTTTGCTTTAGAAATGTGACAGGAAGCAGTTCTTTTGGATTTTAAAACAGCCTTATAAGGCGGTTCTCAAATCATCTGCTCAACAACGAGAAACTTTCTGACTAATTTTTAAACGCAAAGGCATAAAATTGGTAGATCGGACTATTGAAGCAATTTCGAATAGAAATGAGTTTTCCATTTTTAGCTAAATAAACTACTTATCGAGTTATAAGCAATTGTCGTAGAGTATCGACCAGTTTCTCTCCTTTTCCGCGATTTAGCTTTCGGAAATTCGGTTCGAAACGCCAACTTCGACGGTATTTTCTGAAATATCTTTTGGCTTTTCCAAAACACGAAAAACATCTCTCGATTACATAGTTTTTGAAAAAGAACATCTGCCAATTTCATGCGTTTCCATACAAAAAATGAATTTAAAAACGTTTCAGAAAGTAGCGCCTTTGGATTTGAGAACGGCCTTAAGGAAGAACATGCCCATTTTTTTTAAAAAAATCTACTTTTTGTTAATTTATCCAAACTTTTAATTAAATTATCACCAAAAAATTATGTAATAACTACTGCTAATTATTTTTTAGTGTTTGAAAACCGCCTTGTTGGATAAATGGTTGCGCTGAAAAAAATGGTACTCAAAATTGAGTAAAAAGTACTCAATTTTAAATGTCGCATACTCAAAATAACTCCGATCCAAATGCACTCAAAATTGAGAAACACATGTACTCATTTTGATTACATGGTTGTGTACGACTATGAATCGTTATGTACTGTCCCCCGAAACCTAAAAATTAAAGTAGAAATGTACTAACATTTATTTCCCGTTCAAAGTTATTAACAAGAAACGCTTAATTGATTATTTATTCAGAAAATTAGCAAAATTATTGCAAGATACCCAAATCGAATGACAAGAGCATTATTTCCAAGCACTTTTAAATTATTTTAAAATACTGTGCATAATTTAACATTTACATTAATAAATATCATTTATGCCGCCATAAATGAAATAAACCATTACAGGGCACAAAATTATCATTTTGTTTGGGTTTGATAACATGTGATATTTCAAAATTGAGAAAGCATAGGTTCATTTTTTATCCAAAAACACTCGATAAATTCGGTATGAGTACATCGATTTACTCATTTTTGGGTACTTCATTTTCTTCAGTGTGTGCTGGCCACAAATCATCAAATACACAATACAAACACAATACACACAATACACAATACAATATATCAAATACACAAGATAAACACACAAATCATCATTACAATAATTTCCTTACACTTCGAAAAGTAAGACCACCAAACCTCCGAAAAGTATTCACACATAAATGTGATATTTTTTTTTCTTTAAACTTTTAGAAAGAAATGCGTATACATTTTGTAGCCTTACGCTACTTTAAAAACTTCTATTTAATACTTCAAGTAAGAACGCTTATAATTTCTAATGGTGTTTTGCATTACAGTTCTCATCAAACAGAATTCATGGTTAGGCAACTGGCAAATATAAATAACTTTTCAAATTTATGCGATTTGCAACTCTCATCTTGACGAAATTAATGAAGTGTTTTATAGAAAGGGAATCTTACATGCGATTGACATTTTTCGCTGGCATAATTAAACTTTTGAATTATATTTTAAAACTGTATTTATGTAAAACGGCATAAATAAAATTAATCACAAGTCTTTGAAATATTGTGTGAATAATGTCCATTTGAAGACTTTACCTCGTTTATTATCATACGCAGCATATGTTGAACTAAATGCTTCGTTTTTTACGCACAATAAATTAGTGAAATACTAACTTATAATGAGAAGTTTTTCATTGTTTATATTACTGCTATTAATAAGAGAGATATTTTAAATAAAGAAGGGGGGAAATACAAAATTACTGAAAAATACCATTAAACAGCAAAAACAACGATTTTAAGCAAATAATAAAAAAAAAAGGAAAAAGGAAAAAAAGTATAGTGTATACAAATGCATTAAAGCTCAAAGTTTTGGTTTTAAGTCTTAAAGTTAAATCACACTTTTAAATGTTAAACAGCAGAATGATAAATAGATTAGCATATATACTACATAATTCAGTTCAGTTAAAACCGAATAACACTGGAGAAAAGTCACTTTCAACAATTTTCGCCAGTAGCGGAAATGTACTATTTTTTTTACAATCCTGTATGTTATCTACAGCAAAGTTGGGCAAATTTGTAATCTTAATTATCCGCAATGTAATTACAAGTTAATTGCATGTAATTGATTATAGTTACGCACATTCAAACACAGAAATTTTGTAAAATAATGGAATAGGGGTGGTTCGGGCTATAGTACTGCAAAAAAATTTTATGGCATGTAATTTTAACTATAATTAATTACATACAATTAAACTGTAATTATATTGCAGATAATTGAAATTACAAATTTGCCCAACTCTGATCTACAGAGTTTTTACTCGCCATATATTAATGTAAAATTTAATTCAGGTAAACAACGCACATACCACATGAAAACACACGTCCAGCAGTAACCATCCATAGACTGCAATTTACCAATTCTTTGCATAGCTTTGTATATGAATTTATTTATAGTCTACAAACATCTTTTAGGATACTAAATATAAGTCAGCTGAAAAATGCATTACACAATTACAAACCACCATTAAGCAATTCCCGATCATAGACAGTAGTGCATTCAAATTCTTTTGTGTAGCTCTGTATATGATCTATAGAATGTATATGCATCATACAGTGTGCAAAAATTTAATTTAATTTAAAAATGCAAATCAATGTTGAAAGCGCACTTCCTTCAATTATTGTTCATAGACAGTACTGTAACAAAATTCTTTTGTGTGTTCCTGTAAAAATAAAACAATAAATACTAAGCACTCTACATTTTTCTGTAAAAATCTTGTAATGCACCTCAGTAATCTGCATAGGCTCCATTATGTTTGAAATAGTGTAACATCATTAAAATATGCATCAAGCTCTTTTTCAGATCAGAGTGGGGTGTCGCCTTTTGTAATCCTAACAAGAGTTCAGGAATTTAGAGACAAATTTCGCTATATGCATATGCATGCCTATTACCATAATCGTAGTATCAAAATTAAGATCTATTCGTATTATTCTCGAAACAGTATTTTCTTACATCACGTGTACAATAATTAAATATAAAAACAACAACATTCTACATAATAGGACTGTTTATATGAGTTTCGTTAAAAATTGTTATTCGAGGATATTTCCTTTGCCGTTTTCTTACTTTTATGTTTGTTATTTATACACGCGTTGTCAGAGACAGTGATGGCTCATTAATTTTCTAAGATGAGCGAAATATTTTAAGTTTTTTAATTTAACACACGACCAATAACATTTATTTAAAACAATTATTATTGCAGTTCTGACCATTACGAATTTTTACGCTAAATACGATAATTGCATTGATTATCTACGACTGTTTGCTTTTGTAAAAGCCCCTCTAGTATTTATGACCATAGTTTATTGACAAATTGTATTATATCTATTTTTTGCATAACATAATAACAATAACAAAAATCATATATATTTGCAGTCTTCCCAAAACATGATCTTCTGGTAGTCATTTGTTCAATATATCTCATTAAAAATCATCATCAATCTGTATAAGGGGACTTTTCGTAAAATTATCGTTAAAATTGTTATTCATGCATGTTTCCTTCGCTGTTTTTTCCTGTCCTACGTCCTTTATTTGAAAATACTCAAATTTTAGAAGATGCTCAGCTTAAACTTTGTTACACATACATCAGAAGAAAAAGTTACCGCTCTTTAATTTTCTAAGACGCTCGAAGTATTGTAAGATTTTTAATTTAACACTGCATCAATAACAATTACTTAAAACATCCTTATAGCAGTTCTGACTGTTACAAGTTGCTACGCTAAATACGATGATTGCATTGATTCTCTTCGGGTGTTCACTTTTGTGAAAGCACCTGTAATTATAACAACTGTTTGTTGACAGCATGTGTTATATACATTTTTCGCGTAACATAACAACAGTAATAAAAAAAACAAACATCAAAGGTATGTGCAGTCTTTGCAAAACATGATCTTCTTGTAATCATTTGTACAATATACCGCATAAAAAATCAGCATCAATCTGCATAATGGGACTTTTCGTGAAATTCTTGTTAAAATTGTTATTCATGCATGTTTCCTTATCTAGTTTTTCCCCTCACATTTCTTTATTTTTGAATGGAAAGCACTCGGATTTTAAAGATACTAAAGATGAAATTTGTTATACATATATCTTCAAAGAAAGTGATAGCTCATTAATTTTCTAAGACGAATGAAGTATTCTAAGTTTCTAAACTTCGCACGACATCAGTAACACTTCTTAAAGGTAATCATTATTGCAGTTTTAAAACAGCTTTTCCGCTGGAAGTTATAAAAAAGTATGAATAATAAGAAGGTTTTTGAAAAATGCAATTTATACTTGAAGCAATAAATGCTTCAGTGTAAATTTCTTAGGGATGGATTGGAAGAGAAACCATTAAAGCGTTTTTTGATCGCTTTATATTTAAAAGTGAAGATTCTCTTTAAAATTCAAAGACAAGTGGTATTTCAGAAATTCCAGTTATTGAGTAATTGCCCGTGAAAATATCTAAAACGGTATTGGATAGCGAGTTATGGAGCAGCGAAGTAATGCTTTAAAATTTTTATATCATCATTTTTGGGAATTTTAAACTTTTCATCATAATTCTGGCGGTAGCTAACAGTTTTGTCGAAAGTATTTAAATACAATATGGCAAAAATGTACGAGTAAATGGGAAAACTACAATTTTCAAAATCAATCCCTGTTTTTTCTATTTATTTTAAAAATACTTTAAACTGTATCTTAAGCTAGAAAAGTTATATGCAAAGTGTCCTAAATTAAATTGCATATATCCGAAAGCAAAGCGCTACAGCAAACACTATTCATCAGAAATTCATGATATTTTGAGAATGTCGTAAGGAACTTATGGAAATTATTTCTATTGCAAAAAAGTTTATTCCCAAAAGCTCCAACAGAGGGCATATTATGAAAGAGTATCAATCGTTATGACTTATTGTGAAGAGCGGATTTCTGTGACAATAGTTAAGGGCACGTGAATATATAATTAAGGCTGTCAGTCAGTTAGCTTCCGAATTCCTTTTACTGAGGTTAAGCCTATGGGTGAAGAATGCGTATATTTAAAATATCTCCTCAGGAAATTAGCCTTTTAAAATTCTTTTATACTCTTCTTTTATGTCTCTTTTTTAACTAGTTCTGAAACTATTACTAAAATCTATACTTAATTTAATATTTTATGTTAAAAGTTGAAGAACTGTGATTTAGATTTTAACCTTTCACATAAAATTAAGTATATATTTCAGAAATAATTTTGACAACTAAGGAAACTAGTCGGATGTGGCAATCCCAAAACTTTTCTCTATCTCATACATCATGTTAATACTTCCTGAAAAATGCAGCATAGCAGCGCGCAACCAGCAAGACGATTTACACCAAAATGTAATCAGCAACAGCTTAAGTCAACGTCTAACTGAATCTGAAGTTTAATGAAAATCCGTGCATTAGTTTGTGAGATAGAGCTATTACAGAAATCGTAAAAAATGCAGCATAGCAGCGCCACTTGTTGTATGATTTACACCAAAAACTATACAGCACTAATTTATATCACGGACTAACTGAATTTGGTGTTTGATGAAAATTCGTGCATTAGTTCTTGAGATAGAGAGAGCTATTGCGATAATCATGAATTATGCAGCATAGCACCCCCACTTGTTAGGCGATTTACACTAAAAAGTAATCAGCACCAAATTATATCAAGGACTAACTGAATCTCAAGTTTTATAAAAATCCATGCATTAATTCTTCAGATACAGCTATTGCGGAAATCGTGAAAAATGCAGCATAGCAGCGCCACCCATTTGGCGATTTACACAAAAAAGTAATCAGCACCAATTCATATCAGAGACTAACTGAATCTAAAATTTTATTAAATTCCGTTCATTAGTTTTTGAGATAGAGAGCCAACAAAATTTGTGTTATAAGAGACAGACAGAATCACAAATTCACAGACAGACATTTTGTAAAAATGTGTTTTTCGGGATTTTTGACCCCTAAAACGTGTAAATCCGTCGAAAACCGGAATTCGAAAACTTTTACGAACCCAATACTTTCTTCCTGTAAAGATAAAAGAGAGTAAAAGATACGTCCTTTAAAAAGAGTGCACAGAAAAAAAAGTTAAAAATATTAATGTCCTGGGGAGATATTTTAAACAAACGAATGCATTCAACCCCATAGGTTTAACATTAGCGAGGGGAATTCGGAAGTTCACTGTCTAATAACCTTAATGAACCATCTTTCCTTCAAGTAAAGGATTTTAGAAAAAAGTTCATAAATAATAATGAGAATTAATGAAAATTATTTAAAAAGTTCTATAATGCAGAAAGACGATAATTTTTACATGATTAAATATTGTTCACTTGGCTATGAGAAGATCTTTTTCAGACAGAAAAATACGTACATTCGAATTTCAATATTGTGATTCTATTATAAGGAAAATTAATATAGCACAATTTCCTAATAAACTGCTGTTATAATTGTTTAAAATGTATTACGTTAGTCACACCCCAATTTGGAATGACAGGCATTTTCTATCACGAATATGCATTTTTAGGTGCGTTTGTAATTATATAAATATGTAGCACCTATAGTCGTCGTTCGGTCCGTCTGCCCGCATATAACAGGGCAAAAACTACCCAACCGAATGGTCTGAAATTTTAAATATATAATTGTTGCAGTATTTTGTCGAGTCATTTCAATTTTTGTGAAAATCGGATGCATAGTTTAATTACAGGGACAGTCAAAAGTTTTCCGTTACACTACGGCCAATGGGGAAAAATTATTTCAAGTGCATTTTAATCATGTTACAGCCTTTCGAACAGAATGAAATTGATATGCACTTATGAAGTGCACTAAAATATACATTCAGTGCAATATGCGGTGCAAAACATATTTATAAAACTAGTTATAGTACGAACGCACCTCATTTGCCACGTTTGCCGAGCAATTTCGAACTTGTTATGAACCAACTTTGTCCCTTTATCCTGAACGAAAAATTATGATAGTTAAGCGTGTATTCAAATCCAAACTGCTTATTTTCTGATTCATTTTTAAATTCATTTTTGTTTTGAAACGCATCAATTGGCAGATTCTCTTATTCAGAAACTATATAATGTGCCGTGCTTCTCGATATTTTGATAAATGCAGAATATGTTGCCAAAAACTCTGTCAAGGTTGGCGTTTTGAACCAAATTTCGCGAAGCGAGAGAGCTGCGAACGAAAATAATGGTCATACTGAGAAAATAATTGTTTATAAATCAAGTTCTAACTAATTGAGCGAAAAATGAAAACACACGGCAGCTTATACATCTCTTCAAAAATCACGTCAGCAAGTTTCATGTTTTTGCTTTTAAAAATGAGTCTGAAAATGTATCAGAATATTTCGAGCTGTTCAGAGAGGAAAAATATTTCTTTGAGTAATGATTGAACTGTACAAACTTTTGAGTTTTATTTTGATGGATTCTATTTCTTTCTTTCTTTTTTTATAGAAACAACTTTATATAAATAAAGCTTTAAAGGGACTTATCTGTGTTATATTTATTAAATGCCAGAATAAATAGGTAACCATTTTTATGTTATTGAAATGTGTAACATTCTCCCCTTTCATGAATTTAGCTTATTTCCAACGAAATCGATAAAAAAAAAAGAAGAAAATTACTTGTATAGTTGAGTAAATTTTTTAATCGCCACATTTCAAAACTTAATCCCCTACTGGAAACCGCCGAGTCGCTATTTTCAGCTTTAGGTGGATTAGATAACCTCTAAAACAAAAATCAACCCATAACTTGGGCTAATAAAAATAACACTTTTTTCTCCCACACTTCCAGTTAAGTCATTGCCCCTTTGCCATGATTTTTCCTTCATACCCGCCCCTTCCGGAAAAGGAACTGGAATGTCTCTACGAGAAGACGAAGGAGATGTGTTTGGGTATCCGGAAACGGAAATAATCCGGAAAAAACACTCATTCGTACAATTTTGTCAAACAGTCATTCTCTGCAAGTGTTACATTACGATTACTTAGGCGGTTCTCAAAAAAGAAAGAGGAAATAATACTTTTTCCCCGTTCAACAACTATAAACTTTCTAGCACATTCACGGAGTCATTTTTACACCTAAAAACATAGCACTTGCAGGCATGACTACTGAAGTGCTTTAAAATGGAATGGTTTTTTTTTTTTCATTTTTCGATAAATGAATAAAAACTTGAGCTGTAAGGATTGCTGTCTCGCGATGATAGTTTTTTCCCGCGCTGTCGCGTCGCGAAATTCAGTTCAAAACGCTAGCGTTGACACCATTTTCTGACAGATCCTATGCCTTTATCGAAAAATGGAAAGTTGTTTGATTACACAGTTTGTGAATAAGTGAACCTGCCATTTTCATGCATTTGTGAACAAAAATGCCTTCAGGAATATTTCTGAAAGTAGCCTGTTTGGATTTCAAAACAGCTTTACGTTGCGTTATAGTATTTTGAAAAGTGAATAGTTAAGCGTTTCATTTTTATCCATAATTATTTATATAGCAGCCTATAAGGGAAAAAAGTAACTCATAAAAAAAATGTATGACGGAATATTTGTAAAAACCCAAATTCAAATCCCTTTCAAATATATACAGACAACAGAGAAGTTCAAAAAGATTTAAATCTTTGCAATTTTTTTTTAAATATCGTAAAATTATCTCTAAAATAAAAATTCGTTTTTCTAATTTTAGAAATATTCTGGAAATAATTCCTTACATTTACCACTAGTATTTTGAAAAAGTGTAAAGTTAAGTGTTTCATTTTGATCCATAAATATTTATATCGCAGCTACTAAAGGGGAAAAAATGACTCACCATAAAGAATATATGACGGAATATTTGTAAAAACCCAAACTTAAGGCTGTTCTCAACTGCTCTGCTACATTTACAAATTTAATTTTCAACGGACAGATACAAAATTGGAAGGCCTGTCTATGGAAGCTATTTGGAATCGAACTGTGTTTTCCATTTTTTTCTCAATAAATTACCTATTGAGTTATAAGCGATTTTGATTACGTGACAGACATTTTTCACCTGTCCTTGAGAGTGGTTCTTTCGCGCGGAAATTCGGTTCAAAACGCCCACTTTGACAATATTCTCTTAAAGATCTATTGAGTTAGGGGGGAAAAAAAACGAAAAAAACATTTCGGTTACACAGTTTCTGAACAACAACACCTACTAATTTCATGCATTTCAGAACGAAAATAAGTTAAAACTTATGTCATAAAGTTGCCCTTTTGGATTTGAGAACAGCCTTAAATCCCTTTCAAATACATACAGACAACAGAGAAGTTCAAGAGATTTTAAATCTTTGCAAACTTTTTTTTATTTAATATTGTAAAATTATCTCTAAGATAAAAATTCGTATTTCTAATTTTAGAAATATTCTGGAAATAATTCCTTACATTTACTACTAATATTTTGACAAAGTGTAAAGTTAAGTGTTCCATTTTGATCCGTAATTATTTATATCGCAGCGTATAAGGAAAAAAATAACTCATCTTAAAAAATAATGACGGAATATTTGTAAAAACCCAAACTTAAATATCTTTTAAATATATAGATAGCAGAGAAGTTCCGGAGGTTAAAGTCCTTACCAACATTTTTTTTTCTTTAAATATTATAAATTTTCTCTAAAATAAAATTTGGTATTTCCAATTTGGACAATGTTCTGGGAATAATTTCTTATATGTACTACTACTAATAAAAATAATATTAGAAATATTAAAGGAAGTTTTAGTTATTACTCTTCATTATGATTACACTGAATATATAAATTTTAATTTATTTTTTATTAAACAAAAACATAAATGTATGACAGGCTGAATTGACTTTGCAACTTTAGGAAATCCTATTAGTACGGATGAACCAATAAAGCGGAAAAGACCCCTTATATTTTATTACAGAGAATAAAATGTCTTTTTGCTTGGATGTGAACTTCCTTCAGATAAAGATCCTCACATGGAAGAGGTTTTGAACTAGTGTGTTTAAAGGTTTCATAAAAGAGTTTCTCATTCAATCTTCAGGGTAGGGGGGGGGGGGGAGAACAAGAAGAGAGGAAGAAAAAGCAGTAACATATGCGTTTCTTTGCTCTTAATTATTATTATTATTATTATTATTAACTTTGTTTTGAAAAAGAGGCTGCTATTATGCAGGCTGGAAACAGTTGTATGGTAAGGAATTCAGGCTGTTTATGACTTTCTTTACTTTGGTTTTTGCACATCAGATATTTATCTGAACGCAATGGGATTTTGTATGCATCTTAGCATTTTTTAAATACTCTGAGTGGGGTTTTAACCCCGAAATCTCCCCTTCGCTGCGCCAGTGTTATAGCAGGACGTTGTCTCTTCAAATATCTCATTTCCAATTATTTTTCTGCAGTGCTGTTTCTAACCTGCAGTTTAGGGCTCTCGAATCGGGCAAGTCTAGAGAAATGAGCAACTTCCATAATAATAATAATAATAATAATAATAATAATAATAATAATAATAATAATCACTCTAAAATTAGGAGGAGTGAAAAGTTCACGCTTTGGTAGAGTGAAAGGCACTTTAACTCTTTTTGGAGTGAATTTTATAAAAATACACTCCTTAAAGAGTGGAAAAAGCACTCCTTTTCAAGAGTGAAAACTTACTCGTCTGAAAGAGTGATTATTCATTCCTTTATAGAGTGAATATTCACTTCCCGGGAGTGGGTATTGGTATTACTCATCAGCCAATCAGAACAACAAGTCTAAGACGCTTTTTTAAGATAAGAGAAAGCATTGTTTTTCGTCCGCCATTTTAGAATTAAAAGACTAGGATATTATTAAAATGATTATTTACGGAACGTAAAGGTAAGTCTTATTTAATTTTAATCTTTTATTCCTGTAGATTTTGTATCTTATGAATATGAGTTAAATAGTTTTTATGTTACATAGAAAAAGGTAGATCTCGTTTTCCTGATTCACAAGCGATTGTCTTTTATATTCCTTCTTCATGTAGCGGTTTGGAATACAGTAATCCCTTAACATTTGCGAGGATTAGGTTCGCAGAAACCTCCGCGAATTTCAAAATCGCGAATGTTGAGACTATCTTTCCGTGCATAAAAGTGGGTTAGGTTTTATGATTTTATTTTTAAATTTGAAAAAATAGTTGAAACCTAAAATTATATTTATTAGCATTAAAATGTACATGCTGTAAATAAATTTGAATAATTATAAACATATTGTACAAATTTTAGTTGCTAGTTGATGGCTGAAAAAAACTGATTTACGATTTGTTTACGAATTTCCATATAAGGAAAAGTTGATGCGTCGATTTCTCTTTAAATTTAAGACTTCTCACCAGTGAAGGATCACATTCTATTGTATCCTCAACAAATTATTGTTGAAGCTTTAAAATTTCCCATACAATTTTCGCAGAAAATTTTTCACGTGCAATAAAAATTTTGAATTTTAGAAAATTTAAGATTTTTTATTTTTTTTCTTTTTAAGCATCAATTTATATTTCGGGTTTCTCGGAATTACTGATCTATATTTTGCCTCAATACAAGAGCTGCTGAAATTCTGGAAACTTAGGCTATACAGTACAATGCGCCTGTCCAATGGCAAATAGTTTTCGGAATTGGTAAAACAAAACGAGTTTATCTTGTGAAAAAATATTCTCTACAAAACAAATTCGCGAATAACGAAGTTAAGTATTCACGAATATTGAAATGTTCTCTTTTTTATTTCGCGAATAATCAAAACTCGCAAATGTTAAATCTGCGAATTTAACTGTTTTAACAATTAAATAACAAACAATGCTTAGCAAAAAATAATCAGGACTTCGTTGATTTGGCCTTTAAGAATAAAAAAAAAGGTGTTAAAATATTTTATTCATCGTATTCGATAGAGTGATATGAAATATTTTAATCTGCCATCGTTCGAATACAGAAACAAAACGTAGAATATTCTCACATTTTAAATGCTGACACAGAGATATCTTGATTATCATGGGTTCATTCATAGCAGATGTAAACATTAATTTGTAGTGATTTGAGATTGCGTTTTGTTGAAAATGTGTTGAGATAGTGATTTGTAAAGTGGGATTTTTTTCGTTTTTTTACTGTGTTTTGATTATAAACACTAAACAATATTTATCATTATAATTATTTTGGACTTAAATATGATATTCGATTATTATGATATTACGAAAAAATTTCAGATTGAAAAATAGCATTATACTGGAAAAATGTCTTTTTATATATTACAGTTTTTAATTTAAGAAGTGAAACTCTTTATTTAAAATCCTAAATCTTCATACCAATATTTTCAGATTTATTAACATTTACCTAATTTCTATAATTATAGGAATTTCTTATATCATATGGCCAGGGTTCTTGCTGGCTTTTGACCAACAATAGCGATTTGGCGAATAAAAAATAAAAAACAGTAGCGGAATGAAAAAAGTGTTAGCAAAATAGATTCATCGTGAAGCACTGAAAAATCTATCTTTAACACCTTATTGTATCACTTTTTTTAAATACGTTCTAAAATGATCTATTTGTTTTTGTAATTGCTTATAAAATAGAAATTCGATTATCAGCTATAGAAACTATTAAAAATAAGTACATTCTAAATGTCTCCTAAATGCGTAAATGTTTCAGACATCCTTTTATCAATCTAAATAAAAATTCAAAACAGCTATACTATCTTTGATTTACCATTGTGAAAATATGCACTATAAATTGCTATGAGATTTCCGCTCTAACCGATAGAAAAAACTGACAGGCCATTTATACTTTCATAGAACTAATAAATAGTTTGGTAAATGGCTAATTTCAACACCGCATTCTAGCAAAATTTTTCTCTATTTGGCGCTTGATGCAATTAATTTTGATTGTGTTTTTACCGGGGCGACGCGAAGCCAGCGCATAGATAGTGATTAACTGACAAAAGTGAAATACCTATCGCATAATCCTTTCTGTGTATTTGGCTGTTGCTAAACTGAATTGGTGTGGAGTCATCACAAATAGATAGAGATCTATAAATAGAGCAATGTAAATGACACGTTGCTATTGAAAATTTAAAGCGACATCAATTTTTCAGCAACGCAGATAAGAATCTCGACTGTATTAGCATAAAACACAGAAAAAAAGAGCAGAAATTGAGCACTCGCCATTTGGAGAGTCTGTTTTCATTTAATTGCCAAATGAAGCATTTTGTCGCAGTTTGGTGCAATGGCGACCGGCAGCGAGAACCCTGCGTATGGTAAGGGTTTTGAGACGTATTTAAATTTAATAATGCATTTAATTCATCTATTATAGTTTGTTGTTGTTTAACAGTATAATTATAAAATACTAACTATTACTTTTAGCGTTTTTCAAATTGGTATATTCATTTTTTTTATTGTATGTAAGCATTTTTCTGCTGTTTATGATTTTAAATTCTCGAGATTGGGTAATATCAAAACGTTTAATTATAGACATTCTGCATCAATTATTAAATTTCCTTCTATTGTAAACACATTTCTAAGTTTATGATACATGTAATTATTTGCACTAAAAAATAAAACATGATATGTAAGCATTGAAATAAAATATTTTTTATGGTTGATATGAATTTGTTAGATAAAACTGCTTTAGTATATTTTTTAAAAAGTTCGTATTATCACGTATGTAATATAGGACTGAATATTTTTTATACTTTTTACATTAAAAATGTTTTTCAAACAATAAGAACAGTAAATATGCTGTCATTTCATTTCTTTTATATTTCCTTCATTTTTTTCTGTTTTCTAGATGAATCTTTTCCTATAAAACATATGAAATCTATTTAGCTCATATTCACAAAATACAATATATACGTGAATAAAAAAATTAAACTAAATATGACTTTTCATGTCCTTCCATAAATAAGCATTGTATATTAATATCCATTTTTCAGCAATAGCGGAAGAAAGTTCGATATCATGATTAAGTTAACGAATATGTTTAAAAGAAAAACGTATACATATTCCACAGACTATAAAAATTTAGACTCCATGTTCATATTAAATAAAACAATGACAAATCACAACACATAAAAAAAATTCTTGCACATTCTTAATACTTAGATCGATCCAGCTTAGAACTTAATAAAAAAAGATGTGAGTTGATAAGCATTGTTTTTTAAGTCTAAAAATTAAAAATATTTTAAAACAATTGGACTCTGTAAAATAGCGATAATTTACTGAAAAGGTGAGATTTTATATTTAAAACAAAAATTAAAATTAAATCCCACATTGTTAATCATGTAACACCCACCTATTATATAGTTATTAATAAAACTTTAGAAGTAACTAAAATACAGTAAACAATAACGCTTGATTAGATTTAAATTCATCAGCAATGAATACTGAGACCTAAATGTTTAAAATTTGAATGACAACATTATTAGGATATCTCGTTTGCATTTCAGTATTCTTAATTTTTTTTTTTTTTTTTTTTCTTATTGAATAGCTGAGGTCGATCTCTACAAAAAGATTTTTTTTTATTATTATTCTCTTTTACTTTCGGAACCGGTTTCAAAAACGAAAGTATGCTCATTAAAAAAAAAAAAAAAAACCTGCAAAGAAAATTGAAAAAGTTAAAAACGGCCTTTGTAGAGATCTACCTCAGCTAATTCAATACAAGAAAAAAACTAGCTGGATGTGCTAATCCCAAAATTTTCTTCTATCTTATACATCTTAATATTTCAAAAACTAATTACACATGTTAATACTTCAATATTATTAGTTCAATACTATACCAACATTGATTTTCATCTTAAATTTCTGCTTCAGTCAATTAAGCGGATTATAAACGAGTTAATTTATATCATGATATTTGTTAAAATTATTAGTTTTTCCTTATTCTGCTGTCATCAGCTGTTTGCGAATAGCCGGCTTAGCAGGAAGCGAGTTCCTGCCGCTGCACAATAGAACTACGAAAAATCAAGAAAAGTATACAAAAATCGCTATCACACAGCCCCTTTACCACGCAATATTTCCAAATTCAAGGAGGACCTGTTGGCCAAAGCCAAAAACATGCACAAAAAATTTGGTTCAATTGTATGCATAATTTTATACACTCACTCAAAAGGACCCGCTCGGTAATCTTAATCCGATGGAAGAAATTTTTTAAGATATCTCGTTTGCATTTCAATATTCTTAAATGATTTTTACTTTCTTCTATCTTCAAGAGAAGAAAGTATTGTAATCGAAATTTTTTTCGACTTCCGGTTTTCGACGGATTTATACGTTTTAGGGGTCAGAGATCCCCAAAAACATGTTCCAAAAAAACATCCCCAAAAGTGAGCACATCCAACAACTAGTTGGATGTGCCAATCCCAAAACTTTCTTCTATCTTATACATCTTAATATTTCAAAACCTAGTTACACATGTTAATACTTCAATATTATTAGTTCAATACTATACCAACTTTGATTTTCATCTTAAATTTCTGCTCAAGTCAATTAAACGGACTAAAAACGAGTTAATCTATATCATGATATTTGTTAAAATTATTAATTTTTCCTTATTCTGTTGTTATTAGCTGTTTGCGAATAGCCGGCTTAGCAGGAAGCGAGTTCCCGCCGCTGCATGAGCCGCCGATGCACAATAGAACTACGAACAATCAAGAAAAGTATACAAAAATCGCTAGCACGGAGCCCCTTTACCGCGCAATATTTCCAAATTCAAGGAGGACCTGTTGGCCAAAGCCAAAAACAAGCACAAACATTTTGGTTCAATTGTATGCAAAATTTTATACGCTGTTCGATGGTACAATAATGAAAATGGCACAGAGATCGGAATTATAGCGCCCCCTTCTTTCGGAATTTTTTTTCAAGTTCAGGGAGGACTTGTTTGCCATAGCCAGAAACATGCACAAAAAATTTGGTTCAATTATATGGATAACTTCATACACTTTTCGATGGTACAATAATGAAAATGGTACAGACATCGCAATTATAGTGCCCCCTACCGGTAGAATTTTTCCAAATTCAGGGAGGACCTTCGTGACATGACCAAAAATAAACACATAAAATTTGGTTCAATTCTATGCATAACTTCATACACTTTTCGACGGTACAATATTCAAGATGGCACAAAAATTGTACAAAAATCGCTATTACAGCGCCCTCTACGAGCGATTTTTTTACAAATTAAGGGAGGACCTCCTTGCCATAGCCAAGAACTTAAAAATTTTTTTTGGTTCAATTCTATGCGTAACTTCATACACTTTTCGATAATACAATATTCAAAATCGCACAAAAATCGCTATTACAGCGCCCACTAACGGCGAATTTTTTGCAAATTCAGGGAGGACCTGCTTGCCATATCCAAAAACTTAAAATAAAAATTTGGTTTAATTCTATGCATAACTTCATACACTTTTGGACGGTAAAATATTCAAAATCGCACAAAAATCGCTATTACAGCGCCCCCTACCGGCGAATTTTTTCCAAATTCAGGGAGGACCTGCTTGTCATATCCAAAAATTTAA
The DNA here is from genome assembly GCA_963932465.1 of Maratus speciosus. Taxonomy (NCBI): domain Eukaryota; kingdom Metazoa; phylum Arthropoda; class Arachnida; order Araneae; family Salticidae; genus Maratus; species Maratus speciosus. Next base: position 234,599,378 of record OZ010791.1, on the reverse strand, counting down.
AATAAAAATTTGGTTCAATTCTATGCATAACTCCATACACTTTTGGATGGTACAATATTCAAAATCGCACAAAAATTGTTATATCAGCGCCCCCTCCCGGCGAATTTTTTCCAAATTCCGGGAGGATCTGCTTGCCATAGCCTAAAACTTCTAATAAAATTTTGGTTTAATTCTATACATAACTTCCTACATTTTTTGATGGTACAATGGCGACAGACAGACGGACAGACGGACACACAGACAGACAGACATTTTCTATAAACATGTTTTTGGAATCTAGGACCCCTAAAACATGCAAATCCGTCGAAAATCGGAAGTCGAAAAAAATTTCGATTACAATACTTTCTTCGATTTAAGATAGAAGAAAGTAAAAATTTGGTTCAATTGTATGCATAATTTTATACACTTTTGATAAAGAAAATGGCACAAACATCGCTATTACAGCACCACCTTCCGGCAGATTTTTTTCAAATTCAGGGAGGACTTGCTTGCCATAGCCAGAAACATGCACAAAAAATTTGGTTCAATCCTATGCATAACTTCATATGCTTTTCGGTGGTTAAATAATGCAAATGGCACAGAAATCGCTACTACAGCGCACCCTTCTAGTGGAATTTTTTCAAGTTCAGGGAGGACTTGCTTGTTATAGCCAGAAACATACACAAAAAAATTTGGTTCAATTATATGCATAACTTCATACACTTTTCGATTGTACAATAATGAAAATGGTACAGACATCGCAATTATAGCGCCCCCTTCCGGCGGAATTTTTCCAAATTCGGGGAGGACCTTCGTGCCATGACCAAAAGAAAACACAAAAAATTTGGTTCAATTATATGCATAACTTCATACACTTTTCGATGGTACAATATTCAAAATGGCACAAAAATCGCTATTACAGCGTCCCCTACCGGCGAATTTTTTCCAAATTAAGGAAGGACCTGCTTGCTATCGCCAAGAACTTAAAACATTTTTTTGGTCCAGTTCTCTGCATAATTTCATACACTTTTTGATGGTACAATATTCAAAATCGCACAAAAAACGCTATTACAGCGCCCCATACCGGCGAATTTTTTCCAAATTCAGGGAGGACCTGTTTGCCATAGCCAAAAACTTAAAATAAAAATTTGGTTCAATTCTATGCATAACTTCATACACTTTTGGATGGTACAATATTCAAAATCGCACAAAAATCGCTGTTACAGCGCCCCCTACCGGCGAATTTTTTCCAAATTCAGGGAGGACCTACTTGCCATATCCGAAAACTTAAAACATTTTTTTGGTCCAATTCTATGCATAACTTCATACACTTTTCGATGGTACAATATTCAAAATGGCACAAAAATCGCTATTACAGCGTCCCCTACCGGCGAATTTTTTCCAAATTAAGGAAGGACCTGCTTGCTATCGCCAAGAACTTAAAACATTTTTTTGGTCCAGTTCTCTGCATAACTTCATACACTTTTTGATGGTACAATATTCAAAATCGCACAAAAAACGCTATTACAGCGCCCCATACCGGCGAATTTTTTCCAAATTCAGGGAGGACCTGCTTGCCATAGCCAAAAACTTAAAATAAAAATTTGGTTGAATTCTATGCATAACTTCATACACTTTTGGATGGTACAATATTCAAAATCGCACAAAAATTGCTATTACAGCGCCCCCTACCGGCGAATTTTTTCCAAATTCAGGGAGGATCTGCTTGCCATAACCAAAAACTTAAAATAAAAATTTGGTTCAATTATATGCATAACTTCATACACTTTTCGATGGTACAATATTCAAAATGGCACAAAAATCGCTATTACAGCGTCCCCTACCGGCGAATTTTTTCCAAATTAAGGAAGGACCTGCTTGCTATCGCCAAGAACTTAAAACATTTTTTTGGTCCAGTTCTCTGCATAACTTCATACACTTTTTGATGGTACAATATTCAAAATCGCACAAAAAACGCTATTACAGCGCCCCATACCGGCGAATTTTTTCCAAATTCAGGGAGGACCTGTTTGCCATAGCCAAAAACTTAAAATAAAAATTTGGTTCAATTCTATGCATAACTTCATACACTTTTGGATGGTACAATATTCAAAATCGCACAAAAATCGCTGTTACAGCGCCCCCTACCGGCGAATTTTTTCCAAATTCAGGGAGGACCTACTTGCCATATCCGAAAACTTAAAACATTTTTTTGGTCCAATTCTATGCATAACTTCATACACTTTCGATGGTACAATATTTAAAATCGCACAAAAAACGCTATTACAGCGCCCCCTACCGGCGAATTTTTTCCAAATTCAGGGAGGACCTGCTTGCCATAGCCAAAAACTTAAAATAAAAATTTGGTTGAATTCTATGCATAACTTCATACACTTTTGGATGGTACAATATTCAAAATCGCACAAAAATTGCTATTACAGCGCCCCCTACCGGCGAATTTTTTCCAAATTCAGGGAGGATCTGCTTGCCATAACCAAAAACTTAAAATAAAAATTTGGTGCAATTCTATGCATAACTTCATACACTTTTTGATGGCACAATGGCGACAGACACACGGACACACGGACAGACAGACATTTTCTATAAACATGTTTTTGGGGATCTCTGACCCCTAAAACGTATAAATCCGTCGAAAACCGGAAGTCGAAAAAAATTTCGATTACAATACTTTCTTCTCTTGAAGATAGAAGAAAGTAAAAATCATTTAAGAATATTGAAATGCAAACGAGATATCTTAAAAAATTTCTTCCATCGGATTAAGATTACCGAGCGGGTCCTTTTGAGTGAGTAAAGTAGCCTCTTAATGATAAATAAATAAGACAGATGATAATAAGTTGACACCGACTGAATTAGAGCTCAAATCCTCCTGTCATAAAACTTTTGATTACAATTTATAAATTGTAAATATTTAAAAATGTAATATGGATGCTATTTATTATTAAAATGTTAAGAAATTTAGAGGGGACTTAAAAAGTTGCTAGAGGGTGCCCCCCCACCCCTGGTTACGGTGCTGCAGTGCCCAAACTAGCCTTTTTTGCACCCGGGGCAAAAATAGATTTTAGCTCACCACCCCCCCCCCCCCTTCCGCCTTCGCAAAGTAAATTTATAAAAAGAATTTTAGTAAGTTTCTAAGAGCCGACTTGTTTTAAAATTTAAAATATGAATAAAAAAGTACGTAATCAACTTTGTCAAATATTAATATTTGAATAAAATAATTGAATGAATCAATTGATTCATTAAAACCTTGAAAACGAAATCCACAGGAACCGAAAAAAATTCCGCTTTATACAGTTTTCGATCTTAGCAGGTATAATTGTTGATATTTTTTCTGTTGGGAACATGTACTTTTTTCATTTAAGAGAGGATTCCGTTATTTACAGATTTTACGTTAGTTGTAGTAAGTACAAATGAGGCATTTAAAGTCAGAAGTGATATGAATCACATTGCCTTAAAAGATTACACTAATCACGTGATGAAACTCGCAAGCTAATGCTAAACTTATGGGAGCGTTCTTTTCAAAATTCTCGCTTGCATTTTGATATTTTTAAATGATTTTTTCTGTTTGGGATAACTGAGGTTGATCCCTAACCTGATTCATGTTTAGTTTTTCAATATTGGTTGCAGTTTTTTTTTTTTTTTTTTTTTGGTTCCGAAAGTGAAAGTAACCTCCTAAAAAAAGAAAAAAAAACTGCAACCAATATAGAAAACATACAAACTAACACCGTTAATGATCAACTTCAGCTATTCTTAGAAAAAAATTCATTTAAAAATAGTAAAATGCACTCGAGAAATTATTAAATTTGAAAAGAACACTCCCATAGATTTAACATTAGCTTGCGAGTTTCTTCGTGTAACTAGTGTAGATTCTTAAGAACTCAAAAATCAATCTTCATTTGGCGCCCCGTTCGTTTTCCGTTCTGTACCCCTCTAGTTTTGGCCCTGCGGTGCTGATCGGATGAAAATATGCAGAGCTTGAATTTCAAAAGATGCTATTTCATTTCTCATATAAAAAAGGGAACTTATTTTTCAATGCTATTTTACAATATACTTTTCATTAATATGTACAACAGTATGTTTTACATTAAAATCTGGCGTACTATTAAAATTAGATTTATGTTACATATTGAAGAGCTATAAAATTTGAAATTGAAACATATAATTAAAAAATATATTTAAATTTGCACATAAAAATGGAAATGCATATTTAATAAAAGTATATAGTCATTGTTTGAAGGCAAAATTTTGCAGGGTAATTGGAAATGTAAAAGTGGTAATAAATAAAATGTGGGAATGGTGAACTTACAAGTTGTAAAAAATTAAATAAAGTGGATATGTTTCTTACCTTTAATTTTGTTTTCGATATGATTTATATTTCTATTTGTAAAGAATAGATGGCGCCACATTTGACAATGTTCTCTAGAAAATTATAGTATTGTCTGTTTCTCTAATGGAGAAAATCAATTTATGAATGAACAGAACTTTTCAATTGAAGGAAATTTTACATATAATTTGATTTTTTAGGTAACTTTAGTTTAATTGATTTCTGATTTCATATGTCTACATTAATTCTACTGCATGTTCTACATTCTATGCATATTTTTATCTAAATGTTTTATTTATATTACTATTAAATTTTTGGTATGATACATATTAACCCCGTAACAGTTTCTTTTTCTTTTCCACACAATAAATTAAAAATAGGGACAATGTACCACTTTATTTATAGTAAAATATTTAACTTATATAATAGAAAAATGTCTGCTAATTAATAAAGCGAATATTACACTTGAAATTAAGTGGTATTCAAAAGATTTTAGTAAGGAAGCAAGGAAATTCTTATTGCCCGAGTGGCGTTCGGGTAAAACTAAAACTGTTAACCGTTTCAAGGGCGGTTGTCACACGGCATGACTACATAATTTTAATTCCAAAACTGACAAACTGCATCAAGAAATTTTTAATAACATCTTACTTTTGCAATGAAAGTTTCGAAAAGCAGGTTTTTATTTTCTGAAAAATTCGTTTGTAAATTATGGTGTCAGTCAATTAATTCAGCTTTAGCATTTTACAAACAGAATTTTCCTGCCCCTGAAAGGGTTAAGAGGTTAATAATTAAATGATAATACATCATGAATTATATTATTAGCATATAAAAAATTCCTGTAAAAACAGCACGTTATCTTTTAATAATTTAACAGTAATTAATATTAAAATAAGGTCTTTATGCTCTTGCATAGTAGGATATTAAAGTGATTTAAAAAAGTGATAATTTAATTAAAAAAAATAATTTATTATTTACAAAACTTAAATTTTATTTATTAGAATATCCTTGGACGAAAATAATTTAATTCATGGGGAGATCAAATATAAGGGGTTACTTCAATCACGCGAGAACACCTGTTCGCTAATGTTAAGTCAATGGGAGAAATTTTTTGAGATATCTCGTTTGCCTTTAGATATTTTTAAATGACATTTTTTTTCATTGGATAGTTGAGGTCGATCTGTTTTTCCTTTGTCGGTTTTATTTACAGGTATTTTTAACTGTGTTGAATCCAGACACTTTTCTTCCGGGACGGATTTCTGCAGTGGTGTAGTCGTAAAAAAAACTGAGGGTATACGCTCTAAGCAGAGGGTATACGCTCAAGGCAGAGCGTGTACCCTAGAGTGTATATACAATAGCTTTCTTGAGAAACAGAGGGTATACGGTGGTCCTTAAAAAAATCCAGAAGGTATACGGCGTATACCCCCGTATACCCTCCACTACATCCCTAGATTTCTGTGGCTCCGGGGTCAAAATTGCACTTTTTGACATTAAAACACAAAATCCAGGGCTGCCACAGACGAAAATATTTTAACTCTATTTCACACCACTTTCTCAAAACAAATATCTTCAACATACACTTTGACAACATTTCCAAGGGAAATATACTATAAAATGTATTTTTTAAAAATAGTGGTGCGAACAGAATATAAAAATAATCACCTGTGGCAGCCCTGATAATCTGAAATCTTCCAGGGAAAGACATCTCATTGCTCCGGGGGAAATGTCCCCCCGGGCCACCCCCTGAATTCAACACTGATTTTTAATGAAGACACTTTCACTTTCGGAACCGGTTTCGAAAGGGAAAGTATCCTCATAAAAAAAATTACCTGAAAACAAAATCGAAAAAGTAAAAAACTGCCTTTGTAGAGATAGACCTCCGCTATCCATTGTACAAAAAAAAAGAAAAAAAAATTAAAATATTGAAATGCAAACAAGATATCTTTAAAAAAATTGTCCCATTGGATTAACGTTAGCAAACGGGTGTTTTCGCGTGAGTGAAGTAGCAGCTCTTTAATATCAACAGAATTTTTTTATTCTTGTTCTTGTTACCGTGGCAGTTGTGATAAGGGTATAAAAAATTGTCAGATGCTGTCCGAGCACCTGTGTAAAGATTAAACCTTTACACGGGACGTTTGTTTGTCTGCGCTTTAACTCTCGTAAATATACTTGGATTTCGACGATATTGATATGGGTTGTTGAGGTTTATTACAGCATGGTTCTAACTGAGGAAGAAGTATATAGCTGTTACATTTCGTTTATAGAATACACAAAAGAATTCCGTTACATTACAGTCTATGGGAGAGGATCGTTTGCGGTGTATTTTAATGATGTTGGTATACACGAAAAATAATAATTTAAAAAAAAAATAAACAAAAGGACTACGTCTGAATACATTCATAATTATAATTTTCTTTTCAAAATAACAGACATTACATTACAATAAATTAAAAAGATAAAAGCATTAAAAACAATTTAAAAAGACGTTTCGGATTCATTCTGAATCCCTCATCAGCTAATTCCTTACGTAAAAGTCATACTAAGGTGTTAAAGTTCAACAAACAGAAAAACATTACTTTAAATTGCCAAAGTGAAAATTATAGTTAAAACAAAACTGAATATTCCATTTATAGGGATGCAGCCTCGTTAATTTCTAAATCAGCATTTCTAGGGTAGAGATGCAGCCTCGATAATTGCTAAATCAGCATTTCTAGTGTGTGCGCAACAGTGTAATGCAGTCTACATAGGAGAAACCAGCCTTACACTTGATACAAGATTTAAGGAGCATAAACATGCTTTAGGAATAAAAATTTTAATTCTAAGATTGTTGACCGGGCCATGAAAACTGGCCATTTTCTGAGTTTCGAGAATACTTTTATAATTAGATCCAACTGCAGCATTTATGCAAGTCGTATTTTTTTTGGAACCTTGGTACACTAGAAATGCTGATTTAGCAATTAACGAGGTTGCATCTCTACAAATAGAATACTCAGTTTTGTTTTAACTATAATTTTCACTTTGGCAACTTGATGTAATGTTTTTCTGTTTGTTGAACTTTAACACCTTAGTATGACTTTTACGTTAGGAATTAGCTGATGAGGGATTCAGAATAGATCCGAAACGTCCTTTTAAATTGTTTTTAGTGCTTTTATCTTTTTAATTTAGTTTAATGTAATGTCTGTTATTTCGGAAAAAAAAAATATAATAATGAAATTGATATTCATCACTTGAGTGGATTGCAATATGCTTTCTATAAAGTATAGAGTTCGTAGCATTTTATAATTCATTTTCAGCACACACAAAAATTTCATTACACCATGACCTATTTAAAAAATATAGTTGCGGTGTATTTTAATCATGCTACACTACACTTAACATATTGAAATTAATAAGCATCAGTGAGGTACATTAGAACATGCTGTGTTTAATATTACGGAGTGTGTAGCATTTATTATTCATTTACAGAGACGCACAAAAGAAGCGGGTGATCAGCAATAATTGCTGATATGAGTTTTCAGTGGTGGTGTGCATTTTAAAGGTTCACACAGGATAATTCGGATTAAATTCTATAAGATTAATATTATACTTAATATTAATAGATTTCTATGAAGGTGATGTCTTGAAAGAGCATTTCCAACGGTTTTAGATGTTTTTCAGCTCAACCAATTTTTACTATTGTTAAGATAATAACTGAATCAGAGTCCGATTACTATAATCATAAGTGAAGTTTTAATTAAGATTAGCTAAATCACGCACATGGCGGTACTACGACATGACATATCACATTTCACAACATCGCATAAGCGTTGCCAAACTGTGTATACTAATATGAAATTACGGTTACATGTATACAATACGGTTACAACATACACCAAGGAGTAAGTGAGATTACTTTCAACAGCCTCCCTTAATCACACATTATTTTACATTTATGCCTTAAATTATACAATCTAGGTTTAGGTAGACATTTTGTGAACATATCGGCTAACTAATGTTCAGTAGCAACATACTCAAGATTTATGTTATACAAATTTATAATATCCCTAACATACTTCAACTTAATATCTAAGTGATTCAGTCTAGCACAATTGTTTTCATTTAATATTGCCTTAATGGCCGATTGATTATCTTCGAAAATATAAATATTAATGTTTTCACTCCCTAAGATTTCTGTAGTTACATTGTAAAGAACAATTAAATCCTGAACAGCTTTTGCTAAAGCTAAAATCTCTGCCTCAGTTGAGGACAGAGCAATGGATGTTTGTTTCTTTACAGACCAGGTAACTGGACAATCATTAAAGAAAATAATATACCCTGAAATAGACTTTCTATCATGTGCATCAGCCCCCCAATCTGCATCAACATAAACATTAATCATAATACTGTCACTTTCGGATTTACAATAGATCAATTTGAATTCAGATGTCCCTTTTAAATAGCGAAGTACTCTTTTCAAACCAGCCCAAGCAATATTAGTCGGCTGCTCTTGAACTTGACTAAGGCAGCTGACAGAGTAAAGAATATCAGGACGAGTCATAATAGATAAGTAGAGCAGAGTCCCTACAAGCTCACGGTAAGGACCATAAAAACTTTTTTCTTGCACAAAATTGACGAAGTTGACTTTGGTACAAGAGGAGTGTCTGATGGTTTACACTCTGCCATTTTAAACTTATTTAGAATTTTATCAACATAGGCCTTTTGACCTAAAGAAAGTTGATTTTGGGAATATTCTATACGTATTCCTAAATATTCTTCAGCAATTTCAGCTTTGCACATCTCAAACTCATTTCTAAGTAGTTGAATCACAACTTTAACCTCTGAATCATCAGATCCAGCAATCAACAGATCATCCACATACAATACGATGAAGATTTCATTCTGTTCAGATCTTCTTACAAAAACACACACTTCACTATTTAGCTGCTGGAAGTTTAAATGAAGAATGAAATCTGTGAAACGTTTGAACCACTGTCTGGGCGTTTGTTTGAGCCCATAGAGACTCTTAAGTCGCTTACACATACGGCCACTATTATCATTGTAACCCATGGGTTGCTCCATGAAGATTATTTCATAGAGTTCACCATTCAGAAAAGCCGTTTTGACATCTAGTGCGTAGACTTTGAGATCTTTTTGGACAATGATGGCAAGCACAAGTCTAAGTGATTACATACTGATAACAGGAGCATAGGTCTCAAAATAATCAATTCCTGGCTTCTGTTCGAAACCACGAGCAACCAGTCCGGCTTTGTAAGCATTGTTTCTTTTGACACGTAACACCCATTTACAGGACACTGCCTTTTCTTCCTTTGGCAATTCAACTAGCTCCCATACTTTATTTTTATTCAGAGACTCCATTTCTTCATTCATAGCTCTCTTTCATGGCGCTTGCTCTTCTTCGGGCAATTTTTCTACATCATCAAATGATATAGAATCAACAGAAGTCGCATTAGCTTCATATACAAAATAATCGTCTAATCTGGCGGGTAATTTCGCATTTCTCCTAGGTCAGACATTCTCTTTAGGACTTGTACTTTCCACATCACCTGAATCAGGGATCACTTCTTCACTAGCAAGATCTTCAACTTCTATGGAATCATCCTGAATCAAGTTCATTAAGCATTTCTTTTCTTCGTTGAATTTTACGTTGCGAGAAACAACATGTTTTGTGACTGGATCTAACAGACAGTATCCCATAGTTGAGTATCCTATGAAAATCATCTTTTTAGATTTTGGATCAAGCTTCTTTCTTAAATTATCTGGAATTCTCATATATGCGTCACAACCGAATACTTTGATAATGCTGAGATCAGGTGGCTTACCATATTTAAGCTTAAATGGCACATTTCCAACAGTTTGATTTGGAATTCGATTTTTGAGGTATGCAGCTATCTGCACAGCATAGCCCCAACAAGTTTTAGGCAACTTGGATTCGAATATCAGGGCACGGGCCTTCTCTAAGAGATATCTGTTTGCTCTCTCGGCAACACCATTTAAAGGAGCTGAATACGGCGGAGCTGGATCAATCAAGACACAACTTTTCTTACAGTGACGTGCTAGTTCGCCTGACACATACTCTTTGGCATTGTCACACGTAATTTTGTAGAGCACAGGGTTTTGCTTGATGAACAGTTTGAAAACATCAACAATATTACTTTTGTGTTTTAGGAGATGTACTTCAATAAACCTTGAATGGTCGTCTATGAGGGCAACAAAATATCTTTCACCCTCCCTGGTAGGTGGATCAGTAGGGCCGCATATGTCACTGTGAATCATTCTCATTGCCACATGCTCTCGACTTCTAGGACTCTTGCTCACAGGAGTGTTAGAGTGTTTTGCAGTAACACACTCTTCACAGAAACTTGATGAAGACTCAGAAATTGGCAAACCCATTTCTTTTAAAACCTTACTAGATGGATGCCCCATCCGTCTATGCCACAGTCCTGCATTATGATTCACAAGATATGTTGAAGCTTTAATAGATTGAAATTCACTTATATACTGTCCTTTCTCGTTAAGCCTAGCAATTTCAAACTTCTCATTGCCTTTCTTAATAACAGCTAGGTCTTTCTCAAAACTTACACTGTACCCTGCTTCTTGAATATTTTTAACTGATATTAATTCACCATTCAGCCCAGGAACAAATAACACATCTGTTAAAATTATTTTCCTACCATGTAATGAATGATCCAGGTATGTTGTCGATACCTTATATCTTCAAAAAATCATTTTTGGAACTTTTGCTGCACATGTGTGTAGATGCTCCAGAATCCAGTGGAAAACCTTCAACAGGCTCACCTGCCATGAATGCTACTGCCGCTGATTCTCTGGAATCTGGTTTTAGACGAACTCTACAGTCCCTTTTGTAGTGTCCAGGGCGTCCACATTGAAAGCAGACTGTTTCCTTTTTACAAAACCTAGCAATGTGGACTTTGGTTTTACATTTATGAAAATAATATCACGCTTATCTGCACTAAAAGCTATGCTGTCATTTGAAACAGGGGCACGAACATTATCGGGATTTCTTTCGAATTTTAATGCCTCAGCATTCAGAAGTCTCTGCATAACAAAATCCAAAGTCAGAGTTTCATTTGGCTGGTTTTCAATTGTAGCTTTAACCACATCATATTCTGCAGGTAGAGACATTAACAAATAAATAACAACGTCCATGTCTTTTACTTCTGCACCTGAAAGTCTTAATTCATTCACCATAGCCAACAGTTCATTAATATGTTGCTGCATGCTGCATTCCCGACGTTTCTGCAAAGTCGCGAGTTTTTTTCGCACCAAAATTTGACTTACTGCACTAGTTTTCGAGTATTTCTTTTTCAGATTAATCCATATTTGACACGCAGTTGTTTCCGTAGCTAAAGTCGCTAACACCGTGTCATCCAAAAGGGTTAGCAGTAAAGCATATGCTTTCTTTGATTCTTTAACTTCCGCTTCTTTAGCTGGATCACATTCTTCATTTAAATATTTATCGAGATCCTTAGCTGCAAAGTCAGCTTCAACACGTCGCTTCCACAGCACGAAATTTTTACCTCTAAACGATTCAACACAGTACTTGATGTTTTCATCACGTGCCGCCATTTCCAACTTTCAAGTCCGCGTGATTCAGTTCAAAGCAACAAAACAGTTCACTTTCATATAATCTTAAAATACTTTTACTTCTAGCGTGTTCAGTTTCGGAACCCCGCTGTGCTGTTAAAATAATAACTGAATCAGAGGCCGATTATTATAAGCATAAGTAAAGTTTTAATTAAGACTAGCTAAATCACGCACATGGCGGTACTACGACATGACATATCACATTTGACAACATCGCATAAGCGTTGCCAAACTGTATTCACTAATATAAAATTGCATACAATACGGTTACAACATACACCAAGGAGTAAGTGTGATTACTTTCAACAACTATATTATAAGTGTTATGCTATAATATAAATAAATTTCATATACATAGCTGAACAAAAGTATATGAATATATTGTCATCATGTATAGGAATGAATTCCAAGAAAACACTTTTAGTTGCTTTATATATTTTCCAGTTGATTAAAATTTGAGCTTTACTATGCGGCATGTATAAAAGCCTTAGATCATATGCAGGTCTGAAAAAAGTATTTGCATACAATACTGGTTGCGAGTATAGACATGGCACAACATAGTAACGATTATTATGCTTCTATTTCACATTCTACAGATTTCAAAGAAATTTACGGAATTCTGGAATCGGTCCTTGCACATATAATAATGGTCATGTCTGGATGATTTATGGAAACCTTAAATTTCTGCGTCTGTCCCTTCGTGAACATACATTAAAAAAAAAAAAAACTATTTAACATATACTTTCAATTATGTCGACATACTCAGGACCTTTATTGTTACCCCAAAACTTTCTCTCTTTAATGGCAATCCAAGCTTTCTTCTCAACTATAATTATTGTAAGTGACAAGTTTTTGTCAAACATCAATTTTCGTAAGTCCGGTCCTGTACAAAAACCTTCTTTTATAATAGTCAAATGGACATATCACATAATCATACATATTAAAACATAAATTTATTTTTGAAAACCAAAATGGGCAGATCTGCGCATGAGTAACATTAAATCAACTTCTTTCATTTTAGAGGAAGATTAACGTAGTCAGGATAGCTGAGTGGTCTAAAGCGGAGGATTTTGAAGGAGAGAATTGTCCTGCAATGTTATTAGGCTTCCGATAATTCGCTTCAATAAAGTTCATCACTTATTTTATTACACAAATGGGAATTATAAGATTTGTAATTTTTTTATCGAATGCTTTAATATTATTAAATAAAATTTATCCCCCAAAATTGAAAAATTATTGATTTTGTACTAAAAATATTTAAATTATGTAATTACATATTAAGCTAGAGGGCCTGCCCCTGCGAGCTTATATGTTCGCCAATCCACGTGCAGACTTCGCAGCCTCTTATAATACATTAATGTATTCTGTTTTAAAAAGACTACCTGGTTACGGATAATTGAATGATATTATTATGTACGAACGGCGACTATCTTCTGTAAGCGGGTTGCCATGCTTTTCCGTTTAAATGGGGCATTTTGCGGTTACCATGGCCTCATCCACTGCTGCCGCGATAGCTGAAGGCTGTTTTGGGGATTGATAAGTAAGCATTGATAAGAAAGGTAATATAAGAAGTAGGATTGATATAAAAATCAGCTTGTATAAAATGGTTCAATTAAAAATGTCGCTGCCTCTCGGACTTTAACGACGCCATGGACAATAGTCTTCCATTGAGTTCGAGGTTGAAAAACTTCATCTGTTTGGGAATAACATTCAAAACCATGGTATTGAAAAGCACTGTGTTTTGAAATTTTACGTTTACATTTTCTGTTTTGAACCAGTTTCAGGAAAAGATATAGCTTATGCATGAATTCTTTTATTTATTTTAATGCAACCTGATGCATATTTTCATGTTATTTTTAAAATGTAATTTTTTTTATTTTAATTAATATGTATATAAGAATTTTCTAATATATATATTTTTTTAATTCGTGCAAAATAAATCGAAAGTATTTTGTGCATCCATTTACCTGTACTTATGCTGCATCAAGTAATGTAATACATAAACGAATTTACCAGCTGCGTTATTTTTACACCATGTAATTTCCAATGTGAAATCACAGGAATATTGCTCATAAGAAAATCGTTTTAACCCCTTGAGGGGTGGTGGGATATATTTTATCCCACCTACGATTAATGAAGATTTGCACCGGAAAAATTTTATGAAATTTTACTTTTCTAACTTTGGTGAAAAAAAGTCGGAAAATTGCGTTTCCTTATTTTGAATTTTTTTTTTCCAAATTTCCGGTGGGAATTCAGCATTACATAAACGTAATTGCTTGCCCCTCAAGGGGTTAAACATATAGTTTTAATATATGAAGTAACTTTTACCTTGAATGCATTTCGCGTGTAATAATTAATTTATTTTTTTTCTCTTTAAAGATTCACATCTAAATATATTATTCAATTTAAAAGTGTTTGGAAATATTATTATTTCAGTTTTTTAAATATGATCTAATTTTTATCATTAAAAGTTTTTCACGCGTAATAATTTAATTATTTTAGGCATTTTACATATGATGATATTACATTTTTGGGCATTTTACATATGACGTATTTGTCACCATTAAATGCGTGCCGTGTGTAATAATTTTATTATTTTAAGTTTTATTACTTTTTTAATATTCAAGTGTAAATTTAAGTTTTGTGACGTAATTTTCCCTATTTCCTGTTTTTAACACGTGATCATTTAATTTCTCTTTTAAAGTTTCTTTTTGTTTTTTAATATAGTCACGTGTAAATTTATTTTTATTTGAGTTTCAGCTGACGTTACCGTCTACTGTGATGTCTATGGTGACTTATTCGCAATAACTCTGAAGATTTCCAAATTTACAATATTAAAAAAGAAAATTTTATTGAAAAATATTAAGTAGTTTTAAATTTTAATAGCATTTATTTAATAGCGGCAACATTTATTTTTCTTGCTGGGAATGAAAGAGTAAATCATGTCATTTTCGCATTATTGACGTCATTTTCTCATTAAAACTGAAAAGAAAACCAAAGAGGATATTTTCTCTTGGAATTCAGTTGGGCAGCTATTATTTCATATATTCGTTTCAGATATCCGAATGGTTCCAAAGATCTCATAATAACTCTTAAAATTTCTAAATGCAAAATATTAAAAAAGTAATACTATTGAAATATTAATTTGTTTTAAATTTTAATGGTATTTCTCTAATAGCGGCAACATTTTTTTTTTTTTTACTGCTGTAGATGAGAGACAGAGAAAAAGGTAAATGTTGTCATTTTCGTATCGTTGATGTCAATTTTTTTTTTAATTGAAAATAAAACAGTTTTTTTTACGTCTATGGAATTTGAAGATGGCAGACGATTTTTGCTTTCTAATATAAGCTGATTCCTGACGATCAAAATGTGAAAAAAAAAGCTTTTCTTTTTTTTAAATTTTCCTGAAAAACATAATTTAATCGAAATATTGCCTTCACTATAGATTGAAATAGATAATTTCAATTTCAATTTGGTAATGACGAAAAACAAAAGTATAATTTTCCCTTTTCTCCCTTTTCCTCACAAAAATGGAGTAATTTAGTTACTGTTACTATCATTACAGAAACGCGTCATTAAAATTAGAAAATAATAATAATAATATCTTGAAAAGTTATTCGAATTTCAAACTTCTAATAGCTCTTTTGACATACGCGGATCAGTACTGACAATTTGTATTAAATTCACCTACAAATGTACCATATTTTAGAAGGAATAGTTGTGAAACATAATCAGTCGTTTCATAAAATAGTTTCATAAATTTGTTTCATTAGAATCCTCTATATATAGGGTAGATAAATTGAACTGATTTGTAACTTTTATATATTTTTTGTGATAATGATCAACAAGACTTAATATACCAAGAAAAGTTAGTGTTTTTTTTTTCGTAAAAAATGAAAAGGTAAAGAAACAGAAGAGCGGGGAAAACAGAAATAATGAAAAATATCTATATAAGAACTATAAAGGACATGAACTCAATATCTATGGTTTTATAATTAAATAATGAGTGAAACCTTGAAATTCAAGTAATTAAAAATAGTATATTAAATACAGTTACGTGCAAGTAGCAAATTTTAAGATCAGAGTTACATGTTTATGAGGCAATAGAAAGCTATATAGTGTCACAGAGAAATAAATTATGGAGTTGTGATAAAGTATTTCTCATATTTATATTGTAGAAGTGAACTATTTTTTATGGAGGTGAAGAAGAACCTTCTTGCTAAGTATGTAGATATGAATCTTTTAATAAAACTGCCTTAGAAGAAATTGATTCCTGTTTTCTGTCGGAGAAACTTACAGTTGATTATGTTGTACAGTGGATTAAGCTTACCATTCAATCAAAATCTGTCGCTTAAAATAACGACTACAATACAGTAATCATAACCCCGAGTTAAAATCTACAAGTAAGATGTCACCGCTTCAAAAAACCTGTCTAGGTAATAAAAATATCACAGATCCATCTTTTGACAGGATTTTTGTGGAAGTCGTCATATACATAAACTTTCAGATGAAACCTTTCTGTTTCGTTTAATTGTCATAACTATGTTCAGCTGCCTATATGTATTGTTATAAGGTGTGTTAACTCAAACTGTGAAAAAAAAAAACCCTTACAGGATAGAAAAAAATGCAGGGTCATTTTTCAAATGAATATCTCAAAAAACTACAGAACCAGTAAAAGTTTAAATAAAAGTTTAACTGGCCAGTAAAAAGTAAAATAAATGTAGTAAGTAATGACGAATATAAGTGACTAGCCGGTAAGGGACTAATTTTTTCTAACTTCTTCCTAAACTTTTAACTTAAAAATTTTCTTGTGAGTTTTACGCGAATTCTGTTTTATTTGAGTAATCTTGTAAACTGTCGTAATCGTTCAAATAATCTAGAACCTCTAAAATTTAAGACCTATTTAAGTTTTAAGAAATACTGTGGACACTCCATTATCCGGCTCGCGGCTAAACAAAAAAAAATTCTGTAAATTACCTCACCAAGGCGTTGGGTGCGGTTTTATGCTATGATCTACATTCTTCCTACATTAGTACAGGTAAAATAGTTTTTTTTTTTTTTTTTTTTTTTTTTTTTTTTTTTAAGTCGATAGGATCATTTTTTACAAAGTTACGGCAGGTTTTATTGCAACAAAGTCGAAAATTATACTTTAATCCAGGTAAAATAGGTTTTTACAGTAACAACTGATGGCCATTCACGAAAATTTGAAAAGAACATTGTTTTGGTTCTGGACAGGAAGATCCGATGAGTCCCCAAAAATAAAGTTGTTTTACCGTATTTTGGAGGGCATTTTAACTCGAGGGGGAGGGATTAAATTTTTTTAATTATGTCAAGTGGGGTATCGTTTGATATGTATTTTTAAATTCTGAACCTATTGACACCATCCGAAAGTCCGAATCACCATCCGAATACAATTATTCATTATAAAGCTATGGTATGTTTTATGAATACAAAGCCGGAAGTAATTTTTGAGCACACCTTTGTCGCATTTATTTTACGTTCTAAGCGTGTTCTTTATATCATCTCAAATAATCTCAAACTTAATAAATGTTCTAAAAATAACAATAAACAAAATCAAGATCATCTAAGTCATCTTCAAGGCGATTAAAGTTGTCAAAATCCGTGTATTCATAATTTTGTATTCATAAAACCTGCCTAACTTTGTAATAAATGATCGTATCGAGTTGCGGATGGTGCCACTCGATTAGTAATTAAAAAATACATAAACGATATCCCACTTGACGTAATTGAAAAAGGTTGGATTTTTCCCATCTTCAAGTTAAAATAACCTGTAAAAAAAAAAAAAAAAAAAAAAAAAAAAAAAAACCCTTAATAAAACAACTTTATTTTTTTGGGGGATTCAGCGAATCTTCATTTGTAGTTCCAAAACGATGTTCTCCCCAGACTTGAGAAATTTTGCACCACTCTTAAAAACAGCAGCTCATAAATTATACAGCAACTGTGTTGGCATCCGGGCTCCCAGTATCTTTTGATGTAAAATAGTGATTTTTTATGCACTTTATGTTGTAATTGTTCAAGCACCGATGCTATGAAAGCGAATTTAAACAACAAGCGAAATAAAAATCGAATTCTTTCTGCCACATGTAACCCGCAGTCAATAGCAACATGACATTCCCTAGACTTGGGAAATTTTAAGTGCTTTTAAAGACAGCAGGTTGTAAATTTTACAGCAACTGTGTTGGCAACCGGGGTGCCAGCACCTTTTGATGTAAAATGCAGTGATTTTTCATGCACTTTATGTTGTAATTTTTTAAGCACCGGTGCTGTGAAATCAAATTTAAGTACAGATGCAGTGAAAGCGAATTCAAACAACAACTTACGTAAAAATCGAATTATTTCTGTAAGGTGCACCACACAGCCAATAGCAACTCGATTTTCCCCAGACTTCATACCACTCTTAAAAACAACAGTTTGTAAATTATACAGCAACTGTGGTGGCAGCCGAGTGCCCAGCATCTTTTCATGTAAAATACAGTGATTTTTCATGCACTTTATGTTGTAATTTTTCAAGCACCGATGCTGTGAAATCGAATTCAAACAACAAGTGAATTAAAAGCCGAATTCTTTCTCCCAGGTGCAATCAATAGCAACGCGACTTTCCCCAGACTTGGGAAATTTTAAAGTGCTTTTAAAGAGAGCAGCTTGTAAATTTTGCAGCAACTGTGTTGGAGTAGGAGTCGGAATTTTTCTTCAGACAGACTTGAAAAATTTTACAGCAACGCGACTTTTCCCATACTTGGGAAATTTTAAACTGCTTTTAAAGACAGCAGCTTGTAAATTTTACAGCAACTGTTTTGGCAGCCAGGGTGCCAGCACCTTTTGTTGTAAAATACAGACTTTTTTTTTTTTTTTTTTTTTTTTTTTTTTTTTTTTTTTACAGCGTGGTAACTTTTAAAAACTAAAAATTTATATAAGTTTGTCTAAATATAATGCTTCTACAAATTAATTTTAACAGCAATTTTCAAATACTTCAAAATACTACAAATACTTATATTTTCAAATATAACTTCTTGCAAATTAGCAACAAGTTATACATAATGCGTGAAATGAAAGTAGACATGTTTTGCAAAAGCACTAGTGATTTTATTTTTAATGTTAATAACAGCAAATAAAATATCCTCCACAGATCGTCCTAATATAAATCTCTGATACACCATCTAGTACATGGTCCGGAAAAAACATGGGGCATCCCTAAGTAACCAACCCTGGTAGTCCGTTTGCACAGACAGAAGATATTCCCTGTATTCCGGACAGGAAATAGAGACGCCGCTTTTACTGAGGGGGGCGACGGAGAAAGATTCCGGTCGGCCGGGATTCGGATGCTGGGGGAGACGCAAGAAGGGGATCTACAAAGCGCCCTTTGATATAAGAAATGAGAAAACCTTTTGAGAGATTTAGTTTGCGAAATACCGCAGCTTATTTTGTCGAATTAATAGACAGAGAATGGGAAAAATAAAGACACTGAGAGATACTTTGTCTATATTTTTGTGTTAGTGGTAAAGTACACAATATTTCATCGGCTAGCATACTGAATATCATACGGTATAGATTGGTAATATCTACAATACGTACATTCATAAATATTTTCTACATGTTTTTATGCATTCATATATACCTCACACACGCACACAGTAAGAAACCTCCCCCACATACACACACATTATGCACTTACATCGACAGTAAAAAAAAAAAAAAAAAAAAAAAAAAAAAAAAAAAATACAGATATTGACAAACAAATAGAGAAAATGGTAAATAAATAGAAATTTAATAAAAAATATAATTTTACAAATTCAGTTTGGCGCATTTATGCAAAGTCTTATTAGGATGAATGATTATTGTACGCAAGATATATTGCATAATTTCTGTAATACATAATTGCTGTTCAACATGTTATGTGTTACGCAACTATTACAGATCCTGCATAAAATTTTCAAGTAACATTTTGATAATATACGTTTATTTCAAACGAAATCAAAATGTTAATATGTCTTTTGAAATTTAGTACATTGTACTCTTTAAACCGCAGGTACATACACTATATGGCCATTAATGACCGGAAGATTTCAATTTTAGACATTTTGTCGAATATTTAGAAATATACTTGTCACATTCTTCTGGAATTTCCGGATTAAAAAGAACAGGTTTGACCTCATATTTATCAACGTCGATTTGATAAGGGGGTCAATTAGGGGGCCAACAAAAAATCAAAGAAAAAAAATAATACTTGTGATTACCCTGTAAATTAAAATGCACGAAATGATCTATCGATACAGAATACAAATTTGTGGATACTGTGCAAAAAGTTTACTGATTTTTGTAAGAATAGCACGTATATTCTTGGAGATATAGCGATTTATTTAAAAAGTTCAAAAAATTCAAGCATGTTTTTAGCTTATATCACGAAGGGTTTTCAACCAAATTTAACGCCAGTCTCAGAAAAATTGGCAAAATGTAGTAGAAACAATATAGTGCAATTGGAATATAAATGCATTAAATATTTTATGAAATATAAGCAGTTGGATGAAATAATTTTTATCTGCGCATGCTCGAATGATAACAAAGAAATTTATTTTTTATAATTTCATACTCAACTCTATGGAGCAACTCCTAAAAAAATTCAAGTCAAATATCGTGAAAATTCAGAAAGATATCGTCGATAGAGTGAGCTGATTTTTAGTTGCTCTCTAAAAGCAGTTGAATGATGAGGGATTTACCACAAATAGTAATTTTTTAAACAGTGACCTTCAGAAAAAAGTTTGTATTTATTGAATATCAGTGAGTAGATTTGGAACAAATGTTTTGATTTTGATACTTCTTTTTATCATGGAATAGGCTCGCTCCGTTGGTTATCCAAGAAGAACTAAAACATCAACAAAAAAATGAAAAAAAAAGGAAAATGAAAATTGATAATTTGTGGAAAATCCCTTATCATTCAGCTGCTTTTAGAGAGCAACCAAAAATTAGCTCACTCTATCAACGATATCTTTCTGAATTTTCACGATAATTAACTGGATTTTTTTTATGAGTTGTTCCATAGAGTTCACTATTAAATTATGTAAAAAAATCGTTTTTTACATAAAAATTTGCGCACGCGCAGATAAAAATTACTTCATATAACTGCTCATATTTCATAAAATATTTAATATATTTGTATTACAATTGCACTATTTTGTTTCTACTACATTTTGTCAATTTTTCTTAAACTGGCGTTAAATTTGGTTGAAAACCCTGCGTGATATAAGCTGTACACATGCTGTATACATGCATGATTTTTTTTTAACTTAAAAAAAAAATCGCTATATCTCCAAGAATATACGTGCTGTTCTTACAAAAGTCTACCATGTAACCATGTTGTACAGTATCCACAAATTTGTATTCTGCAGCGATAGATCATTTCGTGCATTTTAATTTACAGGGTGATCCCAAGTATTATTTTTTTTCTTTGATTTTTTGTTGGCCTCCTAATTGTCATCCTTATCAAATCGACATTGATAAATACGAAATCAAACCAGTTCTTTTCAATCCTGAAATTCCAGAAGAATCTGAGAAGTATATTTTCGAATATTTGACAAAATGTCTAAAATTGAAGTGCCCGATCATTAAGGGCCATTTAATGTACTTCTTTTGTCAAACCAACTTCCAAAAATGGCCCAAATGGTTTTTGCGCATATAGTGACTGTGTATAGTATCAACGTATTTCACAAAGATTAGTGTTTTACTGGAATATATACATATATATGTGTCATAGGCTAACTGCGAAATCCGGCTTTTTGTAAAAGAGCCAGGTTAATTGGAGAATCATTTGCCATTTGCAATCGGCCTGATATTTTTCACCTAATTGCAATCCTATGCAGCTTCA
Organism: Maratus speciosus; assembly: GCA_963932465.1. Lineage (NCBI taxonomy): Eukaryota > Metazoa > Arthropoda > Arachnida > Araneae > Salticidae > Maratus > Maratus speciosus. Next base: position 234,577,575 of record OZ010791.1, on the reverse strand, counting down.
GGCTTATTGAAAAATGGCCAATTGTTTTCCAACCAACCTGATATTTTTCAGGCTCATTGCAGTGAGTCTATGCAGTTTTAAGTTAACTAGAAAATTGATAAAGACTATTTTATTAATATTTTATATCTATAGCGTACTTAAAATAAAAATAAGCATACAATGCGCCTGTATGATTGAAATTAGCGAATTTTTTTTTAACTCCATAGTTTGGCCTTCCCTTATAGTACAGGAATGTCAATGAAATCCGATTATGAGGCATATTGTTAATATTTTTAATTTCCGACCTCTATGTAACTATTATTAGTTTATATTGCATAATTTGGATGTGTGTGCCTTTTCAATACTTACAGTTCCCTTTCTTCCCATGGAGAAATTCGCAAACTGTATTGTTTAAAATTATAATAAACGAAATTATCATTATGAAGTTAATGTTAGAAAAGTATGAAAAGTATGATATCTTAACGAAAACCTTATTTTATTTCTCTTGTATTCAACTAAATCTTAATAAATACATCTAAAAATTCAGGAATTTTCCATTCTTCAAGTCTCCAAGAATTTTTTATAACAATAATTTTTCCTACAAATAAAAATGATTATTCAGTCGCTAAAATATGTAAAATAAAAGAAAAATCCTAAAGGAAGATGATAGAGACGTGATGTACCTCTTTGGTTTACAATAATTTTCAAAGATAACAATTCGGTTTCAGAAGAAAAAATATGTCAAGCTCGACCAAGTATATCTGCTTTAAAGTGATACTAAAAAAAAAATCCCTTTCTGTTTGTGTTACTGATATATTGCATTGCTTCATAATACTTTTTTAGAGAGAAAATTTCTCCTTGTGAGATTGTTAAAATTCGTTTTAAATTAATGTTTGCTGCTTTAAAATGCATATAAAAATAGGAAGTAAGTAAGTGGTCAGATTTAAACAAAAAGTTTTTTTTTTTTTTTTTTTTTTTTTTTTGAAGCGTGTTTTTATTAATAATGTTAAAAATTGAGCAGTTTGATTCTGAAATCCTATCACCTGTCCTTCTTCCCAGCCTCAAGGTTATTGTAAGTGGTGAAAGAGGAAACCTATTGCTATGACCAATGATTTTTAAGAAAATGCTAAAGAAACTGATTGGCATTCTATTCTGAAGAGAAACTGAATATGCTGGAAAGAATGACAAAGAAACTGACAATTATGCAACAAATGCACACATAGTAAAACTTTCACAACGAACACTTTCAAATAGAGGATGCTTTTTCGATACCTAACACATATATTTGTATGGTTTTACCTCTAAATAGAGGACACCTTCAAACAGTGGACAGATTCCGAAGCTCAGAGATGCTATATAGATTTTACTGTATTTTGATTTTTGGAATGAAAAAGATGTTAAAAAAAACCCTGAACAAATGCATAAAGAAATATAAAATAAAATAATAATAATAGATTGGTAAGTACATTACAGTTCTTTTGAATCAAGTTACCTAACTATGACTATGAGGCCGTTAGAGATGCTCATGTATTAAAACAAGGTGTTCATTTAACTTTAGGCCTAGCATTGGATTTAATTAAGGAGACAGTTATCTTACTTTTTGTCAGAAATCTTTGAGCGTGCTCGCCGTTGGATCGAAATGTGGTTTGATATAACTAATTCGCTAATTATTTTTTCAAACCATTTCAGTTATTCGAAATTAGACAAATTTTAAAGCTTTTATATTTGTAATGTATTTTAATTTTTATCAAATCATACATGATATGCATTAATTATACACGTGTTAGATAATTTATATGAAATTTATACATAATTTTACATGTGTTTTTATTAATGTTTCTGTCGTCCTTAAAGGCATAAGCGTATAAGAGAAATTGCAGCACAGTGAACTTATATAACTTAAGAGGGGCACAATAACTGATGCTCGCGCAGGAACCACAATGCTCGCAGACAGTTCCCGATAACATAGGGCTGTCCAAAAGTCTTTGACACATTTTAAAATTCAATAGAATATCAAGTGATTGACATACAAAAGTGCAGTTTGGACGAAAATGATTCTGATGATAAAAAGTTTTGCTTAAGCAGATTAAAACAAATAATTCCAAAAATTGCTCATAGGTAGTACCGTCAAAGCAGCAAAAGAGCATCCGGAAATATATGTAAGCAATTGTAAACCATTTATTTTGTAGAATGTGCTTTCATATTTTAATGTGAAGTTCAAACCAAATGTAAACGGTATCCAAATTCATTCAACAGATCAAAGTATGGTAACAGATTGTACAACAAAAAAGGTTTGTGGCTGACCATTTTAAATTTGTATATATTTTTTCAAAGCTTTGATGCTATAACTCCATCTATGGGTGAATTTTAGAAGAATTTTTTAAATGTGCTTAAAGGAAACTTTCGAACATTGGCTGTACTCTCGTATGCCAATTAGTTGAATTTTTATTGAGTTTTAAAATATACTAAGGACTTTTGGTCTAGCCTACATAACATACAATTCCTGTTTTAGCAGCAAGCTCAAATAGTCATTTTTTTTTTCTACAACGTCAGTTTTAGGACAAACATTTTTAAACTTCTTCTACATTCATAAGGAGAAAATATTGGGTTTGTTAAAAATTTTGACCCGATTGGTATATATTTTCTGAATGTCCTGAATGCGATTTGACTATTTCTGTGTTGATCACAGTCAGCCTGTCTGTTTGGGTGTTACAAAAGTTTTTTTCTTTTTTTGGCGATTAAGTCAAGAACTACTACATCGAATTCTATGAATCGTAGTTTATTTGTATTTAATTTGGCCATGACATAAATTGGTTCTGATAGGTTTTGGTGTACATCTTTAAACAGGTGACGCCACTATGTCATGTTTTTTATGATGACCGTGATAGTTAAATCTCAGCGTCCAAGGGGTGGAATTGCATCAAACTTCAAATGGAAAACATATTGGTTTCATTTTGGTTTTAATCAATCAATAAGGGACGCTGACAAGATATGCTTTTATGCGATCAATTGTATTAGTTATACAGGCTGGTTATAATTAAACTTCCCCTACAAACAACATCCTACAGCGCAAACGTATGAACGGAATGCAACGAAATTTGGTATGTAGACTATACACGAGATGCGCTTACGGAATTTCGAAACAAAATTTTTAGTTCCAAAATGTCTACCAGACGGCGCCTTTTCCGGAAAAACATTAAATTTAACGCAATAAACGGCCAAGACAGAATCCAGAAACAATACTAGCCTTTATTGACTATTTTCTGATCACCTTGAACCACATTAAGTAAAGGTAAGAAAAAAATAACAGTACGCTGTTTGAAAAAAAGAAAGTTCAGTTTACAGAAACAAGAACAGATTAGGATGAAATTGCAAAAGAGGAGTAGTTGTTAATCGCGTCCAGGACGATGTAGGGAAATATGCTCCATGTGACCACCCTCTTTCACCTGAAAAATTTCAAGTCGATGAATAGTGTGTTCAACAGCAGATCGTGACTGATCAGTTGTGATGCTTCGCACATGAATTGTTATGGAGTTCTTTAAGTCATTCAACATCGCAACCCTCCACGATACACCAGAATTTTTAAGTGGCCCCATAACCAGAAATAGCACGGATTTAGATCCGCCGAACATGATGGCCATGGATTACGAAAGAAGCGACTAATAACACGTTCGTTTGTGAAGTGTTGGAGCAATAGCGCCTTCACAAACTCATGGATATGTGGGAGCGCACCATTCTGCATGAAAATAATCGATCTAAGGACCCGCCTTTGCTGTAGTTGTGGCACAACAAACGTCTGCAGCATGTCATGGTATCGACGACCCGTAACGGAACATGTGACAAGACCACGTACAGTTATTTCCTCAAAGAAGAATGGCTCAAGGGTGAATGTCGCCGTGAATCCCCACTAAACAGTCACCTTTGGAGAATGTAGGGGAGTTTCAGTGTGCATCCACGGATTTTCCTGAGCCCAAATGCGGCAATTGTGTGTGTTGACTGTCCCAGTAAGGTAGAAATGAGCCTCGTCGCTCCACAGAATATTCCAAGGTTATGACAGATCAACAATCATTCTGTTGAGAAAACTGACTGCGAATGAGAAACGTTGTGGCTTGTCCCTATCCAACAGCTCTTGGGTATGGTCGATCTTGTACGGGAAGTAGTGAATTATGCTTCCGAGCACTTTTCAGACGGTGCTGTAATAATAGCCTGTCTGTCGAGAAAATGCACGTGCGCTACTGCCCCCAAATTCTGATATCTGTGACTGTGAGGCAACAGATGTCTTGACGGCATCAACAAGTACCGGCGTGACAGGTTTACGGCCTCTTCCAGGTTGAACTCCTAATTTCCCCGTCTCTTCAAATCTCTTAATCATGGCTCGGATACCTTTAGTAGACATTGGTCCACGCTGTAGCATTTTTATACGACGAAATTCAGGAACTGCAGCAGAGCATACCCCTTGTTTCGTAAAACAGCTTCACCAATAACGCACGTTCAACTGAAGATACTGTCATCATTACAGCCGAAAACATCGACATAAAACATGACAACGTCTGCAAACGTTTTATACACTAATGTGTTTCGCATAAAGCTTCTTCTTCTTCACAAGCATGGAAATCTCGACATTTTTTCCTAGAACTGACTGCTTTTACCGGTTTTATATTTTATTACTCATAATTATTATTCTGTATTGTTAATATTGTTTCTGTATTCCGTTTTGGTCGTTTGTTCTGTTAAATTTAATGTTTTTCCGAAAAAGGCGGCTTCTGGTGGAAATTTTGAATTCCAATATATTTGTTTCGAAATTCCGTGAGCGCATCTCGTGTATAGTCTATATACCAAATTTCATTACATTCCGTTCACCCGTTTGTGCTGTATGATGCTGTTTATAGAGGAAGTTTAATATTAACCACCCTGTATATCAATTGCTATTGGGTAGAAATGTAGAAATGTCTATTTTTAAGTTTATTGATATAAATGTAGATATTTTAAGTTTGGCATTAATTTAATGATATTAGCGATTGTAATGTCTATATAAAATTGTATTGTAGTCTATATAAAAATGATTGTAGTTTATATAAAAATGCCTCACTTTTTCTGATTTCTTTGGTTTACATTAAAATTTAATACTTTCGAATTTTTATTTTGAATTCTTAGACCACACTGCAAATAGAGGCGTCTTAAAATTAGACACATATGTGACTGAAAAAGAATTTTAGACACTTAAATGTCTTAATCTGAAAATTAAGACATTATAGATGTCTTAATTTAAGATACATAAGTGTCTTATTATGATCATGGTGTAAACGAACTGTGAATGGTGTCTAAAATATCCGCAAGCGTCTTATTTTAAGACACTTCGCTGCTTCAAACGTGTCTTAATTTAAGACGTTTTGATTCTTCCAACGCAATAACCACCAGGGGCCACTCTCAGTTGCGCATGCGTTTTAGATATCTTTCGTTCGAATTAGTATACGTTGTAATTCAAACGGAAAGTTTGTTTTTATGTACGCGTATATTTTAATTCGTTTTTTGCGGAATGTGGAGTACTGTGATTTTAATTCGTATTCACTTAGTTTATTTATAAATTGAATACATACATCTAACGTGTGTGCTTGACACCAAATGTCTCTTATAAGCTGTCGTCGATATAAGGGCGTGATAGAGTAAACAACAACTTGAAGATTACACCCGGGAACTCTACAAAGCGTGTGCAATGGACTTAGTGCTAATTTGTATTGTATCAATAATATTGTGTTATTCGTCTTCATTCGGTCAAAGCTGCCAAGAAAAAAAAAATAAAAACTTTTGTCTGGCGGGTCATATTTTGAGGATGAAACAATTCATTCTTTACATATGGCTAGTCGGATACATTATGGAATTTTCTTCTAAACTGATGCAAGTCTTTCTCTCGCACGGTGGTAGTTTTTAAAATTCCAAATCGAGGAATTGTTCTTACTTCTTGCAAACAGTGTTTGAAGTAAGTGCCATAATTTCTTTATAGTACTAAAATTAGTGTCTTTTATGATTTTATTTATTGTACAAAATCTTGCATGAAATTCAATTAGTTTTGAATCTGTTCGCAAGAAAACCCCTACTAATTCTAAAAGATTCTATATATTTATAAACTTATGATGCTGTCTTTTATTACAAATTATATATTCAATGGCAGTTTTTAGTTTCAATAGCTAATTCTTATCTCACAGTAAACGACGACCACAAGGCAATAAAGAAAAAAAAAAGCTTTGAAAGATCACCAAATGCTTTCTTACTTCCTGGCATAAAACCGCAGATTAAAAAATGATAAATAAAGTACATGAGATGAGACTCGTCTATTATGTGAAGCTGCCAGTGAAAATATACATATGTATTTGATTTGCAATACACTCTAATATTGATTTTATGATTATTTTTAATAAAAAGGTAATTTGAAATTTATAATGGGAAAAAGTAAAAGGTTATAACTAGATTTTGCACTTAAAATAACTTTATTTATATGCACTTATACGAAAAATACAAAAATGACAGTTAGATGTTACTATATATATTTAAGACGAAAGAAGTTTGGAAACTATAAGTTATTTTTTCTTCATGTTATTAATATAGAATATGTATTTATTTATTTTTATTGATAGTTGAAAAGCTTTTGTGATTACCCTCTGATCTACATAAAAAGTTGCCCATGTGGCAATATATAAATTTTTAAAAAATCTAATTTTAAATGATAAGGATTTTCATTTTTTTCGGAGGGGGGGGGGGATTTTGTATGAAATTTTCGTAAAGCTGATATTTTAAATCTTACACTGATTATAATGAAAGTTTTGAACTTTTAGAGTAAGACAAAATTAAAAATGCAAATATATTTAACAAAATACCGAAGAATTTTTTTTCTCAATGTTATTAAAGTGGAATATTTATTTATTTATTTTTTTATTCATAGTTAAATAGCTGTTGTATAAATAACTGTATCACCTGATATAGTACAGTCAAACCTCGTTAACACGAACACGCTTAACGCGAATTATTTATAGCGCGAAATGTTTACGATTGCCCCGTCCAGTTCTGTATGATGTATTTAAGTTCGGATAACATGAACTACTTTTAACATGAACAAAAAAAGATTCCCCTTGAGTGTTCGCGTTAACGAGGTTCGACTGCATATGTAAAATTGCCTATGTGGCAATATAATTTTTTTTCATCTAATTTTTAAATTATAGGAATTTTCATTTTTTTTTGGAGGGGGGGGGGGGGGGGATTTTTGCAAATTCTGTACATCTGATATTTTAAATCTTTTTCGACATTTAACCGAGTATAATAAATATTTTGAACTTTTAGAGTAGGACAAGATTATAAAAAAAATATATTTATCCATGTACCTTAAAAGCCCTTAATAGCGCACACTTCGTGATCGTGGAATTTGTCCGATAAACGGAGATATCTGCTTTTGTGAGATAAAAATATACAAATATGTATGTCTTGCGGATTAAAAAAGTATTCGTTAAATAGAGGTGTCCACTATTCGGGAATGTCCATTAACCTCCACAACGGATACTCCCGAATACCGGACATCTCAATTTAGATAACCACAATGCAGGGTTGCATTTTTTGCAAAAACAAAAAAAAATTCTTAATTAAAGCATGGGTATACTGGGCAGTGCTTCGTCCCTCTACGATTGTAGAGCCCCCAAATTTGATGTGCAATATTTGTAAAGCTTATATTTTAAATCTGTTTCAAAATTGTACTGATTATAATCAATATTTTGAACTTTTAAAGTGAAATAAGATTACAAAAAAATGAATAAAAAAAAATCTAATATATAGATAAATATTTTTTGTCATTAATCTTTTTCTACTCCTGAAGTTCAAGATATTGATTAAAATCAGCACAATGTCCTAAAAGATTTAAATTATCAGTTTAACGAAAATTGCATACCAAAATTGGGAGAAAAAAAAATCAGGCTGTATGGGGGTGGAAGGGTCACAGCCAAATATTTTCCAGGATTCAACGTGGTCAAACATGGCTACGTATTATGCTTACAAAAAAAAAAAAAAAAAAAAAAAAAAAAAAATATATGGATGCGATTCAGACGTTTGAAGTGTCTGAAATTCAGACGCAAAAAGTGTCTGAAAAATTATGACATTTTAAAATGTCTGAAAATTTAACACTCCGTTTCAGACACTTAAGTGTTTGAATTTCAGACATTTTTATTTACAGTGCACACGAAGTTCTCATCATTCTTTATAAAACACACTAAAAGTTAATTTTTAATAATTTACGATATAAAAAACCCACAATATATTTATTTTTAAAACCTCGATACATCTTTAAAGGAAAATCGGTATGCCGGGTTTAGAAAGCTTTCCAAGTTACGTTACCCACAAGATATAGTATATAGAAAAAAAGAGAGAATATTAGAAAATAAATCCTGCAATAAAGATCAGTTGCACAAGGAAAAGCACTTAAAATAAAAATACAGCTATCTTAGTCGTTATCTTTTACGCATACCTCCAAATTTCGTCTTACACTCAACGACATTATAACGAATTCAGTCCTTGAATTCCGTTTCATCTACAAAAGCCCCCATGGGCAATATCGAAAGACTTCAGTAGGTTCTAGGGATTATGATGTTTTTGAATTGCTTCGTTTTATGAGAAAGCTCACGGTTACAAGAAAAAGAAAGAAATTGATTTCAAGCAAAGTTTTCCAAATATAGAGAACATTTTTATTTCTATAATTTTTGCCATAGGTTACTTAGTCTATTTAACCCGTTACTAGAAATACTGGGTATATTTATAGTGTGTCTTACATCAGATAAGATTTTTTTTAAAAACATGAGCGTCTGTATATAAAAGGGAAACAAGTCGGAAATTGTAAGTCAAACGTGGCAAATGAGGTGCGTTTGTGCTATAACTAGTTTTATAAATATTCAGATCTTGGTGCGATAACTGTTGCACTCTTATGCAAGAAGGCATGGATACAAAATTTATTATGATTATATATATTAAATTCAATAATAAGGGAAATTATAAGACTCCATCTTAAATAGGACGTACTCACCCTGGAAACCTAGAATCATTACTTATCATGGAATATCATTGAATTAATTACGTATGATACGATTTAATAGAATGGATAAAACTTTTATTAATATCTTTTTAAGTTTTAATTCGATTTTCATAAAGTTTGAAATGACTCGACAAAATTCTGCAACGATTATATATATTAAATTTCAAACCGTTCGGTTGGGTAGTTTCTCCGCTACATATTTATATAATTAATAACGCACCTAAAAAAGGAACAATGATTTAATGTTTTTCAGAATAAAATTTTTTCAAATATAAAAAATTTTCCGGGAGAAAATCATTAAGTTGACTAAAGGAAAAATCATTAACTATTAAGTTAACAAAAAAGAAAAAGAAAAACCCCAATGTTAAGAGCGGTTTTAATGTAATTAAAGAGTGCATTAATGAAGGCTTTCATTTTTCTGGTTTACTTGCTTCTATAATAAAGAATGCCTTATTTAAATATATTAGAATTTTTAGACTGGATTCTTAGACTATTATAACATTTTCATAATTTTTTATGAAACATTCTGTAAGTTAATTTTTTACAATTTATATTACACACAACATTTGAAAAATTATTTTAAACTTACCTTTAAATTTATATATTTATAAAGGATAAATCGGTATGTTCTGTTTAGAAGTTTTACTATGTATGTAGGTAAAATAACAAGGTTATCAGAAAAACTTAAAAAACAAAATAATTTCAATAATAAAGATAATTTGTACGAGCAAAATGTAAAATGCCAATTTTTCACTCCAGTTGGGTTTATTGTATTTATTGTATGTATGTCTGTAAAATATTTATATATACCTTTAACTGTTGAATTCAGGCGTTAGTTATGTGTGTATGTGTGTTTTAATATATATTGTAGTATGTGTGCTTTATTATAAAATGTAAAATCCTTTAGAAAAATTCTCTGCTCTCGTAACTACTAATCGTTATTTTTACTTTCTTCTATCTTTACAAGAAGAAAGTATTGGATTCGTGAAAAATTTCGACTTCCGGTTTTCGACGGATTTATATGTTTTAGGATGCCCAGAACACGATTTGATGGTTTTTAGAAAATGTCTGTCTGTGAGTCTGTCTGTCACTCTGTGAGTCTGTATGTGACAAAAATTTTGTGGGCGCTCTATCTCAAGAACTAATGCACGGAATTTCACAAAACTTTATATTTAGTTAGACCTTGATATAAACTGGACCTGATTAGTTTTTGGTGAAAATCGCCCAACAGGTGGCGCTGCTAGGCGGCATTTTCACTATTTTTGCAATAGCTATATCTCAAGAACTACTGCACGGATTTTTATAAAACTTCAGATTTAGTTAGTCCAGGACATAGTTTGGTGCTGATTACTTTTTTGTAAAAATCGTCCAACAGGTGGCGCTGCTATGCTGCATTATTCATGATTATCGAAATAGCTCTAACTCAAGAAAAAATGCACGAATTTTCATCAAACATCAGATTCAGTTAGTCCCTGATATAAATTAATGCTGTTTAATTTTTGGTGTAAATCGCCCAACAGGTTGCGCTGCTGTGCTGCATTTTTCACGATTCCCGCAAGAGCTGCATCTCAAGAATTATTGCGCGGATTTACATCAAACTTCAGATTTAGTTAGTCTTTGACATGAATTGACGTGTAAATTAGTGCTGTTTAATATCTGGTGTAAATCGCTCAACAGGTGGCACTGCTATGCTACATTTTTCAGAATTTCCACTATAGCTCTATCTCAAGAACTAATGCACGAATTTTCATTCAACTTCAAATTCAGATGTACTTTGATATGAATTGATGCTAAATCGTTGTTATTTCTTGTACTATTTAAATGATTTAATTGACGTGATTTATATAGAGGAAAGTTTTGTGATGGCCACAACATACTAGTTTATGTATGTTTCTAGATTTAGTCTTACGGAAAACAGTATCATAATCGTAACGAATCCAGTGTTTGAATTTCGTCTCATCTCCAAAACTCCACGAGCAATATTGGAAGATTTCAGTAGTCCAAAGACTATATAGTTTTTAAAAAAAAAAAAAATAAATGCTTTGTTTTATGAGAAAGCTCCTATTTAGAAGAAAAAGAAAGAGAAAACTTTTTCAAAAAATCCCTGCCGGCCCGGCCTACAGGCAGAGGTAGATTTCGAAGTTAAGTATACTAATTTCACCAACAAAAACTAAATCATTATTAGATATAAATCCACTTTAACAGTTTTACCCGTCTGCTTTTGACGAGTTTTTATTTCCTTTTTATAAAATAGATGGTTTTATCAGAATCATGTTAAGGCGATATTAAAAAACTCATACTCAACAACTCGAAATTTTCTGGCACATTTTCAGATTAATTTTTAATTATAAAAAAAAAAAAAATTATATGAAACATGCTGACGTGATTTTTGAAAAGATTTATAAGCGACCTGTGTTTTTATTTTTCTTTCAATTAATTAAAACTTGATTAATAAACAATTATTTTCTCAGTAGGGCAATATTTTTCGTTTCTGACCACTGATCATGATGACCACTTTGACATCATTTTTTGAAATATATTCTACCTCTATCAAAAAATCGGTCATTACTGTACATTATATAGTTTCTGAATAAGAGAATCTAGCAATTGGATGCGTTTGAGAGCAAAAATGGATTTAAAAATGAGTAAGAAAATAGACAGTTTGGATTTGAATACACCCTTACTTAGATGAATTCTTTTTTCAACCGCTATGTATTTTTAATTTGTTTTTTCTGTAAGAATTGGTCCTATCCAAAACTTGTCTATCTAGATGTTGTAGACAATATTAAGAAGATATATGATAAATTTATGTTGATTTTATATCTTTTGAATTGACGGAGTTATGAATTTTTTACTTCTTCAATCCCTCTTTTTGTTTTCGTTTTAAATTTTTTTTTCGGTACGAATTGGTCCTATCAAAAACTCGTGAATATAAAAGTTGTAGATAATATTAAGGATATTTATAATAAAATTAATTGGAATTGATATCTTGAGAATTGACGAAGTAAGGCATTTTTTTCTCCCAAAAACCCTATTTTTTGCGCCCCTTGAGCCTATTTTAAATTTTATCAAAAATCTGTGATGCATGAATTTTTGGCGCTATTTTTAGAAGTAATAAAAACTTTAAACTGGTTTGATATGTACAAAAATTAAGAAGTTATGGGTTTTTTTCTGTTTTCACAAAACCCCTCCCTATTTCCATCCCCTTTGTCCGATTTTGCCCATTAACGAACTTGACCGAGATTTTATGTCCCTTGATTTTATGTATCAGTTTGGAAGAGATTTGTGCAGAATTGCGGAAGTTATCGTGTCCAGAAGAAAGTGATAACACAACTGCTTCGGGAAATTCCGTTCAAAATGCCCACTTTGACATAATTTTTTGAAATATATTCTGCCTCTATCAAAAAATCTATCATTGCGGTACATTATATAGTTTCTGAATAAACGAATCTACCAATTAAGTGCATTTGAGAGCAAAAAGGAATTTAAAAATGAGTCAGAAAATAAGCAGTTTGGATTTGAGTGCATCCTTAATGCAATGATTTTTCCAACACAATCCGCTTCGGGAAATTCGGTTCAAAATGCCCATTTTAACAGCATTTTTAAAAATATATTCTGCCTCTATCAAAACATCGACCCTTACAGTACATTATATAGTTTCTGAGTAAGAAAACGTACCAATTGGAAGCCTTTGAGAGCAAAAATGAATTGTAAAATGAGTCAGAAAATACGCACTTTGGATTTGACTACACCCTTACTTAGATGAATTCTTTTTTCAACCGCTATGTATTTTTAATTTGTTTTTTCTGTAAGAATTGGTCCTATCCAAAACTTGTCGATCTAGATGTTGTAGACAATATTAAGAAGATATATGATAAATTCATGGGGATTTTATATATTTTGAATTGACTGAGTTATGGATTTTTTACTTCTTCAAACCCCCTTTTTGTTTTCGTTTTTAATTTTTTTTTGCGGTACGAATTGGTCTTATCAAAAACTTGTGAATATAAAAGTTGTAGGTAATATTATGGAGATTTATAATAAAATTAATTGGAATTGATATCTTGAGAATTGACGAAGGTATGAATTTTTTTCTCCCAAAAACCCTATTTTTTGCGCCCCTTGAGCCCATTTTTAACTTTATCAAAAATCTGTGATACATAAAATTTTGGCCCTATTTTTAGAAGTAATGAAAACTTTAAACTGATTTGATCTGTACAAAAATTAAGAAGTTATGGGGGTTTTCTGTTTTCACAAAACCCCTCCCTATTTTCATCCCTTTGGTCCGATTTTGCCCATTAACGAACTTGACCGAGATTTTATGCCCTTTGATTTTATGTATCAGTTTGGAAGAGATTGGTGCAGAATTACGAAAGTTATCGTGTCCAGAAGAAAGTGATATATATATATATATATATATATATATATATATATAGATAGATAGATAGATATAAAGTTTTTTACTGAGGGTGATTTTGGGTTCTAGGAGTCATGATCGGTGTAGATCTGCAAAAATTTTTCAGAAATTCCAACATAGGAACGATCCCAATAGGTAGTATTTCATACGAAATCTACCTAATATAGTGAAGTACAAATTTTATAGGAGGTTAATTTTGCTTATTTCATTCTTTACTAGAAATATTCGGTATATTTTTGTTATTTCTTATATAATAATTTGCAAAACATAATATATGCATATAAAAATTGAAAACATGAGAACAATGACTAAATAACATTTCAGATGTAATAAATAATAGAAAAAATAAGAAGAAGAGGTTTTAAAGAGACTGCTATAAAAAGATAATTTGTACAAGCGAAATGCAAAATCATTTAGAAAAATTCATAGCCCTCGTAACTACTAATCTTTACCTTTTACGCTTGTTTCTAGATTTAGTCTTACGGAAAACAGTATCATAATCGTAACGAATCCAGTTTTTCAATTGGTACTATTAGCTCACACTCTCCCTATATTTATTTATTTATATATCTTGTTCCAATTTTCAATCGTTAATAAAAGGCTTATTATTCATCCAATCAAGTTCAAATAATTTTTTTAAAACTTGTAGTGGATGACACTTGATGTTAATCCAGTTTTTTTCAAATATTAATTCATTAATTAAATTAAATTAATTAATTTTCAATAATCGAGAGAGCCTTCTTCTTTATCAAGGCATTTTAAGACCGAGAGAGCCCTCTTCTTGATCAAGGCATTTTAATCGCCACTCAGGAGGAAAGAAGAATGGGAGAAAATTTTTTTTCTTATTGACCTAAGTAGGAATTGACTTAATTTTTTTTTTATATTACTTGTTGAATTTCGTCTCATCTCCAAAACCCCACCCCACGAGCAGTATCGGACGATTTCAGTAGTCCAGAGACTGTAGTTTTTTAATTTTATTTTAATTTTAATTTTATTTTTTATTATTTTTTTTTAATAAATGCTTCATTTTATGAGAAAGCTCCTATTTAGAAGAAAAAGAAAGAGAAAAATTTTTCATATATAATGAAGTACAAATTTTATAAGAGGTTAATTTTGCTTATTTCATTCTTTACTAGAAATATTCGGTATATTTGTGTTATTTCTTATATAATAATTTGCAAAACATAATATATGTATATAAAAATTGAAAACAAGAGAACAATGACTAAATAACATTTCAAATGTAATAAATAACTAATAGAAAAACTAAGAAGCAGAGGTTTTAAAGGGACTGCTATAAAAAGATAATTTGTACAAGCAAAAGGCAAAATCATTTAGAAAAATTCATAGCCCTCGTAACTATTAATCTTTACCTTTTACGCATGTTTCTAGATTTAGTCTTACGGAAAACAGTATCATAATCGTAACGAATCCAGTTCTTGAATTTCGTCTCATCTCCAAAACCCTCATGAGCAATATCAGAAGATTTCAGTAGTCCAGAGACTATGTAGTTTTTTTTTTTTTTTTTTTTTTTTTTTTTTTTTTTTTTTTTAAATAAATTGTTTGTTTTATGAGAAAACTCCCATTTAGAAGAAAAAGAAAGAGAAAACTTTTCCAAAAGAGAAGTACAAATTTTATAAGAGATTAATTTTGCTTATTTAATTCTTTACTAGAAATATTTGGTATAGTTTTGTTATTTCGTATATAATAATTTTCAAAACGTAATATATGTATGTAAAAATTAAAAATATGAGAATATTGACTAGGCATTTCAAATGTAATAAATAAATAAATGAATAAATAATAGAAAAGAAGAGGAAGAAATGTTTAAGAGACTGGCTGCGTACAGTATTGCATGACTTGGCAGGAAATTACCTATAAGTCTGAAATCCTCGAAGTTAGTTTTTAGAGGTTTTGTTTAATTAGGCTTTTTTCTTCGTTTCGCAGTGCTTTTTTTTTTTTTTTTACATTAGTAAAAAGAATCTGGTTTCAATCTTTTAGTCCAAAGTAGTAAATTTTGTCGTCATTTCAGTAAAGTTTATTCGGGATTCATACAGCGATTTTTATAATTTTTGCGAATTTTTTACTCTTTTTTTAGAGTTTTTGTCGCATTCAGTACGATTTCTTGACATTTGCAAAAGAAATACGGCTGAAATCGTTTAGACCACAATGTAGTAATTTTTTTTCTCTGCAGTTTTTGAATTTTAAAAGATCGTTTTATGCAATTTTTAGGGATTTTTTGCGTTTTTTCGCGTTTTGCGGCGATTTTTTTTTTAAAAAAATTGTAAAAGGAATCTGGTTTCAATTTTAAAACCTAAATAATAGTAAATTCTGTCCTCTTTTCAGTAAAGTTTATTCGGAAGTAGTACACCGATTTTTGAATTTTTCACGAAATATTTTCTGGGATTCTTTTCTCGTTTTGAAAGCGATGTTCTGTCATTTGTAAGAGGAACCTTGTTTCAATCTTTTAGGCGAATATAGTAAGTTTTATCCTCTGCAATTTTTTTATGCAATTTTCAACTTTTTTGCGTTCCGCAGCAATTTCTTGACGTTTGTAAACGAAATCCGGTTTTAATATTTTAGCTCGATGTAGTATAGTCTGTCCTCTTTTCAGTAAAGTTTATTCAGAATTCATACAGTGATTTTTGAACTTTTTACGAATTTTTACATGCGACTTTTAGCGTTTCTTCGCGCTTCGTGACGCTTTTTTGACATTCGTAAAAGGGATTTGGTTTCAATCTAGTTCAGGCCCAATATAATAAATTCAGCCATCTGTGATTTTTGAAATCTAACGATTTTTTACACTATTTTTGAAATCTAACGATTTTTTACACTGTTTTTGAAGTGTTTTCGATTTTCGTGGAAATGGTTTGACATTCGTAAAAGAAATTCGTTTTAAATATTTCAGTTCAATGTAGTAAATTTTGTCCACTGCGAATTTTGATGTTTTCCCCAAATTTTTTATGTGATTTTTACCATTTTTTAGTTTTCCGTGGCGGTTTTTTGGCGATATTTTTCTAAAATGGGAGGCCAGAACTGCGACTGCGATGATTAAAAGTTTAAGTGATTAATTTAAAGTTGGAAGAATGCTAAATTGGTTCTTATAGAAACGTGTATGGAGATGCTGAAAATTAATTTAAGCTGTGACAAAACAAAAAGAAAATCACAATTCAAAGTTTGCTTGATTCGAGACCGAATCCTATACGCTGCCAAAGGTGGTAGGGATTTTAGTCCAAAATTCATGTAATTTGAGGTTAATTTGGTAAAAAGTGACCATCGAAGCGGACGAAGATCCTCTAGTTTAATTAATAAAGGTCGTTTGTTCAAGGAAAATGCAAAAGTATTTAAAATGAAATACAGCTATCTTAATCTTTAGCTTTTACTTATCTCTCCAGATTTCGTTTTAAGGACATCAACATTGTAACGAATTCAGTCCTCTAATTTCGTTTCATGTCCAAAAGCTCCCACGGGCAAAATCGGAGGACCTCTGTAGTCATCCCGGGACTATGAAGTTTTCTTGAAATGCTTCGTTTGATGAGAAACCGAACAATTATAAGAAAAAGAAATAGCTTTGAATTAAACATTTTCAAATATAGAGAACATTTTATTTCCTCAATTTTTACAATAGATTGTCTATTTAACGCTTTATTATAAAAGCTCGGGAAATTCATATTCTGTTTTATATCAGATGAAAGGAAAATACAAAAGTATTTGAAATGAAACACAGCTGTCTTAATCTTTATCTTTTGCTTATCTCTCCAGATTTCGTTTTACGGACACATTCATTGTAACGAATTCAGTCCTTGAATTGCGTTTCATATGCAAAAGCTCCCATGGGCAATATCGGAGGACCTTTGTAGTCATCCAGGGGCTATGTAGTTTTCTCGAAATGCTTCGTTTGATGAGAAGCGAATTAAAAGAAAGAGCTTTGAATTAACCTTTTTCAAATATAGAGAAAATCTTATTTCCACAATTTTTACAATAGATTACACTATGTAACAAACTTTCAAAAAGTTCTGCTTCTGTTTTGACAGTATTGATTTCTGTTTAACTGAGCAGCAAGTATGTAGAAAAGAGTAGTTATATCACTGAAACTGTGCTTTTGTGGTTCTCACAGTGGTATTTACATAACTACAAATTTTTACATTTCTTCATTTGTTTGATACCACTTTTTTAAATAGAAGTTTTTTAATGTAATATAATTGTTGAAAAGTCTTATTTGAATACTAATTGTTGTCTGTTTCATAAGTCTGGCAAATATGATGGGGTCAATCCATTTGAAGTGATCCAGCACTGGTTGCTCGACCATTTTTAAAAAATCTGAAATTTTTTGTACAACAACCCTAACATGATGGAAGTTCAAAATGACTATTATTTTAATTTTATTAATTTTTGTATGTGCATGGCGGCCATCTTTGTTTCATCGCCTGAAGCAATTTTCTTACAAGAAGGGTTTACGGAATTGTAAATAATTCATTTTATTTATCCAATTCAACTGCGGATTAAATTAATTTGTACAGAATACATTGGGCTAAAAATTTGGTAATTGAGTAGTTTCCGAAACTAACTGCTTATTGGTAAAATTTAAGCATAAAATTTTAGTTTTTTTTTCAAAATTTGTCCGTTTACAAGAGGAAATTTTTCTAGCAAGGAAAACTGTCAACATGACATAATTTTTTTTTTACAAATAGGCCGAAAGTACTTGAGCTCACAGGTCGAGTTCCAGATCTGAGACTTGCTTTCTCTTCGCTAAAAAAATCCCAAATTTTTCAAAAATGACAAAAATCGCACTTTTCAGGCTTTGATATCTCTGGTGGGGCACGAGATAAAAATCTGATTTTTTTTTTTTTTTTTTTTTTTTTTTTTTTTTTATAAGAGTATTGTATGGTAGTGTTATGCACAAGAAATTTCAGGATGAAGATTTGACTACAAGCTGAGATATGGCAAGGGCAACATGTCAAAACAATACTGCCAAACTTTTGTTTTGTTGTAGTCACAGTTAAGTATTTATCTCAGAGTGCCATTTAAATTTATGTTTTTGATTATCTTTAAATAATAGTAACAGAAAATAAAGCCCTTTGCAAAGCTTAGAAATTCATTAAAAAATAATTATGCCTAAGGCCATACATTTTGTATGGTTTCAGTAATTTTTGTTGTAAGTAATTTTAGTAACTAAAAGAAACCTCAGCACTTTTACATAAAGAAAAAAAAATATTTTTATACAAGACCTGAGACAAAAACAACATAGGGAAAAAGAAAAGCTGCTAATGTTGTCATACTTGTTGAGACATGATGAAACGTGTCAAAACACATTCTTGCTTGTTGGTTCAAAAACCACAATTTGGATCTTTCTCAAAATTTTATTTGTAGGAACTAAGTCTTGTCATCTCTTGATAACTTGATTGAAGATCTTGGCCCTGCTGGCTCATAGATATATATTTTGAAATCACTATGTGCAAGTCTCACTTCATTAATTATTCCTAGCTTACTTCTTATGCAAAAATGTGATTTTTCTGCAGTATAAATTTTGAAAAGGCTTTGGATATCTTTACTTTCTGAAAATTACTTGAAGCTGATGCATGGTAACATCGCATAATGTTTAATTTACAGGAACATACTTATGGTAGGAACAAGTTTCAGGGACTGGCAAAGAGCATTAAAATTGTGGTTTTTAAACCAACAAGCAGGAATGTGTTATGACACGTTTGATCATGTCTCAACAAGTATGCTAACATTAACAGCTTTTCTCTTTCCCTATTCTGTTTTTGTCTCAGGTCTTGTATATATATATATATATATATATTTATGTAAAAGTTCTGAGGTTTCTTTTAGTTACTACAATTACAACAAATATTACTGAAACCATACAAAATGTAGACCTTAGGCATAGTTATTTTTTTAATTAATTGCAAAAGGCTTTATTTTCTGTTACTATTATTTAAAAATAATCTAAAAAATAAATTTAAATGATACTCTGAGATAAATATTTAGCTGTGATTACAACAAAACAATAGTTTGGCAGTATTGTTTTGACATGTTGCCCTTGCCCTATCTCAGCTTGTAGTCAAATCTCCATCCTGAAATTTCTTGTGCATAACGCTACCATATAATACTCTTATAAAAAAAAATTCAGATTTTTATCTCGTGCCCCACCAGAGATATCAAAGCCTGAAAAGTGCGATTTTTGTCATTTTTAAAAAAATTGGGATTTTTTTTTTAGCGAAGAGAAAGCAAGTCTCAGATCTGGAACTCGGCGTGTGAGTACAAGTACTTTTGGCCTATTTGTAAAAAAAATTATGTCATGTTGACAGTTTTCCTTGCTAGAAAAATTTCCTCTTGTAACTGGACAAATTTTGGAAAAAAACTGAAACTTTATGCTTAAATTTTACCAATAAGCAGTTAGTTTCGGAAACTACTCCATTATCAAATTTTTAGTCCAATGTATTCTGTACAAATTGTTTTAATTCGCACTTGAATTGGATAAATAAACGATGAATTATTTACAATTCCGTAATCCCTTCTTGTGAGAAAATTGCTGCAGACGATGAAAGAAAGATGGCCGCCATGCACAAACAAAAATTAATAAAATTAAAATAATAGTCATTTTGAACCATCATGTTAGGGTTGTTGGACAAAAAATTTCAGATTTTTTAAAAATTGTCGAGCAACCAGTGCTGGATCACTTAAAATGGATTGACCCGATGATTTCTTTTTAATTTTGAAGTTACATACAGTCAGTGAGATATTTCCCATAACTGTTTACTTGCGTTTCCTTAACATCGGGCGCATCTGGCGAATTTTCAATTTATAAGTTATTTAATTCACACCAGAACATTTTTAATGGAAATTTTGTGTTATTTTATTTATGGAATATTTATCACGTTATAAAGCAAAAGTAACTATTAAAACTTACTGTTGACAATTAGGAATGCCTAAATAAAAAATCAACCAGATGCGGCAACACTGTTAATTAATGACAATACACAAATATTAACTTTTCGTTGTCCTGACCACAAAAGCAAAGTTTTTGCAGGGAAGTAAAGTTTTCAAGTTTTTATGATAGAACCAACTAGAAAATGATATTATTTACCCAGAAACAAAAATTGCGTTACATGGTGTTATCTATTAAACACTTTATTATAAAAACTCGGGAAATTTATATTCTGTTTTATATCAGATAGGATTTTTTAAAAACATAGTACATGTATATAATACGAAATAAAAATATTGATTAAATGTTATTTTGAATTTAAATTTTCCAACATAAAAATGTTTATTTCTAAAAGAAAATTCTTAAATATTAGTTTGCGTGTATTAGCCTCTTTTAGAAATGCTCGATGTACAGTCGTGGAAAAAAAAAAGTAAACACCCCCTACTAACTCCTCAACAAATAATCGTAGAAGAAATTTACTGGTACCGAACGATTGAAAATAAAGTCTACTTTTAAATGATGTATATAAAATTTTCTTAGGGGGCTATATACATATTAAAACGAACCATAACTTTGTTTTTTTTCTATTGCAGTATACAATTCTGGCATCATAAATGAACTCTACACCTTTCAATTAGCCTGAAAACATATTTTTATGCAATTCGTACCATAAGTTTCCGAGAAATTAATTATTTTAAAATGAGCGTATTTTAAGCGCTGTATCCAAATTGAAGTTCCGTACTAGATTGTTAGCCGAGAGAGCCGCCTTCAGCCTGTTAGATTACCGGACAACAGAATAAATTTCGAAATATCTACTCACTTCTATCATAGACGGCCCCTTAAACCGTAATTTTGCCGTTTTTTAAGCATAATTTGAAAACTACTTGGAAGAAAAATGTGAAATTTTGGATTTACATAAAGCAGGACTTAATAAATCTAAATCCATCAAAAAAATTGTAGGTCGCAATACATAATTTTTTTCGAATATTAATTTCATAATTCATAATCCATATCATAAAATTATGAAAATTGCAAATCTAGCGTATTTATGTTTGGGTATATTAGTATTATTGCTACAAGAAAAATTAGCACATTAGAAGAATAATTTCAGGAGATATAAATAAAAATATGAAAATGTAATTTAACATTAGAAGCACTCAATTTTGAATGCTTATAATTCAAAAACTTATCATTCAAATGACTTGAAATTTGGTGTCTAGGCATAGTTTGAACCGAAAATTTGAAATATCTTGTTAAAATTGGGTATTGCCATTGAAAAAAATGAAGTTTGGATTCATTTTAATATGTAGATGGCCCCCTAAGGAAATTTTATGTGCATCATTTAAAACTAGACTTTATTTCCAGTCGTTCGGTACCAGTCACTTTTGTCTACGATAATTTGTTGAGGAGTTAGTAGGGGGTGTTTACTTTTTTCTCTTTCCACGACTGTACATTTTGAATTGATGATACAAATGAATAGAGAGAATACCATATAGCGGATGCCTATCCGCCTCGATTAAGGGGAAGCTAAATGACTGCAGCCCCGGGTCTAAACAAAGGCAAGCAAACCCAGCAAATTTAAAAAAAAAAAAATGTGCGCAGTGTTCTGTGTTGGTGATGCCTTATGTCAGATTATGACTGTATATAACATATAATATATAATCATAATATAAAAATGAAAAAAAAAACCCGACTAAATTCTTTCAGAAAAACAACAGCAACAAAATGTTAATATCAGGAAAGAAAAAGAAAACAAAGCATACAATGTTATTAGTGGTTGTGATGTATTGAAATTGTATCTTAACAATGTCATCATTTTTTCTAGTTAGCTTGTTTTTGTACTAAAAATACCTATATGTTTTATATAGAATTATATCATAGACGTTTAAGATTAAATTTTTAAAATGTAGTAATATTTTCTTCCTTCTTTATCAAGCACTTTGTAAATTTATCTTTTATAATTTACAATATTATACTTCATAATTTGAAACTTTATTTTTAATTACAATATTTCTTTAAAAAACATATCAGTATGCCTTGTTTGGAAAGATTTTACAGTTTCATTACTTAAAAGCAGGTAAAAGAAATGAGGCTATTACAAAAAACTAAAAACAAAATAATTTTAATAGTAAAGATAAGTTTAAAAAAAAGAGAAACAAATCAGAAATATAAAACTATTCAGTCACAGAATTTGTTCATTGTGCATTCTACTTGCATCAATCAAATTTTCAAAGAACGTTATAGAATATTCAACGGTAGTGCATAGGGATTCTTTAGAAACTGTTGCAACATTGTGTGTTATACAAAATTATTTTTCTTGTAAGGCAGGACTGCTGCTTTCAGTAATGGCCATTCAGGACGAAACACTTTTTAGGATCTCGAATAGGATTGCCATAAAAGGAAAAGACACCAATAATGATGTTAGTTGTAAGTTCACACCATGCAGTTACATAATGCAGAATGCAGAAGCTGTTCATTCACAACATTAAAATTTGCAGCGACTATGAGATAGTTCTGAGTATTTGCTGCTACATCTTGATCAAATATGCCACGTCTGACCATAATACTTTTCAAGGCTATGAAACTGTTAACAATAATAGCTATTCTCGTCAGAACTCGTCAAGCAAAATCAGTGCATTGATATTGGTCTCGAGGTTGCAGCTTTTCCATCATGTCGATCTTACATGACTACAACTTTAAAATAGATTTCAAAACATTTTGTACCGTAGACCAAAGAAGGGACAATTCATGTGACACCACCCATAACTGCACTTGTTTAAGTATTTCAGGCACAGAACGCTCTGTCAACCATAACAACAGTGACTCCTTCCACAGTGCAAATGCAACTCCACAGCTTGTTAAAATTTACCAATAAACTTTTTCAAACCATTTCCATGAATGTTTAGTAAGTTATTACTTTTTCGTAAAATTTTCGAATGTCGGTATTCCAACAGTGTATATAAATTATCGCTATAGTTAAGTTAAACTAATTTGCCCTGTATCTTGCCTTCAATATTTTTTCTGTAATGGCAGGGTGAAGAATGATCTTTTGGCATTGAATACTGCCATTCCAAAGAGTTACTAATTTGCATTTATAAATTGAATAAAAACTGCCATCTTGTAATCGAAATGTAATTTTTTTTTCAGATTTCTTTTCTTCGATGTTCATGTAACGTAACCCACCAAGTTTTATTTAACGAAGTAAGTCAACCAAAATGGGCTCTATATAGGTCTCAGTAAAATTACTTTATATATAACCCTTTATAAAATAATGTTCATTTTTAAACTTTTGTATGAGTTTAATTTGCCTGTTTCATTCTCTGCTAAAAATGCTAGATACATTTACATTACATCATATCAAAAATCATTTTAAAAATATAATAATCGAAATAAAATAGATAAATTTTAAATGGATTTATATGGATTATATTTTATATGGATAAAATGGATTTATTCATAATACTTCTTAAATAATTCCTATAATAAGGATTAATTACCCAAATGCACTTTGAAGCAAGCAATATAGCATAAAAAATTAGGAAAAATGCCTTTTAATTCAAAATTTAATGATTTGAATATTCATTGTAATCAACAATGAAATATTAGTAGTGAAACACTGAATTTGTTTCATATTGCTCATGAGGGCTTTTGCAGAAGAGTCGAAATTGAGGAATAGAATTCATTATAAGGACGCTGTCTGCAGGATAGAATCTGGAGACATCATAAAAGTTTGCGATTAAGATAACTGTGTCATTGTGTCATTTTTAATACGCTTTTATTTAACTTAGTTTTTTGGTCTTGCTGTCTGTGTCAAATCTTTTAATCGATTTTTGACCCCTTACCGACGAACCGATATGTTGCATTCAAGTTCATTGTCGATGGCAGTGTAATATTAATGTATTGTCGGGGTCATACCGCATCAGGAGGCAAGGGCAGGATCCAAAGGAAAAAATATTCTTTTAAATTTTTGATTGAAATCCCTTATCCAACGAATCTATTTTCCTGAAACGTTGCACACTAGTTCGTTGTCGATGAAACTGCAATATTCTTGCGTTCGTCGGGAGACAAGGAGAAATTCGCTATACATAAATATGTGTGATATAACAGAGAAAGTAAAAAAAAATATATAAGGAAGATGATAATTTACAAGTAAATGCTTTAGATTTATCTCCAAAATGTCAATTTAATGGCATATTACATTCTTTTTCAATTAATTGACAACATAGAATTTACGTTTTGTTATTTACATGTACAGTTATTTTGAAAAGTGCATTTAACAAGAAACTTTTTCTTCTCAATATTATTATTATTTTATTTTTTTTATCAATGGGAGGTATAAGAAGAGGGCGATATATTCAAATACGCGAAGTAAGCTGGTGTCATAAAACACAATTTTTTATGGCTTTCTTTGCTTTTGAAATAATGTATAATATACACTATATATCCATTAATCACCGGACACTTTCAATTTTTGACATTTTGTCGAATATTTAAAAATATACTTGTCGGATTCTTCTGGAACTTCGGAATTATAAAGAATATGTTTGACCTCATATTTATCAACGTCGATTTGATAAGGAGGACAATTAGGAGTTCAGCAAAAAATCAAAGAAAAATAATGATATTTGGGATCCCCCTGAAAATTAAAATACACAGAATGATCTATCGCTGCAGAATACAAATATGTGGAGTGGATATTGTGCAACATGTATACTGATTAGTATAAGAATAGCACGTATATTCATGGAGATACAGCGATTTTTTTTAAGTTCAATTTTTTTTTCATATTTTTAGCTTATATCATGCAGGGTTTTTAACTAAATTTAACGCCAGTTTCACAAAAATTAGAAAAATGCAGTAGAAACAATATAGTGCAATTGGAATATAAATATGATAAATATTTTGTGAAATATGAGCAGTTTTATGAAATAATATTTATCTGCGCATGCTGGGACGATAACATAGATTTTTTTACATTATTTAATAATCAACAACTATGGAGCAACTCATTGAAAAAATCCAGTCAAATATCGTGAAAATTCAGAAAGACATCGGCGATAGAATGAGCCAATTTTTAGTTTCTCTCTAAAAGCAGCTGAATGATGAGGGATTTTCCACAAATTGTCATTTTTTATTAACTAACTTTCAGAGAAAAGTGAGTATTTAGTGACTTTCAACAAGTAGATTTGGAACAAATGCTTCGATTTTGATACTTCTTTTTATCATGCAATAGGCTCGTTCTGGTGGTTATCCAAGAAAAACTAAAGTATGAATAAAAGATTTAAATTGAAAAAATAAAATAAAATTAAAATTGCCAATTTGGGAAAAATCCCTTATCATTCAGCTGCTTTTAGAGAGCAACTAAAAATTAGTTCACTTTATCGTCGATTTATGTTTACGAATTTTCATGATATTTGACTGGATTATTTTTTTTTATGAGTTGCTCTATAGAGTTGAATATTAAATTATGTAAAAAAAATCTTTGTTATCGTTTCGCGCATGTGCAGATAAAAATTATTTCATTCGACTACTCATATTTAATAAAATATTTTATATATTTATATTCCATTTGCACTATATTGTTTCTACTACATTTTAGTATTTTTTCTGAAACTGGCATTAAATTTGGTTGAAAATCCTGCGTGATATAAGCTAAAAACATGCAAGAATTTTTTTATTTTTAAAATCGCGATATCTCCATGAATATACGTGCTATTCTTACACAAATCAGTAAACATGTTGTACGCTATCCACACATTTGTATTCTGCAACGAAAGACCATTTCTTGATTCACAGGGTGTTCCCAAATATTAATATTTTTTTTGAGTTTTTGTTGGCTCCCTAATCGTCGTCGTCATCAAACTCACTGTAAACTAAAATGGCTGAAAATCAAACACTTAAGTGTCTGAAACGGAGTGTTCAATTTTCAGACATTTTAAAATGTCTGAATTTTTTCAGACACTTTTTGCGTCTGAAATTCAGACACTTCAAACGTCTTAATAGCATACATTTTTTTTGTAAGCATCATACGTAGCCATGTTTGACCACGTTGAACCCTGGAAAAATATTTGGCTGGGGTCTTGCCCCCTCCACACGCCCCCCCCCCCCCCCCCCCCCGCAGCCTGATTTTTTTGGTGCTCCTAATTTTGGTATGCAATTTTCGTTAAGCTGTTTATTTAAATCTTTACGACATTTTACTGATTATAATCAATATTTTGAACTTCAGGAATAGAACAAGATTAAAGCAAAAAATATTTATCTAAATATTTGTTTTGATGATAAATATGATTTTGAATATGATTTTTTTTTTAAATCTTATTTTACTTTAAAAGTTCAAAACATCGATTATATTCAGTACAATTTCGAAACAGATTTAAAATATAAGCTTTACAAATATTGCACATAAAATTTGGTGGCACTTAAATCGTAGGGGGACGGGACACTGCTTTAATACCCATGCTTTAATCAAAAAGTTCTTTTGCAAAAAATGCAACCCTACACTATGGTTATCTAAATAGAGATGTCCGGTACTCGGGATAGATCCATTGTGGAGGTTAATGGACATTCACGAATAGCGGACACCTCTATTTAGCGAATACTTTTTTAATCCGCAAAGCACACGCATACATATTTGTATATTTTTACCTCACAAAAGCAGACATCTCCGATCATCAGACAAATTCCGCGATCCCGAAGTTTCCGCTATTAAGGGCTTTTAAGATACATGAATAAATATATATTTTTTTATAATCTTGTCCTATTCTAAAAGTTTAAAATACTTATTATACTCGGTTGAATGTCGAAAGAGATTTAAAATGTCAGATGTACGAAAATTGCAAATAAAATCCCCCATCTCCCCAAAAAAGGAAAATTCATATAATTTAAAAATTAGATTAAAAAAAAATTATATTGACACATAGGCAATTTTACATATCTATCAGATGATAATCACAACAGCTATTTAACTATGAGTAAAAAAATTAAAAAATAAATATTCCACTTTAACAACATTAAGAAAAAAATTACTTCGGTATTTTGTTAAATATATTTTGTGTTTTTAATCTTGCCCTACTCTAAAAGTTCAAAATTTTCATTATAATCAGTGCAATATCGAAAAGGATTTATGATATCAGCTTTACGAAAATTGAATACAAAATCCCCCTCCCCCCACCTCCCTTCCCGAAAAATTTTTTAAATTCTTATCATTTAAAAATTAAATTAACATCTAATTGTCATTCTTGTAATTTTCGTATAAGTGTATATAAATACAGTTACAAAAATCACAATATTAAGTACAAAATCTAGTTATAGCTTTTTACTTTTTCCCATTATAAATTTCAAATTACTTTTCTACTAAAAATAATCAAAAAATCAATATTATACTTGATTTCAAATCAAATACATATGTATATTTTTACTGGCAGTTTTAAAATTAAGGAGCACATAATAGAGTAATCATGACAACGTCATACGTTTTCAGGCACTTTATTTATCTTATTTTTTAATCTGCGGTTTTACGTTAAGAAGAAAGATCTTTCCAAAGCTTTTTTTTCTCTTTCATTGTGGTCGTTACGTGAGATAAGAATTAACCATTGAAACGAAACTGCGATTGAAAGCAAAGAATGAATATTCAACTTAAAATGTCTCTCTTTTAGTAATATTATTACTTTAAATTTGGGAAAAAAAGATGAAAATTCAGAATATATAATTTGTAATAAAAGACAACGTCATAAGTTTAAAAATATATACTTCTAGAATTAATGGGTTTTTTCGCAAACAGATTCAAAACTAATTGAATTTCATGCAAGATTTTGTTTATACTATAAATAAAATCATAAAAGACACTAATTTCAGTACTATAAAGAAATTATGACACTTACTTCAATCGATGTTGCAAGAGGTCAGAAAAATTCCTCGATTTGAAATTTCAAAAACTACCCCAGTGAAGGAGAAGGGTTTGCATCATTTTAGTACGAAATTCCATAATATATCCGACTAGCCATATTTAAAGAATGAAATGTTTCATCCTCAAAATAGGACACGCCAGACAAAAGTTTCTTTTTTTTTGCTAGCTTCGACAGGACGAAGATGAATAACACAATATTATTGATATAAATTAATACGAATTAACGCTAAGTCCATTGCACACACTTTGTAGAATTTCCGGGTGTAATCTTCAAGCGTCGTCTACTTCTGTTCTGTGTCTATCCCGCCCTTATATGGACGACAGCTTCTAAGAGACATTTGATGTCAAGCACACACGTCAGATGCATGTATTCAATAAATAAATAATCCAAGTGAATACGAATTTAAATCACAGAACTTCACATTCCGCGAAAAACGAATTAAAATACACGCGTACATAAAAACAAACTTCGTTTGAATTACAACGTATACCAACTTTGAACGAAGACATCTAAAACGCATGCGCGAATGGCAGTGCCCCAGTGCCCCCTGGTGATTATTGCGTCGGAAGAATCAAAACGTCTTAAATTAAGACACGTTTGAAGCAACGAAGTGTCTTAAAATAAGACGTTTGCGGATATTTTAGACACTATTCTCAGTTCATTTACACCATGATCATACTAAGACACTTGTGTATCTTAAATTAAGACATCTATAATGTCTTAATTTTCAGATTGAGACACTTAAGTGTCTAAAATTCTTTTTCAGTCACATATGTGTCTAAATTTAAGACGCCTCTATTTGCAGTGCTGACGTTGATAAATATGAGGTCAAACATATTCTTTATAATCCTGAAGTTCCAGAAGAAGCCGACAAGTATATTATAAAATATTCGACAAAATGTTTAAAATTGAAAGTGTCCGGTGAATAATGGCCATATGGTGTATATTCAAATTGCAACCAATGCTTTTCTTATATTTCAGGTCATCGAACTAAACTTTTAAATGTATATCCTACTATACAAACTTAAATTTATACGTATTTCGGTTTTATAAAGATGTAAGATATGTATTCTTTAAAAGCAAGATAATTTTTTGTGTGGACATTCGGAAAAATATCACTTTGGCGCCAATAAAGGAAACGTACGCATGGTTGGGTGATCAAGCTTTTTTTTCTATACTTAAAAAGAAATGTATATTACGAACTCTAATTACGCTCTCGTCCAATATTCTACTTTTAGATAAAATCCATCCTTTTAGATAATAGAAATTAGAGAAAAGATATTCTCATGATTGGCAAAAGAACTGTCGAAAATTTCTTTGGTTCTGTTTTCTCGTAATTGTCCTGTCTCATTGGTCGGTATCATAATGTGTATCGAATGTGTCGAACTTCATCAGTCTCATGATTCATGCATGTTCTGTAGCATACTACTCTTTTGGATAGGATACATGCACGTGACTGACGGTAGTTCCGTGTTGGGGTGGTGTGATTATGTATTAGGGTGCCAATTGAAAATCGTTTCATGATGCACGTGGCTGTTCTTCAAAAGTACATCGTGTATGGTAAAACCATTCTCGAAACAAATCAGATTAAGAATCTGATAAAGGACTTATTATGAAGTCACTAATATGATATTTGCATATAAATGCAAATTTATATATGATGGAATATGATAAATAAGGTATTGAACTAATTAAGAATTATTTCTCCCCTGAAGCACTACACCCCTATAGCACTTCTATCAAAAAAGGGAAAAAAAGAAAATGAAAAAAAGAAACGGCTATGGATAATTGATTGGTTGTTGTGGATTGTGGATTATTGCCACACATCTGTGAGAATATATCAGCTTTAAATATTATTCAGGTTTTACTATAGAAAACGAGCATGGAAGAATAACTAAATATAATAGATCCTATTTAATTCGAACTCCAAAAGGATACGAAAAATCTTTAAAATAGAACTGAGAAAACAAAGAATATGAATAATTATAATTAACATGAAGTGGTCCTTCCCTTCTACATAGCCATTAAATAAGTAGCACCACGTGTTTCCAACAAAAACACTTCCTCGATCAAAATTTCAGCCATTCTAGTAAAGAGGGGCATATGTGAGTATCACATATTCTATTAGCACATACATTAATAGCACATAGCGTGATTAATGATGTAACTATAATCTCACATGTGTAGAGATGGTCATAATATTTGTCACTTTTCGTTTATTTTTATATGGTTAGCAAAATCGTCAATTTCACTTCAGTTCAGTTGAAGGCTTTTACTATTATCTATTTTTAAATCTTTGTCAGTGGGGTAGAGATTTGAAAGATATTACAAGGAACCGCAAAAGAGAAAAGATCTTATTCTATAAGTTAGGGAAAGAAAACTGTAAACAAAACAAAATATCTCTCCCAATGACGTTTTCCCAATTACATTCCCTAAAGTTGTGTTTTTTTTAACTTATTTTTTGAGCATTGGAAAGTAATTATTTAATTTTTACCTACATTGATTTAACCATAAATCGAGAAACTTTAAGTTATTCGAAATTGGGGGATGAAAATTCGAATTAGGTATCCATTTTTAACATTGTTTTCAATTTCGCTTTCAACAGGAAAGATCTCTTATTCGAATTATCGAATAATTCAGATTAAACTACTGTTATTAATACAACATGAATTTAGTAATAATGAAACGCCAAAAAACTTCGATTTTTGGTTAGGGGCCGTCCACAAATGATACCACGCTTGGGGGGGGGGGGTGCGGTGTTGTGAAATTGTGACAGTTTGTTACAAGGGGACGGGGGGGGGGGGGTAAGAAGAAGTGTGACATCGCACATTTTGGTTAAAATAAAAACGTTAAAAATCTGAAGATTAAATTTCGAAGTTATTTTGAAATTAATGTATTTTGTGTTCATAAAGTAAAGATAAGATTTAAAGCGAAATATATTAAATTTCATTTCAAATTCCAAAATACAACTGTTTTCAGTTGCTCTTTCATATTAATATTTTATTACTATTGTATATTAATTGATTTTTGTTGTAAACCTTCATCTTATATTATACAAAATAAGTACACGAATCATTTTTATTGTTGTGCTCACAAATGTTATTAAAACACATAGTTAAAGTTCAAGAATAAAATTTGAAATATGATCTGTAACGTAGTGCTTTGTTTCTGAACTGCAAGTATATGTTTATGTAATATAGTGTGACATGTGACAAGGGTGGGGGGAGGGGGAGATAGTGAAGTGTGACAATAATAATAGAGTAATAAATAACTCTCCTATCAGTAAAATTAGTACTATTGACTAATCAGTACTTATAAAAATAATTATAATACTAAATCTATATAATAATAGCGCAATTCATGTGACTGTCATAAACAGTTACGGGATGACTGCTTCGCTTTTCATATGCCAGGCAGTCATTTTTTCTCAAAATTATTTTTTCGAATAAAGCTGCATAAAAGTTACATTTTTAGACTGATCGTTCAAAAAAAATTAATGTTTGAGAGATGAGTTATGTTCAAATATATATTTTTTCTGAGATAACTTAAGTTGAAATTAGATTGGCAGCCCAATATTTAATTACATCAAAGTAAACAAACACAAGGGATTCGTTCATCATGAGCGATAAAAATATTAAACCACGACAGTAATAAATTTCAAAGCAACTTCTCAGCGATGCATTTTTGCAGCTCTGGTTTTGTTTTATAGAAAAATTTTTCCTGAAAACCAACACTGTAAAAAAAAACCTGTAATTTTTACAGAAAAGAAACTGTATTTTTTACAAAAGAAACTGTTTTGAAGAAAAACAGTTTTTTTTCTGTAACAGTTTTTTTTTCTGTAAAAGAAACTGAATTTGGTAATTTTTGCAGAACAAATCTGTATTTTTTACAGAAAAAACTGTTTTAATGAAAAATTACAGCTTTTTCTGTAAATTAAACGGTTTTTTTACTGACGCCAAAATTGACAGTTTTTTCCTGTCAATTTGACAGAATTTTTTTTTTTTTTTTTTTTTTTTTTTTTTTTTTTTTTTTTACAGTGAATCAAAGTTTAGCATAATTATGTTAGGTGAAGTGCTATAGAACTAAACTTTCTTCACGATCTTTTATCGGCGAAATTTGATTGTTAAAAAAAAACAAAAAAAAAAAAAAAACAACTCGTGTAATAATAAATAGTGAATCACAAAAAATTATAGTTAATCTTCAATCAGGTTTACCATTAAAAAAACAAAATAACAATAATAATATACAAAAATAAAAGATTTATACGTATATAAATACATATATAAACATGAACAAAAGTTCCCCAGGATTGCTTTCATCGCTGTTATCGTTTGGCAACATATCTCAGTTTCTGGATTCCGAATTGCGCCAAGTTTTTTAAAAAAAAGGTCAAGTCCCTTATACTGGAAAAGTTCCGAGCTGTATATCTGAACCACATAACTATAACTATAAGTAGGTATAATATACATAACTAAATCTAGAATGCTTCTTTTAAAAAAAACGTCAATAAGCGTGCAGTCCGATTATGACACATTACCCAAGACGATTAAACGTGAATAATGATAGATTTTCTAATATTCCGTGATCGAGCCTAAAGACTAAGTTAGCGTAAAGCCAAGACGATATTAGCGACAATATGCTTTACGCTAAATATCATTAAATTACGTTACCATTAAAGGGATTTCACAAAAAAAACTGCAGCAAATCATTTACTGCACCAAATCGTATTAGCTAAAATGCGCCGATTGGCAGTGGACCCAATTACGGATGTATTGCAAGCGAGCATGAAGCATAAATGACTAAGTAAGTAAGTCAAAAGCTTTTGGGCAAGAAAGATGAAATACATAACAGCAAGTGTTCAAAATGCTGCCAAAATCTCAAAGCGCTAAGAATCTTCGTTCTGATTTGGCGAAGGATTGAGTAAGAAAATTAAATTAAAAATAAAAGTAACATGTTGCAATGTTTAGCATATATTTAAGGGACGTCAGATGTGGCTAGTTAATAATAAAGAAATAAATACAATAAATAAACTCGGTCGATTAATTACTAAGTCAGCCCAATTTTATTTAACCCGAAATTTCCTTTTAAAATTTTCTAAATTGCAAGAAATTGTCTACGTCAACTTCAGATCTTTTTCTATGCATGCGCTCGCCGTTATTCAATACACTAAAAACACAAGATACAAAATGACTATTTCTGTTAAAATGTTTGTGGTGCAACAACGTTTGATGCTTCAATGGCTGTAACCATATAGATAGTGAAAGCTCGTTTCGTTCCACGTTTGGAGCTATGGCTCGGTCGGGGCTAGAAATGCTGGAACGAGATTTTACCACCTCATGATTGTAGCTACTGTAGCACCAAAAGTTTATTCAACACACCACAAAATGTTTAACAGTGAGGGTAAATACGATTAATATGAGTACTATATTTAAAATTATTTTTAAGATAGAGCAGTGAAAATTTCCATTTAAATTAAATTCGGCATTAAAATAATAATGGTAAATACAGTAATGAAAGAAGTTTCTGATAACAAATGTAAGGTTCAAATAAAGAAATGTAGGGGAACCCGGGGCACAACAGGCTACCGGGGCGGAATGAAGTTTGACGTTTTTCTTTGTCAAGGGGGTGCTGCCAGAAAGCGGTAATAAGTAGAAGTAAGAAAACCTGTTGCCGTTCAACTTCGGCAGCCATGTTAGTCTAGTTTTCTCGAGCGTTGGTGCGTGAACTTTTCGTTGTGCGATTTTTTGCTCCTGTATTGTAATTTCTGATGATTTTGTAACCAAGGTAAGGCATACATACTTGTTTACATTGCAACTATAGTTAGTTCCTGCTTGAAGTACGTTTAATTGTCTTTAGTTTCGTGTAGTTAAACGTTTGTTTACGGATCTATCTGGAGTGACCTTACCTTCCTAGCTTAAATCGTGTTCCTGTTGCGAAACGGGTGTGGCGGAATGGAGAAGTACCCCATTCTGCCCCGAAATGTTTTTAACTAATTTGTTCTGACTGTGAATGTTTATATTGTGGTGAATTTTACTCAAAGTCAGTTGAAGGTTGGGTCGCTTGTTCCATGTGCAAAAAAAAGGGACACACAATTGCTGCGCGGCTATAGATAGCGAAGATGATGAGATTGTCCTAGTGCGTGAATTTTGTCAATAGGCTTAAGAAAAGGACATAATCGATGAAAATTGTAGTTAAACCTTTATAGTCACTTAAATCTAAATAAATATAGAAAAAACATTTTTTTTTTTTTTTTTTTTTTTTTTTTCATTTCCACAAGTTTTATATCTTTTATAATTACTTGTCCTTTCCACCTGCCCCATATCCGGGACAGAACAGGGCAAATGCTATAATGTTCTGTTTCTGAAAAAAAATATTCTTTTGTTTTCTTACAATATTTTTTTGTGATTATTACATTATAATATGTTAATAGAAAATTTTGAAGTTTTCTTAATTAACCCTTTTGTAATTTTAGAACATATTTTCAACTTGGTACCCC
Organism: Maratus speciosus; assembly: GCA_963932465.1. NCBI lineage: Eukaryota > Metazoa > Arthropoda > Arachnida > Araneae > Salticidae > Maratus > Maratus speciosus. The sequence continues at coordinate 234,542,781 of OZ010791.1, read as the reverse complement.
GTTCTGTCCCGGGTTCCCCTACATGGACTGCTCATCAAGAAAATAAATTGATAACAGTGTAATATCATAAACAGTAAGCTTTGGAAATAACAGTTTTGTAGAGCAGTATTATAGAATTGATACCTTAGCACTAGAAGTGCGACTTGCACTTTCAGAATTTATTTTTTTATAGTACATAAAAAAATTATATATTTGTTTTATTTATATAAGGTAAATGTTTTCATTTTCAAACATCCACATTAAACATTTTAGATTTTTTTTTTTTAAATTCTTTACTATTACTTAGCTGAAATTGACATCATTTTATTATGTAGTATAATTTGAGTTAAAAATCGGGAATTAAAACAATAACATTTCATTTTTTTAAAAGCCAAAATTTATCTCTATCTGAGAAAGACACAAGAAGCGATCGAATATAATTACAAGTGTATCATATTTAAGTATAGAAAATCTGTTTGATTCTCCAGAACTTAGAAGATAAGGAAAAAAAAAAAACCCCAGAAAATTCTATGCGTGAAGGAATCAAAATAATCTTGTGATTTTGTTAGAAAAAACTCATATTGCCAAATTGGGAAATGGAAGATTGAAGATCAGACATTATAGAATTCGATTAGATTATTTTTTTCAAGTTCCAACAAGTGAAAAATCTTTCACACTTGCTTTGCCAGATACTAACTCTTCTCTCCATATCTAATAGCTTGGGTGTGGGCAGTTGGTCAGCCTCTCGTGTGTGTGTGTGTGCTGGGGGTGGGAGGGGGTGATGTATGAGGCGTGGCGGATTGATGAACACGATCACTGGGGCTCAGGTGATATCTAGTGACCCCCCCCCTCCCCCTACTTCATACGATAAATCATTTGAATTTTTTTGATAAAGGGGGTCAATTTCATACATGATGTATGACTTTCTCAGTTTTTGAAACAGCAATTGATATAGCAACATATCATCGTCAAATGAAAAATACAAAAGTTTAAATTCGCCTGTGAAACAATTAAAATAGCATGTAAAAATATAAAATATGAATCAACTATCGTGAAAGTGGTTCGCAAAAAACTGGCACGATTCCGGATTCATCTTTATACGTAAATTAGTATATAACCCCGTCAAAAATGACGGAATGTTGATTTGCGTTTCATTTTTATAAGACTTCATGCAAACAAACAGCATGGAGATTTCATTATTCAAAGGTTTGCATTTCAGAAAAGTACATCTTAAAAATGACACATGATTTCTACAAATACAAATTCTGTTTGTACTATAACTAGTTTTATAAATATTTTTTGCACCGCATATTGTACTGAATGTAAATTTTAGTGCACTTCATAAGTGCATATCAATTTCATTCTGTTCGAAAGGCTGTAACATCATTAAAATGAACTTGTAATATTTTTCCCCTTGTCGTAATGTAACGGAAAACTTTTGAATGTACCTGTAAGTAAACTATACATTCAATTTTCATAAAATTTGAAATTGCTCGACAAAATTTTACAACAACCATATATTTAAAATTTCAGACCATTCGGTTGGGTAGTTTTTGCTCTGTTATATGCGAGCGGACGGACGCACAGACAGACAGGCGGACCGAATGACGACTATAGGTGCTACGTATTTATATAATTAGGAACGCACCTAAAAAGTAAATAGATTGAATCATTTTCGTTTATATCTACTTAACAGATGCCTCCAACGTACTTAAAATTAACAAGATTTATGATAGTCATTTCCCATCTCATTCGATAAATTTAACGCAGATATTTCATGTGTAATGTAAACAAACTTGGTAGATTCCAAGCTGCGTTCTGGGGTTACTAGATGTTAATTTGGTGATATAGCCCTGATCCTATGTTCTCGTTAATAATTTAAATTCCCCATAGCATCTCTATTAACGGCTAATTTTTGGTGTTCGTTTGATTCTCAAATTGACTTCGATTTCGTAAGATATTGGCGTGGAATGTTTGTAATTTCATTATTCTGCTCGCTACTGCCTTGCTGTAAACACCAATTGCTGTGGACGGACCATTCCATCCAAATCTGTTTTTTCATAAAGTTAAAATCAAAACATCTTAATACGAAAATTTTTGCAGTTAATTGTTTCAGTGGTGAGAGATCATTTCAATGAGTTCTGCGATTTATGTGATGCACTGCCTATGTACATCCCGGCCAATCTTTTAATTACAAATGTAGGGGTTTCTCCCTCAGACTAATTTTACGCGACTAAGAATAAAAAATGGTTCTAAGAATGTAGATTTGAGAACATGCTTAAGTTATTTAAGTTAAAGAATTTTCTACTTCATAAAATAAATTCATATAAAAAAATGCTGAATGATTAACCGTGTTATTTTTCATATGGCACAGCGATACAAGAGAAAGAAATTTGTTTGCTATCTATGACAGTTATTCCAGCGTTTAAAAGTCCTGGGTGTGATGCCGAGGTGAATAACGGCGTTATAGAAGACTAAGATTATAAATGGAATATAAAGGAATTATATTATTTGAAAGAGAGGTTGATGTTAGTTGTTTATTATAGTGGTTATCAAATAAACTATAACTGATATAAATCTTTAAAAATAAGCGGGAACTCTATATATAATAGTAAAATAAATAAATGAATATTATACGTATTAAAGTCTCTTAAATATTTTGTATCATTAACACAATATGCTAAAAGATTTGGTTATATATGTACTTTTTTCTTTCCTCTTGTAGGAGTTTTCTGATTGGTAATCCGAATTTTTTGTTTTTCTTTAATAAACATGATTGAACTTTAGGGTCAAATTTAAAAATTAACTTAATTGATTTACTGTATTAATTAAACGCAGTAAAAGTTTTTTAAACATAGTGTTTAGAAAAAAAAAATGTATTCTTAAGGAGACAGTTGACCTTTATTTGAGCAAAAATCAATCCCAAAATCTTCATTTCATTTTGTGTGTATTATCATTCTCCAATTTCTACTACGTCATTTGTGGAAAACTGCATGCAGATGCGATTATTTTACGCAAAGTTACAAGTGTTTTAATTTTGTTCACAAACAATGTTTTGGCCTTTTAATTATCTTTAAATCTGTTTTTCTCAATACTTTTGTTCCAGCTTTTTTTTAATTTTTGTAAATCTCCTTGCTACTTAATTTTTGATAAAAATTCATGAAACTGATAAGGAAGAATCCTGATATCCCTTAAAAAGAAATTGTGTATGCATTTAAATTCAACTTCATTAAGAATATTAAATTTGATTTTTAACATATTATAATTCAAAATTTTGATGAAAATCGATATGGAATTCAGAAAAAATATCTCTAAAAAATTAACTATTTAAAGGATTAAAAAATAGATACACATATTTGTTTGTAATAGAGTTTTACCTAATTAAAATCCGAAATCGTGGAAATATCTAAAAAATTAAGACGCAAGGAGCATTTTAAAATTTAGTTTTAAAATTTTAAATTTTTTAAAAGATCTTAAAGTTATAATAAGATTGAAAATTTCTTTTAAGGTGTTCTATATACGTATGGTGAAATGTAAAATTTCAAATCTCTATTATGAAAATTAAAAGGAACTTTTTTAAACGTTCACCGCCTGTTTGTTTCAAACTTTCATTAGCATACATTAGATTTGTTATATAGTGAATCATAGACATAATAAGAGTCTCTTATCGTCAAAATTTTTGATGTGCAACAATTCCCTCTTTTTTTCTTTTTTCCTTTTTCGATGTACTAGTCGAATTTAATACAGTATTTTTTATTTATAAAATTTGTGACCCGAGAGTAAAGAATAATTCAAGAGTTTAGATATCATGCATTCTAAAAAGCAAAAAAAGAAAAAATACTGGCTTTTAAAATAAGTTTTGTTTTCAATAACTGCATCTTCAAATTTAATGAGGAAACATTTACAATTCAGAGAAAAACATTATAAAAAACAACGCTTTATCTAACTGGGAAAAAATAAAAATAAAACAAAAACGGAAATACGACAAAAACAACAAATTTCCCAACATTAAAAAGAAAGAGTACGACACTAACAAACAAGAAGGAAAAAATCAGTTGTAGGAGAATCCCATTTACTGAATTAATTCGTCGCCTTCATAAGGTGAAAGGTCACAATCATCTAGATGACCTAAAAAGGGTGGGGGGCCTCTCTCACACCATCTATAACTTACTCCATCGAGTATCGGGGCACAAGCCCCTGGGGCCCACTCGCAACTGATTGTTTCTCCGACAATCCTCGGGTCTCCAGTAATGGGGATTCTTGCTACTGCGATCGAATGGGGTCCCTAGCGTAACGAAAGGGGGAAGGGGCGCATTAATCGTAGGCCCCCCTGTCCTATGGGAGCTTTCCAACCGACTTCGCGACATCTGCGTCTCTGTTTTTGGTCGGAAATCGGGAGTTAGGGCTAATCGTTGTAAAGGGCTGACCGAGATTGAAATGGAGAATGATTGTCTGGAGGGAGGAGTTACCTCGTTATTCGGTTAAAAAAGAAACGATTTAAAAAAAAAAATTAAAATTTTGCGTAAAATCAATTAAAATAAGATTTAATAGCAAAATTTAAGAAATTTTTATTTGAAGTTCAAATATTTTAAAATTAAATATACTTATTTATTTAATTTTTTTCCTGCGTAGAACAAAAGACTTCAGATTTGATGCAGAATCTCTCTATTTTAAAATAAACTGTCAAATTCGAGTATTACTCGCGCACAGAGGATTCCGTATAATAATATATGAATTAGTAAGTGTATTATTTAAAAAATACCGTTGCTAAAAGAATACTAAGACTTTGTAAAAACTATACAACGTAGGGTTGGGTATAGCTGCATAGTATACAGGGTGCAAAGGAAAGTCCCTTTGAAACAGTCCCTTTAATGCAAACGACAGCAGCACCCCTAGTGGCGAAATTTGGAAGATAGCCATTGCAATTCGAAAACGAAAATAGGTAAAGCAAATTTTCCAATTAGAAAGTTTTAGAGCATCAATTAATTAGTACGAAACAGCATTTGGTTCACACGGATAAGATAAATCGTCGCCTCCATACCCAAAAATATCCGAAATTGATGAGCGACGATTCTACTTTGCCTATTCACATTCCGGAAATGCAGCAGTGCACAATTGAAGATTGTGACGTTGTACTGTGTAATGGCTGAAAAGATTTAATTTCCAATGCATTTAAAATTTTAGAATAACCCTTTCATGGCCAGAAGAATTCTGTTCGTAAACTGTTGAAATAATTGACTGACACCAGAAAATTCAAACGAATTTCTTAGAAAACAAAAACCCGCTAATTTGCACTTTAATTTCAAAAGCAAAATTTTATTAGAATATTCTTGGTGCCATTTGTCAGTTTTGGAATTAAAATTAGGTGGCTAGACTGTCTAGCCACCGCCCTTGAAAGGGTTAAATCTATGTCGTCGTATTGAAGAGGCTTTCAAAAGACGTTCCATGCTGAGAAATGTGCATGCAGAATTACTCTCACGAATATAAACGTGTATCGTGAGCAATGGCGAACTTTTCGAACATACTGAATATTAACTTTTTATCATTGTGAGACAGTTTATCTTTTTTTTGTGTGTGTGTGTGTGATGTTATCAAAATGTATTGAGATAAGTACGTATTTATAGCATAAATTGTGCGTATTTCTTCATACTTCTGACTATTCCATTCAAACGTTTACACAAATTGGAGTGCATCGATTTCGGACATTTTTGGGTAAACAGGCGAAGATTTTTCTTTCCATGTAAACCGAATTGATGCTCTAAAACTTTCTAACTGGAAATTTTGATCTCTTTTCGTTTTCGATTTGCAGTGACTATCTTCCAAATTTCGCTACGAGGGGGCGCTGCTGTCGTTTTCATTACATCGGGCGTAGTCGCTTTACTATACCGTTACCTCACTTGCATAGCTGTAGCTCTCTCCGTTCACAAGTATTTTCAGGTTAAAGCGACTTTCCTTTGCACCCTGTATACTAGAAACGTATAAATGGATATACCAATAAAGTTCAAAGATGTATGGAACCTAAATAACGGCAAATATAGCTATTCTGCATATTTGTTATTCCATATAGATTTTTAGTTAACCTTTAAAGACATAGACATACTGAGAGAGCCATTCAATAGAAACTAGTCGCAAATCTCATAGTATTTATGTGATTAATTCTCATTAAATTAGTCTGCTTTTAATAATTTGATGTTTATTGCTTTTATTCTGCTACTGGGCATTGCATTACGTAAATATATCCTTTAAATTTTTTATCTAGGCTTTAAAAGCCGATGGAGCATAGAGTACGCCGTCCCTGTCATTATGTATGTCGAAACAGCCTGTGTCTTTAAGGGTTAATATCTCGGCTAATTACCGACGATTTTTTCCGAAATTCATGATCAACAATGCTTTTATACTTCTGCTACGATAGGTACCTCCAGCTCTGCTCAACACTTTTGCTGAAGCCCGTAAATCGAAATTTGAGTGCAACGGAAAAATGCGATTTTCTCAAAAACTATGTGACCTAGGGTAATCGCTATAATTTTCCTGCAAGGTTTAAATTAATGCCTACTACCTCTAATTTTTTCATAATTTTAGTTTCAATAGATTCGTAATTAGATGGGGGGGGGGACATATTTTTGCACTACATTTTATACCATAACTTTGAAAATATAATACCTAAAATTAAATGAAATATATTTTTGATTTCAGCATTACGAAAGCCTTCACACGATACCCCACACGATATACAAAGAAAAGATTTTTTTTCAAGTAACTTACTTAGCCCCTCTACATTTTTCCTAAATATATTTATGAATATTTATTAATCTGTAAATATGTGGGTCAATAGTCTTTATTACTTTCCCCAATTTGAACTCTCCACGTTGCATAGTTTACGAGTAAAAGGGCTGTGACAGACAAACAGACAGTCACAGGAGTGATCTTATAATGGTTCCGTTTTTACTTTTTAAGTACGGAGCCCTAAAAAAGTAACTAACGCTGTCACCGCCGTCGTGAATGAGTTTTTTTTTTTTTTTTTTTTCTTTTGACCGGGGAGTCTTAGCATAAACAGACTGAGTTTTTCAGGATATGCTAGATAGTTTAAGAATCAAATTGTAAACAACAAAGGATTAATTTCAAATCTATAAATCAAAGTAAATATGTTATTTTAATTAGTGTCAAAGTGGAAAATTGATAACAGATAAATTATAGTTAGCTTTTGTCTCGTTGACTTTTCATATTATGAGTACCTCATAAATAATATTTAACATTTAAATTAGAATTAGCTCTTGTTGTGCAATCATAAGTCCAGACTTTTGTCTCCATATAAAAACCAGATATAAAAAGATAATGCACCAATCATGAAAGACGATGCCTCCCACTTTGATACTTCTGCCCTCTGCTGGAAAAAGTAAAAACTAGCTGAGAAAAAGCGGGGTGCAGAGAGAAAGAGGAGTCAGATTATGATGCAGTCCTCTGTTGAATATCAGGAATAATTTAGAGAGCTTTTGCTCCTACTTTCTTCCAAGTCACTGGACCTGGCTTCAGATGATATCATGTATTATTACAGTAAATAAAGTCAGGTTCAGCACAAACTGCCTCATCTTCTTGTAAGGCCATGACTACTACACTCACATAATATGAAGTACAAGCGGAATCATTTCATTTCTCTCTTCGTTAATATTAAGAAAACTGTTCCATACAAAAATATAAAAATCGGTGGTATTATAGAGAAATGTTTGATAAACACGCTGATGCAGATAGTTTTTAAATCGAATAATTATTCTGAGATATATATTTAACCCCTTGGGGGGTGTATGCGTGCGTGCGCGTCGCACGGGGGCGTGCGACACGTATGCGTGCCGGAAATAGGCCTAAGGATCCTCGTTTATCCTCACCAGTAAAATTTTACTGTAAAATTTGCCTTATTTAATCCGAGCATTTTCCCGGTTTGAATAGGCACAAATTTCTGTTTTTTAAAACCGGTAACAAAGTAATAAACATTTCGTAAAAGGCTCCCGTCGCGAAGGGGTTAATGTTAAGTTGGTCAAAATCGTTCCATCAAAAAAGTTTTATTGGAGCAAAAACTATACAGAGGAATTTAATAATTTTTGATCATTTTATACATTAGAAGTTCCCGGTGTGCAGATTGCATTTATTTTTTTTTATTTGACTAATATTTTATAGATTTATTTCCATTTTAAATTCAAATTTTCAAAATTTCGAGAAATATTTTTTAAATATTTTAGAAAAGGGTATTATTTTAAATTGCTTCCAATTTTAAAAACAGCGCAAAGAATAACATTTCCTTCAAATTAAAAATTTATTTACACGGGGTTATTATATACAGAAGATAAACTTTCAAATTAGAATTAAATGATTAAGTGTTAAAAGCAAGAAAATATTGAAAATTACGTCATAAAAAATTTATTTACACGTGAATTTTAAAAGAGAAAGAAAATTTTAAAATAATAAATTCATTGTTATGCGCTAAAAGTCGTAAATGGAGGAAATTGCGTAATATTTAAAATGCCCAAATAATAGTATTGACAGTTTAAATTTAAAGATATATTTGCGCGAGACATTTATTTAATATTTTGAGATGATCTTTTCAATCATTGTTGTGAATTTTAAGACAGCTCGAATAGTATTTCATTTCTAACAACAAAAGTATTTTCACGTGAATATTAAAAAGAGTAAGAAAACTTTGGTGAAAATTATATCAGATTTAAAACGATACATTTAAAATGTCCTAGTCAAAAGAACTTTCTTATATCGTTGTTAAAAAAATACCCGGAGAGAAAGACTCTGTTTACTTAATTTATTTTACATTAGCTTATTTTCAACTGTTTAACCTAATTTTAATCAAAGAGGAAAACAGCATCTCTTAACAGTAGCTGATTTTGGTCTTAAAAATCCCCAATCAAAGGAAAATGAATGGAAACTCTTTTACGGGGAGATCGTCATTGTTTTTTTTAATTATAGTTCAATCTTCCGAAATCTTTTTAAAGCCAATCAAGTTTGCTTGCTTTTAGAGTCTGTGGTGACTGAACGAGGGTTGGCGAGCGTAGTTCGTAGGGGGCAGAACCCCCTAGTGTATTGTAAAATAACTGCTAAATTATGTCGCAGAAATCTTAACGCATTAGATATCACAGATTACATTCTTCAAAAATGCTTTATGCAGCATCTGGTTCGTATGAAATATTAAATCCATCAAGAAGATTCAATTATATTAATTCGAAAATCTTCTAAATAAACAGAAAATATAAAAAATATTGTATGCATTATGCATATTTCATTTGACTAACAATAACTTAATTAACCTATAATAACCTCTTCAGGGACAAGTAATTGTGGTGGTTGTAATGTTAAATTCACAAGAGAATTTTTAAAAATGCAATTTTACAACCTCTTTTTTTAAATAACAGTTATAAAGTTAAAATTTTATTTAAAAATTCTGGCACAAATCTTGCATAAAATTAACTGATATAAAAAAAATATTCCATCATCTTAACTGGGTTAAAGAGATTCAATGCTTCAAAAATTTCGAAATTTGACAAAGTATTTGCTTTGAGGTTTTAAAGTTGAAACTCTCTATATACTTGAAGCCATATAGTTGTAAAATTTAGACTCTTACCTTAATCTGAATGTGAGCTGTAACTCTTTACTAAAACATCTGCCGAGTATAATTGTGAACGAAATCTGAAAATACATTTATATATCAGCATAGTTGCAAACCTCCTGATTTTTTGAATACCAGTAAATTCTTACAAAAATGTTCGCTTTATTTAATTGCAGAAATTGTGAGATTTAAAAAAAAAAAAAAAAAAAAAAAAGCATTTCGGCATAAAAATATTGCTATTAAAAAAATCGGAGGAGGTTGTCAACTATGTATCAGTTCTTTCTTTTTAAATTCTTATTACTTCAAAATACTAATATTTTGTTTAATGTTTTTAAAAATCTTTAACATTGTTTCTAATTGAACGCTTTTTTTTTTGCGTATAAAACATTTTTTGGATTAAAATATCTAAAAAAGTCTTTAAAAAAAATGTGATTATTTATGTTTGTTTTTTGCTGAACACTTTTTCACATTAAATTTTTTTTCTAGGAATTTAATGACATTAAAGAGAATTTGGATACTGAAATGTCTTGACAGTATTATTATTGAGAACTATTTTATTTACATTTTTCACATTATTGCTATATAAGAAAATTATAAAATGTTTTTAAAAAAATCTAGAAAATTAATGCATATTTCATATTTTATTTTTTTTTCGGTGCTGGGAATAAATTAAAATTAAAATTTACTCTTCAATTAATTATTTTTAGAATTCGTTTCGTAACAAACAAAAATAAAATAGTGAAAATTAATAATGTAAAATAAATGACGCACTGCATTCCCTTGAATATATACATTGGTGGACAAAACTTAAGGACCACTGTTATTTTCAACGATTACAGTTAGAAATAGATCCGCAGCAGCACCGTGTAAATTTGCATGAATGCAGGATGTACTCTGTTTTGTGAAATTTATGCAAATTTTGTACTTCCGCTTTTGTCGATCACGTGACAGCAGAGATAAGATATTTTAGGTAATCGGCGGGTGCTGGGAGTTGTCATTAGATGTAAAAATTGAAGGAGATGGAGTGAAGCTTGAACATTGAAATTTTGAACATGTTTTCAAAGCTTCATTTAGATGATATCCCTCGCGGTAGAATAATCGGAAAGTTGGAAGAAGGACGCAAAATGAGAGATAATGCCCGAGAATTTAACATCGCGCACAGTATTGTTACTAGGCTATGGGCGCCATTCCAAAAGAGTGGAATATATACTAGGCGCACGGGAGGAAGTCGTCCTAGCAGTACGACATCCCAAGAAGATCACTGTATTGTTATTTCGACAAAAAGGAATCGACGCAACGCAGCTGGTTAATTAACCAGCTAATCAACTTTGTGCTGCCACAGGAACTAAAATATCGTGGAACCCAACGTAGCACCCGTTTACAGTATTGCCGTATGCATTGCAATTGGACTGATGACGACTGGTGTACCGTGCCCTTCTCAGATGAGAGTAGATTTAGTCTATCGTCTGACTGTACACGTAAACTGATGTGGCGCGAGGTTGGAAGTGCTTACTGTCACAAAAATATTCTAAAAGGAGACCGATATGTGACTTCAAGTATCATGGTGTGGGCAGGCATCATGTTCAATGTCCGCACGGATCTCTATGTACTTGACCAAGGGTCCATGATCAGTAGACGGTACATTGAAGACGTCCTGCCCACATGTTCGACTTTTTCGAGGTGCTGTTGGCGAAAAGTTTCCTTTTATGGACTAAAATACATATTGTCATCGCACACAGTCTATAAAGATTGTCTTGAGGCCGAAGATATCCATCGCATAGTTTGACAGCATGTTTCCCTGACATGAATCCAATCGAAAATGTTTGGTATGCCTTGGGGAGACGTATTGCTGCTCGACAATTTCCTCCCACAAAAAGAAAACTCTCGTCCGTGCAGTGAAGGAGGAATGGGGCAACTTACCTCAACAGCTACTGAATACTGTTGTTCTGAGTATGCCACGCCTTGTTGAAAGTTGTCTTGCATTACACGGTGGCCACATCCCTTATTGATATGGCACTGACGATTGTCAATTGTGAGTATTTTGCTTTCTTTGTACAGTCATGTTTTCGGACAATATTCACGTTTCAGAAAAAGAACCTCTGGTGATATCCTGTATACATCCTTTCAAAAAAATTTTTATATTAAATCCTGTGTAACATTCTGTTAATACTATTGTTTGCTTCTTGACCCACAATCTCACGTAGATTCTCATTTACGTGCACATTTCTTCTTGGAACTTAAGTTTCATCCACCAGTGTATAATCTATTACATTGTTAAAAATGTATATGGCTTTCAACAAATGCCTTTTTAAGGGTAGCAAAGCTATTAGGTGGCTTTCGGCTACCCTCTTTATTTTCCTAGTTTTTTAATTTTTTGTTTTTGGCTCTATTGGACATTTAATTATAAATATTTATTTTTAAAAAATAAACCTTTAATCATTAAAATACGCCGCAAACGACTTTTCCACATAGGCCATAATGTAACAGAATTTTTTTGGGTGCCCCTGTAAACCAACTCTATATGATACACACTTCATTTTAAATTCCGAACATGTCAAGATGAACTTCAATATCATATAGCAATTATATGTCAATCCGAGTATATTTATGCGAGTTAGATTGCTGACAGACGGACATACAGACAGGATTCATAATCATGCCAAGAAGTATTAAAAAGATAATGCTCGCAGTTAGTTAAAATAAGTTTTGCTTTTTTCAAGATTTCTCGTTGATTTCTATAATATGTATGGTGTTTTTAATTTAAATTTAAAACGTATAGATGGCAGCACCAAACGATTTCTTCCAAATTTATGATAAATAAGTATCAGAGAAAATGGAATATTCTGTTGTATGATGTCTTGTGAAATGTGACGTGTGTTTGTTTTGTTAAGTGTTAATTAAATGTTAATCATTTATTTACTGCTACCTCTTCATTTATAATCTTTGATAATTATTAATTAATTAGTTATACAGACACTTTATTGGCGGCGATGGATTTAAATGAAATAATTTTACCGGGAAAATTCTACGGAAAATAATTGAGCCGAATGAAATGGCCCAGCCTTCGGTTTCAAGTTACCACTAACGTTTCTAATACTTAAATGTGCTGATAATACGTCATCATCTTCTACTACAATTACGGGGGTGATAAGTGACACATTTATTTACAAATTTTCTTGTTTTATGCATTTAGTAAATAAAAATGTTCACTACTTTCAAAGAGTTTGATGATCAATTGAATCGTTCACAACCTCTGTAAAACGGTTGGAACAGAATTTCATTTTACGTGACACAAAAAAAGGCTATTATATTAAAGGAAGGCTATTATAAAAGGTTTAGGCTATTATATCTTGAATGGGGCCGAATTTACATAATTTGTTATGTGATTATGCGTACCTAAAAATTGCCAATCTCTGAAATATTCCGAAATTACTGATATTCTGCTTAAGCACCTAAATCCCGCCCCCCAACAAATTTATTGAGAGTATTAAATTTAGAAAGAGTTTTCAAAATGAAAATGAATCAGTTCAACATTTTGCTGCTAGATTAAAAAATCCCTGTCGGCCCGGTCGACAGGCGGAGGTAGATTTCGAAGTTATGTATACTAATTTCACCAACAAAAACTAAATCATGATTAGATATAAATTATAGAAAATACAATTGTACAAATTATAGAAAATACAATTACTTGTATTTCTTCACTTTTTGCACGATACGGTTTTCATATATCATTAGTATCAGACAATGCTAAACAATTTGCATCTGCAGAATATGAGACATTCTTGAAAAATGATGGTGTAAAACATAAGTTCAGTGCTTCCTACCATCCAGCTACAAATAGACAGTCTGAAAGATATGTGCAAATCCTCAAACGTGGATTAAAAGCCTTAGCTTCAAAATCTGGTATTTTACAAATGAAATTGAATAACTTCCTTTTGTAATATAGAAAGATGCTCATGTTACAACGTGGGAGAGTCCCGCATCATTATTTCTAAAACGTTATACACTCATTGCCATAAAAATTTGCGCACTAAGAAAAAGACGTCCAAATGAAACGAAATTTTACACGCGTAAGTACTACTGTGATATAAGTAAGTGAGTAGAAAACCAAAGAAAAGGGATTATTTGTTACAGAAAAAAGTACAAATGAGCGGAAATTTTAGTACTCTGTTGGACCCCCTCTAGCGCGAATGCACGATGCGATACGAGCGGGCATTGAGGCATACAAGTTCCGTATGATGTCCTGAGACATCTTGTTCCACAGTTGCTGTAAACGCTCCTCGAGTTTAACCAAACTCGTAGGGTGTCCAACTTGCCGTCCCAAATGATCCCAGATATGCTCGATTGGTGACAAATCTGGGGATTGAGCAGGCCAAGGAAGGGTGGTAATGTGGCGGAGGCAGGCTTGTGACATCCTTGTTGTGTGTGGCCGAGCATTGTCTTGCTGAAAATGTCTCCTAGGAACCCTGCCACGAGTGGCAACACATGTGGCTGAAGGATGTCCTGGACGTACCGCTGGGCTGCCATTGTGCCACGGATCAATATTAGGGGTGACCATGTATCGTAAGCAATGGCACCCCATACCATCACACTAGCTGTGGGAGCGGTGTGTCACTGTAAAGCGAAGGCAGGATTGAGGCGTTCACCACGAGGCCTCCACACACGAACACGATTGCCATCGCTGCTCAAACTGAATCTAGATTCGTCGCTGAAAATGACCTGGTTCCATTCCGTTGCAGTCCAATCCCGTCGTGTACGACACCACTCCCAACGGAGACGTTGGTGGGTGGGTGTCATTGGCAGCACACGTAATGGGCGCCGCGATACCAGCTGTGCTTCAGCCAGGCGCCTTGCGATGGTTCGGGAAGACACAGGGGTCCGTAGCGAAGGTGCTGTCTGTGTCTGGATAGCGGCCAATGAGGCAGTTGGCTCTAAGCATGCGTTTCGATGATTTGACGGTCTTCTCGACGACTGGTCTGTCGAAGGCGTCCCGAGCCTGGTTACAGTGTAAATGGCGTCTCTTCAGTCCACTGGTCCCAACATCTCTTCACAGTAAAATCAGAACGGCCTACTTGACGAGCTACTCGCCGAGCTGACCCCCCAGCTTCCGCCATCCCGACGATTCTTCACCTCTCGAACTCTGACAGCTGCACATATTGTCTTCGATGGCTGCGTAACGGCATGTCTACCTAAGCGTTTCCTTTGCAAAAGAAAAGGTACACTCAGACAAGTTCTGCTTACCAGTTTTATACTCCAAGGAGGACGAAGTTCAACGCCCTCTAGTGGCATCACGCAATGCGCAATCTAATTTCTAATCATTTGCATATCTGCCTGATATGTACCTTCATGCCAAGTTTCGTTACGATCCCACAATTATTTCTTGATGCGCAAATTTTTATGGCAATGAGTGTATAAGAACAAAAATAGATTTGATAGTGGTAAGTGTTTGAAAAATTGATCGAATTATAGCAAAAGAAGGAAAATTATATTATAGACTTCAAGTTGGTTCGAATATTTGGAAAAGGCATGTTGACCAAATAACCAATGTAGGTTCAGAGATTTCTTTAGTTAATGATCCAAATTCTGAAGAAAGGGATACAGGAAATTTCAGAAGCGAAAATGCAATGGAGAAATAAGTTGATTCTCCGCCAATACAGCCGAGTATCACAGATCTGAAACCAGTTGACTCTCATGACCCAAATACTCCAAGTCCTACACCAACTGACTTTCATGATCCTAATTTCTCAAGTCTTAAATCAACTGACTCTGATTCCATACTTCCAAAACCTTCTGTTCCAAATTGTTTCATTGTTTATGCTGCAGAATCTTTAAAAACTAATTCTTCTTCTTCTCCACAGGTACTTAGAAGCTCCAGTAGGAAAAGAAGAGCTCCCTGAATGACTGAAATATTGAGCGGAGAAGAAGTATGGTGTTTTTAATTTAAATTTAAAACGTAGAGATGCAGCACCAAACGATTCCCCCTGAATTCATGATAAATAAGAATAAGAGAAAATAGAATATTCTGTTCTATGTTGTCTTGTGTAATGTGACGGGTGTTTGTTTTGTTAAGTATTAATTAAATGTTAATTATGTATTTGCTGCTACCTCTTCATTTATAGTCTGTGATAATTATTAATTAATTAGTTATACAGACACTTTAATATGTTTATTGTCATTTTTAGAGCCTATGGTGGCAATATTCGACGGAATAACATATCTTTACTATGAGTTGCGCTTATGAAACTCCTCCGACGAATCCATAAAACAATCAAAGTGTTTATTTTTCTATTTTCACTTGCCTCTGTCTAACATTTTTCTCATTTGTTTTTCCAGTTGTGATTTCATTTTGATTATATCTATCTTATATATATATATATATATATATATATATATATATATATAATATCGCAATCTAACGATTTTAAGAAAGGGATTCGTGTAACGGTGTTATGAAATGAATTTATGTAACGAGCTTATGAAACGTTTTATTGGAATGCTTAAATGCGGAGTGTGAAGAACACTGACAGTAATGCAACTTTAGTATAATGTTACAGTCACCTACAACATGTTTTGCTTGAACAAGGTGTGAACATTTATAGTTATTGTACAGAGCCGCACAAAATAATTCGGTTACACTACCGTCTAATTTCAGTAATTATTTAAAAT
Organism: Maratus speciosus; assembly: GCA_963932465.1. Taxonomy (NCBI): domain Eukaryota; kingdom Metazoa; phylum Arthropoda; class Arachnida; order Araneae; family Salticidae; genus Maratus; species Maratus speciosus. Next base: position 234,526,532 of record OZ010791.1, on the reverse strand, counting down.
GCATTTTAGTGTCATTATGTTATTTGAAACTCTGTCGTTAAGTTAGTATAATTAGTATATGCTACTAAGACTCTTTGGCATAATCTCCATTGGTGTAACGGTTATAATTATTTTACAGGACATCACAAAATAAATCAGAAGCATTACAGTTTATCTCTAATTACTGTTAACCAATTCAACGGCAGCCATGTGCATAATCGAATCTTTAAATAATTTTTCGAATGCATTTTAAGCTCAATTCCCAAGAACGAATTTCGCTTAAATCTTCAGAAAAAGATCCCGCTATTGTGAAATTTGTGTATTCATATATATATATATATATATATATTTTTTTTTTTTTTTTTTTCCCCACAGGGTTTTTCTTTTTTTTTCTGTTAGTCCTCCTTATGGGAAATCGCATAGCTAAAATTTTAAAATGATTCCTTTTTTTTCTCTCCTCATATAGCAACCATACCCAAGTTATAGTTTGAAGGGTAATTTAAACTCAACTTTCTTTTAGGCCGAAAACGCCCCCCCCCCCCCCCCCCCCACCTATCTAGCGAGAAATATATTAACCAAATGTAAATAAATGGGGTTTTTTATGTTTCACTCTATGACGGCTGTACTCAAGATAAAAATATGTAGTGTTGACTCAACACAATTTCCTTTTGATCTTATAGCGCCCCCAAGTTTTGCGACAGTCAAATTTATGTTTCAATAAAAAAAATTCACATGATAGTTTTTTTTTTCTTTACACTGTTAGCACCCCTGAGATGAAAAATTGCATAACTAAAACTTTAAAATTTATTTTTTAATGTTATTTTATATGGCAACTGTACTCCAAGTTCAAATTAGGGAAACATATTCAAGAAAATTTTCTTTTGCGTTTCTAGCGTCCCTGGTAAGAAATCGGGTAACTAAATTTGTGTAAAATTGATTTCTTTTTATCTTTTACTGTATGGCAGCTTTACTAAATTTAAAAAGAGATAGTACAGATGTAACACAATTTTCTTTTGCGTTTTAGCGTTCCGTGACTGAATTTAGGGGAACTAAATTAAGAAAAAAATGGATTAAAAAAAATAATTCTCAGAATAAGCTTCTACTAGATTTAATGTTTTGATAAAAATTTTCACAGGATACGTTTTTTACACTGATAGCGCCTGTGGTTGTATAATGCACAACTAAGACTTTAAAATGATTTTTTTTTTATGTTTTCTTGTATTTCAATCATACTTCAAGTTAAAATTAGGAAATAAAGATTCAACAAAATTTTCTTTTGCATTTATATGGTTCCATGGGTAGCCAAAGTTAAAAGTATTTTTTTTTTTTTTTATGTTTCACTGTATGATAGCTATACCAAAGTTAAAAATAGTTTACAGATTCAACACAATTTTCTTTTGCGCTTATACCGTCCCCTGGTGGGAACTAAACTAAATTAATAAAAAAATTATTTTTCATGTTTGTTTAAATAAACCTTCAGATTAAGCTCCACCACGTCAGGTTAAACCACGGTCAAACTTATCTTTGGTAAAAATTTGCACACGATAGTGTTTTTTAAACCTCTTCAGATCTGAGCGTAAAATAGCACTACAAATGTACGAGGGACGTTCCGAAAGTAAGATTCGTCATTTTTTTTCACACGGAAACTTTATTGCCAAAAAAAAAAAAAATTACACCATGGCATCATGAACTATGCATGTTGCACTATTTTTCTATATTGTCGCCACTGACATTGAGACCTTTGTCATAGCGTGCAATCAGTTTGAAGAAACCACTCTGGTAAAATTCGTTGTCCTGCAATACAACGAATTGTCGCACAGCCTGCTCCACCTCAAAATTGTTTTGGAGGTGACGTCCCGAGAGTGCGGCTTTCAATGCAGGGAACAGGTGAAAGTCCGATGGGGCAAGATCGGGTCTGTAGGTCGGGCTATCCAATCTCTCCCATCCGAAGCGACTAATCTGATCTTGTGTGAGCCTTGCTATGTGCCCATCGGTCTTTCACCTGTTTCCGGTATTGAAAGCTGCACTCTCGGGTCGCCACATTCAAAACAATGTTGAGGTGGAGCAGGCTGTGCAACAATTCCTTGCATTGCAGGGTCCCGAGTTTTACCAGAGTGGTTTCTTCAAACTGATTGCACGCTACAACGAATGTCTCAATGTCAGGGGGCGACTACGTCGAAAAATAGTGCAAGGTGTATAGTTCATGATGTGAAAAAAAATGACGAAACTTAGTTTCTGAACGTCTGTCGTATATCCATTCACTGTTAAAAATTTGCAATTTTTGTTGCATAGTCACTCCACCGCTTTTATAGAATATCTCTATTCTGACCAATAAGAATGCTCCTTAATAAAGTCAAGTAACCGTTTTCTATAAAAGCGGTGAAGTGACTATGCAGCAAAATCTGCAGGTTTTTAACAGTGTTGCTTTCGCACAAACGCAATGACACCACACATGACAGAAAGAGTATTTTTTCTGAAATTGATACTTTAGGGGACTGATGATTTAGGTTTACAAATATGGATATAAAAGTACTAACCACCTTAAAACATCAGGTTAACTATCAGTAACCTAAATTTGCCTTATAACAAAATTAAAGTCTTTAAACAAGTAAATGATCAGCAAATCCTCAAATTTTTTTTATTGTTAAGCGTTTAAGTTAAATAATCATGATTTATTTTTTTACTTTCTTGGCCAACTGTCTTAAAAGTATTTTGGAAACTCGGATGAAAATAACATTTGTTTTGCGAGGGAATATTCATGAGTACTGACATTTATTGGTTTTGTTTTAAAGCAAAAAACATTCAGCTACACAGAAGTAAAGTAAAAGTGTAATAAATTAAATCAGTTTAGTTTTTATGAGAAAATTAATAGGAGTACCCATTCGGGTACCTCTGGTCTGAAGAGGTTAAGCTGGTAGCGCCCATGGTGAGAAAATTTGAAAGGGATTATTTGTTTTCTTATATAGCAATCATACTCCAAATTAAAATTAGGGAATACAGATTTAACAAAATTTTCTTTTGCGTTTATAGCGCCTCTTGGGAGGAAATAGGGTAACCAACTTTAAGTAAAAAGGATTTGTTTAATGTTTTTTTAATAAATCTTCAGAATAAGCTTCTGCTGCGGTCAAACCTATGTTTGGGTAGAAATTTTCTCATATCAGGTTTTTTTTTTCGCTGTTAGCGCTCCTGGTTCAAAATTGCAAGACTAAAATTTTAAAATGAATTTTTTATGCTTCCTCATGTAGCAACCATATTCAAAGTGAAAATTAGATAGGACAGATTCAATTCAACTTTCTTTTATGGCAATAACGCCTACTTCTGCGAAAAAGAATGAACTAAATTTAAATAATATTTTTTGTTATGCATCACTGTATAACAGCATTAAGCTAAAAATAAATAGTACAGATTTAACACATTTTTCTTTTTGCATTTATAGCTACACCTGACAGGAATACCAAACATTTGCACTGTAAAAAAAACGACATTTTTACAGTACAAAGTACTATTTATCTCGCGCACAAACTATATTAACATGAAAAATACAGTAGTTGCGTAAAATTAACAGCACAATGTGCTGGCAATTTTACGCAACTACTGTATTTTCCATGTTAATATAGTCAGGAAACCAAAGAAAGATACAGCACATTCACTATGATCGAGTTTGTTCTGGCAAATCTACAGTGGTTTTTTTACAGTGTGAATACAAACATTTTATAATACCTTTGAGACGCGGTCGCCCATACATAGAATGCACTCACTATTCTCTTCTATCTCACTTACTATTACATAAGAGACACAGAGCTCAGCCTTTACGATTTATTAGTATTTGGACTAGATAAATCAAATCGTTCGATAACGCATCCTTTCATTCATGGATGCTCAGAAATTCATGCACAACCATGGCATATATGATACTGTGGAATATGTCGGTGAAACACTTTTAAGATCAGCACACTGTTCACTGTAAAATATTGGTGTTATGTTACTCTATTTGGTGGCAGCATGCTGCAGCCAATTTTATGGAGTAATTTAACTGATATAATTTGTTTAATTTAAACTGATATAACTGGTGCAATATTATACCATAAAAATGTGAAAATATCAGAATTCACATTATTATATGTGTAACGTTGCACAAGTTATATCGTTAAATTACTCCATAAAATTAGAGACAGCTACGTTGCCACCCATTTTATGAAGTTAACGTTACGCTATATTTTACAGTGTTTAATAGGTGTGGTACAAAGGAAGACGAATGCAATTATTATTTTTAAATAATTTTCCCCCGTCACTATGCATGTGTATTAAGTAAATTCGATATGCAAGATTTTTCCAGTAATAATATATACATATATGGAATGGGCAAAATTTCTTCTGTTGATTCTATCTAGTTCTTAATTAAAGTAAAAAAAAATATGTCTGGCTGTGTACGACTTTACCAATAATTGTGCAATGCTCTAAAATTTCGGTGTCGTAAAAATTATTTTGTTAATAACAACATGAAATGCTATAAATTCTGATTATTTTTTTATAAGATTGAAATAACGTCTTCTGTAGAGTTTTGAATCACTTATGTCAGGAATGTGATGGTTAAACAATGCCACAGAATAAATATCCGGAGAAATCAGGTGAATTTGTTTTACAAGATTGAAATAACATTTTGCGCAGTGTTTTGAAATATCTATGCTAACATTGTGAATGTAATGGTTAAGTAAAATCATAAAATAAATAACCAAAGATGTCCGATCCATTTGCTCAAAAAGATTGGAATGGAACTTTATGTAGAATTTTGAAATATCTATGTTGCGAATATAACCGTTAAAGAAGTTGTCATAAAACGAATATCGCAAGAAATCAAATATTTTTGTTTAAGGGTGTACTAAAAAAAATATTGTTTCGTCCTTAACAGCTCGAAATTTTCTGAGACATTTTCAGACTCATTTTTAAAAGTAAAAACATGAAACTTGCTGACATGATTTTTGAAAAGATACATAAGAGGCCGTGTGTTTTTATTTTTCGCTCAATTAATTAGAACTTGATTTATAAACAAAAGTTTTCTCAGTATGAACATTATTTTCGTTCACAGCTCTTTCGCTTCAGGAAATTCGGTTCAAAACGCCATCTTTGACAGCTTTTTTGCAATATATTCAGCCTTTATCAAAAAATCGACAAGCACTGCACATTATATGGTTTCTGAATAAGAGAATTAGCCAATATGATGCGTTTCTGAACAAAAAGGATGTTAAAAATGAATCAGAAAATAAGCAGTTTGGATTTGAATACACCCTTAACAAGATTTGATTGATCTCGTGTTTAAAATACTTATATATACTTATATATACGAGTTTAAAATACTTATATATACAGCGATGAGAATTCTCCGACCCAAATGATTGATTTTCACCAATAAATTTTAATAGTATTCTTTGCTTTATTAAATCACAGAAATTCAGTCATTAAATACGGCAAGAAATATTACTAAAATTTATTGGTAGCCATCGGTCATTTGGGTCGGAGAATTGTGATCCCTGTATATAGTGTATGATGGTTAAACAGTATCATAAAACGAATGTGCTGAGAAGTCCGATCGATTTGCTCAACAAGGCTTGAATGACAACTTTCCACTAAACCAAATATACAAACAATGATTTGTTAAAGGCGAAAAAAAGGTAATAAAAGATATCTCGCTGATTTTTATGTCATATTTTCCCACCTGTTTTAAATAAATAATAAAAAGTTCAAAGAGCTATAACTTCTTCATCTGTCTTCACCTATCAGAGAAGCACGCCAGAAGCAAAGATTCCGAAATTCCTTGGCAGAGTATAAGCAGAGAACACTTACAAAGCATCTCTTTCAAGTCTCGCTACCTGTAGTTAATTACTGTGAAACCTTTGGAAGACTTCTTTCAGAAAGCTCTCTTTTCTACTCCATCATATGCGTTGTTGAACTTTGGGACTACTGTGCTAAGCTCTAGGATTCAGAAAAGCTGTCTGTTTGAATCAAAATAATAGAAATATGCCGACACAACTGGAACTGTGCCATCGTTTGACTTTGCATACGGTTTCTTGTGAAAGAGGAATGCATGTGTATCCATTTTCTTTGCAATAAAGAATACCGAATTTCTTCTTGTTTTTGTTTATGCGATATGTTTACTCTGTTGCAAGTATTCGAATACTAAAACATTTTATTTGCGCCTATTAAAATGATAAACTTCTTTAATTATTGATTCTCGGTAACATTTTAAAGAAATATTAATTTCCTTCTCCAAGTGCAAGGACGCCATTTGGGGGATGCTATTGGTGGGGTCATCTGCCCCTCCCCCTTTAAAGAAATTTGGTATTTCAGAGTGTATGAGCCATCACGGGTCAGACTTACTTTTTTTTCAGAAATTGTACAGAAATTAAAATAACTCGTCAGATTTTATTAATTAGAATTAAATAAACATTTTAAGTGCATAAATTATTAATTAAAAATAATACTTCCTAAAGTCTTATCAAATTCTCAAACTGAGACACATGTATTACTAATTATTACTTTGTCTAAGTTTAAATTATATGTGAGAATAGAAATGTAAGCTGCTTCTCAACTGTGTACAAAATCAAAAGAAATTTTTGACCCTTCAAAGAAAACATTGCCCCATTGTAAGAAAGTTTTAAAATGGTTCCCCGGTCCTAGTTGAAGAAATTTGTAACTGTAACTCTTGGTTTGATAGATAATAATTGTAAAAATATTAGGAAATATTCATGTAAAAAAAATTAGCATTTTAAAAAGCAAACTAGCTGGCTTCACTAGCTAACGCATCCATTCATTACACCGGACCTCGAATTTATATGAACCTCGAAAAAAATAATCTCTGGTTCGAGTCCCCACTGATTACGGCAGCGTATACCGGGGCCGGAAAACTTTTAGTTCTACATTCCACCACCAGGAGAGCCTTCCATAAAATTAAAAAATATGGTCTGTAAGAAAATAGATCCAATAGAACCAAATCAATTATCAGCAGTAAATGCCTAATGAGTCAGGAGTAAATGAGTAAATACCTTTCGCCAAAGATGAGGGAACAATGCAATGATTTATAGGTATGACAAACAGCAAACAGAAAACATAAAACTAGAATCAAAGAACATATAGCAAACATCAAATAAAAAAAGCAAACTACAGCTTTGTCTAGATTATGTAGCAAAGAATCTTTACAGATGGATTTTAAAAATAGTAGAATAATTTATCCATCAAGATTTTATCTACCATTTATTATTCGGGAATCAATAGAGATTTTTTTTACGCGGTAAGAATATTTGCAATGATTCAGCCTCCACTAAGTAACCTAAAATTTGGAAAGATATACTCTGCAGAATAAGAGACAATAGTAAATATTGATTCACGTTCACAAATATCCATTTTTATTTTATTTTATGTTTGTACTTGTTTTTAATTATGCATATGGCCTCCTGATTTTATTTACTAATTTCTTGTTTTTAACAATTTTTGCGAAAATATTTGTATCGACAAAGGTCTTGAGAATGTCGCCGTCTGAGCGATGAAACATATGTCGATCTGAATAAAGGTATTTGTATGTTTTTTAAGTGTATTTTTTGTCCCTTATAGCAATTATCAGCTTAGTTTAACTCTTTATTTACTGGCGGCACTTATAAGTACCATTAAAATAACTTGTTATAAAATTCAATACATCGATTAGTTGTAATGCAGTTTAGAATGAGTTATAGGTACATTAATTTATCTTGTTCGAAAAGCATTATTGGTCACACAAAACAAAAATATTTTTAAAAGGATGATTTCTTTTGCCTTTGCATCTTTTCAGCTTTCTTGGCGTTGGGGCGAGGGGCGATTTTTCTATTCGGAAATATTTCTATATTTCTAGTGTAAAAACATTATACTTGTGCCTTTCGTAATTCTACAAAATACTAAGAAATGTATTTAAAATGAAAGATTTGAGTGGTGTTATAAATATTGCACAAAATCTCTATAAATTCAAATTTAATTAATCCTTCAATCCTTCTAAACTCCTTCTAAAATCTGTTAAATGATTATGTAAATCTTCTAATGTAGTTTAAACAATTCACGAAAAATGCTTTAGAAGATAAAATTTTCATGAATTTATAATTCAGTAACATAAAGGGTTAAATGTAAGATTTTAAAAATTTAACCTTAATTTGTCCTTTGTAATTCATTTTTAATCTTATTTTAACTGCTAAATATTTTGTTTTTTATCCACTAAAAAATAATTGATGTATCTGATTCTAAAGGTTAATACTTCAGTTACTATTCTGTTAAGGAAATAAAAACTGGTACGTTTAAAATGCAAAAGAAGAATATTTTTGCCGGATTATCCGCTAGAATAAAGACAACAGTTGCTTCGGTGTAAGAACAGAAGAGAAAAACGAAGCGTCAAACGCACTCATTTATCAAGTTGTGTTCACTGGGGAAATAAAACAAATAAATAATGTCTTAGTCACAAAAATAAAATACACATCACATGCAACCACCCATACAATCCTTTTGATAAAGACATCCTTTCTTTCTCTTTTATTCGAATATATATTTATAAAAGAATGTACAAGTATTTTGTTACGTTAGACGCTTATACAAAATGCGCCGAAGAAGAGTCTTAAAGTGATAGCTCGAGAATAGAATTTAAATTCCGAATAACAGTTAGATGTAATTCAAGCTTTTCTTTATTGGCATCATAGACATGATACCATATTAAAATATGTTAGTTTCTTCATGTGGTATTGTAGCAGTGATAGTACAGTTTGATAATCTGATTCAGAAACCCCAATACATATCATTAATTTACAAATAATAATAATAATAATAATAATAATAATAATAATAATAATAACTTCCTAGCACTCTAGGTTTCTTGAAAAATTCTCGTTTCGAAAACAACAATTTTGAAGTTTTCTTCATGAAACGAAGTAGTTACAAACTTCGTTGTTATATTGTTCTTCCGCAAGCTAGATTGAATTTGTATGAGAATAAAAAAAAAATAGATATCACCAAGTTGGTTTCATTTTCGGTGACCTAATTTTTGTCGATTAAAATGTGGCGATATTTCACAATTCCGGAAAATTTTGATGTATTTTCAAATATCATTACCCCCAAAACCATTCTCCATTCAAATGTCGATATATATATATATACATATAATTTGTATTGGTTTATAGTTTCTTATTTTACATACTGGTTTCCTATGTTCATATCTTGTTCATCTTTAGAATTTTACCAATTTGTTCATATATTTGTGATTTCATCTTTATTTATATTCATATATGTACTATATCTGATTTTGTCTTGCAATAACACACTCGTAGTTATGAACCGATTCCGGTTTCTCCGAGCATGTGTACTGGACTTATCAATGTGTCAGCGGGTTTCTTGGCTTTCAAAATGGCGGACAATTAAAGATTTCAAACTCAAAATGATCTTAAAAAAAAAAAAAAATCCAAGAAGTTCTTTCCTGGAATGTTCGGCCGTGATGCAAGTATTCCGGAGCATTTTTCGTTTTGCTTCTATCTTAAAAAATGGCTGAGATATAGTAATTTCAAATGCAAACATTTTGAAAAGATTAAAAGTAAAATATTCCTTCATAAAAGTGTTTAAATTATGAGTTTTATTGAACGTAGTTTTTCACAAATCTATTTTCTCAGTTGGGACCATTGTTCAAACTCTCATATGCTTAAAATTACATAATTATATCTGTCAGCGTCGAATTCTTCCTATGCTTGACGGTACTTGAAAAAATGTCACCAAACTTGACGACAAAAATACTTTTAATGACCCCCAATTTCATGAAGGCTGACTAATTTTTTGAAATTCTCATTCAATTCAATAAACCGCGAACTGGGAACCTTTAATAATCAGGTTCGACGCATTTTAGCTTTCGGGTTTTCAAGTAAAATTTTCTGAATTCTTAAAAATAAGAAATAGTGAAGCTACTTTTTCCACCCGCTACAGGACGGAAGGACTTTTTACTTTGCTGTCTTAATTCAAAATGTCAGGTACCTTAGAATTTCAAACTGATATATATCAGCCATTTTTTTTTAAGATAGAGGCGAAACAAAAAAATGCTCCGGACTCCTTATATCAAGGACGAACACTTGACGGAAAAAACTTTTTGAATTTCCAATTTTTTTCGTACCTTTTTCTTGAATTTGAAATTTTTAAGAGCCCGCCATTTTGAAACAAAATGGCGAATGAAGCTGGCCAACGAACTCGGTTGACCGCTTGGTAAGTCTTGTACATACGCTCAGTCACATAACAAATCGGTTGATAAATACGAGTGCTACAGTATTAAAAGAAATCAGATATAGTGCAACATTTGAACGATGTAGTTTTGGGGTTCGGGGGGTCATGATCAGTGAAAATATACCGAAATTGCTCTCTTCCGGACTGCTGCAACTACTGATTGTATCTTTCTTTTTTGTAATGGAAGCTATCAAAAATGACATCAAAGTTTCATTCTTAAAATGCCTACATTACTAGTTAAACTTTTATGCTCTTATAGCAATTGTATATTAATGATTTTTCTCCCATCTCTGAATACACGAAAAATTATTCCGATCCGACTTTGCTCGTTTTTCCCATATCCCTGCTTTAAAAATGTCTTGTTTTACAGACTCAGAACCATTCACGTATACCATTCTCAGTATTAAATGCAGTAGTCTACAGGTAGTTCTTTTACCTATCGTGATATAGGTAAATATAGGTAGTTACTTCACCTATCTCGTACTTCCTTACCTATCCTATTTTCTTTTTTACGTCTATCTATTTATATAATACGCTCAGGTGACGATACCGGGTCGCGCTTATCTGCGGAAAAAAAAGCATATCGCGGCCGTGTTAAGCATTCCGATGCCGTAAATAACGCAAATGTTTGACTAAGTTGTATTACACCTATTATTCTTCCTTTTCTCTGAAGCCTTAAAAAACTATACAATTATAATGTTTAAGTTTAATGTTTTGAAAATAACCAGCAACTGAAAATAACAGATTTCCGATATAAACGAATGAACACCGTTGCCATTTAGAAGCACGAATTCCAAATCTGGAAACAAATGAACGACTCTTTGAGCGATCCATTAAAAATATACTGCTAACATTCAATTCTGCTTTTAAAATATTTGTAAAAGCATATTGAAGCCTTTAAATATTTTGAAATGCGTATTTCCTGTTGTTTATATTTATAAGCAGTAAGCTAACGACATGTTTTAAGGTCTAAATTAAAAATCCAACGAAGAATGTTGCCATTGAAAACAACAAATTCCAAATCTCAGAACAAATGAACGAATCTTAGATTGTTTCATTAAAAAAAGATTATAAACAAGGTAGCGGTTCCATGCGTCGACTAGACTTTATTTCAACCTTGTTTTGGCGTCATCTTTCGGCAATCAATATTATGAATGAACTTTTGATTGAAATTATAGATTTTTATATTAAAAAAAAATGCAGGACGTGATGATGTAATTCGACATCGCTTTTTAAACGTTTACGTTATATACAATTTTAAAAGTTCGTTCAATATAAATAAAATGAATATTTTTATTATTATTATTTCTTTGATAGAATTTAAATTTAGTTTCATTAATTTTTTAAGAGGTTAACATTTATCAGCTTAATTTTTAAAATTTTGTTTACATTATAAATAAAATAAGTTTTTTATTCCAGGTGTAATTGAAAAATGAGATATTATCATGACTGCATTAGTAGGACCAAAAAAAAAATTTTGTTTCACATTCTTTTATTAAATTACAATTTTGTTTCCATTCCAAAGTTATGTTCAAATGTCACTATGTTAAAAATCGAAATTTTATCTGCATTGATGTAATTAATATATGTAGCACATGGTATTGTATATTCCTTACATTTTAATTACATTTGATAAGAAATATAAATTTTATTTAGAATGCAAGTAAATTTCAAGTAGATATAAGCTAAGCTCTTAAAAATTGGTAAAATTAAATCAAAGTTTTAGGAAAGAAATAATAATAATAATAATAATTTTGGTTTTTATTTATACGAAATGAATTTTTATTACGCAGCTGAAGTTTTTAAAAATTTATATTGAATTAAATCAATGCGTCTTGCATATTTCCTATAAAAATAAGTACAATTTTAACAAAAAGTTCCTTTGTTTATATTAACTGTCGATAGATGGCGCCAAATCTATATTTAGAAACGAAATATAAAGCTTCATTAATCGATGAGTAAAAAACCGCTGCCTTGATCCATTCCTAATAGAAAGCGATTTGTTGAGACATTCATTATTGAGATTCATTCATTTTTATAAAAATAATACATATATTTAAATTAAAAAAAATCTAGAATATCTAATTTTAAGGGTTTGTGAAATCTTCAGAAATTGTGTTTCACTTTGTTAATTATTTTTATTGCTGCAATAAATACTTCTGTTTGTTTTGATCAATTGTTGAACTATTTCAGAATTGGAAAAAAAGGGGGAGGGCATTTAATTTATAAATACGTTGATTTAATACATTTTATAATGTTAATTCGATACTTTTATATGTATATTTGTGTAGTTATATTTATTTACTTATTAATTCCAAATTAAATTTATTTATATTCATTAATCATTAATTTATAATGTTAACGTTTAAACTGTATTTAAATTTTTTGCCCAATGAGGACAATATCATATTAATTTCTAATACATAGTATATTATATTAAATGAGAATAAAGTGCATGTTTTAATTATAAATTTCATTATTTGTTCTACTCTGTACCCTTAATTTTGTTTATTTAACTTTTAAGAAAGTTTGTGGGCATATTAAATGAAATAAATTAATTTCAAAATTTAATAATAATAATAATAATTATTATTATTATTGTTGTTGTTGTTGTTAATTCCTTAGCATCTTAATTTTAATAATTTATTTAATTATATTTTTATTTAAGTGTTGATGCACTGTAGTCAAAGTAATTTAAATAGTGATATGTTATAGCTAGGCACATTGATTTATCTTAAACATTAATTAATGAATCAACATCACCAATTTACATATTAATTTTATTTAATATATCATTTACTTATTTTTTCTAATATAATGGTATAAATTTATTAATATATTTTAATTATTATTTAATTATCATTTGTTTGTCTCTAGACAGTATTTGCTTTAAAGCTTAATCCATTAATAGATATAAATAGTTTTTATTATATATTAGTTTTTATTCCAAAACAATGTATTTCACTAAATTCTTAAGTTTGCAGCACTTCACTGATTCCTTGGAATGCATGGTGGAATTCCTTTTTAAATTATCTATAGAGGGCGCTGGTCACATATACTGAGGAATATGCTTCAGCATATTGTACATTATTACTCCTTGGTCCATCAACATTGAAAAAAAAAGTTTTTTGGCAACATGTGCAAATAATCTCTTTTACTTGTATTTAATGTTGCCTCATTTTTTAGTCAGCAATGCTTTCAATATGGTAATGTCAATTTTATTTCTTAATCCTTTTTAATCACTTTTTATTTTAAACTTCTTTGTTTTTCATAATTTATTTTTTGTGTGTTGTTAGTCCGAAATTCATATTCTTTAGCTTTTTTATGGGTATATGAAGATGAAACCACACAAAGTTTCATACTTAAAAACCGTACACTATTGGTTAAGACTTTATACTCCGAAGGTACTTTAAGTTCCATTAAATAAATTGTTATAAAATTAATTAAACACATCGATTGACAGTAATATAATTTAGGGTGAGTTATGCATAATTTACTTTATCATGTTCCAAAAGCATCATTCATTGTATAAAGCAAAAATATTTTTAAATAATTAATTTCTTTTCCATGCTGTTTAGATTTCTTGATGTTGAAAGATGTGGAATGGTATAAACTTCAGTTCTGAAAAATGTCTATATTTATATGTAAGGGCATTTATTTTCTAATTCTGTTAAATACTGAAAACAATATTCATAAAACTCAGGAAATATAACTCCAGGAAAACGCTAGTTCTGAAAAAGTTCTATATTTATATGTAAGGGCATTTATTTTCTAATTCTGTTAAATACTGAAAACAATATTCATAAAACTCAGGTAATATAACTCCAGGAAAACGCTAGTTCTGAAAAATTTCTATATTTATATGTAAGAGCATTTATTTTCTAATTCTGTTAAATACTGAAAACAATATTCATAAAACTCAGGTAATATAACTCCAGGAAAACGCTAGTTCTGAAAATTTTCTATATTTATATGTAACGGCATTTATTTTCTAATTCTGTTAAATACTGAAAACAATATTCATAAAACTCAGGTAATATAACTCCAGGAAAACGCTAGTTCTGAAAATTTTCTATATTTATATGTAAGAGCATTTATTTTCTAATTCTGTTAAATACTGAAAACAATATTCATAAAACTCAGGTAATATAACTCCAGGAAAACGCTAGTTCTGAAAAATTTCTATATTTATATGTAAGGGCATTTATTTTCTAATTCTGTTAAATACTGAAAACAATATTCATAAAACTCAGGTAATATAACTCCAGGAAAACACTAGTTCTGAAAATTTTCTATATTTATATGTAAGGGCATTTATTTTCTAATTCTGTTAAATACTGAAAACAATATTCATAAAACTCAGGTAATATAACTCCAGGAAAACGCTAGTTCTGAAAATTTTCTATATTTATATGTAAGGGCATTTATTTTCTAATTCTGTTAAATACTGAAAACACTATTCATAAAACTCAGGTAATATAACTCCAGGAAAACGCTAGTTCTGAAAATTTTCTATATTTATATGTAAGGGCATTTATTTTCTAATTCTGTTAAATACTGAAAACAATATTCATAAAACTCAGGTAATATAACTCCAGGAAAACGCTAGTTCTGAAAATTTTCTATATTTATATGTAAGGGCATTTATTTTCTAATTCTGTTAAATACTGAAAACAATATTCATAAAACTCAGGTAATATAACTCCAGGAAAACGCTAGTTCTGAAAATTTTCTATATTTATATGTAAGAGCATTTATTTTCTAATTCTGTTAAATACTGAAAACAATATTCATAAAACTCAGGTAATATAACTCCAGGAAAACGCTAGTTCTGAAAAATTTCTATATTTATATGTAAGGGCATTTATTTTCTAATTCTGTTAAATACTGAAAACAATATTCATAAAACTCAGGTAATATAACTCCAGGAAAACACTAGTTCTGAAAATTTTCTATATTTATATGTAAGGGCATTTATTTTCTAATTCTGTTAAATACTGAAAACAATATTCATAAAACTCAGGTAATATAACTCCAGGAAAACGCTAGTTCTGAAAATTTTCTATATTTATATGTAAGGGCATTTATTTTCTAATTCTGTTAAATACTGAAAACACTATTCATAAAACTCAGGTAATATAACTCCAGGAAAACGCTAGTTCTGAAAATTTTCTATATTTATATGTAAGGGCATTTATTTTCTAATTCTGTTAAATACTGAAAACACTATTCATAAAACTCAGGTAATATAACTCCAGGAAAACGCTAGTTCTGAAAATTTTCTATATTTATATGTAAGGGCATTTATTTTCTAATTCTGTTAAATACTGAAAACAATATTCATAAAACTCAGGTAATATAACTCCAGGAAAACGCTAGTTCTGAAAATTTTCTATATTTATATGTAAGGGCATTTATTTTCTAATTCTGTTAAATACTGAAAACAATATTCATAAAACTCAGGTAATATAACTCCAGGAAAACGCTAGATACGTATGTACACATGAATAAGTAAAGCAATATGAATAATGAATAAATGAATAATATATATATACCGGATGTCCGAAAAATGACTGATGGATTTTAAAATTCCATAACTTGCAAACGGTGACAGATATTAAAAAAATTCTTGCAGGAATGTTATGTAAGATGTCAGGAGTTTTATGCTGTGATTATCAGTTTTAGCTACAAATAGCATCGATAGATGGCGCTGCAAGCAATAACCGCTAAATACAGGCTCGATTTTTCGGCCTCTCTCTTCCTCCATGCGAAAAAAGGAGATTAAAATGTATTGAATGGATCCTGAAGTACCAAAAATCGGGTCGAGACTGAGTGTCTATTGCTCTCAGCGCCATCTATTGTTTGAAATTCGAACTAAAATCAAGAATCACAGTACAAAAACTCCTGACATCGTACATAACCCTCCTGCAAGAATTTTTTAAATATCTGTCACCGTTTGGAAGTTATTGAATTTTAAAATCCATCAGTCATTTTTGGGATACCCGGTATATACAATAACATGATATATGTATATGTTATTATATATGTATATGTATAATAACAGGAATAATTAAAGTAACTTTAATTATTCATGTGTAAATACGTATCCAGCGTTTTTCTGAGTTATATTACTTGCGTTTTATGAATTTAATTACGTGTCCAGCGTTTCTTGGATTTCTATTACCTGTCATTTATTCTGCGTAGCTGATTATCAGATCACATGTCATAGTCATTAGGTTTTTGCGTGAATTATGTGTCTGCCAGATTTATTCGAGATAGCTCAGTTGATAGAGCATTGGCGTCTTTAGCCGAAGGTCCTTGGTTGGAATCCTGGCTTGGGCACTTTTTCTCCCAGTTTGGAAAAATTACAACTTTAATTATTCAAACTGAAAACAATATTTTAAAGAAATGATTTACATAGAAATATAAATATTGCACAAAACCTCTATGAACTCCAACTTAGTTCATTCATTTTAATAGGCGAAATCGCCCTAAAATATATGTAATGAAGTAAAAACATATCCGTGAGTAACGCTGGCGTGATATTGACGGTGGCAACACCTGGCCAATAGGTTCCGCTTTTATTGAAATATTTTACTTCTAAGTAGCGCACAGCTTCAATTTTTGAGCAATAGAAGAGGAGGAAAATCTTCGTCCAAATGCAATTTGTTTGAAAACTGTGTCTCAATTAACTGTTTTTTTTTTTTTTCGGTTTTTAAAATAATTTTTGAGCATTGATTTTTTAAAGATGCTCTATATCAAGCCTCCCGATTTATGAAAGATGTATCCCTTTGCCTCGGTTGGATCCCTTTGTTTATTTAATGATTGCACATAACTTATTTTTAAAAATTCAAGAAGAATTCTCTGTAAAAGAAATTTTTCATTTATTCAAAATTTGGAACATAAAGTTTAAAATTTTCTATTAAATATGCGCAATATCATATTCAGTGTTTTTATTCATATAATATTTTTTGGAATGAAATTGTTCAGCCCGCTGTATCAGGTGATAGTATTTTTTTACGTGAATTTGCAGCTCGCAGTTATTCGAGAATGTAACAAACTAGAGTTTCAAAAACAATGTCGTGTCATTTAGCATGCTTGTTTTGTCGTACTATTTTGCTCCCGAGTTGAATACAACAAAATATATTAGCTTCCCAAGGAGCATGTCGTGGTATGTGGTAAAAAGTGTATCTGCTGTATATATAACAAGACACTGCGATGAAATATCTATCTTCCACTCATACGCTCTGCCGCCGTTCCAGGTTTCGAGCAAACCCGCTCATGCTTCAGTTACCACAAGCACCGTTTCATGTTATCTGCAAAAGACAAAGAGGCTCTTTGTCTTTACCTAGGATGCTTGAACACGAATAGGAAAATCTCCGAGAGAATTTGGCAAAGATCTGCCAATCAAAAAGCATTCCACTTCTCCGCAAGATGTCTGTCGTGATTTTTCACGGCGAATGTATTATTCAGAGAATTTCAAAATAAGATACACTGTTTATACATACTTTAAAACATTGTTACAGTCATTTACGTGTAAATAAATTATCATGTTTGTTCAAGAGAATTTGATTCAACAAATCAACTGCTTTTAATATACAATAGAGTAACATTACGATTTCCGTTTTGTTTACGATGATTTTATTTACAAAAGAATATAAGTATATATCTATGAAAGGATAAGAAATTAAAACCCTTTTTAAATTCAAATTCAAATTTCAAAAATTAAAATTAAAATTCGAAGTTTCTTTTTTCTAATTTTAAATTTCAATCTAAAACCTGTTTTACCCCTTCTAACTTTGTTTCTCAGCGCAACATTTATTATGTTCACCTTTAAAATCAGAAAATAACTTAAGATAGGAAATGCTGACGTTTGGGCAATTCTCTTTCGTTTGTGGTGAAAACCTTGTATGTCACTGATCCCGGGAATTGTGCACCATATGTCAATCAAGAGTTAATTAACCAATTAAAGTAAATGTTCCTCCCAAATAGACTCCTTCGTCCCCTGCTGGAAAATATTGCAAGCGCACACATATTAATAAAAACGAGCGCGAAAAAGTTGAGATATTGCTCTTTTTGAGAAACGACCATGTAGGTTCAGAAAATCGACGTAAATAGCTCGCGGGGCCTCCGATCGGTCTCGCGAAACGGACTGCAAGACGCAGCAGCGATATAAACGAGTTCGATCTACAAAAAGGTTCCCGTGTCAAATTCTTATTTCCAGTGATTTCACCCCTGTCACATCGATATACTATATATATATATATATATATATGGTGAATCTGAACTCATTTACAAAACTTTAAGGCGAGATAGAAAATACATAGACAAGTTCAAAACACGAGACAATGCATTGTAAAACAGTAAAGGGCTATAAGTCACTTTTTGATTATGGAGCGAATCTTGTTTATAGCACAATTTGCATTTCCGGGTAATTTTATCCACAACACCATACATGAACTGCATGTCCGTATTTCTCTAATTAGTATAACCTCTCATTCTTTTTGAAATCCACGGTAGAAATGGCGTTGTGTTCAACAAAGACAGCGCTTTATGTGCTTAATGACAGCGCGATCTAGCAGTTCGCCGGTTGCAGTACGTCCATGAATTGTTTGACGTAAATTGCTTTTTTAGATGTATTCTATCACTACGTTAAAGTTTCCTTCGTGAGTTTTAACTCAGCCTCAATCTCTCTGAAAGAAATCTGGTCCGATTACGCCCCCCCCCCCCTCCTTCTCTCTTTTGAATTCATTTGCTTGTCAAATAAAGATACTTATTTTCCAATTTCTTGATTTATCTTTCTAATTTTAATTCATATTAAGATTCTACTTAATAACAATGTTTCGAATAAATAATAACAGCTATCATTAACAAAGTATCGTGTAGTAAACAGGGTTCTCACACAATTTGAAATCTCCTTTTGCGCTTCAATGCTTGAGTTATGACTATGCATTGTCTGGCGTTTTGAGCTTGTCTAAGTGTGTTCACTGGTTCACTCTCGCCTCAAAGTTCAGTTAAAACTCCCCCTGTGTGTGTATAGATGAAGATTGTTTCGATTGACTAGTGATTCATATGAGTTGCAATTACTGTAATAAAGTCAAAAAATTCCGATTAACACATTACTCAAAACAATTAAAGAATATTGTAAGTCATATAAAATAACGGTATAAACAAAAAAAAAAAAAAAAAAAAAAAATTCTTCAGAAAATGGAAAAAGGGCAAATGCAAATTTTCTCATTTTCAGACTTTGGAGTACGCAAATTTTGAGTTTGAAACCAAAGACAAAGCTTTAGCAGCAGCGAATGAAATTTGGCTTTCAACTTACTGAAAGACAAAACGGAAAACAATGACCAAAATTCAATAAGTGCTCTGTTTTGATGAGTGTGATGTCTCTGTTGGAAAAAAAAAAAAAAAAAAAAAAAAAAAAAAAAAAAAACACCTCTGCTTTGCGCAGTAGGACACGCACGCTAATATTTAGATGTTAAAACTGGCTTCTCTTATTAAATCAATCAAATATAATAATATAGGTAAATTTCTTACCTTTATGTTTCTTGCACAGCAATCCTTCATGTCCCAGTATGGCCGAATAATCCAGGGCGGGTGTCCTTTTATCCAAAATCGTTACTGTGGCATCAAACTATAGTGTAGTGAGAAAAAATGTTGTGTTTTTAATATTTTCTACACATGTGAACTAAGTCCATTGCTGAGACTATTTTTCTTTCTTTATATTAAACTTATATTTAATCGCTAGCTTTACAGTATTAAATTAACAATTTTTACATCTATATTACGCTGCGTTGTACAGCAGCAATTTTTTTACTTTTACATGTTTATCGGATAAAGTCTAACAGAACAACTAAATTAATAATAAAAATGTTTATAAGTCATTTTTAGTTATTTTTCGGTAGATGACGTCAAACCCTTGTATCATGCGTGGGATGATATGAACAGTTTTTATTTATGGCTGTAATTTTTCGTTTTCGATGAATATAACTTAGGTATTTTAAAAAGTTTTGATGATTGCACAATGATGGATTGCTGTCTAATCTATTTTGATAAGTATTAAAGAGTTGTTGTCCTTGAAAATTATGATTTTAATTTCCTGTTTCGTTATTTATTGCTTATCTGAGATTGGTTATATTTCCATCACCCTTCCTTAACCATTGGTAATTTTTGCTTTAGGTTTAAGTCGGACAGAAGTTTAATTAACCAGGCAATTTCCTGCCCTGCACTAGCTGCTGAAACAAATTCAGCCTCCGCCGATGAGTAGGCAATACAATTTTGCCTTTTGGTGCACCACTGTATGGGACTATTTCCCAGCATGAATAAGTTTCCACTGGTCTATTTTCTCTTTTTTGTGCCCCCTGCCCAGTCGGCGTCGGAAAATGGGTTCGTGATCCGTGCACTGCAAATAAGGGCGTCTTAAATTCAGACACATATGTGACTGAAAGAGTAATTCAGACACAGTAATTCAGACAGTAATTCAATCACACTTAAGTGTCTGAATATGGAATTTCAGACATCATAGGTGTCTGAAATTAAGACACTTAAGTGTCTTACTATATGATCATGGTATAAACACTGTAA
The DNA here is from genome assembly GCA_963932465.1 of Maratus speciosus. Lineage (NCBI taxonomy): Eukaryota > Metazoa > Arthropoda > Arachnida > Araneae > Salticidae > Maratus > Maratus speciosus. The sequence goes on along the minus strand of OZ010791.1, from coordinate 234,505,700 downwards.
ACTGAAATGTCTGAAATTCAGACACATAAGTGTCTGAAACTGGAGTGTTCAATTTTCAGACATTTTAAAGTGTCTTAATTTTTAAGACACGTGTATATGGCTGAATTTAAGACATTTAAAACATCTGAATCGCATCCATTTTTGATCACCCTGCAAGTTTTGCTATAGGCAATCAATTGTTCACTGTTTTTTGTAAGCTTTATACACTGTAAAAAATAACCGTTACAATATGGAAATTATATTGCCAATTGGGACGCCAATTTACGTATTTTAATATAAATTTACTTCCGTAAATTCCAGAAAATTTTCCCTTTTTTGCATATTTCTCCATTTAAAAGGTATAATATAATCTTTCAAGGACAAATCCACATATTTCGCAATCAGAATTTTCTAAACTCACGTATATTAGACATGATTTATTTATTTATATTCAAACTAGTGCATTGGCACATCTACTGGGGGAGTTAAGGGGGCTGAAGCCTCTCCCAGACTAGACTAGATATTATTATTTTTTAATTATGAAAGAAAATTATTATTTTTTAATAGATCCTTAAAAAATCGGAATTTTTAAAAAGATATTAATTTTGTCGCACATTTTTTTTTCTCTTTTTTAAATTTTATTATGAAATTCGAAATTATAGCATGTTTAAAATTTACTTAATTATAAACATTAATTGCTTAATTATACTTAAGTAAACTAATTAATTGATGTTTTTAAAATTTACTTTAGAAAAAAAAAACTATTTACTTAATTATAAATTTAAGATCCAGTGCAACTTTTTGCACACTTTAACCTTGATAATATTTTGATAATTTAATAATAAAACTTTAAATTGTTTGATTGCAAACACACTTTAAAATTATCCAAATACGGAAACACACCAAAAAAATCGCAAAAACAAAGGTATATATTAGTACAGTACAGTATTTCCTTATTTAACATTTTAAAAGCATTCAGAATTACACCAACCAAAACTTTCCAGCTTGTTACGACGCTTGCATTTTTTTTACAACTATAACACTGCCTCTAAAATATGCTAGTCCCCTCCAAATCGCAATTCTGGATGCACCACTGAATCTGTGTGGTATCCAAAGTGTATGCTGATTCTATTTCCCTCTGAAACTTAAAGAAAATGTCAAGTTTAATTACGAAATTTTCGCAAAAGAAGAATAACTGGAATATATCTCAAAACTGTGGCGCCATCTATATTGAATAAGAAATATCGAACTTATTATTAATTTGCGCATTTAAGTGTTTGATGGTGTTTTGAGAAGTTATTTTAGTTCGTTATAACTATTATTTTGGAATTATGTGGAATATTTCTGAAATTTTTTACTACATAACGTTTTAGCTAATGATTGAGTATTGATTTAATTCAGGAATGATCTCATTTCACCGTAAGAAAATTAGTCTCATCGAAAACTTTTAACCTGTATTTCGATCGAAAAAAAGGAAGATAAAAATTATTTGTGCAACTCTAAAACACTGGTTTTTATTATTTTTGAAGAAAAATTATATACAATATTTATAACTGAGAAATTTTGTTCAGAATATATGGCATACGGAATATGGAATATATAGGAATTAATGAGTCCAAAAAAAAAATTGCCACATATTCAACCGATCTGAAAAAAAAAAAAAGAAAGAAAGAAAAATCAAAAAATAGAACACTATATTTCTTCACACACTTTTATATACGCATACCTTCGCATTAACATTAAACACAGGCTTTGGGCAAAAATATATGCATTTTTTTAAAATGAAAAATTGATTTTATTTTTAATCGGCGTTGAATTACGCCCCGCCCCCCCACAACACAGAACTGAAACGGGACAAGCCCGAATTAAATATATATAGATATTAATTAAATATATATGTAATATATATACATATGCACTGTTAAAACATTTTAAATATTTTAATATTTCAAAAATAACGTCTGTCATCTGCATTAACAATAATATTTCTGTTCTGAAAATTTCTTCGGTAGAAGTAGGAAAACCTTCTGCTAATCTTACATTGCAGGAAAAGCAAAATATTCAAAATTCTAGAGAGAAGATGTGTGAAATCTTTCAAAATTATAAGCAGATAGACAAAATATTTACCGTTTCCATAAAATAAATTGTAAGTCACAAGTAACTAACAATATTTGAACTTCCTAGCTGTGAAGTCGTGGCCGAGAGAGAAGATGTGTGAAATCTTTCAAAATTATAAGCAGATAGACAAAATATTTACCGTTTCCATAAAATAAATTGTGAGTCACAAGTAACTAACAATATTTGAACTTCCTAGCTGTGAAGTAGTGGCCGAGAGGGATTATCGCATAGTCTACAGACCATAAGGTCGCGAGTTCGTATCCCACGACGGGTAGGTGCAATGTTGTTAAGGTATATGTTAAGTACAATGTTGTTGTAAATTGAGTAAAAGTAGTTAATCATGTAAAATGTGCGAGACTTTGTATTGAAATACTTGTGTACCCTTCTCTCTTTTTTTTTTAAATACAGAAATTTTCCAATAAATAAATAAATAAATAAATAAATTTTTCCAGAAATTGAAGAAAATTTTCATTAAAATACGTAAATTGTACTGGCGTCTTGATTGGCAGTACAATTTTTATATTTTGAAGGATATTTTTTTTCTGTGTATAAGGCTTTCCGAAAAAATAGCTGCTTTTGCAGAGAAATTAAAGGTGGTCAAACATGGATGCATTTCAGACATTTGAAGTGTCTTAAATTTAGACACATACAAGCGTCTTAAAAATTTAGACACTTTAAAATGTCTGAAAATTGAACACTCCGTTTCAGACACTTATGTGTCTGAATTTCAGACATTTCAATTTACAGTGTGTTTAATATGAGATTAAGATTTTTTGTAATGTTCAGGTAATTTATAACATGTTTCACAGCGTTCCAGTCCTTGCTACGAGGAGTTTCGCACCTTCTACTTAGAATGTTTACAGCGGCTGATATATCTGGGCGTGTAGTAGTTTTTATGTATAACAGTGATCCGATCGCTTGTCGGAATTTGGTGTTATTGGGTATTATGTTTTCTTCGTCCTCTAATTTGTAAAAACCAGCATCCATGTGAGTGCTTACTGGTTTTGCATTTTCTAAATTAAATCTTCTTGCGAGTTCTTCTATTTTTAATCTTTGATTCAATCTGTACCCGTTTTGTGTTTTTCTTATTTCCATGCCTATATAGTGGGATACTTCCCCAAGATCCATTAACTGGTATTCTTGCTTTAAAGCTTTTATTATTCCTTCAGTTGTTTCATTTTAACCGCCTATCAAAATATCGTCAATGTACACTATTATATAAGTGGAAGTGCTATTTTCTTTTCGCGTGTATAGACACGAGTCCACGGTGCTTTTTTGGAAATTTAGTTTTTTCGAGGATTGTTCTATTCTTTTATTACAAGTTCTGGCTGCCTTTTTGAGTACGTAGATTGATTTTTTTAGTTTGCAGACTTTATTTTCTGAAGTTTTCTCAATGTAGCCCTCCGGTTGTTTATATTATATACTTCATCTTCTAACTCGCCATAGAGAAAGGCTGTATCGATGTCAATGTGTCTGACGTTTAATTTCTTATGTGCGGCTGTTGCCAAAAATGCTCTGACGGTTGTTTTTGACACTACGGGGGCGAAAGTCTCGCCATATTTTTTACTATAGCCTTTGGCTACCAAACGTGTTTTATACTTTTGAATGTTTCCGTAACTGTCTAATTTCTTTTTGAATGTCCATTTGCAACCTGTAATCTTTTTGTTAGGTGGAGGATCCACTAACTCCCATGTGTTGTGTTTTCTCAGCGAATTGATTTCCGCTTGTGTGACTTTAAGCCAATTTTCTTTTTCTGTGGGATTATTTATTTCCAGTATATCGTTCCAACTAGTAGGTTCTATAATATCATTATTTTTTACATAACAGGCATATCTGTCTGGTGGTACCCCCCTGTTCGATCTTTCAGATCTTCTTGGTTCATTGGTCAGTTGTTTGGGCGCGGTTGGTTCTTCGGTTGTGTTGTTTATCTGTTTATCTTTGTTTAAATGTAATTTTTGTCGTCATATGAGTTTTCTGTCTCTTTACTTTCTTTTAGGTTAATTTTGCTATTTTCTATGAATTTCACTATTCTGCCAATTACAATTTTGTTTTCTTTAGTGTATATGCGATATACTTTTGAGTTGTTGTCGTATCCTGTAAAAATCCCTTCCTGAGCCCTGTCGTCCAATTTTCCTCGATGTTGTTTGTTCACGTATACGTAAGCTTTGCACCCGAATGTTCGCAAATAGTGTAAATTCGGTTTGCGATTAAACCATAACTCAAATGGGGTTTTATTTGTTGATCTTTTGGTAAGCGATTTTGTAAATGGTTTGCGGTGTTATTTGCTTCTCGCCAAAATCTTTGTGGTAGATCCGCTTCTCTGAGTAGGCTTCTAGTCATGTCTAATAGTGACTTATTTTTTCTTTCCGCAATGCCGTTTTGGCTCGGACAATACGGCACGGTTAATTGATGTTTAATGACCCTTTTTCTTAGGTAATCTTCTATCCCTCTATTTATGTACTCTCCCCCGTTATCAGATCTTATTGCTTTCGGATATTTCCCGAACTGGTTTCGAACCATAGCTATGTAGTCGATTAATTTATCCTGTACTTCATCTTTATGTTTTAATAAGTATATTACAGTAAATATAGAGTAGTCATCAATGAATGTTACAAACATTGTTTTACCACCTATTGTGGGGGTTCCTATCGCTGTGCATACGTCCGTGTGCACTAGATCGAGTACTTTACCTGTTTTGTTTTTATACAATGTTTTGGAATAGGGAGCATCGCTTGTTTTTGTTTGTATGCACGTTTCGCATCTTGTTCCATGATTGCAATTATTTAGTTGTATGCCATAGGCTAAATCGTCTTTAATCATTTCCTTTATGGAATTATAATTTCTGTGCCCTAGGCGTTTGTGCCAAAGTTCCAGGCAATCTTTATTTTTGCACTCGTGCGCCATGTTTACTATATTCCTTTCTGTATTTTCTAATAATTCAACTTCGTATAGGTTATTTTTAATTTTTCCTCCAAATAGATTCTTCATTTCGGGACAGCGTGCATTTATCTTTTTCAAATAATAATTTATACCCATTCTTTTTGGCTTTACTGACTGAAATTAAATTAGATTCCAGCTCAGGTACATATAACACTTCTTTCAACGTAATTTTATTTATGCCTCCATCGGATGTTTTTGTCGTGAATGTAGTTTCTCCGGTACCTAGCGAGTTTAGAGTTTTTCCGTTGGCAATTATGACAGTTGTTTTTTCTGTGTCATTTAATTTAGTGAACTCACCTTTATTGTTTAGGATATGTGAAGATGAACCAGAATCAATGATCCAAGTTTGTTTTCCTGCTTTCTCTATTAGAAAGGCTGCGTCGCTGCTTTGATCTGGTTTTGTTTCTCTTCTATAATCTGTCTTGTCTACTGATTCGCGGTCAGTGTTTCCTATCTTGTTATCCGATTGTTGATAACACAACGATGATGAGTAATGTTTATTTTGTTGAGAGATATTGTGAAATATAATCTCCAAACAAGGACATTAAAACAATCAAGCTAAGTAAATTGTTTTTTCATGTGTCAAATGTGATTTATAAAAGCCATCATTAAAAGTGATTATGATCTAAAGGAAGGAAGTGAATGTGAAAAATGATTGCACAATCATAAACAAACATTTTATTATAAACATTTCACGATACTTAAGAACTATGGACATTGATAAACTCTTATTTTAAATTACTATTAATATAAATATTGATACAAATAATTTGTTATTAAGAATTACTTCACTAATTTCCTGTTCTTTATTGCTGATAATATTTATACATGTTTTTCTCTATTTTCACTTGTAATCTTGACTCTTCAAAGGAGAGATGTAACTTCTAAAGCTTTATTAAATATTAATTTTTCTTTCTATTTATAAGTTTCCGCACAAATTTAAGTTTTACAAGTCACACAAAAAACATGTGTCTTTTAAATGACCTGGATGATCACACGTTCATTAAATGTGGATTAAATCAGAGATATGAGAAGATGAAGACATAATTACCCTTCCGGACGCAGATTACCAGATGATAAACGGATATACATAAATACAAGGTAAGCCCAATTTATCTTACCTATGTTTTATTTTATAATGAGAAATAAATAGTTTATTTTGGAAGATAAAACTGAACATCACGCAAGTACTGATAGCAAAGTTTAAATATTGCTATCAAATTGATTATGAGAGTGAAAAAAAAATTCTCAATAAAAAACGTCGTCACTAATTGATAAGAATAAAAATCTGCTAATCCGATAGGGTAATTTATTAAAAAAAAAAAAAAAAAAAAACGAATCTTGGCAACATTGTGGCTTCTACAAAAGATAGCACGACCATTGAAAAATTGAACGCCAACAATTACACAAATTGGCGGTTCAAGGTCGAAATGCTATTGATTCGAGATGAACTTATTGAAGTTATTACGGAAGAGGCCCCCACTCCATTGAACGATGCTTGGACCAAGAAAGACAGAAAAGCAAGGGTTTTAATAAATTTGTCCATTGACGACAGTCAAATAGTGCATGTCAAAAATTTAAATACAGCTAGGCAAACATGGAACACACTTAAACAAATCCATGAGAGATCTAATCTTTCTAGTAAGCTGTACTTGCTTCGAAAATTGTACAGTACAAAATTAACTGAAGGTGGCAATATGACAGCCCACATAACAAAAATTTTAGAAATAGTGGATAAACTGTAGCCATATGTGAAAATATAACCGACTCGCACATTTCAGCACTGCTGCTGTGCTCACTGCCACCGTCCTACGATACTCTAGTTACTGCCCTGGAGGCCAGAGATGAAGCTGAGTTAACCGTACAATTTATAAGAAGCAAGCTTACGGATGAATATACCCGCAGAGACGATAATAGCGAAAATTCCGCAAACAGCAATAAAGCCTATAAAACACAAGGTAAATTTAATCATTCAGAACAGAAAAGAGGGAGCAATAAGTACTGCTCACACTGTAAAAGAAAAACCACACAAATAAAGACTGCTGGTTTCTAAAAACGAAAAACAATAACAGTTACACTAACAGACACTATAAAAATAAAAACAATTCAACATCACTAGTTTATGAAGAAAATAATTTACATAAAAATGCGGAACCTGACGAAAGAAAACATACAGTAAATGAAAACAACAGTGTCGCTTTACTAACCGGAGAGTCCGAAAATAAAGGCACTTTTATAGTGGACAATGGCAGTTCCAGTCACATAGTAAATTCAAAAGAATTTTTTACCAAAATTACAAATAATAATGAAACAAACGTCACAGTCGCTAATGGTAATAAACTGATTTCATATGGATCTGGAGAGGTAATAATTCATACCGAAAATAAAAACAAACAAGTTATATTGCGTGACGTACTATACGTTCCTGACATAGAAACTAACCTGTTGTCAGTGAGTAGGGCAACTAAAAACGGTTGCAAAGTCAAATTTGAAAAAGATAAATGTGACATAATTCATGAAGGTAAGATTATACTTCAAGGTTAACTTAAAAACAATCTGTATGAAATACATGTTAATAAAGATGAAAATCACAAGCACTATGCAAATGTTACCTACAACTGCTCAAATGCAAATTGCATAGATTTGCGGCATAGGCGAATGGAGCATAGGAGCTACGACACAATAAAGTCCATGTTACCAAAGGACTTAGTTAAGGGAATTAAAATCAACAACTGCAAACGTAATGCGAAATGTGAGGTATGCATCAAGTCAAAAATCAGCGAGACCCCATTTCCTAAATCAGGTGCATATAGAGCTACAAAAAGGCTCGAGGTAATTCATTCTGATGTATATGGCCCTATAAATACACCCACAATTGGGGGGGGGGGAAACACTTCGTCACTTTTATCGATGATTATACGCGATTTTGTGTAATTTATTTAATTGCAAATAAAAGTGAGGCTTCAGAAAAATTGAAAGAATACATCTCAATTGTGAAAAACAAATTTGGAAAAATGCCTACTGAGATAAGATCGGACAACGGTGGTGAATATACGGGTAACGAAATAGAAAAATATCTAAAAGAAAATGGGATTCATCATCAGCTCACCGTACCATTTAACCCAAGCCAAAACGGTGTCGCAGAGCGTAAGAATAGGTCGCTACTAGATATGGTTAGAAGTATGCTAAATGAAGCAAATATCCCGCACAAATTATGGGGGAAGCCATATGTACCGCGAATCACTTACAGAACCGGCTACTTTCAAAATCGGTAAGCACCACACCCTATGAATTATGGATGAATAGGAGACCAAATTTGAAATATCTCAAAGTTTTTGCCTGTACTGCATACGCCTACATACACAAACCAAAGAGAGGGAAATTAGACAATAGAGCGGAAAAAGGCTCCTTTGTCGGATACGACAGTCGCTCTAAGGCGTACAGAATCTATACAAGTGACGGAAGAGTAATATTGGCCAGAAGCGTAAAATTTATAGAAAATAAAAATAATCCACATACTAACGAAAATCTAGATAGAAGAGAATTAATCGCGGAAACAAACAAACAAACACAACAGAAAGACACGAATGAAATGGAAATAAATCTGACACCAACACAAAATGAACTAATTCCACCACCCACGTCACAACAACAAATTCCACAAGTGAGAAGATCATAAAGAACCAATAGAGGTGTGCCGCCGGACAGTTTTGCTTATGCAATCCTATAGAAAACAGGACTGGATAAAAGCGACAGAAGAGGAAATGAATTCCTTTAATGAAATGAAACCTGGTGTTTAGTTGATCCCCCACAAGGAGCAAGAGTCATTGAGTCGAAATGGACTTTTAAAGCGAAATATGACGAATTCGGAAAAATCAAGCGTTACAAAGCGAGATTGGTCGCACAAGGATTTAGACAAAAATATGGAGTAGATTTCGATGAAACTTCTGCGCCAGTAATTTCCCATACAAGTTTAAGAGTCTTCATAACTGCCGCAGCATACCACAATGTCAATATTAGGCAGATTGACATCAAAACGGCATTCTTACATGGTGAATTGGAAGAAAATGTTTATGTATCACAGCCTAAGGGGTATATAAACACTAGAGAACCCAATAAGGTTTGTAAGTTAAAAAAGGCCCTATATGGACTAAAACAAGCTGCAAGAGCGTGGTATTCAAATATTAGTGAAACACTAAAAGAATTAAAATTTAAACAGAGCAATGCTGATAATTGCTTATTTATAAGAAAAGAAGGGGAAAACACGGTTTATATAGCAGTATACATGGACGATATACTAATCGCAGGAAAAGATGAAAATATAAATGACATAGTAGATAAACTAAAATCTAAGTACGCACTTGAAGATTTAGGTCAAATTTCCAATTACCTCGGGATAAAAATACAAAAGACTCACAACGGCTTTAAACTAAATCAAACAGCAAAAATAATAGAAATTGCAAAAAATTTAATTTAGAAAGATTCTAAGCCATATGGCACTCCAATGGAAACAGTCTTTGAACGATTAGACAATGAGGAAACACAAATGCCAAACAACACTAAGTACCAACAAGCAATAGGTGCGCTGTTATATGTTGCTACAATAAGTAGGCCCGATATTTTAGTAGGTGTAAACATTTTGAGTAGAAAAAACGAAACGCCGTCTGAAAGAGATTGGAAAGGTGTTAAGATTAATAAGATATCTCTATTCAACAAAAGACTAAAATTTAGTAATTAGCACGGAAGAACCACCCATCCTTGAAGTATATACTGATGCAGATTGGGGTGGAGATCAAAAAACAAGAAGATCGACAACAGGCAATTTATTCCTTTTAGGAAAGAATCCAATACAGTGGATAACGAAACGACAAACGTGTGTCGCACAATCATCTGCAGAGGCAGAGTTCGTTGCAGCGGCGAGCGCTACACAATAATTTATATGGCTGCTAAAACTATTAGAAGATCTTGATAAACCGCAAAAATTGCCTATAGTAATTTATGAAGACAATAAATCCTGCATAAAAATCATAGAATCCGAAAAGTTTTCCAATAAAACGAAACATATTGATATCAAATATAATGTGTTTAAACAGCTGAAAGAAGATAAAATAGCAAAGTTTAAATATTGCTATCATATTTTTGTATGTTTGTTGCTGTTTTTGTGCATTTGGATGAGTATTTCGATTTTTGAGATGCCAACGTTCTCTGTACGCGTGATTCCTCATTTTAAAGTATGTGGACTGTTTTTCTTTTTTAAAATTATCATTTGGAAATCTTTTCTGCATTTTAAACACTTTTGTGGAATTTTCACCCTGGTCTGCGTTTTCAACCCTTCTGTTGTACTCATCTGTTAATTTACTTTTAATAAATTGTGGTGTAAGCTCATCCTCATTACGCTATTCAAGGGCGGTGATTAAAGTATTATAACTAGGGGGTAGCGAACACAGTATATGAAGCCGAAAGATGGGAGTCGCTAATTGTTTCCCCTATTACTGACAGATTATCGATAAATTCTAGAATGTATGTTATGTGTTTGATTAAGTTACCATTTTCTGGGAGCTTGGCTCCATAAAGCTTTCTTAACAAAAATAATTTACTGGATAAATTTGCCCTTTCGTGTATTGTTTTAAGCGCGTTCCAAGTGTCTCTGGCTGTATTAAGACCCTTAACATGTACTATCTGTGAATCGTCAATTGATAAATTGATGATGTCTCTGGCTTTCCTGTCTTTCTTCTGCCAATCAGTTGTGATCGGCGTGGGCATATCTTCGGTAATTACATCGAACAAGTCTTCTTTAATTAATAACATTTCTGTTTTGAATTTCCATGTACTGTAGTTGCTGGTATTAAGCTTTTCTAGCAACTGGATTTCACGTGATGGGGCCATTTTACTAGTAATTTAAGTTTTGTTTGGAAGAGGAATTGCTGTTATTTTATTTCATATAAAAACTTATGTATATTTAGTTTTCATTCAATTCTTAACATTTCATGTATACCATCAAAATACACAATATTTATTTTATCACAATATATCAAAGAACTAACGTACTATATCTTCCACCATTTTCATTTTATTGTACGCACTTTTACGGCCAGTAGTTTTTCTTTCTTCTACTAATACTATAGTACTAAATATCAGACTTTATCAGTCTCATAATCAGAATATGTTGGCAAAAAAACCACCTCTGCTTTGCGCGGTAGGACACGCGCGCTAATATTTAAAAGTTAAATCTGGCTTCTCTTATTAAATCAATCAAATATAATAATATAGGTAAATTTCTTACCTTTATGTTTCTTGCACAGCAATCCCTCGTGTCCCAGTATGGCCGAATAATCGAGGGCGGGTGTCCTTTTATCCAAAATCCTTACTGTGGCATCAAACTATAGTGTAGTGAGAAAAAATGTTGTGTTTTTAATATTTTCTATACATGTGAACTAAGTCCAATGCTGAGACTATTTTTCTTTCTTTATATTAAACTTATATTTAATCGCTAGCTTTACAGTATTAAATTAACAATTTTTACATCTATATTACGCTGCGTTGTACAGCAGTAATTTTTTTACTTTTACATGTTTATCGGATAAAGTCTAACAGAACAACTAAATTAATAATAAAAATGTTTATAAGTCATTTTCAGTTCTTTTTCGGTAGATGACGTCAAACTCTTGTATCATGCGTGGGATGATATAAACAGTTTTTATTTATGGCTGTAATTTTTCGTTTTCGATGAATATAATTTAGGTATTTTATAAAGTTTTGATGATTGCAATGATGGATTGCTGTCTAATCTATTTTGATAAGTATTAAAGAGCTGTTGTCCTTGAAAATTATTATTTTAATTTCCTGTTTCGTTATTTATTGCTTATCTGAGAATGGTTACATTTCCATCAGTCTCAACGAAGTCATTTAACCGAATCAGAAGCTTAGAGAGTTGTTGTCCGGTTAGAGGGGGGCCAAACACAAGCCGAAGTAGCAGAAGCCACTGGAGTTTCACAAAGTGTCATTTCCAGGATCTAGAACCGTTTTTTGGAGACTGGAAATGCAGGCGGGCCAGGGCGAGGTCACTGACGTGCAACAATGCCCAATGAATATGGATATTTAACGCTAACGGCTCGTAGACACTGAAATATGAATGCCCCTCTTCTTCAACAACATCTTCGATCGACTACTGGCACCACAGTTTCGACTCGAACTGTCCGAAACTGGCTCCAAGCCGTAGGTCTGTATGCACGCAGATCAATGGTATGTGTTACGTTAACATCAAGGCACCGTGGTGCAAGCAGACAGTAAACAACAGAGCATGTGAATTGGAGGAGAAATGAATGGCGCAATATCTTTTCTCTGGTGTGTCCCGTTTTCTGTTCACCCTGATAATAGGCGTATTTTCATCTGGAACGAACGTGGCACTAGAAACAATCCTGCGCTCGTGCAAGGAAGTGTCAGATTTGGCGCTAGGGGACTCATGATCTTCATTGATGGGCGCACCGACCTCCACATCATTCGAATGTATCTCTAATCGGTCAGCGATATAGGGATGAGATCCTTAGACCTATTGTAGTCCCTTACGCTGCAGCAATCGGAGATGATTTCATGTTAATGGACGAAAATAGTAAGCCACATCGTGCTCACTTGGTTGATGATTTATTTTTCGAGGGAGGAATCATGCGAGTGGAATGGCCAGCGTGTACTCCGGACAATGACCCTATACAGCATGTTTGGGATATTCTAAGCAGGCGAGTTTCTGACTGCCTACCATCCCCATAAAGTCTCCAAAAACTGGAAAGAGCTCTTCTGGAAAAGTAGGACAGAATACCTCATCTTCTCTTTAATAGTCTCATTGATTCCATGCCTGAAAGTGTTCAACGTTGTTGGCTGTCCGGGGAAACCAGACACACCTACTAAAAATGATTTTCTTTGCAGGAAAACCTTTTTTTTATTCTTTTCCTCATATGCACAAATTGTGTTTTTTTCCTTTTTTACCCAAATGATGCATACAATGCATTTTTTCTGCAAACATGTGTAATCTTTTTCTCACATAGCCTACTATGTCTGTTGATCATGTATAAACCATTTAAACACTTCCCCAGCCGCAAGATCCATCCGCAACCTCAATATCCTTTAATTGTTTTGAGCAGTGTATTATGTTACATCGGGCGGCCTATGTAAAATGGATCTGCATGATCTGCATGGAAATGTCTCTGGCAACTCTACATTTTCAAGTTATTTTCTACAAGGTGTGCCAAAATTGTTAAAACGCACTTATTTTAATTATTTATTTATTTATTTATTTATTTTTTACGCAATACCGAAGCGATCAAAATAAGATAGGAAATACGATTTTGTTAATGAAATTGCCATCCCATTGATTTTTGAGTGTTATACTTTTTAAATTTTCGCATCGCCGCTCTAGACAAAATTGGCCCGTAAAAAAATATTTTTTGTTATTAAAATGTAAGTAGATCATTGTAAAATTTACATATCTGTGCATGAAAAATACAAACGAACTCTGACTTTCCCTATGCTCAAACACGGATTGAATCACGGAGTGAATTTGGAAAAGATCTGCCAATCAAAAAGGATCCACTTTTGCGCAAGATGTGATATTACATTACGAACGTATTATTTTGAGAATTTAATAAAATAATCTTTTCAAAAAAAAAAAAAAACCCAACTTCAAAAAAAGCACTAAAAAGAATTAAATAATTCTTTAAACTGCTCTAATGACGAAGAATAATGATGAATGAATCCAATAACTACACATCGGATATCATGTATCGGCATAAAAACGTTAAATTTAATGTCTAGAATTTAATATCTACCAAACATGGGTTTTCTAGAGAACGTTTTTTACAAAAGATTAATTTACACATTTATGATTGAATTTACGAATATATACATATAAAAAGTAATCAATTACTTTTTGAAGTTGGTGCCAACCTATCTTAAGTATAGTAAAATTGTGATTATATTGTAGCTATTACCATTAATAAAGTGATGATGGAAAATATGATGCAAAATTTTAAAAATGTTCTATTTCTTCAGCAAATTATTTGTTTAATCATTATCGATTGTGAATGTTTGGCACCAACTTCAAAAAGTAATTGATTACTTTTTATATGTATATATTCGTAAATTAAATCATAAATAGGTAAATTAATCTTTTGTAAAAAACATTCTCTAGAAAATCCATGTTTGGTAGATATTAAATTCTATACATTAAATTTAACGTTTTTATGCCGATACATGATATCCGATGTGTGGTTATTGGATAACGCTTCGTCATTAGAGCAGTTTAAAGAATTATTTAATTCTTTTTAGTGCTTTTTTTGAAGTTGGTTATTTTTTTTTTTTTTTTTTTTTTTTTTGAAAAGATTATTTTATTTCCTACTTTTTAGTTATTCATACCGTAACACATAATTATCCGGATTTCAACATCTGCTGAATAAGTAAATAATTTGTCAAAGAAATTATAATTTACAAAAACTATTTATTAAACAAATAGTTTTAAATAAATTCTTTATAATTTCAATAAAAGTATTGACTTTATTAGCATTTAATACTTCTGATATTTTTTTAAACAAGTACATTATATTCACAACAGTCTACAATCATTTATTTATTGCTCACATACACCTGACTTATGTGCTTGACATAAGGGGCCAATTTATAAGTTATCGTTAATATACAAGGACGAAATAGCACAAGGACTTTGAGCTTTGAAAGGGTGGGGGTTCTAGATAGCACAAGGAAATTTACAACACCAGAGAATTACATCTGGTAGCTCCACAAAGAGTGTGCCACGGAGCCAGCGGGATTTGAGCCCGCAGCCCAACTACGCTCTCAGCGATTAGCGGTGTGGTGCCTCAACCATTCAGCCACGGTCTACATTCAAGAATTATTTTTTGTAGGACTCCGTTGTCAAGAAGAAAAATGCAGACTATGTAGTAATATTTGTATTGACTCTTCAAGTATATTGACCAGGACCCAGATATATTTTTCGCTGTTAGCGAAATGAGATTGACCAATGAGAAGTCTGCCTTTTTACGAACTTGTAATTTTTATAGAGTGTGCCCTTTTAAATTTCAAAAATTCTTCTGTCAAATAAAACAAAATTTTCTGTACTAAAATACTGGCATCCAAAAAGCTGTAAACTTGTCAGGTTTGAAAATGTGGTCCAGTGCCCACCGTGGCTGAGTGGTCAAGGCATCACACTGCTAATCACTTGAGGGCGTAGGTGACTGCGGGTTCGAATCCCGCTGGCTCCGTTGCACACTCTTTGTGGAGCTCCTGGATGTTATTCTCTGGTGCTGTAAATTTCCTTGTGCTATCTCGTTCCTGTATATTGACGATGACTTACAAGCGGGCGATTGACGCCAAGCACACAGGTCAGATATATTCAATAAACCAATCATGTGGTTCATAAGTATACATTATTCTTTTCCGATAATCTCCATCAATTGTTCCCTCATGTAAGGTGCCTCTATTTGAGAGTGGTGACATACAATGCTCAGACTCTGTTTATACATACGTGTTTGCCTACACTACGGCAAAACTAGACATTTTATATTCCAGAACTTGGCGATTTTCGCTTGGACAAGTTTGATTATACGAGTGGAGGACAATTTAACAAGCATTAGTTTGGCAATAACGGCAAACTCTTCAAGATTCATGGCGATAGCTTTTGTCTAGAATCTATCAATCAATAATTTTTTCCCGTATGTCATCATTCTCATACCAATACTTCTCATCTATAGGCAGTAAAGACATCAGAAATGAGCGCCAATGATTAGGTGTTTACTCTGAATTGGATAACCGAAGACAGTGCTGCTACACATAAGAAGGCACTTTTATGTTTACTGTAAATGGAGGCACTTTGCAGTGTACCGACTAATAGAAACACTTTGCTAAACTCTGATGTATAAGGTCACTTTGCTATTGAATTGTAAGCTTTTTGATCCCCACTTTCGATGACGGTTAGCATCGTTTTAGATATTTGGGTTTTTCTGAATGCGACATGATTTCTAGACAAGATTTCGCACTTCGGAAAGTTACCTCATCCAGTAAACTATAAGGTCCGCATCTATACCTACGGACAGCGGAATTGGGTGAGGAAAAGCTGGCAATCCATCAATAAAGTTTACACATCAGAGCGCGGTAAAGTGCTTTGAGAGAAACTTATGTCCAAACTAAAGCAAACTTAGGCATTTTCTATTATGTAACTACAGCGTCTAGAATATATAGTGTGGAAATCGGCTATCCAAGTAATACTTAAAAAAGTGCTAAAATATTGGATCCCTTAAATGTCAGACGATGCTAAAAACCAATGAGTCGATCACAGCGACATCTGCAATTTTAAAACTCCAAGACGATTTAGTTACAGCGTCTAGAATATATAGTGTGGAAATGGAGGATATTCCATTTACGTCTTGATCACGTGATCAAGGTAAAAACTTCTAGCGTAAAGAAGGGAAGGCCCCGTAGACATGTAATATAAATCCCCGATAGCCAATGAAAAAGTTCTTGAGGCAAAGCAGTAGTATCTTGTTTTCTTATCAGTTATAAGTTCTTAGGGTAAATTACCGGTATCACGTGACTTTTTTCAGCCTCGAACCCAGATTTGGCATATCCTCCATTGGTTATCCTCGTAATACTTAAAAAAGTGCTAAAATATTGTATTTCGTAAATGTCAAACGATGCTCAAATCCAATGAGTCGATGACAGTGATATCTGCAGGATATTTCCTAAAACTCCAAGACGATTTTGTCTAGACGCTGTAATAGTATGATGTTTACTTTGAAATCTGAAAATATATCGCAGATGTCGCTGCGATCGGCACCCTTGATTTCAGCGTCATTGCACATTTAAGGAATACAACTTTTTAGCGCTGCTTGGATAGCAGATTTCCACACTATGTATGCTAAACGCTGTAATTTGGTCCAGCTCTAGATGCTGTAAGCATGTTCACAATGCCTACTGGGTTCAGACCCTGAACCGTTCTCATTGTTTCCCCAGATTCAAATATCCAGAACATGCTGACTTACTATCGCAGTAGTACAGCGTCTAGAATACAATGTGTAAATCTGCTATTCAAACAGCGCTAAAAAGTTGTACCCCTTAAATGTGCAATGATGCTGAAATGCAGGGAGCCGATCTCAGCGACATCTGCGATATATTTTCAAGTTTCAAAGTAAACACATCTTATTATTACAACGTCTAGACCAAATCGTCTTGGAGTTATAGAAAATATCCTGCAGATGTCGCTGTGGTCGACTCATTGGATTTCAGCATCGTTTGACATTTAAGGGATCCAATATTTTAGCAACTTTTTTAAGTATTACTGGGATAGCCGATTTCCACACTATATATTCTAGACTCAGTAGCAGTAGTAATTAGAAAGTACTAAAATATTGTATCCCTAAAATGTAAAACAATGCTGAAATCCAAAAAGTCGATCGGAGCGACATCTGAGGATATTTTATAAAACTTCAAGACAACTTGGTCTAGACGCTGTTATAGCACAATGCTTACATTGAAATTTGAAAATATAACGCAGATGTCGCTGCGATCGGCTCATTGGATTACAGCATCTTTGCACATTTAAGGGATACAATTTTTTAGTGTTGTTTGGATAGCATATTTCCACACTATTTATTCTAGGTGTTGTACTTGTACTCTGATACATAAGGAACTTTAAAGGTTGATTTTCAATTTTTCGACACCGACTTCCGATATCGGTGTGTGTCTATGTGGGCCTTCCGGTTTGGTGGATGGCAGAATGGCCAGTATACAGATGGATTTTTCGCTCTTAGCGAAAGGAGATCGACCAATCAGAAGCCTGCATTTTTGCAAACAGCGAAAAGTTCGCAAAACTCCAAGCTTCTGATTGGTCAATCTCGTTTCACTACCAGCGAAAAACCTATCTGGATCTCGGCCCTTGTCCAGCTAAGTTTTCACACTGTGAAAGATCTCGTATCTCTGTAAGAGTAACGGTATCAAAGATGAGCGCTTATAATCGGGCGACTGCTTCAAAAAGGATTTGAATTTTAAAGTTTTTATTTTTTTTTAAATTTCTAATCATCAGATTTTGATGAAATTGGAATGGGACCAAATGGGGGACTTACACTTTCAAACAAAAAAAAATTATCAAAATCGGTTCCTATTTAAGAAAGTTATGCGTGAACATGGGCAAAACATACATACAGGTCGAATTGATAACCTCCTTCTTTTTGAAGTCGGTTAAAAATACGATACACTGTTTCTATGTATTTTAGTGCTTAACTACATTGGATTCCGAAATGGGCGCTGCTGAAAAGAAATTTTGGGAGATTCGAGGTTTTAGAACAGATCTGCCCATCCTCCGCTTTTTTTAGTACATTTTCACTGTTTAATGCTGCACAATATCTAGTTAATGATTGCTGTCATTATTTATGCGGAATTTTACTAACTAGGATGATAATATGGATGAAAATTAAAAAAAGAAACAAAGAAATTTGAAAGAGTGGTGGCGGTGGGTGTGTGTGTGTGTGTGGGGGGGGATTTTCAATTGGACCAAATTTCCTTCAGAGAAATTGAAGGTGAATCAGAATTTATAAACAAAACTTTAAAGAGAATTTCAACAAGAATTTTGGTCAAGGAAAATTGTAAACATGAATTATAAACTTTTTGTCAAACATTCCCGTGTAAGACAATTTTAAAATATATCAACCTAAATAAGATATGCAGAAATTTAACAATTAAGAAACATTACATATTTAAAAATGAGTTTCTATCAGCATTTTTCAAAATGGAGAACTGAAACTTTCATTTTTTTTCTTCATCAGGAAAAGGAAGAGGCAAAAAAATCATAGTTCCTATTTCTCTTAATAATTAATTATTTTAAAGCCATTTGTAAAAAAAATATATTATATGTATATTTTTTTAATCAAAAGAGCTAAAGAAAATTTAGTTAATTAATTTGTGGCGCCCACCACAACCGGAATTCGAATCACAGACTTTTGATTAGCAAACCAGAGTACTACATATTGGATTACTCCAGGCCCGTAACCAGATGGGGGCGATGGGGGCTGAGCCCCCCCTAGCTATCTCTAGAGCCCCCTCTAAAGATTTCCACACTTTTTATTTTTTCAACAAAATGTACGTTTTAACTTTCTTAAAAAAAAAAAAAAAAAAAAAAAAAAAAAAACCATTTAGATCTTTTAACTGCTTGAATGCAATGGAATATGCCAAACATTTTGCGTTCAGAACCCTATCCTATTAGGTTAGTTGTTGTATATTATCTTGCTTGCGTTACAATTCTCGAAACGCGTTCTAAGTAGGAACATTTCTTTCTCCCGAAAAAATTAAGTCCAGATGCACTAACTAGCCACCACATGTTTTCGTACATCTTGACATTTTAAAAGCAATGATCGTATACGGGATGAATGAAAATAGACATATGCTGCTCAAGTTAATCGATAATTAGTTAAGCAATGGTTAAACGTCTTCACTAAAACGTAGTCACAAAAAAGACGTGTTTCTAAATGTTAATGATTTGCCTGTTGACATTATGTATTTGACAGCAGATTTAGTTAATGATGAAATATCACTTGGAAACTAACTAGAATGTTTGTTGAAGGAAATTAGAAAGATAACAAAATGTCATTTTATACAAATGGAATAAGAAAAATAATTGCTTGAAAGCCAAAAATTGTTTCATGCTATGGGTGTAGGCAGTAGGAAAGCAGAGGTAGGGCATTTTTTTGTTTGCTTTTTGAACTTTCGTCTTTTTTTTTTTTTTCTTGTGTTCCATGAATTTGCTAAACATTTTATTTTCTATTTGTCATATAACAATAAAAAACATTAAGGCTCCTGTCCTTGCCTGCGAAGACACTCATCAGCTAATGCTAATCCTATGGGGAGGGATTTTTCTAATATCTCGTTACCATTTTGACATTTTTAAGTTATTTTATTATTATTATTATTATTTTTTTTTTTTTTTTTTTTTTTTTTGCATTGGATAGCCGAGGTCCGTCTCTACAGCGCACTTTTCTTACTTTTTCGATTTTGGTCGCAGATATTTTTTATAAAGTTACTTTCACTTTTAAAACCGGTTCTGAAAATGAAAGTGTCATTCTAAAAGATATCTCCAACCAAAATCGAGAAAGTAAAAAAGGTGCAATGTAGAGACAGACCTCGGCTATAAATGCAAAAAAATTATTTAAAAATGTCGAAATGCAAACGAGACATTAGAAAAATCCCTCCCCATAGGATTAGCATTAGCCCGTGAGTACCTTCGCCGGCAGGTACAGGAGCAAAAAGCATGATTAAGGTTAAGTTTATTATAAGATTATGACAAAAATGTCTTCAACTATTTGGCGTATGCTTCATTTAAATCTATTTTCAAGTATAAATGCGCTACTTTCTGACACATTTTCGAAATAATTTTAATGATAAAGGCATAAAATTTGCAAATATGATTATTCAAGCTCAAGGAATTAAACTGTGTTCTGTGTTGTATAAGGCTGTTTTCCAATCTAAACCAGCTACTTTCTGACATGTTCGCGAATATCTTTTATTTATAAAGATATTTGCAAGTATTCAAACTATACAGAAAATTTTAAAAAAATCTGTCAAAAAATGACGGCAAATTTGACTTTGTAGGCTTATTTTCTTGGCATTTAACGACGAAATGCTAGTCATCTAGTAGCAAATGACTATAAATCATGTTATTTATAATCATGGCATTTATAAGAAAATGGGAAACGGTATTCAATTCTTAGGCGCATGAATGTGAGAAGCTGAAAATTTTAGGCAAAGGGAAAGAAAATTACTTCTTAACTGCATCAGAAAAATTTTCGTTATTGAGTGAAAGAAGAATATTTTTAAAGATCTTTAGAAATGAGGGAAACGTATAATAACTGTATCCTACAATAGAGGTCTGCACGATCCCGGGCTTGGCTAGAAGCCTGTACTAGGCCGGGACGGCGAAATGAAGACGAAGTTTGAAACGGGTCGGGCCGGCAAAATTTGAGCGTGCCTGCCGGGCTGGACCGGGCCAATAAAAGAAATTAAGCGGGTCTGTCGGCCCGATATAAATATTTAAACACAGACGAGAAAATATGAATCATTTTCAATGAATATGAGTTTCACGAGAATAAGTATAAATGTGCGTTACGAGCCGATACTAGTTTGCCAGCATCAATATCGAAATATAACATTTTCCAGCGCAGAGATCGGCACGGACAGTTACATGGGGTTTGAGCCCGGGCTTAATTCTTCCAGCAGACTCGTGCCGGACCGAGATCAGGCTTGCATTTTTTTTTTTTTTTTCAACATAGCCAGAAATGGACTTAATTGTTCTCAGGATGTTTAGGGCAGGCAGCTTTTTAAAAAATATTAATAGCGATAATGAACTTCTGTTAACAGAATTTTTGGAAATATACTTGAAGGTGGTTCTCAAATTCACTGCTCAAAAACGAAAAACTTTCTGACACATTTTTAACTGTAAAGGCATAAAATTGACAAGCCTGTCTATTGAAGGGATTTGGAATTGAATAGCGTTTCCCCTTTTTAATAAATAAATTACTTATAGAGATATAAGAGATTCTTGTCACGTGACTGTAGGTTTTTCTCCTTTTCCGTGCTATCGTCTCCGGGTATTCGATTCAAAACGTTAACTTAGACAGTATTTTCTCAAAAATATATTGACGTTTTCGAAAAGAAATGAATTTAGAAATGTGTCAAAAAGTAGCTTCTTTGGATTTGAGAAAAGCCTTAAGGAATAATAGAAATATTTTCGCAAATCTACTTTTTATGATATATCTCAAAAGTTATCATCATGTTTTTAACCTTCCCGTTTTTCTTTTATTCTAAACAATATGAATTTTTTAATGAATCCTTATTTGAATGTTGAAACGTCTAAGACTCTAAGTAAATCATTAATGTTGCTATTGTGTATTTTCTGTCTTGCGAACACATCGTAAATTTAAAATATGCTGTAAAATTATCCTATAAATATGTATGCAGTATTCTTTAAAAGAATCTTAATTGTATGTTAAGAAAAATCTGAATTTTTGGTAGAAATTGAGTCGGGTCGGATCGGGCCTGATTTAATTGATTTTTCCACTGACCGGGTCTCTTTTCACGTATTTTTCTACGGCCGTAAACTGTGAAAATATGAACTGGCCGGGTCAAGACAGCTTTCGTTTGGGCCGGGCCCGCGCCTGGAAATTCCGGCCCGTGCAAACCTCTATACCAACAGATTCCTTTTTCTCAGTTTTTTCAAAACGCATCTTTAAAAAAATTGTCATGCTGGGCGGTTGAAGATTTCTATGTTTGTTGTATGAATCGGTGTTTTGTAAATAAAGATGTACTTTTCTGCCAGAATGCTAGCATGATAAATTACACTAATTTATTCAACAGAAAGACTGATTTGATTAATCAGCGGTTCAAATATGTATATATATAATCAATGTTCAATAGAGTAGAGCGCTGATAATCCGGACCAATCGGGGCCGATGCCGATCCGGTTAATGAAAAATCTGGATAATTGGACAACTTTAAAAAACGGCTATGGCAGTGTTTTTCAGGTAACTTCCCTTCACACATTTTCCAGGCTTAGGACTGGCAATTGTAGTGGTGCTCATTTTAGCATATTACAAATGGCCTGTTTAGAAATTATTTTTTAACTTTTTTAAAATTTTATTTTCCACAAAATTGGTACAAAGTTATACATAGAAGTACATATAGAAATTATTGCGTGTATATATGCACACACTGTACGAACAAACGTGAGCTGAGAGAGGGGGGGGGGGGAGGTCGTCCCTTTTCCGAAGACACCAAGGGACAAAAGAAGCAATATGCTTAATAATGCAAAAATTGCAATGGGAATAGAATACAGTGTACAATCCATTAGTTTTCCTTATTAAAATTTCAATAAAGTCATTTTTTTATGAGGTGTCAGATGCTATCTGTTTCCCATTAAATACAATAAGACCTAAGACTAAATCACACGGGATGGAGAAAAGTTCTATTTTAGGTAGGTTTTCTTAAGAGGTACACCGCCCCTAATTGTTTTATATTCATTTTCCGATTACCATGAAGTATTTCCCGTTTAAGAATTTCATTATAGGAAGTTCCGTTATAGAGAGATTACGCTTTAGACGGGTTCCTTTATAGACAGGCCCATTTTATCATTTTTACTATATTTAGTTTGCTTAAGATATGGATTGTTAAAATATGTTAGCCCCACCAAAAAAATTCAGAGCCCATAGCTGCCAACTCTTCCGCTTTTTCAGACCACAAAAATTTAATAGAAATTTTCGCCTTATTTAATCGGCAGATTACGGCGATTTAGAAAGGTAACATTTACTATAAAATTTTTGTGGTCTGAAAAAGCGTAAGATGTTGGCAGCTATGAGAGCCCCCTCTGACTGGACCCGCTGGTTACGGCCCTGGATTACTCCGACATTTCTTCCTTTTCTTCAATATCTGTTCAGCTCTGGGAATGTACATGTTAGCTCCTTACATCATACCCTTTCCGATTTTACTTGCCTGAGCCAGAGTCCTCTGTGATATCGCATTTCTTTTGGTCTCTTTCAACCGCTCTTAAACAATTATCTTAAACAATCGAGAGCCGATTTCGGAACCCACCTCAACCGGGATGGAACCACGGATTTGCAAACCAGTGTGCTACCGATCGGAACTCTGCGACATTTCATCTTCCTCTTCATTTTCTATCCAGGAAAGTAGAATCCGGCTCCTTGCGAAATTTCAACATCCAAGGTGGGACAATGTCCCTCTCTTCCCCTCTCCCTCCACTGCTGGTGCATGTAACTTTCATTTAAATAAACTATGTATTAATTCATGCTTGTCTACCGGTGTTTGATTCAACAAATCGACTGTTTTGAATATATAGTAAAATAAGATTAAGATTTCCTTTTTGTTTTCTCTGATTTTATTCTTGAAAAAAGATTAGCTCTATTGGCTAGTAATTACATATGAACTGTTGTAACTACTGTAACAAAACTCATAAAATTAAGATTAATATTATGTTAAATAAGGTATCCTATATGTAAAATTCGGCCTGCCTGATCTGTATGGAAAAGCACTCTTTGTAATTGTATATATTAAGTTGTGTCTATAGTACTATGATGAACAAATAAATTGATCTCAGAATTATCAATTGATATTCGTGATTAAGAAACATCAGTCAAAAAGTATACTTCGGTTGAGATCAAGCCAATTTTACGTGGCATACTCTATAGATAAGAAATTGCTTATGTAATATTTATAATGATGCAATATTGTTAAAAGTAATAATATAATTAATTAATCTAACAAATATGCATCTTCATTTTCTACAATTATTACTGTAGATTCAGTTTCCATAAATAGAGTCTCTAAGTTTAAGTTTGATTAATTTTTCCCTTTCAGCACGGGTTGACAACTGCTGATCTAATGAATACACATTTTAATGATTACATTTAAATTTGTTGTTAAAAGTTTTATTTTATGTATTAAAATTTCCAATAGAACAAGTCCATCACATACTTTTCAACATATATATACTGCAATAAAATAGAAATGCAATCCTGCCTTGGAAGATACTATTCTAGTCTTTCAATAACGATATTTTGACTTGGTGAACAGATTGAGGGCATTCTTGTTTTTTATGATTTTGCTGCTTACTGCCGAATTTGCTACTTGAGAATGTAACAAACAGTGTAATATTTCAAAAGCGAATTTTGTGTCCTTTACCAGGCTTGTTTTCACTTGCATATATTTTTTCTTCCATGTTGAACACACTAAAATACAAACGTGTAAAAAAATGTATCTTGCTGTATATATAAGAAGCCACTGTAATATAATAGCTTTCATACGCTCTGCCACCGATTCAGATTTCGAGTAAACTTGCTGATGTTTCAGTTAACACACGCACTTTTCAGACTATCAGCAAAATACGAAAAGAATCTTTGTTTTTACCTGGGATGCATGAACGCGAAGCGGAAAATAGCTGAATTTCCGTAGCGAATTTGGCAAAGATGTGAACATCCAAAGGATTCCAATTCTCTTCAAAAGGTCCAATTCTCAAATCGAATTGTTTTATGACACATTACTAAATTAACCCATTAAAGATTGACGTTGTGTTTTCGCAACATTATATTTGTAATTTTTTCATTTTATTTTATACCAATAAGAGAGAAAATAAAATTTGCCTTATCATGGAAGACGATAGTATTCCAGTGACGCAGCCTTAAGCCTAAAATCGTATCGTATCGTATCGTAGAATTCGTAGATGGCGGAACTCATATATACAACTAACTCGACTTCAAAGAAAACGCGAAAAGCCGCCTTTCAATAACTCGGCGAATATAGCTCTTATTATTCTGATTTTTTCAGAACAGTCTTATTTCTGCAGTCTAATGCTATTCTGAAATTTTTACATTTCTACGTGCAGTATATTTTGATATCTCGAAACCCATTTTTAAAGTTACTTGGTATGTAAGAAGTTCCTAATTTCCATTTCTGGAAAACGGCTCTAACGATTTTCTTTAAATTCATATATAATAGAAATATGTTTTATGTGAAGGGAATAAGATAACATTGGTTTCCGGGAAAACTCTAATTTTCTTTTTAATTCACTTTTATTTTCCTCCGAAAAAGATCTTATTAAAATTAATATATACTATAAATCTATTTTAGATGAACCGAATAAGATCATTTTTGTTTCCAAGAAGACTCTTATTCGTTTTATAATAAGCATGAAAAATCGGACTATATTTTTCCACTATTTATGGGAATTTCACCGAAAATGTGCCTATTGTATTCATGCACTTAATTTCTTCTGACCAACGCTTAGTGAAAAGTTTACGAACATCCGTAGCTCAGTCGGTTAAGTGCGTGCCTCGCAATACATAGGTTGCGAGGTCTGTCCTCTTTGAAGCAGCAAGCACTTTTTTTTTTTTTTTTTTTTTTTTTAATCAAAGTACATTTGATTTTGTTTCTATAAAAATATATTTATTTATTTTGATTTTTTTCTTTAAGAGTTTCACATATCACTATTTCGTGACAATTTTTCAGACAATAAAAATACTGTAAAATCTGTCTAAGGCGGATTTTGTGTAAGCCGGAAATGTGCCTAGCGCGGAAAGACTTTTAAGTCTCGGCGAATCCATTCAAAATAACATTAATACGTGCTCCATAAGCCGGAATCTGCCTAACGCGGAAACGGAAAGGTTTTTAAGGTCCGCCGAAAGCCAATTTTTACATAAGACGGTTGGTTGATTTGGTTGATTTTTGACGGCCGATTATCTACACTAGGGATATAGGCCCGAGGGGGGAGTGCCTTTCGTGGGGGTCTTTCTAAGGGAACCTAACCCGTATTTGCGCATGGAAATCCATGGCTCAAATTTACATAAGACAGAAAAAATAATATTTTAATACCGAAAGGCATTCGGTAAAGGAAACTTTAAAACTGATAGATAGATCAAATACATATAATAAATAAATACATATAAAGTACAATATAAATAAAAGCACATTTTTTTGTGCATTCATTTGTTTACAGAGAGAGAATTTTAATTTTGAAATTTTTCAGATTTAATGATAAGGAAAAGAAAATACGCAGTTTCTATTTGTTCAATCTACAACAGTTTCTTTGCATTTATAATTTTTAACACAAATAAATTTCTGTTTTTCAAGGTACATAAATTTAAATTATGCGTTTTTATTTTTTCCATTATCCTTATAATAAAAAAAGAAAAAAAAACAGGCCGTAATTCTTCCATTACCTTTATAATAATAATAATATTAAATACGTGCTGTTATTCTAACTGTAAATGGAAGACAACGAGATTTTTAAAAAATGTCATACATTCAAAATTTTGCGAAAAAAGGCAAATAAATTGCCGTTTTATACTTTTATCTTTGGGGGAGGGAGAGGGGACTCAAACAAAGGTTTATTAAACCATCTCTATAAATCAAAAGATCATAAAATGCAAAATTTGTCATGTAAATTTATTTTTTTAAATATATTTAAATTATTTTTTAGTTTCAGAACAACAATAACAAAAAAAAAATATATGCAAACTTCCCATGTATTCACAGAAAAAATCAAAAGTAAAATTTATGTAAGGGATTTCTTTGCGTCATTGTATCCAAACTAAGCTAAATATATGCAAATGGATATTATGACGCAAAGAAATCATTTACATAAATTTTACTTTTGATTTTGGATAGCGTGGCACAAAAGATAAATCAATTTATTCATATAAATACATTACAGTGCATTGTACAGTTTCAGTGAAAGTGGTATTTTTAACAGTGTATTGGAAAATTAAAAGTTTTGGTTAGATGTGTAAATATATTTAGCCAAATCGAAAACAATTAAAATTGAATTTTAAAACAAGTTGTTTAAGGCTACATCAAGGCGTCACTTAAATTTTGATATCATATCTTTTAAAACTCATAGTTTGAATTTATGAAAAATGTGAATGATAACGCATCAATGAATAAATTTTTATGCGTCCTTTTAAATTTAACATAATTCTTACGCATGCAATTATAAATAAAACAAAAATAAAATGATGAAATAAATAATATAGCGTCACTTAAAATTTGATATCATTATTTTTAAGTTCCATATTTAAAATTCTTATAGCAATGAGATAAAGTGCTGCGTCACAAACTTTTAACCCGTTAAGGGTTTTTTAATTGATTTAATTAACACATTTCAGCGATTTATAAAGTAACAGTAAGTGTGTAACAAAATGTCGTGTGAACTGAATGAAATTCCCGTAAAACATGATGGTCCTTAATGGGTTAATTTAAGGGGTCTCAGGACTCTTAAAACTGGAAAAGATGAAAAAAAGAGACCATTTTCAACATTTAATATCTTAAAATGTATTTGATTTTAAGACACAATTTTAATTGGAATAAAATATATAAGTATGTTCTTTCATTTCATGTATTTAAAAAATTATACGATGCAGAATTAGCATTTACAGGGGGCTCCAAACTGTTAGACATTTTTCGAGCAAAAAATCGGCATAACAGCTTACGCGCACGATTACAAAATAAGTGTTGCAACTAGAATGAAAATTTTCGTACCTACTTATACTTCAAATTGTAATAATTACCCTGAACCTAATAAAATTTGTATTTAAAGCTGTTTTTATATTTTTAATACAAAGTTGTATTTAGCTAATGCAAAATTAAGAAAATTTCAACAGTATAATCACCTAAAAAAATATTATTTTGAACAATTAAAAGGAAATTTTAGGTTCAGTTTATACAGACTAACATGAAACATATGTTTTGAAAATTTCATGAAAAAATATTCATAAGTTTTTGAGATATCGTGCTCATTATGCCCAAAAACGTCATTTGAAGAAAAATGGCTTCAAAGTTTCCGAAACGACGCTTCAGCTATTGAACTTTTATAAATGTAAAAGCCATAACTTCAGTTCTAATAGGAATTTCAAGGAAAAAATTATATCAAAATGTTCAGAAAAGATAGGAGTTTAACATCTAAAAAAAATTAAAATTTCGAAAATTTTAAAGCTTTAAGAGTCCTGAGACCCCTTAAATTCGCAAACGCATAAAATTGGCAGGCGTTCTTATACAGATATTAAGCAATTGAATGTTTCTTTTTTTCTAGAAAGGCAAAGCGTTTTTCAAAAAATGACCTGACATTTAGTGTTTTGAGTCGATTTTCGAGTCACGACCGTTAGAGAAAGATCATCATAAAGAGCAATCAATCATACCTCAGAATTCAATACATCTGTAAAAAAAAAAGAGAGAAGTATTAGTATCGATTCCAAAATATTTTAATAATAATATCTGCTAATTTTATTCTTTTAGGCCAAAAATTATATCGCTGAATTTGAGAAAAAGTTTCGCGTTGTTGAGCTGGGCAAAATATTTTTTAGAACCTAAACAAACCAACAGACTGTTAATATCTGTCTTAACAGCTCATGGAAAGTGTATTATTTTAAGAATTTAAAAGTAAGGTATATTCTTAATGTGTTGCTTTAAACTTTGATTAATGCATTTTAGTGTGGTATATTAATTTATTTTGATACTTCCTAGGTAACATTCGTAGAATAACGTTTTAATATATTTTTTTAATTCGATAGAAGAACTTTTTTAAATGCAGCACGTGCAATAAAAAAGGGAAGTCTGAGGAGAGCTTATCGCTGTGACAAAAAGACTATGAGCTGCGAAATATCAGAAAAGGTATACAAAGAGTGGATTAAGAATATTTCGAAAAAAGATTTTTATTTTGTTGGTTTAGATTTAAAAAATAAATTATAAAATTCTTTTTTTATTTTGTAATTTTTTTCAAAATGCACTTTTCCGCACTTTCGCCATCTTTTCCATATTTCGCCGTCTTTGTTTTGAATATTACAATGTTTTTATACTGAACAGAAAAAAAAACTTTTAAATGATATTTATTTTGCAATAGAATCTCTTCTTTCAGTGATTTTTTTTTTTTTAATATCTTAAAACATTTTTTTTCTCTTTAATCTAGCAAGAACATCTAATTCTCAAACTCACTTTCACCGTATCTTTTCTTTTCATCACTATTAGACCGGGAGCCGGCAGCACAGACAACCACCTCATCGAGTTGGAGGCTGAAATTCCAGAATTAACTGAAACTCGATTCCCATATTAAAACGCAATCGGTCTACCAAGTCATATCTTGGTGGAAAAAACCTAAAAATCCGATTTTAGCGGTCGACTCGTAGGTTTACCATTGCTTTTTCCTGCACCCAAAGGTATGAAAATATGGCGGACTGGGAGCAGGAAAACACAATGGTAAACCTACAAGTCAACCGTTAAAATCGGGTTTTTAGGTGTTTTCCACCAAGATATGACTTAGCAGACCGATTGCGTTTTAATATGGGAATCGAGTTTTAGCTAATTCTGGTATTTCAGCCTCCAACTCGATGAGGTGGTTGTCTCATGGTGCGTGCTCCTCCTTGAATTTTGCAGACCAGAAAAATTTTCGGCACCAGTATTATCTTATAGAAAATCTCTTCTTACAAGAAGGCGAAATTTTGCGCGTTTAACCTAGATTTCTTTTTTCTATAAAAAAAATACTGGTAGTTTTACTGGAGAAATAACGGTATCCGTACGAACCATGTGCCTGTGCTGCTGGTTCCCGGTCTATATTTATAGACCGGGATCGATAAGATTGAGTTGTTTTGGTTTTGATTTTAATCTAGCCAAAAATATCAAATGACAATTTAATATTCAGTATTAGGATTATTTTCATCACAATTTGATAATTTAAACAAAATCTTTGATGAATGTAATTGAAACGCTGGTGGTTGAAATGACATTAATAAATGATTAATATAAAGCTATTTAAAAATGGTAAAAAAAGTAAAAAAATAAAAATATATAAAAATAAAATAAAAAATAAAGCAGCTTAATCCTAAAAATTGAAAAAGTAAAAATTGAATCTGTGTCTATTTGAATGTTTCAAATACTTATTGAAAATTCTTTATGGAAACAAGATATTTCATCAAGCTATGAAATGCAAATCTATTCCAATGCAAAGTTTCTTTTAAACTTGTAAATAAGCAGCCGAAATACAAAGTACACACAAGCTTACGAAAAAACGTGAAAAATACAAAACTTCCGAATTAAATTTATTCTTACGTTTATTTGGTAAACTTTTCATTCGCTGAGTTCAAGTATGGAAATTAAATATGCATAAAATTTAATCCTGTAGTCAAAATACGAAAGTATAATATTTCTGACTTAATTTGTTTTTAAAAGCAAAATCTGTTAGTCAAATTAGAAATCGTGCGCAGAAAGCATTTGACAGATGCAATGTGTTGGAAGATTGTGTGAATGTTGCAAACAGATGCAGAGTTATCCAATGCTGATGTATGAGAAGTTAATGTTCATCATATCGTCATAAACTAACTTTAAAATAATTAAACAAGTTATAAAAATGTCTTTAGATGTAAATCTGGACGCCTAGAATTTCTTCCATGGCAGACGCAGTCATTTCTCATGTCAGTGTGGCAAATTCCATTGATCACTAACGCTAACTATAGGGAACATTTCCAAGTGTCAGTTCTGGAGTTTTCTCATGCGAAGCTCTTGTCACGTGGATCAAGAAAGGTACAGGAACTATACTCCCGATTCCAATAATTTGCGAGATATAGACCCTTTTCTGTTTCGGAAGAAAAGAAATAAAGAAGGAAAAAACGGCATGGGATACTTTCTAAAGTTATCGAAGGCAGGAATTTTTGTCTCATAATTAGCCATGATAGTGTTTGTCTACGTAAGTGTTAAAACACAAGTTTTTCCAACACCGGGCACAAACGATGCATGGCATTATTGTTTGTCATTTAGCGCAGATGTGTTTAATAAGAGTGAAGCATACATATTTTGCTGATGGGAAGAATGCATCCGAGTTTCGTATTAAAGCCTTTTCGAAAGCATACACACGCAGTGCATTGAAAATAGGTGAAGAGAATTGCTTGTATGTCAAATGATGTATTTTTAGTATGTTTTATTCAGTAAAATAGTGTTAACATCACAGCAAATACTTCGATGGGTTTTTGAATATTCGCCTATTTCCTTTACCAAGTACTTGTAGTCTTTGAAAAAGTAAAAATACGGTGGCTGAAGGTATTTTGTCGATTCAGATGGAAGGAAGACTGGCTGTATATCAGAACCTAGTTTTTCGATGCTTAAATTTTCATCTTTTTGGCCACTTTATCTGACGAATACTAGGATAGCATTCTTATTATTACACTATCATGAAAACAACTACCTTGATTAACTATAAGATGAAATTTCTGCCTTCGATAGCTTTAGAAGGAATCTCATGCTGTTTTTCTCATCTTTCTCTTCTTACGAAACAGAAAAGGGACCATATCACGTGAACTATTGGATTCGGGAGCATAGTTCCTATACTTTTCTTGATCTTCGTGACAAGAGCTTCTTAAAGATACCACTATCGTCAAATTCCGGAATTGACACTTGGGGATGTTCCCTAGTAAGACAACTAACGTTTCTCTCTGCTTAGTGCAGAAATATCTATATCCTGGTAAGCTATTTCGCGAAGACTTTATGAGAATGAACTGTTTTGGAAAGCAACATGATGTTTCTGTTGGTGCTCTTTCGTCATAAGTACATGGCAGAGCCCACTTCAATTCTAACGCCGAACATTTCACAGAAGATCGATGTTATTAAGTACTTTTTACAGATGAATCTCGATTTCCATATGAAAACAGACTCAGAGGGTTTTGATATAAAGCGTCTGCGGTACTTCATAATGGAGGCTAAACCTCTAGAAAGAGATCATTTACAGAGGAGGTGGTTTACTACTGTAAGTAGGAATAGCAGGATCAGCCGCACTGGCAAATATTTTTTTCCTTGTGCTACAATAACAGAAGCTTGATATCGAGACGAATCCAAAATCTTTATTGTTATTTTATTGCTGAGAATTGGTTGAGTCTATTGAGGCTATTAGTTGTTATTTTTATTGCTACAAATAGCGATTCGAACAATATTTTTCATTATTCTGATTAGGTTGTTTTGGGTATTTGCTTTCCGCTCAGACGAAATGTTCCTCATAGTTTTACGAGGCTTTTAGGGGCAGTTGGCTTCGCATGCAAGGAATTTAAAAGCAAACGTTTTCAGGATTTCTGTATCAGAACCTTATAATGCTAGATAACGTGTCTTTTATAGATACATTTCAAAATTTTCCACTAATTCTTTTGTACTTTGCATAAGGCAAGTCAAATTGTTTTACTATATTTCAACTGATTTCTTCCATTTCTATTTCCTTTCTCCAAAATAGCCATTGGAGTTTCTTCAGCCACTTGTGCTATCACAAGTTTTCGGCATCATTCTAAGAATATTATACTCTCCTTGAAATGTTGAACCATTTTCAGGATGTTGCGTGCTTTGGAAAGACTTGCTTGCAAGGATTGCAAATGTCGGTACTCACGAACAGACCCAGCAATGCTTTCGCCATTTTTGTAAAACATCTTTAATAACAAAGCATCGGGTAATGAGAATCCCCTTAGAGATCGTTGAGATTGTCGAGCGTGTTCCCACAAATCTTTGAACGCGTGTATTATAAAAAATTGTGTTTACGAAAGTTCAGTAAAACGATGTCTTCTTCTTTTGTTGATGTCATCTGGAACACTTGCAGATTACTTAATTAAATTTCATTGTCAATGTGTATGATAACTGATGTCTGCTTATACCATTAACAAATAGTTATTAGTATGTATCACGACTTCAAGACAATTTTATTGGATTACGTTTTATTAGGGACTGCTCGCAACGGTATTTCTTCTACTATAGTTCACTTTTATATTTTGTGCATCATTCGTTTACATATGTTTGAAGTACATACCACGAAAATTTGACAACTTTATAACCACTGTTTTCTTCTTCTTTAGAACCTAGCTGTGAATTGTAATACTTTAATTCGATCTAAGCTGCGCATAATTTTGAGGGATTTTTTTTTCTAATTTTAACTATTATTTTCAGCCATGTTTTATTTTTACTCATATAGGTTACAATTAAATTTTATTGTTTAATTGTAGGTTTTACCTACTGAATCCTACAGATCTTTTATTCGCTCGTGTGAATAATTTGATTTTATAGTTTTTTCTCTATCAATAATTAAAATCTTGCAATCTGCAGTTTTGTCAGATGTAGAAAGATATTCGTGCATCCAGTTCCAAAGAAAAGCAAACATATTATGGCATTTTTTGGAAATTTTGTAAACAGATTAAGTAAGCTAATATTTTTTATCATTTTCTTATTTAATGACTCTCTGTTTTATGCTTTTTTTAAACATTTACCATATTTTATCAAGGATGATTGTTTTAATATCTACAATAAATTATAATGCATATGTGGTTAACTGATATAATAGGGATTTTTCATTTGTTTGATTCTTAGCTGTACGACTTTTTCTTCGATCCCTTAAGAATCGTATAAGTGTGATGTCACTATATAATAGTTATATATGGCATGATTCTATATATTATTGTGATATCTGATTATTTAGGCAGTGCAAAGTAATCACACCAAGAAGTGATAAAAAAAAAAAAAAGCGTTTTTTAGATATGTTGGAAGCAAAAGTACATTCCCACGAAATTCAACCAATATTGTAAAATTCGAAATAAAAATTTTGAATAATTAATTGCATACTTTCTTCCAAATTCTCTAAATAATACCTAATACACTTTATATTAAAAGGGAAATTTTTAATACATGTTCGGTTTTAGTGAAAATTGAAAAAGTGATTGAAAAACTTTCTTAATATATTTTTAGACTTTAATTTCAGCAAATAATGTTCAGTAGGCTGAAATGGGATGTGAAATTTGATTTTTCAAAAGTACTACTCTGAAAATAGATTGTTTCTTTCCCCCTTCCATGATTGAAGGAACAAAATTGAAAGTTAAATGATTTTATGCTATTACGGAATGTCCAGAACAGAAAAATAAATGAAATTCTCACATTCTTTAAAGAGTAATTTTTTAAATATTTGAATAAATTTAATTTAATCTAAGCATTATTTGATAAATTTAGCTTTAATAAAAGAAATTAAAAATATTTTTTTTCTGATTTATAAATTAATTTTTATAATTTTTTTATTTATTTATTTACACTATTATTTTCCAAGTTTACCATTTTCATACTTAGACTTATCTACTTAAAGTGGGTGATTCTTCAACTTTCAACCGCCAAACATTTTTGACAGCCTTCTGATCAATCATTCAGAGTTCATCTTTGATATTAAATAACGAAATTGCTTTGTGGCTTTCAATTCTTTTCATAATATTAAAGAATATATGTATAAATAAATAAATTAATTGATGATAATATTTGCAGCATTTTTAGTTTTCAACGTTATTTTATTATTCATTTACATATTTATTTACACTATTATTTTTTAGATTTACTATTTTCAGCCTTAGATTTATCTCCTAAAGTGAGTGATTCTTCAACTTTCATCCTCCAAACATTTTTGACAGCCTTCTGATCAGTCATTCAGAGTTCATTTTTGACATTAAATCATGAAATTGCTTTGTTGCTTTCAATTCTTTTCATAATATTAAAGAATGTATGTATAAATAAATAAATAAATAAATAATAATATTTACAGCCTTTTAGTTTTAGTCTTTATTTTATTATTTATTTATTTATTTATTTACACTATTATTTTCGAAGTTTACCATTTTTAGATTATTACATTCATTTTATTTATTTCATTTATTACAAAGGCATTAAAATCAGAATTTGTTTTAACCCTCTCATACATATATTATTTTTAGGCGGTAAATGACACAAATTTTTCTTTTAAAAGAGACTTAA
Source organism: Maratus speciosus (assembly GCA_963932465.1). Taxonomy (NCBI): domain Eukaryota; kingdom Metazoa; phylum Arthropoda; class Arachnida; order Araneae; family Salticidae; genus Maratus; species Maratus speciosus. Next base: position 234,470,318 of record OZ010791.1, on the reverse strand, counting down.
AATGCATTATTAAGAACAAAAAGACTTGAAATTAAAAAAAAAAAAAAAAAAAAAAAATCTTTTTTATTACAAAATTACAAAACGAACTCATATGGGCAGTGATGGAACAGTGGCGCAGCAGTTGGGCGATTGTCACCACTAAATTTTAATAGTATTTTGCGCCTTGAGAAATCTTATAAATTCTGTCCTGAAATTAGAGGAAGAAATACTAATAAATTTTTGCGGTGTCAATTGATTCTCTGATGCTACACTGTTCCATGACTGTATGGAGTTTATAACCGATGAAAAACTAATTAGACTGGGGAACACACATTTTGTTGACTTAGATCTGGCACTTGTTTTTGGCTAATTTTGGGGCATCTAAATCCAAAAATAACTCCAGTTTTTTTTTATCACGTCAACTTTTTAAGCTATAGGATACCCCCAAAATCATACATAATGTGGATAAAAGGAAAATAAAGAAAAAAAATACCAAATGCATTATTCATACAACGGCTGTATAAACTTACTATAAGCTACATTGTGTTCATAGAAGTACAAAAATACTTTTACAAAACAAAAGATGACATATTAACCCCTTCGGGACGAGCGTCTTTTATAGAATTTTTAATCTTTAGTCACCGGATTTTTAAAACAGAAAATTTTGCCTAATTGAATCGGGAAAATGCTCGGATTAAATAAGGCAAAATTTACAATACAATTTTACTGGTGAGAATAATCACCGATTCTGAGCAACTTATGCAGCACGAATACCGGTCGCTCGTCCCCAGGGGGTTATGGTAAAACATTTCGCTTGTAGCTTTTCCTGGAGTGTTCAAGATGTGGACAATCTTGCTTGATGCTCCAACAATAGGTCAGCCATCATATGTTCATCCCATCTACCTTGATACCGTTCTTTTATGAACTTCAAATTTTGATGAAATCGTTCACTTTGCTCATCACTGATTGCACCATGATTTTCTGGAAAGTCATCAAAATGGCTATGCAGAAAATGAAGTTTGATGCTCATGTTGCAACCAAGCATTTTGAAGCTCTCTAAAATGTTGCTAGACAGTTTCGGTGTAATTTTCTAATCGCGTATTTCCAAGAAAGTCTTCGACAAGGTTTTTGTATGCCAACCAAGCATTCTTTTGGAGTTCTGTCATTTTCCGATAAAATGGCCATTTCTAATGAGCTGCTGAATCTGTGGACCGTTAAATACACCTGTCTTTATCTTTTCAAATGACGGGTTTGGAAATTTCCAAATGAAAAACTTGAAACAGTCTCATTCAGTTGATAGAGCTTTCATGAACTGCTTCATTAGACCCAGTTTTATATGCAGAGTTGGAAATATGATAATCTGTCAGTGGACAAGTGGCTGATGCAAAATGTTTGGATCCCCAGGCTTGAGGTCAGATATTGAGGACAATTCGACTGGAACGAATGCTTCTCAGGAGCTCTGCTGTCTCACATACACAAAAAAACTGGGATACTTATTATATCCAGGTTGCTGGCCAAGAAGGAAGCAGACCATTTTAATGTCAACACGGATGATCCATTCGTGCATGTGATATTTCAAAAAATCAATGGCTTTCTTAATGTCCTCATATTCTTCGCGCAAATAAACTGAATGCCCCAATAAGACTGCTCCAAATAAATTCCCATTGTGAAGGTGTACGCACTTAGAGCTCCTCTTTAAGCTATCGATGAACAATCGCTATTCAGTTGCGGTATAGGATGGAATTCCCAACTCCTCCATTAAACCATGTACGTTATGGCAATAAACAAATCCGTCTTCACTTTGAAATAATTGAAGAATTTCACTTTCTCTTGATTGGAAATAGGATACCTTAGCTCCCTTTTCAAGCAAATTTTTTCGTGAAGTTTTGATGCTAAGAGTTCTGAAGCTATTTTCTTCCTATGACTCACGCCCGATTCAGCGTAAAGTGGACACAATAATATAAGCTGTAGAGAAAAAACTTGTGATAGAATAACTGTGATAGAATAAAACTAATTGCAGTTTTGAAATCAGCACGCTTTTTTGATTTAAAAACAGCTGAAAAATCGAAGTCAACAGAAATTGTGTTAAAAATTGTTCCCAGTGTTATTAATAGTTAGTAAAGAGTTTTTTGTGGTAGTTTAGATTATTGTTTAATTAACACAAAGTAGAAATAAAAAAATTATTTGGTTATTTCTCATTTAGATTTCGCTTACTGGACATTCTCTGGAAAATCTTTTTACCACAAAGTAAAAAGTAAAAACACATTTTTGGTCATATTTTTACTCAGATCAAAGAGCAGAAATTCAATGACGAATCATTTCTTGTGCAGAAGAGACAACAAAAATTGTCAAAGGCGGATTTTCCAAATGAACATTTCGAAAGGAAATGGCTCTACTATCTATTAGATTAATTTTTAAAACTATTCAATTGGTAAATAAATCATATCCGTTGTAAATTTCCAAATGGATGAAAAATGGGGTATTATCTATTGCTGTTCTTCAGAAGCGTTATTGAACCTCGTATGAGGTTTATACATGATACAACAAATAAAAGTAAAATTTGCACATTTCAAATTTTAGACAGTAATTTTAATAGCAATTTCATTCAGAAACTATTTTATGTTAGTGTTTCTTTTAAATCGTCTTATGTATAATTCAAATTTAATTTTTAAAAATAATTAACAGAATTGCACACCTTAAAAAAAATCCGACCAGTTTTCCCGTAGGAATCGGAAAAATAGTTACCCTTATCGTACCGGAAAATTTTCCGATCCAACTCGGAATAAAATCCGTAAAAAAAAAAGGAAACAGACAATAAAACGGTATTTTACAGATTGTATTCCGATTTTACGGATTTTATTCCGAGCTGGGTCGGAAATTTTTCCGGTACGATAAGGGCAACTCTTTTTCCGATTCCTACAGGAAAACTGGTCGTATTTTATTTTTGCAGTGTATGTCTTCAACAATTGCCATTATATCGAAGGCTAAGTACGCTAAAATCATACAGTTAACAAATGAAAATAAATTTGTTTGGGGGTTTTGTTTTCCTTGCAGCCTCATGTAAAGCTCTCATGCATGATAGGTTTAAATACGTTTAAAAATAATACCTTTGAACTTCGCGTAAAGTACTTATGTATAACTGTGTAAATTCGTATGTAAAAGAATAAACCGACGTGCGAAACAAAAATTTTTGTTCCTTCTAAAGAATGTGCTTTTAAATAAAACCATATGACAAAATGCAATATTCCACCTTAATTTAGTCACAAAATACACAATATGAACTTTAAAAGTTTATCGTTTGCTTTAAAAAACGACAAAATAATAATTATAGATGTTACAAGTTACATTTTATTTAAATTCTTAGTACTTTCGGCTTGCAATCCCACGGACATCGTCAGAGAATATTTTTTTTTAATTGCTATTCCATTCATTCAAATACGTCACTTCGTTTGAAATGGGAGAGTGTATAATTATTTGGGTAACTGAATGTAAAGGTAGCAATGCTTTGATTAAAATAATAAAACTTTGTAAAAAATCACCATAAAATAAAAGCAATACATAGGACGCGTTTCGAACTAAAAATATCATCAGCTAAGGTAAACACGTGTCAGTAAGGGGACAAGATCAAAAATGAACTGAAAGGTAGAGAGTAGAGCTTGCAAAGAATGCGACAGGTGGCGCTAGCTGAAGGGAGCACATGCAGAAGACGAAAGTGTTGCCAAAATGATAGAAGAGAAATTGACAGGGAAAAAATGGAAATAAAAGAAATAAACAAAAATAAAATAATATAAAAGAAGTAAATTAAAATAAATATAAATATAAATAATAAATAAAGAAGTATAAAAGAATAAAACAAAAAAAAACCCAAAAGAACCTTTCTTTTAATAAACAAAATAAAAAGAAAAGAAACAAGAGAAGACGGAAAAGAATTACAAAAGGAATTTCCACGCTGGAGAGAGGAAAGGAGATGATGAGGGATCATTGAGAAGATTATCAAAATTTTTAGAAATAAAATATGCTTCATGAAAATCCAAATGAGAGGGGGAGGCAGAGGAAGAAATAATTTTGGCCATGGAGAAATTGAAACAATGACTGAAAGTCCAACAGTGAGAAGCAATCGAAGATTTAGAGATTTCTTGATTTGCAATATACCTCTGATGCTCGCCCAATCTGAATTTTAAAGCTCTCTTTGTTTGACAAATATAACCTAAATTGCAAGAGCAAGGAATGAAATAAACACCCCACCGGTTCTCAATAGGGATAGGATCTTTTAGAGAAGAGAATTTAATTTTATTCATAGGTTTGAAGATAACTTTAAAATTAAAACGAGAAAGGATTTTAGCAATTTTAAAACAGAGAAGAGAATAAAAGGGCAGAACTATAGAGTTAAAATTAGGAGGATTATTTGAATCAGAAAAAAGACGTTTAGGCTTATTAAATTTATACAGAGCTTTATCAATCAAAGAGGGATTATAACCACGAGCAAGGGCAAGAGATTTGAGGTAATTAATTTCATTATTCAGAGCAAAAGAGTCAGAACAAATGCGTAACGCCCTAAAAACAAAAGTATAAAAGGACACCACTTTTTGTTGAGGAGGATGATTTGAAAGAGCATGAGGAGGAAGAGATACAGCGAAAGGTTTTCTATAAACGGAGGTAGAGAACCGATCTGGGTGTTTCGAAACCAAGACGTCAAGGAAAGGAAGAGATTTGTTCTCTTCGACTTCGAGAGTAAATTGAATACAAAGATCAACAGAATTAACAAGAGAAAGGAGATTAGAAAGATCCAGGTCAGAGGGAATTAAAATGAAAGTATCATCAACATACCTAAACCAGAAAGGAAATTTACATAAACTGTAGAGTTTTTCTTCAACAAAATGCATGTAAATATCACATGAAAGAGGAAACAGTGGATTACCCATGGCCAAACCCTCAGTTTGAGAATAGAGAGAACTATTAAACTGGAAGGCGGTTTGCCTGACACAAATGCTAACTAAATGCGAGATTTCATCAATCTCAATGGAAGAGTAATGAAATTCGCGCAGCCTTCTTTCCAAACAATCAATTGCCTCTTGAACAGGCACGTTAGTGAAAAGGGATTTAACATCTAAGGAAACCATTATATAATTGCAAGGAGAAAGACGTTTAACTTTATCGACAAGGTCAAAAGAGTTTTTCACGGTGTGAAAGTTAGTGGAAGATAAAGGAGCGAGTAACTTAGAAAGGAACTTGGGAAGTTTATAAGAAGCAATACCAATATTGGAAACGATAGGGCGAAAGGAAAGAGTAGGTTTATGGACCTTAGGAAGAGCATAGAAACGAATACAATTAGCGATAGAAGGGATGACCAAACTTTGATGTTATCATTAAGAAAGACAGAATTTTTAATGACATGCTTGATATCAGATAGATGCTTAGTAGAAGGATCCTTCTTTAATTTGGAATATGGACCAGAGTTTACCATAGATATAATCCCTCTTTGGTAGATAGGTTATAATCTCTCTTTGATTAATAAAGCTGTGCGTATATAAATTTAATAAGCCTAAACGTCCTTTTTCTGATTCTAATAATCCTCCTAATTTTAACTCTATAGTTCTGCCCTTTTATTATCTTCTTTGTTTTAAAATTGCTAAAATCCTTTCTCATTTTAATTTTAAAGTTATCTTCAAACCTATGAATAAAATTAAATTCTCTTCTCTAAAAGATTCTATTCCTACTGAGAACCGGTGGGGTATTTATTTTATTCCTTGCTCTTGCAATTTAGGTTATATTGGTCAAACAAAGAGAGCTTTAAAATTCAGATTGGGCGAGCATCAGAGGTATATTCCAAATCAAGAAATCTCAAAATCTTCGATTGCTTCTCACTGTTGGACTCCCAGTCATTGTTTCAACTTCTTCATGGCCAAAATTATTTCTTCCCCTGCCTTCCCCTCTCACTTGGATTTTCATGAAGCATATTTTATTTCTAAAAATTCTGATAATCTTGTCAATGATCTCTCATCATCTCCTTTCCTCTCTCCAGCATGGAAATTACTATTGTAATTCTTTTCCCTCTTCTCTTGTTTCTTTTATTTTTATTTTGTTAAAAAAAAGGTTCTTTTGGTTTTTTTCTTGTTTTTTTCTTTTATATTTCTTTCTTTATTATTATTATATATATATATATATTTAATTTACTTCATTTAATTTTAATTTTATTTGTTTTATTTCCATTTTCCCCCTATCAATTTCTCTTCAGCCATTTTGACAACACTTTCGTCTTCTGCATGTGCTTCTTTCAGCTAGCGCCACCTGTCGCATTCTTTGCAAGCTCTACTCTCTACCTTTCAGTTCATTTTTGACCTTGTCCCTTGCGGACACGTGTTTACGTTAGCTGATGACGAGCTGTGAATATTTTTAGCTCGAAACGTGTCCTATGTATTGCTTTTATTTTATGGTGACTTTTTACAAAGTTTTATTATTTTAATTGTTACATATCACCAGTTTTCGCAGCAATGCTTTGGTTTGAATTTATGTAGAGAAAAATATTTAACTGCGTTCCATTTATTTAATTCCGTTACTTTTTTTACATACTGAATTTGCTTTAAAATGAAAGTGAGGTATGTGAACAAAGTGACGTGATAAAATAAATAGAACGGCAGTTAAATATTTTTCTCTACATAAGTTCAATCCAAGGCCATGCTACTTCTACTTTCAGCTACCCTAATAATTATAGACTCTCCCATTTTGAACGAAGTGACGTATTTGAATAAATGGAACAGCAATTAATAAAAATATTCTCTGACGATGGTCTCGGGATTGCAGGCCGAAAGTACTAAGAATTTAAATAAATTGTATATTTTTAACTTGCAACATCTACGTTATTATTATTTTGTCGCTTTTTAAGTAAAGCGGTGAGCTTTAAGTTCATTGTGAATTTTGTGCTTTTAAATATTTTACATTTGAGTATATGCATTCATTGCCCTTGTATTAGAATAACCTTTTTTTTAAAAAAAAGTACTTATTTGAAGACTATTTTATGCACAGTGTAACAAGAAATATAGTCAGAACTTTACGAAATGATAATACACATTAATACAAGAATTTTTACGCAGAAATACAGAGTAGTAATTCACTTATACAGTCAAATATACAGGGTGTCTCACTCCAAGCGGATTCCGGATTGTTGAGAATAATTTTAACAATAATGGAGGTACTGTAATGATAATTTATTAGAAGTATTGTGATTTCTGTAAAATAAGCTGATATCAAGAGAAATTATGAAAAAGACCACCATCCAAAATTGAGATAGTCGCTTTGCTATTCAGGATATGACAATATAAATGGTGTCACTGATCAATTACAGGACTCTTTCAGCACTGCTCGTTATGTAATCACATTTTACAGAGAAAAAATAGCTTGTTGAAAATTTTATGAAAATATCTTCAGTTTTGTGAAAGTTATTAAAATATCTCGGTTTTGGTTTAGAGTGAGGCACGCTGTATTTTTGACAATATAAGTGGTTTGCAATTGTGTTTCCTACTTTAAAAAATATTTTTCTGTATGTATATTATAAGCTCTTAAAATTGTGACCGCATTTATTGCTATTTGTTATTAGTATGTGAATGAGTAATAAGTAAGTGAAATTATCCAATAAACAGCAGTAACTTGCAGGGGCCTTGCCAAAACAAAGATACAGGTCAAGGGGCTACATTCGGAGTCGCCCTCCGTATAATGTGATAAAAAATCAAACATTTTTTATGATAAACAATATAGATCGGGAGGCGGTAGAACAGACATTCACCTCATCGAGTTCACAGCTGAAATTCCAGATTTAGTTAAAACTCTATTCGCATATTAAGACGCAACCGGTCTGCCAAGTCATATCTTGGTGGAAAACACCTGAAAACTCGATATTAGCGGTTGACACGTAGATTTACCATTGTATTTTCCTCGCCAAAAGGTATGAAAACATGGAGGACTGGGAGAAGGAAAATACAATGGTAAACCTACGAGTGTCAACCGCTAAAATCGGGTTTTCAGGTGTTTTGTACCAAGATATGACTTCGCAGACCGATTGTGTTTTAATATGCGAGTCCAGTTTTAACTAATTCTGGAATTTCAGCCGTGAAGTCGATGAGGTGATTGTTTGTGCTGCTCCGTCCCGGTCTAATACATATATGAATATCCTCCTCGTTTCTGCACTGTTAAAAATATCGTGAAAAATTACCTCTGTTTTTAAAGGCTCTCTATTTTCTGACTAATGAGAAAGCTACGTTAACATCTATGAAGCGTTCTCATTGGTCAGAAAATAGATAGCCTTGAAAAACAGAGGTAATTTTTCACGATATTTTAACAGTGTGAAGTATCGTATGTGATATTTACGCACCGAGGAGGATATAAACTGCACTATTTGATTTTTTTTTCTTTTTTTTTTTTTTTTTTTACATTTATACTTTATCGCTATACATCTGAATGTTTTTGTCTTTGGATCTAAGCCACTAAATGGCAGAACTGGTTCTTATTTCCTCATAAAATAAGTGTCATCATCATCTGAGTTCGCAAAATAAATTCCAGACAGTGTGTCCAAGAAAGTAAGAAATTTTCGTAATTAATTAACTTAAACGCTTTACAATAAAAAAAATTTGAGGATTCGTACATCTTTCAATTAATTAAAAGCTTTCAATTTGTTACAGCGTAATTTAGGTTATCAATATTTAAATCGATATTTTAAGGATGTTAGTAATTTTAGATTCGTATTTGTGGGCCTAAATTATCAGCTCCCTAAAGTATCAATTTCAGAAAAAGGGCTGTCAACTATGGTGTCTTTTCGTTTGCGCAAAATCAGCTAATGTGTATTATTACTACGAATGTTTCCTTCTGGCTTGATGAGGATATATAAATACGTATGTAAATGTATTTTTTGAATTTTATATTATTCTACTCTAAAACTGCAAGATACTGATTATAATCATGACCAGGTCAAAACATATTTAAAATAACACCTTTCTGAAAGTTGCATATCGAATTTGGGGGCCCTCTAAAATTAGGGTCCCCAGGACCACGTTTCAGTTGACCCATACATTAATCGGGCTCTGGTATCTTACATATTATTCAATCCTTGGGTGCTTTGGCGTAAAAGTTTATTTTTGAAAGTAAAGAAATAAAATTTTCGGTGTGATATGCATGTTATAATCTTAAAATAAATAAGACAAGTGAATGTCACAAAGAAAAAGACATTAGCTCGTGGTTCTCTGCTTTATATAACTTATACACAAATAGGATACATGTAATTTGAACAATGACAAAATATTTATGAGTACAGATCTGGTGATATGACATGCAATTAAAAAAGTATAAATAAATAACAGAAGGAAAGGGAACATAAACAATATACCTAGTTCCTTCATAAAATACTCTTGTGGCTATACGCTTACATTACCAAGTTGGACCATTAATAGTTCGGTTTTTAGAAGCTGTTTTTAATAAAATTTTTAGCCTGTAATTTTAATAGTAATTTGAATCAGAAAATGTTGAAGTTAATTGTTTTTCCTTTAAATTCGTCTTGTGTATAATCAAAATCTGATTTAAGAAAATAATTAACGAGGTTTCATTTGTAAATATGTATCGCTTCATGAATTGCATGTCATTACACCGAATGCTAAGTACACTAGAATCATATTGTTAACAAATGGAAACAAATTTATGATAGAACACCCGCATAGTTTGAATTGAAAATTTACAATATGTTTACTTTATGTCAAAAAAAAAAATGAGATCATCGGCTATTGCTTCTTAAAAACATCTGAAGGAAAGTAAAGACTATAATTGCTTAGTATCCACACAGCATTAAAAAAATTTTTTTAAATCCGATTATCTTAGACCACTAAACTTTATCCAAAAGCAAGCAAGCATGTACCAGCAGTAGTAAAATTATTAAAAAATAAATTCATCATAAAATACTTCTGAGGATAAAATAAACATGTAGTAGGATATGCTTAATAAGCCGATAAAGGAAATATAACGTACGTATAAAATACAAAGACATAAAAAATCTGATTTTGCATTGGAAATTCGTTTGATAAATCAATTGAAATTATTTTGAAATTATTTACAAAATGATTTTTTTTTCAACTTTAATAAAAAATATTTATGGTAAATAAGATACATTTGGTTACAGACATTAATATACCGTAGGTAAATATTTATAAGTGCAAAAGTTGTTTTGAATCCAAAATGATTCGACAGATACACGTCGAATAAAACTTACATGAGTTGTAGTACTGAGGGAGTAAATACTAAAAATTATTAAAGATTTCAATGTATAATCATGTTTATAGACGCATTAAAACGTGATAAGATAAGCAGCTTAGCACATAAATTAAACTTGTCTTCAAATTAAATTTAAAATTCAGATCCAGTTTTGATTATACAAAGATAAAGGAAGAATTAAAAAAAAAAAAAATACTTAAAAGAATTTAGTATAGGTCAGATAGTTTTCATAGTCAAGAAATGCTGATGCTTATAATTATTAGAAAAATAGGTTCAACAGACTAATTTTAGCAATATTTATGTTTTAGATGTTTTATGCATTTTGTAACGTTTATTAAAAAATAAGTTGTGTTTATCCTTATGAAAGTTTTTAATGTTCTGGTCATTTTAATCATAATGGGTTCTTATACCAATATTCTGATTAAAGTTGTAAGCCTAAATGTTGGCGGACTGCAACATTATCATATCTTTTTTAACAATAATTTTGAGCCAATATTTTTTAAGATCCTTTATATCGATTGCTGTATCGCTCGTGGTTAGTTGCAGAAAATCAAGCAAAAGTCTTCGATGAAAGTGTGTTGGAGTATAAAAGACTATTTTTTGGCAATGTATAGTGTTGCATGTTGAAAAACCCTAGATATTTTTGTGATTAATGATTCACTGTACGAACTAGCAATAGATTAGCAGCAGAAGTCTTCTTTTTATTTATTTTATAATTTTGTTTGCATTATTGTGTCATTCTTTCGAAGACGTACAGTCGTGGAAAAAAAAGGTAAACACCCCCCTACTAGCTCCTCAACAAATTATCGTGGAAGAAAGTTACTGGTACCAAACGAACGGAAATAAAGTCTACTTTTAAATGATGTATATAAAATTTGCTTAGGGGGCCATCTGCGTATTAAAACTAACCCTAACTTCATTTTTTTTCAATGGCAATAGACAATTTTAACAAGATATTTCAAATCTTCGGTTTAAGCTATGCATAGACACCAAATTTCAAGTCATTTGAATGATAAGTTTTTGAATTATAAACATTCAAAATTTAGTGCTTCTAATGTTAAATTACATTTTCATATTTTTATTAATATCTCCTGCAATTATACTCCTAATGTGCTAATTTTTTGTGTAGCAATAATACTAAAATACCCAAACATAAATACGTTGAATTTGCAATTTTTATAATTTTATGATATGAATTATGAAATTAATATTCGAAAAACTTATGAATTGCAACCTGCAATTTTTTTGATGGATTTAAATTTATTAAGTCCCGCTTTGTGGAAATCCAAAATTTCACATTTTTCTTACAAGTAGTGTTCAAATTATGCTTAAAAAACGGCAAAATGATGGTTTAAGGGGCCGTTTTTTATAGAAGTGACTAGATCTTATGCTATCCTGTAATCTAGCGGTCTTCAATGACTACTTCCGTGGAGCTTAAGATGCCTTGATCAAGAACTCTCTCGGTCAACAATCGGGTACCGAACTTCAATTTGGATATAGCCCCTAAAATACGCTCGTTTTAAAATAATTAATTTCTCGGAAACTTATTGTACGAATTGCGTAAAAATTTGTTTTTAGGCTAATTGAAAGGTGTAGAGTTCATTTATGCTGTCAGAATTGTGTACTACTATTGAAAAAAAAAAACAAAGTTATGGTTCGTTTTAATATGTAGATCACCCCCTAAGCAAATTTTATATACGTAATTTAAAAGTAGACTTTATTACCAATAGTGTGGTACTAGTAACTTTCTTCTACGATAATGTTTTGCAGAGTTAGTAAGGGGTGTTTACTTTTTTTTTTTCCACGACTGTACATTTTCAGTACTAATTTTTTTAAAATAAAATTTTCGAATTATGGATTTAAAAAAAAAAAAACTAAAAAAACATGATTTTATGTTTTTTGGACTCATCTAACACCATGCCAGTATTTTTCCAGATCGTAGAAAATATTTTATTAAAATTACATTTTTACGTTACCTAAATGCTATGCTGGTAACCATGAGGCCCAAGGAAATGAATTTCAGAAACATGACGATTTTTTCTCCAGTATAATACATGTAGCAAATTGAATGATGCTGAAAATTAAGTCTATGGAATTAATACTACATGTTATTCTATTTATTTTACTATTTTATAATGTTTGCTTGATTTTACCTTGTCCAGGAAATTAACGCTGGAGCTGGAGTTTTTTTCACAGTTATTATTTTTTTAAATAGATATTTCACACAAATAACACTTGCAATAAATTTCTAGGTTTTAAAAGACCAATAAGTTTCTATTTCACACTAATTTTTTTTTTCCCTTTCTGTTTCTGCCATCTGTCGAGCTATTTGGGAGCTATCATTTTTTTTTATATAAATAAACAAGATTACCCTTTGAAATTGAACCTGAGATTAACTTTACAAAGAACTAAATTAAAAATAAACAGCGTACCATGAAAAAAAGTTTTAAATCACCGTTACAGACCAAATAAAAAGTACATAATATGGTTGGGACAGGCCACGGACATGATTTGTCAGGTTCCGTGGACGCATTATTTGTAATAAAAAAACGATATTTTTTTTAGCTGGTTTATTGCATACATATCATACCATATTTTCATTTGCAATTACTGTTTAATAGAAAATTTTGCGTCATCACTTTATACATGTCTGAAAAAAAATTACCATATTTCATTCCTGCGTCATTATTTTCCTATAATTCTCCACATAAGAGAATTTCACATGAAACCTTTACTGGGGGTATATACGGTATTTAGTTAATGTTATATCAGTTGTTTCAAAAGTGGTGTAACGATGTAGCAGTAGAGTCTTAACGAATATTGGTAAGTCCGTTAGCTTGTTTATATATTTATTAGAGTGCATTGGAGAATTTTTGTGAAGTATTCAAATTGTTATATCAGTGGTTTCAAAAGTGATGAAACGATATAGCGGTGGAATTTTAACGAATATTGGTAAGTGCATTAGTTTGTTTCTATATTTATTAGAGTACATTGAACAATCGTTCTGTAGTCTGCAAACTGTTATATCAGTGGTTTCAAAAGTGATGAAACGATATAGCGGTGGAATTTTAACGAATATTGGTAAGTGCATTAGTTTGTTTCTATATTTATTAGAGTACATTGAACAATCGTTCTGTAGTCTGAAAACTGTTATATCAGTGATTTCAAAAGTGATGAAACGATATAGCGGCGGAATTTTAACGAATATTGGTAAGTGCATTAGCTTGTTTCTATATTTATTAGAGTACATTGAACAATCGTTCTGTAGTCTGCAAACTGTTATAAGAAGTAAATCTTTACATGATTTGAACAAACTATTATTGCAATTCCATTTAAAATTATGTTTTTTCCATCGTTAGGAATCCTAAATTAATATTGATGAAATTTGTATTATCATTCATATTCATTCATAACTTTTAGACTAACCAAGTCCAGATAGGTCGTAAGTTATAATCGACGCAAATACGACGCTTTAAATACAGTGTGTCATAAAAGAATGTCTTAGTTATAAATTTTAATACAGTAGAAGTTCTTTAATCCGGCACGTTCGGGACCACAGTCGTGCCGAATTAGCGATTATGCCTGATTATCGAACGTCAATGCATTTTTTTTTTTTTTTTTTTTTTGTATTCACCTACATTATCAACGTGTGCAAATTGTATAAATACCTTAGAAATACTGTTTCATATTTCCTCATTCTAACAATTGTGAGCATTAAAGGAAAATATAGGATACAAACTTAAAATCCAATTATTTAATATATACCGTATATGTACAATGTAATGTACATATAGGGAACTTTATATGTACATTACATTGTACATGCAGAAAAAAATTAACATAAACATTACATTTTAAAAATGTCTCTGATAGCATGTTGCTTCCGTGATTCAGATTTCTTGTTCAAAAAATCGTTACGGATTATGCACAGATTTGTGTGTTCAGAAGCGTTGTAGATTTTGTTCAATTAGGCAGATTTTGTGAATGTATCTAATACATCAAAAGCCTGTTTAGGTTAATCTGCCACGGCTCATTCTTCATTCTTCATCCGATTCCACCTCCTGAATCTGGGCTTCTTGTGGATGTTCGCATCCTAGTGATCCCAGTCAACAATGGTCGTAGAAAAAAAAAAAAAAAAAAACACGCGGGCTCACTAGCCGGATTATAGAATGTGCCGAACCATAGAATGCCGAAGGAAAGAGCTTCTACTGTAGTATCAACAGTAAGCGTTGTGTGTTGGTTCAAGGTGACAATTAAAAAGTAACCCAAACAGTTTTAGATAAGCACATGCGCCAGTACTTCTTTGTTATTGACTCGTACTACATGCGCAAAATGGCGACACCTGAGCGAAAAACGGTATTGCTGGGCTTAAGATTTAAAAGCGTGCACTACCGGGGGTACACCATGCGATTTTTACTTTGAGGCTTTATAAAAGATCAGACACAGAATTGAAGAGGCTAATGCTTCAATTATTGTGGGCTTGTTAGTGGAAGTGTGGAAAGAATTGGATTTTAGGTTGGATGTGTGCCGCATAACTAAAGTTGCACATATTGAACATTTGCAAGAAAAACTAAGTGAAGTTTACCTTCAATTTGATGTGTGATTTGTTGTAAATAGTCTAAATTAAACTTTATAATATAACATAGAAACTGGGAGATTATTTTATGGACAACCTATATTATGTTGAAGCAGGTTTCTCCGACAAGTCTTTTTTTTTTCTTTTAGAGAACAGCAAAGTTATTTCTAAGCGATGTACTCTAGTCTTTATTTATACTCATTTAAATGGCTTTGGTTCTGAGGAAAACGTTACTAAGTCTCATATAAAATTCGGAATTCCTTTCATAAAACATAGACTATAGATCGCTCACACCCAAGAAAAGTGACACGTGTCGCAAAAATTTATTTTGCATTTTATTTCACTAATTGGCCTATCATAGGTGTGTCTTTCCACACAAATAGTTTCATAAGTGTAGTTATACGGAAAATCACTTTATTGCGCTATATGTCCATTTGCGACCACAGAAAGAGGAATGGATTTTGTGGTGAGGTAAATTTACCCAATCCTCCAAACCTCATCCTACGTCTTCATTCTTTAGGGTTTTATGCTTTTATGCACGTCTTTATACCTGCATGCAGATATAAGTGCTATAATTTCATGTTACAGTAAAATCATGCAAATTTTCGCTTGTCTCTCCTGTGAAATTTTCTTTTGTCGAGATGTGTCACTTTTCTTGAGGATGAGCGATATAAACATGGACTACTGCTGGCACCGCAGGATTTAGAGTTAAATAACATACATAAATCTACTAAATCATACAATTTATTTTACAAGCAGATCAAAGGAACATTTTTGTACAATTTTTAAAATATATCGTATCCGTTTTTCATACATATGTACATTATATGTTGACTCTTTAAAGCACCTTTGTCTTTTTCACACCATACATATAACGGGTTGTGCATTAAAAAAAAAAAACAGAAGAAAAGAACGCCTAATTAAAAGGCGAAATAGTCTCTGAAATAATATTTGCGAGGTTTAAAAGTATTATAAAGATGTCTCGAGACTAGAAAATGATTTAGTTAAAAATATCTTTTTGAGTCACTTTATTCTTTCATAACTTATGAGAATTTTTAAAAAGAATTTTTTTTATCTTATAACTAAATTGGTAAAAATATGTCATTTCATTTTGCATATAGACAAAAAAGAAAAAAAAAGAGACAGAAAGAAAGAAAACATTACATTTTAACACATTCTGGTTGGAATTAGAAAGATCTGTATTATATAAAATATAATTAAAATATTACTGTTATTGTAAAATATACATAAGTCCGCAAAAAGGTTTATAAGAAAACAAATTCTCATAGAAACAAAAATCTAGCAAGTTTTTATCCTTTATATAAGTTTTTTCCTATCAAATTTGACCTAAATTCTTTAAGTTTAGATTTAGTACAATTTATTATCAATTCTGATTTTTCTTTAAATTTCATTGGTGTCACTTTTTATTTTGGAAGTTTTATTGTTAATGAATTAACTTAGAAACTTGAAAATAAAATACGTTTTTAAAAGTATTTAAAATGTTTATAACCAACAATTTATGCATGCACATTTGTGCGAATAAATATACAGATATCAAAATCTCAATACAAATATATACAATGTATTTACAAGGAAAATATATAGCAGAAATTCTCAGAATTCAACTTATGTTTTTAAATGGTTAGACTTATTTTATTTGAAATAATGAAACATTTTTAGAAACTTATAGAAAACCATCGATGCCTATAATATTAAAATATATAAACATTATTGATATCAAAACAAAATTTTCGACTATTTTATTTATACATATGTATTACATTTATAACATATCCTTATATCCTGTAATTTTTGTCACAGAATTTAAGAATCCAAATGACTCAAACAGTTTTAATAATTAATTCACTTTGTATATGTATGTATATTTCTGGAATTTTAAACATATGTGATAAGAAAAAGAAAAAGTGCATTACATTCCGATGAGTTATTGTTACATGCTATCATCAAGAAGCTAGTTAAAGTTCATTTATTCCTTTCATTTATTTTTTTTCCATTTTAATTCATGTTTTTTGTCAATAATACTTTTTTTTTCATCCAGAACTATTCAGCTTAAACTGCAATTGAAATTGTATTATGTTAAATTTTGTTTTGAATATGTGAACGTGTGTATGTTGTTTTACATTTTATTTCTTTTAATCTTATTTATAAAAAAATTATTAAATTATTAATATTTTCTTAGCATCAGTTACTGAAAAGAACTTTATAGTTTTTTTTTAATGATTCGTTCTGTTTGCTTGGTTTTCTTTAAATATTTATTTAAAAAAAGAAAAACAAAACTAGTTTTTAACATCATCCACTGGAATGATATTTCCCATTTTTCCAAGGATTTGCTGTATTTACTTTAAAAAGGTATCTTACCCAGAAGTTGTCAGTTTTCTTAGTTTCTAGACATTTTTCTAATAAGCGTAGTTACCTTTATCCATGTAGAATTATCAACATATGAACAAATAGAACTGTACAAATTGATGTGGATAATAAGCAACTACTTAAATATTTGTAATTATATGTAATATTGAAATTGCTTTTACGTATATTATACACATAAGCAGGAGAAACAGATGACATAAAACAAAATCTTTGGTCTCAAAATGTTTTTAAATCATACACATGAAAATAAATCCATTCTTATATCTTCTACTTTAATCTTACCCTGTATAATATTACATTAATAATAATTAAAAAAATCAGTCGAAGTTTATAATTTTTCTTTTAATTAGAGGTCTCCACGTATTTTTTTAACTTCGAAAGTTCATAGAGTTCATATTCTATGCACAATTAAGTAGATGTTCTGTCGAAAGAGAAGTCCATGCTTCATAGATTATGTATAGTTTTCTTTGAAGATGAATGCATAGGATATAGAGTTTCTCAAATCCCATTATTAAAAATTGAATCATAGTTAAAAAAAAATAATAATAACATCTCGTATGTGACATTCTACTACGAAAGAAAACATAAGAAAGTATGTGTATTTGAATATTTCAGGATCATTATTATTCTTTTAAAAAATATATTATGACGGTATAAACTCAACATTATCTAAAAAATATGAGTTAACATTGATTCAAAAATCAAAATTTTATTTAAACTTATGAATATGTATATTATAGTCTTATTCTCACTTATTTATTTCCAGAATAATAGGTTATGATTATTTATGCTTCGTTTTGAATTAATTTGTCGGTATCATTTTTTCTGCAATTTGGAATTATTATTTCACGAAAATTCGCCGGAGAAACTTTATAGCATTGAACATAAATAGTATGTGGAATATTTATTTTCAATACCATAAATATCATCTAGGTTTAAAAAGGGAATCTTACAAGTATAAAGGAAACAGTTTAGAAATCGCCTATATGACGTAGCATCACGACAGAGAAAAGAAAAACTCTATAACGAATGCATGTTTATTCAAATAGTGTCCGGCAGATGCGTCATCACTGGTCATCCGTATATCCATAAAAGAAAGGCAGGCAGTGAAACAGACATTTCGCCTCCGTCTGTATCGAGGTAGAAAGTCTTCATTGTCATGAACTGTGGCGAATCGCCGAAGTCTTGGCGAGCTCTTTGTCATGGGATTTTCATAACAGAAAAAGTCCTAAAATCGGGTTCCAGAACCGATTTCGGTTTTGACTTTGGTAAATAGCGAGTCATTTTTAAAAAAAGTCTTTATTTACTAGCATCTCTCAGCTTTGAAGTTATTAGGACTGATAGGAGACGTGGCTGCAAGACTTGGGTTTGCACCTGTCGTTCTGGCAGCACTTGGTGTGTAGTAGTAAGAAGGATCTGAAATAGATGAAAAAAGGAACATATGAGTGAAATATTCATTTAGATATAATTTTTTTAAATTAAATAATTGCTGAAGAAAAAGGGTAACTGCCCCAGTAGTTGATAAAAAAAAATTACTGATTAAGATTATTTTCTATTTCCAGATTTCCTCATCATAATGCCTGCTCTTACTCCCTGAAAAATTATGTTCAAATATTTTATGCGTTTTCTTTTAAGATAAATAAGACTGTGTATTAGCCCATTTGTCTATGTTGTATCATTAACTCGGGATTTTGTCATGAGTGTAAAAATCCAAGTTTCGGATGTAGTTGATAACTTACTGCTATTGGTTAATTAACCCTTTCGATTCCGGCGTCTCTTACACAAATTTTATTCGGTTGGCACCACTTTTTTAAAGAAATTACCTTCAACTACACAATTTCAAAAATGCTTTAATTAAATAAGGCAAATTTTATTTCCTTTTATTAGTGGTGTCAAAAACAAAATTTTCAAAGAAAGACGATGTCGAATCAGACTCGACATAGGAGTGCGAAAGGTTAAGCATGATATAGAAGATCATACATTTCAAGTAGCGTATAACTTCTTGAAAGCAAGAAGTAGAAACCGTACGTACAAAACTTTATTGGATTGTATGTAATAATAATTAACTGATCAATCACTGGAATTGATCAATGGCTGGTGCATTTACCCTAATTGCTTACATCAAATTGTACAAGTATAATTAAACTTGTATAATTAAAAATGATTCAAACTTTATTTTAAAAATGCTGTAAATTGAAGAAAGTATAAACAATCGATTTTTTACTGCGTAATATTTTGCACCTTCACTTCTCGGTTTGTTTCTTATTGGTATTTCAGATTGAAAGTGCATTGGAAAAGTTCATTATCATCAAGGTCTTTTTTTATGCTGCGAAGTTAGCTTTGGAAAATTATTTTTTCAAAAACACTTAACTGAATTTAGTTTATGGTGTTTTGAAACTATGCAAATAATGCAACAGCAAAAACAGTAGATTTCTTTTTTTTTCATTAGTTTTTGAAATCTTTAAGTAAACTTGAAGTGAATAATTTGTAATATTGGAGTAACTTTAATATTGTAATTTTTTTCCTCTGGAATATATTCAAAAAATTAAAAACAAAACAATGAAATTTCTCTTCTGCACTCTTCGTCGAAAGAAAAAAACGTTGCAACTTTGGTTGGTTTCTTGCAGATTTTTATCAAACTCCTTTAAAATTTCCTTTGTTTTAAAAAAACAATACCGATGGCATAAACATACTGTAGGCATGAATTCCATACCAGATTGTTTTTGGAAGTTGTTTTAATTGCATTAAGTTTCGTGTTGCCCCCATTTAATTTTTTTCTCCAGAAATTTGCACTAATTTTTCGTTGTGACTACACGAAAGTTTCTGCACCTGGTAGAAGAAAGATATTCAAGAGAATTGTTAGACCGGGTTGTCATGACGGTCACTCAGTCACGCCCTGAATATTGGAATAAAGCTCTTCCTTGAGCCATCGGATTCCGTACTTATTTGATATTTTCCTTCAAAAATGTTGAACTGCAAAAGTTTCGTTCTTCATGCCTTTTTCATGAGCTCCGAGAGAAGATTCTCTCTCGGCAGAATTTATACAGTCTTTAAAAAAAAAAAATGAATATGAAAAGAAGCTATTACCTATTATTTGCATGGTGTCCAATAAGTCCATTCATAGTTCACAAATTTATTTAAAAAAAAAATTGTACCAAAATGCGGCTCGCACCATAAGAATAGCCAAACTATAGCGCCTAGAAGATATAGTCTGGAAACCGGCTATTCTAGTAACACTTTAAAAAGTGCTAAAAGGTTGAATCTCACAAATATTGAACGATACTGAATGACAAATGTCGATCGCAGCGACATCTCATTGCTCTTCACTGGGGGAAACGCTTTCTCAATTGAATCCTTATACAATATTTACTGTGGAACGAC
Source organism: Maratus speciosus (assembly GCA_963932465.1). Classification (NCBI taxonomy): domain Eukaryota; kingdom Metazoa; phylum Arthropoda; class Arachnida; order Araneae; family Salticidae; genus Maratus; species Maratus speciosus. The sequence goes on along the minus strand of OZ010791.1, from coordinate 234,449,746 downwards.
AGCACGTCGCTGCGATCGACATTTATCGTTCCGCATTGTTCATCCAAAAACTTTTAAGATACATAGACCAGCAATTCCCATTCAAAAGCATGCGAAATCATGGCAGCCATCTGAAGTAAATTGAAACACCTGAAACGCGAGGTTTGTATGTCAGCTGTGGTTATTTACCATTAAGTGCTATGGCTAGAATGAGCTTAAAAATTAATTTTTATCAATAAATATGAAGTTTATGGCATATTTTTTTACATGAAGCTATTTTTTATAGCTAAATATGCGTTATAAATATTGAATTTTCAGAAATAAAGTTGAATAAGGCGATTTATTAATAATTTTATGGATGGCATGTTTGAAAATGAGTACCTTATTTTTCCATGCCTTATAAACCTAAATAAAGACGAAATTTATATGGAAACAGATTGTTAAACATTATAATTCCACCTTTTTTTAAGTATGACTTACAAAAGTAACTGGTAGGGAAGTTTAGATTAAAGGTAGCAACTGTAACACAATATAGTAATTTACAAAATTTTAAATTACCTGTAAAGAAATCTACGTTATTTAAACTAATTTTTATGCAAAAAGGTAATTAAAAAATGCATATTAACGAAAGTAACACTATATTTTTATCCTTGTAGGATGTTTATTGAAATACTTACTTGCTATGCGAAAAAAACAAAAAAAAAAAAGATGAATAATAAGGTATTTTTTTTTAAGGCCTGAATGAAATATGGTAGACTAATACTTAATGATCCGCAATGACAAAATATGCTGATAAAAGCATTTTCTTAGGTAAATTAAAATATAAAACATATATACTGCCGTACAACAGCTGTGATCAAAAATCATCAGTTAAACTAACAGTTTGCAGGTCTATGTATCTTAAAAGTCTTTGCGTTCAACATTATGTGATACAAATTTTTAGCACTTTTTGGCAAGCCGATTGCCACACACTATCTTCTAGACACTATAGCCAAGCACTGTTAAAAATCTGTAGTTTTTGCTGCATGGTCACTCCACCGCTTTTATAGAAAACGATTACTTGACGATATTATGGAGCATTTTTATTGGTCAGAATGCAGATATTCTATAAAAGTGGTGGAGTGACTATGCAACAAAAGTTGCAGATTTTTAACAGTGAGGTGTCGAAGTTTTTGTGGGAAAGGAAAAAAATAATTCAAATTTTTTAAACTACTTTTTGCTACAAAGATTCTAACTATGTTCCAAGCACTCCGACACGACAAGTTGTTAAAAGTTTTATGAGGTTTTTGAAATGTGGATGGAATTATCGGACTCCTTAAACTAATTTACTTTTTCTTTCGGTACGAAAAATTCTACTTTTTAACGAGTCTTATGATGCATATGGCATTTCAAGACAAAAAAATTTGAATTTTTGTATGAATTTTTAAAATTTAAATTTATTTATGGGACTCTTTGAACTTTTATTTTTTAAATTATTGCCACAAAAAATCCACTCTGTCTTAGGCAGATCACACGCTGAACAGACAAGCAGGCAAAAGCGTGAGACAAGAGACAAATTGTAGCGTTCAAACCGGTTTCTTCTTTGTTATCAGGATGAAATGTCTCTTGACTTACACTTTTTTGTCGCTTGTCTGTTCAGTGTGTGATATATGCCTTATGATGCAAACCTTACTCCGATACAACAGTTTGTTAATATATATTTTTAAATAAATTTTTGAAATATGAACGGTCTTGTGGCCCACCTTACATTTTTTTTCTTGACTTACACTTTTTTGTCGCTTGTCTGTTCAGTGTGTAATATATGCCTTATGATGCAAACCTTACTCCGATACAACAGTTTGTTAATATATATTTTTAAATAGATTTTTGAAATATGAACGGTCTTGTGGCACACCCTACATTTTTTTTCTTGACTTACACTTTTTTGTCGCTTGTCTGTTCAGTGTGTGATATATGCTTTATGATGAAAACCTTACTCCGATACAACAGTTTGTTAATATATATTTTTAAATAAATTTTTGAAATATGAACGGCCTTGTGGCACACCCTACATTTTTTTCTTGACTTACACTTTTTTGTCGCTTGTCTGTTCAGTGTGTGATATATGCCTTATGATGCAAACCTTACGTCGATACAACAGTTTGTTAATATATTTTTTTAAATAAATTTTTGAAATATGAACGGTCTTGTGGCACACCCTACATTTTTTTTCTTGACTTACACTTTTTTGTCTCTTGTCTGTTCAGTGTGTGATATATGCCTTATGATGCAAACCTTACGCCGATACAACAGTTTGTTAATATATTTTTTTAAATAAATTTTTGAAATATGAACGATCTTGTGGCACACCCTACATTTTTTATCTTGACTTACACTTTTTTGTCGCTTGTCTGTTCAGTGTGTGATATATGCTTTATGATGCAAACCTTACTCCGATACAACAGTTTGTTAATATATATTTTTAAATAAATTTTTGAAATATGAACGGCCTTGTGGCACACCCTACATTATTTTTCTTGACTTACACTTTTTTGTCGCTTGTCTGTTCAGTGTGTGATATATGCCTTATGATGCAAACCTTACGCCGATACAACAGTTTGTTAATATATTTTTTTAAATAAATTTTTGAAATATGAACGGTCTTGTGGCACACCCTACATTTTTTTTCTTGACTTACACTTTTTTGTCGCTTGTCTGTTCAGTGTGTGATATATGCCTTATGATGCAAACCTTACTCCGATACAACAGTTTGTTAATATATATTTTTAAATAAATTTTTGAAATATGAACGGTCTTGTGGCACACCCTACATTTTTTTTTCTTGTGGTGAACATCAAATGAATATTTTATAGCAAATTAATTTCTTTCATATATCATATTTCTTTCAACCCTTTCTTTCAGTTATCAGCCATTGACAGATTAAATGTGATTTGGAACTCAGGAACTGCTAGGAAAAGATATTTGTATCTTATATGGTTGAAGAAGGTTATCTCATAAGCGGATTGGTCTCCATATTGATGTTTTAATATTTTTGTGTACACTGATCGAGGAAATGCATTTGAAGGATCAGGAAAAAAAAATGTAGACCAATTTTAAACTTAAAAAATATATTACAGTTCATCAGACATACAAGTAAAAATTACATAAATACATTTAAGACAATTAAAAAGCAAACTTTTCGAGCTAAATTTTAGCCCCTCATCAGTGCAATAAATAACATTCAAATGACAGAAAACTATACATCATGTTTACAGTTAAAAATTACTAGCAGTTAAAATTAAATAAAGTATAAAAATTTTAAAACAATGCTGAGTATTCAGGAGGAAGTGCACATGATTCATTTATCGGCGACGTTTGCTTACTTTGTCTCCCAGAAAAACTCTACTTTTAATATTATTGCAACCGGATCTGATAACTTTCATATTTGCGAAATCTAGGATATGGTCGGTATCTAAAGAATGCTGTACAATTTTAGACTGTAGGTTTCCAGATTTGTAGGCACGTTTATTTTCGGCAAGGCGAATGGCGCAAGTACGACCAGTTGAGTTGAGTTGATTTTTGATTTTTGACGGCCAATCATCTGCACGAGGGATATAGGCCCGGGGGAGTGCCCTCCGTGGGGGTCTTTCTAAGGGAACCTAATCCGTATTAACGCATGGAAGATCCACGGCTCGAAGAAAACCACGAAAACTCCGAACGATTAGGCCGACGGGCGCGATTGGGATCGAACCCAGCACCTTCCGTCTACCAGCGTCGAGAGCAGAACCTCTCGGCCACTGGTGGGGCCCAAGTACGACCAGTTTCGCCGATATATACCGAGTCGCAATCTTTACATGGGATACTGTAAATTGAACCGATTCTTAGTAAGGAGGCAATTTTTGGTTTAGATTTTAACTGTAAACATGATATATAGTTTTCTATCATTTGAATGTTATTTATTGCACTGATGACGGGCTAATCTTTAGCTCGAAACGTTTGCTTTTTAATTGTATTAAATGCATTTATGTAATTTTTACTTGTATGTCTGATGAATTGTAATATATTTTTTAAGTTTAAATCGAATATCAGACGTTAAACAATGATTATTTATTTTAATAGACCAATTTTGCTAGATTTGGTAAGATAGTATCATATATTAGCTTGAAAGACATACTATTGTTTGTTAACCTTGGATTGAGTCAAAAATAAAGATAGTCCCTTGGAAAACATATTCAAAAATAGGTACATATTGGGGGATTGCAAAAGTCCGTGCCCTAATTCATACACTGAGACAAAAATTTCGTTAAAATACGGAAATTGTACTGGCAATCGAAACGCCAGTACTAATTCCGTATTTTAACGAAATTTTTCCCCGTAAATTCCAGAAAAGATTCCATTTTTTCACAAAGTTTATGGAAAAAAATTCCGTTAAAATACGGAAATAGTACTGGCGTTTCGATTGCCAGTAAAATTTCAGTATTTTAATGGATTTTTTTTTTTTTTTTTTACAATGTAAATCGATAAATTTGCAATTTTCACTGTGTTCATGTTTTTTTTTTGTTTTTTTTTTTATAACCATATTATTAACTGACAGTTAATCTACATGTGTCTTGAGTGAATATAACTTTTAAAAAAGGTTTTTCACATTAATTTGTGTGCAATGTTAATATTCAAAATGGAAAATGAAAAGTTACATTTTCGTCCTGTTATGATACATGAGTTTGAAAAAGGAGTGAGTGTTGGGCGTGCTACAAAAATATTGAAGACGTTTATTTGGCTCGTACTCCCGCTCTTAGGACAGTTAGAAAGTGGTTTTCTCGATTTCGAAATGGTGATTTCAATATAAACGATAAAATTTGCTGTGAGCGACCTTCTGGCATTGATAATGAATCCGTGATTTAGTGAATAATAATCCACGGATTACTTTTGAAGAGATTGCTAAGAGACTAAAAGTTGACAATTCGATTGCTTTTCGCCACTTAAAACAACTTGGGTTACACTTCGAAACTCGATGCGTCGGAAATCGGGCACGAACTTTTGCAATCACCAAATAGAAGAAGAAGAACATTGAAAGTTCGCGCAAAAAAACTGAAATAGCTGAGAATAGCTAGTCTGTGATTATCATCACTTTTTCCCTTGACCTCTCAATTATTAAGAGAAGTATGATGCGATGTGTACTTACTGATTATTCCGCCGGATCCATATCCGTATGCACTGTATGCGGCGGCAGCAGGCGAGTATTGTGTGTAAGGTGACGTGTACGCTGCGTAATCAGCTCCCGTGACTCCTCCGACTCCTGGTCCGGTACCGACTCCCGGTGTTCCCGTTACTGAAAAAGACAAATAAAAGCTGACATCAGTAAAAGCATGGATTCGTACAAAAGGGTAAATATACGGAAAAAGCATAATTTCTATGAAAATAAAAATGAATTGATTAAACAAATTTCTCTTGAGATGTTTTCGGCTTAAAATATACCACATCCAATTATATTTGTTGACTTGGATTTGAAGTTTTTATTTTTGGTAGGCTATTTTTTGAACTTTCTATAGTAAAATTAAAATTAAAAAACAAAATGAAAAAGTACTACAGTTATAAAAACTTTTAAAAACCTCAAGAAAAATTAAATATCTCGTCTCCTCTATCTTATTCAGAACACGATAGAAATTATCACCACTAAAGCAAAATAAAAAATACGAAATTCTAATCCAATGTATAATCATGAATTTTAATATACTTAGCTTGATTAATAGTTCTATTCCTATTGTTGTTCCTCTGTTAATTTAGGGTGAGTTTTCGTACTTTACTATAGCAGTTATTTGGGTAACTGAAGTTCGCTTAAATTAAAAAATATATACTAGTATACAATGCATTTTATCTATAATGTCATGTGTGTTGCATTGTATAAATTATAAAAACAAAATGTGAATTAAATATGTTACAACTGAACTAATTGCCTTACAGTTAATTATTTAAGATTCAAAAACTGGTAAATTGATGAATTTGTATTATTTTTGTCTTATGCACTGGAGCCTACAATACTTTTTCTGAGTAAGCCTTCGACCTAATGAATTGTTTGATCCAAGGAAAATATTCCGGCATAGCCTCCTACAGCTGAAAGCCTACAGTAAAAACCACGATGGTTCATGAGCTACTGTTGGACCAACTTATAGAAAGAGGCTCGTTGTTTTCTAGGAGGTGAAGAACTAGAGACATTAGAGCACATTTTGATCACGTTCCAGGTGTAAGAGGAAGATAAGGTAGACGATAATGTCTTCTAGTCGTCAATGCTTTTACAGGATTCAGCAAGATTTGTAACAGAAATATTTTTTCGTGTTTATCTAGGTGTAATTTGAGGAGTCGGCGTCACAGTTCTTATAGGTACACTGTTAGATGAAAATCGTAAGCAAATACCAAATGAAAGCATTTAAGGAGTAAGCATGAACTTTAACAATTATTTTCATTTTCTTAACTTATAAAAAACTTTGTTTTAAAATTGTATCATCTATATATAAAAACTCTTTATCGAGACTAATAACTGAACTTTGATGGAGTTACTTTATAAAAAATATTAAGCTAATATTTTTCAAAATTTATTTATTTTTTTTTTTTGTGTTAAATGCACAAAACACTATTTACATTATCTTCATTTAAGATAAATTAAAATATTTTATATTCTTTCGTCAAATTGGTACAAGGTGAAACCAAGTTAGTATTTCTTTACATTTTTTACTAAGTAACTTTTTATTTTCTTCTCATAAAATAGAAATAAATAAAAAAGTAAAAAACAATAAAGCAATACAGGCAAGGCTATAAAAAATGTAGCTAAAAATTACGCTAGAATTGTATTTCGGAAACCAAAAGTGCTAACAATGCGTGGGCTCTTTTTCCCTTTGTTTTTTTTTTTCTTTTCCAACTTGCGGTGCTATAAGAGGGAGGTGTTCTATCAGACGGTATTTCATCTGTCAACCTGTCCACTGTCGTGTGTCCCTCGGGACAGGCAGGGTGGGACGCCATGGGAAACAAATCGACATCATCCATGCCGGGACATAGGATTCTATAAGATATTATACCATCTTGGCGTGATAATCTTTGATGTTGGCGGTTTGTGCATGAAAAATTTTGTAAGCATATTTCCATGTACAAAAAATAAAAGGCATTAATACAATTAATATAAAAAATTTACCTAATAAGTTGTTTAAGATATTAACCTAAGTTCCCAATGACGAAGCTGAAAATCTTTTTCTGAAGAAGTTGTCGTATTTAGTAAAAATAATGTTAGTAATTTCTTACAAAAAATGTTAACTGAATAGTAAAAGTTGCATTAGTTAAAAGCACTAATCATAACTATAATAAGTTGGAAAATACATATTTCATAAATATTTCTTCAAATGCATTCTAATTGAATTCAACATCTTCGCATTCTTACTCTAGAGCTGTGCCTTTAAAAATTTGCATATCTAAAAGATGGAAATTGTACTATTCGTCAATTGCAATAGCATTTAACAAATACATTTCTCTCTGTGTATATCTTTATATATAAACCAATTTTTATATTAAATGGCAGGGATGGTTTTCAAGTGAAGGCCTGTCCATCTGACAAAGATTCAAAATTGCAAGACAAGCTCCTGTAAAGTCTTCCGTCTTTCACGTGCTCCTAAAAGTCGGACATCTCAACCAGCGTTGTGAAAAATGGCTAATTGCCAAGTGAATTGTCAATTGTTCATTAGAATAACAGCAACAACCGAAAAAACGTGTATGAATAAAAACAAAAACCATTTTTCAAGATTTCATACATCTTTTTGGACTTTAAATGCGCTTATTATTTTGTGTATAAGTCGTCAACAGTTATGTACTATACAGAAGAGCATAATACTGTAAAACCTTCGAAAACTAAATAGGTAGGGACTTTAAATTTTTCCTTTTAGACACGTTTCTGCCTTAGCTGGTAGAATTATATGGTATTTTTCTCTTGGGACCACGAACTTATTCCGTTTCAGACGATATTCCATAGCAAACAAGTCTAATCTAAAACTATAATCATTAAGGTTAGCTGGGTGAAAAAGTTCCACCAGATTCGTCCGGGATAGCTCAGATGGTAGAGCACAGGCGGCTTCAGCCAGGAGATCCCTGGTTCGAATTCTGGTCCGGACATTTTTCGCCCAGTTGGAAATTTACATCTACTCAAACAAGTTTTGTTTTCACAACGTTCACCGTAGTATATAGAAAACTTAATTACATGATTCCCTTTACCTTATTTGGCATTTTTGGGGACAGGAAGATGGAATATATTTGCAAATATCTTTTAAAAACTGATAGTTTAATTAGTTTCACATTAGAACAATCACAAAAAATCATAACCCTTTTCGTTAAAGAGGGTTTTTTATATTTTGTGCATTCTTAAAGTCCAGAATTCTAATTAACATACTGTGTTTTTTCAGTCCTCAATTCTGAAAACCATATTAGGTATAATTAATATTATAAATAGTAAACTTCAAGTTATTCAAATAGTTTTTTTTTAATTGCAGGAGAATAAAACTAAGCCATATTTTAGGTGCTTGGTTTTGACTATATGATACTGTGGAAAGATTGGGTTATTCTTACGATAATGATAAGTAAAAATTCATGTTTTCGCACTTCTTCATACGATTGTGTTATAAATCATTTCGCTCGAAAGTCTATTTCACGAAAAATATGGAAGCCATTACTGAATATTCGCTTTTAACAATTCATTGGCCATTTTTGAATCATTCGTTAATGTTTCAATATTGTTGCTATTAAGATAAAACAACAACAACAAAAAAAGATATTAGTTCTGAGATCTGACAAGTTTGACTAGTTTTGAAAAGCTCTGAACGGTTATGAAAAATTTGAAAAGTTAATACAGCTTCAAACAATTAGTTGGCCATTTTTGAATCATTAGTTAATGTTTCCATACTGGCGTTTTTAAGAGAGAACAACAACGAAAAAGAAAGATATTAGTTCTGAGATCTGAAAAGTTTGAAACGTTCTGAAAGATCATGAAAAATCGAAAAGTTGATGTAGCTTCAAAACGAGATGAGCCACTCTGGCTTCATTAGAGGTATTACCTGGGTGAAACTGCAAACGTAGTTTGACCACTTGGATACAATCTGATATCTTTATCAAAAACTTATTAGTGTCATATCTCTATTAGTACATTACACTAATACGTCTCAAATGCTAGATAAGAGAGCAACATCTTCGCGCAAAACTAAATTTAATAATCTTCTAATTATCATTAAATGTACAACAAGGGATCTCTGAGATAAAAACTGCTCTAGTATCTAAACAAAATTGGGTCAATATTGTCTATATTGGTTATATATATTGTTCAATATTGGCATAAAATATTATTCCAATATTGGAATGTTTATATCTTTTCAAAATTGTATTGATACTAGAAAAACATATTTTGTCATTTCATTTTCTATGTAAAGCCAATATTTAATCAGTGTTGTATTTTATTAAAAGTATTTGCTATAAATGTAATACTCGCGTAATATTGAGTCCCAATGACCAATATAACAAATATCGGTTTGTTAGGAAAGTATTTTATGGCCGAAAAAAATAGTACTGGTTTCAAATATAAACAAATAAATTTCAAGCTAAAGGACAAAGAAACAGAAATAAATAAGAGAAAAACGATGCAAGATATGTAATCTAGATAAAAGATTTGTTTTAACTCGAGGATGCAAAGAAAATGTTTCTGGATAAGGTTTCGTAGAAAAAAAAAAGAAAAAAACACAGATATTGCATTCATTTGCTGTTACCATGCTAATCAGCTTTAAGACCTACAGCAGGTTTCTGCATCACAATGCACAGCATTTTTATAAAAAGTAGTTAGAGTGAAACATCAAAAACTGCATACGGATGAACTATTTGAACCGATTTGTCGTACTAATGTAGATATCTATTATATTTTTATTCAGCAGCATTGAAAAATAATGGGCAAGTAATGTATTAAATGTTTCCGGATAAACATGCATGAACATATATAAGAGAAATTATTAAATGATTTATTTTAAAATACAGTTTAAAGACTTTACTCGTTGTCTTTGCAATAAGACTTGTATTTTAATATAAGAGTACATAGAAAAAGAAAAGAAAAGAAGAGAAAACGAAGAAAAAATACACGAAATATTATCATCTCTTACATAAGAAAATTGTTAATTCTAAAATAATTCATTTATTTGGAAAATAATTTACATTTTAGCTCTTAATCATCAGAAGTTTTGAAGCACCATATAAAAGGAACTCTTAAATAATAAATATTATTAGAAGAGTTAATTTTTGTGCTGGCTTTTGAAGATTTTTGAGGAGAAGGGTGAACAGATTCGTGTTCAATCATGTTGACTGCCTCAGCTGTGTATTTAGTTCGCATGTTCATTTGTAGTATTTATGGATATTTTTTTATATTTTAGTTCATATACGTTTAAATTTTTAGTTTGAATGTAAAATGTATTGTGAAACCATTTCTTAGCATGCAGTATTAGATTCTTAATCATTTCTTTATTATATTAGACAATTATAGTCTTGATTATTACACTATTTATAGTTTATGAAAGGTTTTTTAAAAAAAAAAACTAGAAAAATACGTGCAAGTGTTTATTTATGTTTCTTTTTTCTTAGACTATTGATGCAGTTCACGAATGCATCTGATGTGATTCAGATCAAATTGGTCTTTGGCGATATAATTGGCGATACTACCGCCCCCATCGGATCAAAAAGCAACCCTAACCTCCGCCTGCCCTGATGTCACATCGAAAGGAGAGACAATTCCTCTCCGACACTTAAAACCAAAAAGCAACTTTCTTGAGAAATGACTTCTGGAAAAGGATAGAAGAAAAAAAAAGTCATAGCAACTTCAGAAGGAAATGGGAGGGAAAGAAGAAAACGAAAAAGGGGGGGAGGTAGAAAAAAAAAGGAAAAAGAAAGGAAAGAAATGAACTTTTCCGCAGTGCATTCCTTTTCTTGATTTCTTTCCGGAAAAAGACGATTAAACAAAAAAAGGAAGAAGCCGAAAACAGTGTACAAGAACGGAGCAAAAAACGCTCATGCTTTCTTTTTGAAACAATGATTCTTTTGTCGGAAGAAGTTTCTTAAAAGAGAGAAAATATTTTTTTTTCTTCTGCATCTCTTTGGCTTATCTTATTGTTTGGATGTATGTTTGTTGAAGTTTGAAAACTAATTTCCAAGAATTTTTACTCGCGCTTGATGGACTTCTAAGATTTTTTTTTCTTCCCCAGCTTCTCTTATTTGTCATGACTTTGTTTCTTTCATTTTTTTTTTTTTCTTTTCGTCCCAGAATTTCTAATTTGCTTATTGCAAGGCAGCTTTTTCTTCACGGTGTGGTAATTTCTGCATTTTTTAGTGGGTAGAGGGGGGGCTTGTCCATTGTTGTTTGTCTGGAGGAGACATAAGCCGTCACCGACATGAATTATTTGTACATCGAGAAGCATGTAGTATTGCCATTGGAAGACAAAGAAATTAAAGCAACGAATCAAATGTTAAGAAGGGAGCATGCGCTTAAATGAAAGTCTTCTAGAAGACAATTATGTAAATTTTAGTCCACAATAAAAATTATGCAAGATCATAATAAGAAAAAAAGACCAATTTCAATAAGTTTTTGTAGATTCTCCAAATTACAGTAGCGTTGCTTAAAGGATGAAATACGGCGTGAAAAGTATATGACCAAAAAAAATAATAATATTTATTTATTTATTTCGATTGATTCATACTCACAAAGCCGTAAAAAAGTTAATTTTGCAAGCTGCTGAGTTTTATAATTCAGACTCAAGGAAGTTTAAAGAATTTGTAATAATCATATTAAATATATTAAAAATTTTAGCAAATTTTCGCTTGAATGAGCTTTTATCTATACAGAGAAAATATAAATTAAATAACTATAGCATTTGCATAATAGTTATAACTTTTTTTTTTTTTTTTTTTTTTTTTTTTAAATTCGATACAATAATTATAATATAAAAATACTCGAACAAAAGAATTTTTTCTTTCAGAAGGAATCTGATATTGATTAAAATTGTAAAATTTAAATAAATTACTTTAAAATATAATTTGGGGTAATGTTTTTTCGTGTATTGGTTTCAAAATCCACGGGTTAAATCATTATAACTCTAACAGTCATAATGTTTTTAACAGATCATCAACGTAATCTATACCTGATATGATGTATAATACCAAACTAAAAACCTCTATTAATCATCAATATGATCGGTAATCATAGCTGCCAACTTTTACGCCTTTTTTCTTACCACTAAATTTTAATAGTAAATTTTGGTTATTTAATCGCCGAAATCTGCAGTTAAATAAAACAAATAATTATTTAAAATTTTAGCGGTATTGGAAAAGCATAAAAGCTGAAGCTAGTATATCTGATATACCGTATTTTATGGACGAAACGCCGCGGCGTTTACGAGTTTAAAAGTTAATTTTTTTTCAAGTGCGGCGTTTACGCCATGTGCGGCGTTTACGATTTTTCTTAAATACAAACTAAGTTTCCTTAATTTAAAAATTCATAAAAATATTTAAAATCGGATTTAAATATTTTAAATAAAACTTCAGACATCTAAAGATATTAAAAACGAGGCATCCTACACTGCTCAGAAAACTTTGATTAAAGTTAGGTCAATGTGACGCTGTCGGCAAAAGTAGCGTTCCGATGGATGCGGCGTTTACAACGGGTGCGGCGATTACGATATTTTTAAGCTTATTCAGGCTAATTTGAGGAGTGCGGCGTTTACGACGGGTGCGACGTTTCTTCCATAAAATACGGTAATAGGAATCTGTACGTTTAAATCCATATTTGTTTTTCCTTATTTTTGGCACTATATGATTTTGTATATTATTAAAAACTAAAATAAATTTATCGTTACTGATTAGAAAGGAAATGAGTATATACTTGAAATATCTACAGGAGAAAGGAAAATCCCATTGATAACATACCGAAAAACTTTCTCTCATTTTTAAAACCATTTGGTATTTTATGTTATTTTCGCTCTGAAAATGCAAATCGAACTAAAAATATGTTCAACTTTCTTTAGCCCTTCTATCATTGGTAAATTTACCCTCCCCTTACTTCTATTTAATTTCTCTGTAAAATCTCTAATAAATTTTATTTAATGTTTAGATTCTATAAACATGGATTACAGAGATCTATCCTAGAATCAAAAGGTTAAAAAAGTGGAGATTTTCATCTTAGAAAACTACAAATAAGCGAAATGGAAATAAATCATTTCCTGATCTCGTAAACATAATAAATGAACATTTTTAAACTGTTAATAAACATTAATCAATATTTAAGTACTTAAAACTATTTATAACGCGATTTCTTGATCGGCAGGCAATTTTTTATACAATAAAAAAAAGCGATTTTCATGTCATTTCTAATTAGATAATTAAATGTTCTTCAACAAATGTTTTTGCCTTTGACTTGCTTTTATTAAAGTATACATTTAATAAAAGTCACCGAATGCATCACCGAAGTTGATTTCTGACTAACAATAAAAGAAATAGATGAAGATGCAAAAGTTCCTCTTTCTCTCTCTTTTTTTCCCCTTTGAATAATTCTTATCTTAAATTTCTGAAGGTTCTTTGTGAATGCACATTTAAATGCGAAGAGTTCAAAATATTGCGACTCAAAGAGAAAGAAACGCAAAATGATAGCCGCATCTGATACGACAGAGATAGAGGCGTAAACCCAAATCCATTTTTACATGGAAAGGGGATCATCTCCCACTCGTTTAACTTAGTCTGTACTGAACTGCGATGGATGGTGAATGATCGTTCAAGAAGTCTCGCCAAGATGCGGAAAATTCCAACTCTGCAAGCCAAGAAGAAATAAGAAAACGAAAGCCTTCTATGATTCATGGCTCATTAAGCCAGCAATTACAGAAGCAAAAGCCGATAAATACTCACGAAATTTTACTACTATCCTTTCGTCTTGAAAACTTTTATCAGCGTTAAATTTACGTCAGGCATTTAAAGTCTGCATGAAGGAGTTGATCGGGATCTTTTGGTGGAAAGTGCTTACTTAAATGCACCCGGCGCTCGTTTTAATTTGTCAGACTGCGGATCAAATGGAGTTGTTTACTCTTTTGGCATTCGTTTACGAGCCATGAAACGATATACGCGGAACACCACAGTTTTGTCTTGTCGAATTTGCATTTTTGCAGGGGAAATAGTAACGGGGTGAGTAGCTTGGATGGTTTAGTTATAACTTAGGCCATTTAGAGCCTTACAGAAAAGCTGGGAGGGTGTTTCTCGAAGCAAATAAAGTGATGAAATGATATTCATGTTAAAACTTATGCTGTTTCGAAGTTTCTTCATTTCACTTGCTTGAAGAATTTAATGTCTTTTAAGCTAGTATGAAGTTATTGCCTTAGAAAGATTTTGGTATTAAAATTTACGCCTTGTTTAGTAGGGAACTACGCCATACTTAAAGACGAACCGTTCTTTATAACTACATGTTAAAGATGATAATAAAACACCATCTTGTTGCTATTTGTCAGTGAAATCATTCGGTAAGATTTACAGCAATAATTTAAAAGAGATATTATTCCAATTAATATTAGAATGTGCACCATTAATTCCTATAATATTTTCATCATTTCGAAGGAATACGATTTATGAGCACCGATTTTTCAAAGCTTCACGGAGTAGGTGTTAATGTGAATTATACACATATAACAAGCTAAATAACTGGAGCTATTACTCCATTAAAATCTTTTAGAGGGAAAATTGAAATTTTCAACACAAAGGATAAAATTGTGAGCTATCTGAAGTCGACATGTGGAATATGAGCAACTAGATTTCGTGGAAATTTTATAAATTGGACATTTATATATGTATACCGTAAGTATTCGTATGTATAGTATTCGTATGTATTATCGTCTTTGGAACCAAAATTGTGTGGAATATTTATAAAACTATGTTGTGTATCATTCCACAAAATTTCCATATGGTTCATATTTCGGGTGAGAGTTCTGATTCTTTGAGGTTCAGTTTTGCCGTAGGAATTTGTATGATCTAATCCATCCAAAGTGCTTTATATGTTATAACATATAAAACACAAGTTTTAAAGCAATTGTTTTAAAATTTATTCTGTAAGGAAATATATGAACGAACAATTGCTTCAAAATTCCTTCCGTATAGAAATATATATATAATAATATTTTAGATAAATATTTTGTTATTCTACTCAGCGTTTCAAAAGGTATTTGTCTTACACGGCAGGAACTATTTGTTTTTAAATGAAAAATAAAGAGCAAATCAAAACTTGAAGAAAATGAAATTATATATATATGTGTGTGTGTGTGTGAAAGTACAATGTAAATATGCATTTATACATAGCGATAAAAAGGCTATATAAATGTATAACCATCTTTGAATACGCATAAATAATACGTTACATTAAATAATCTTTAAAAAATATATTTTATTTTAAATTAAGGTCATCGTGACCGTAGGAACTGCCCTTTCGATCCTCTACAGACTCTCTAAAAGTTTAAGTAGGATTTAGACGTTTATTTTAGAAGAATTATATTTTTTAATAACTCCGTAATTGAAATCTTACTTAATGAGAATGGTGGATCCAATAGTTTACCTTGTATAGAACATATACATGTCATGATGACTGAAACATAATTACAGGCACTAACCACCACCTTCCCGATTATACATTACCTTGGAATTGTGTCGGAGAAAATGCAGCAGCGTATGGGTCCAAGGCGGCGCCTGAAGCATGCAGGGGCTGCAGGAGGGTGAGACAGGACGAAGCGGAGGAGGCAGGGGCTTCTGAAGTGGTTGTCACGTGATCAGGTCTAGGGCTAGAGGAACGGCTGCACACTTCACTGCCCACGACTGCATCATGCGATAATGGGAAGAGAAAAGCTAATGTCATGCACACATGCGGGAATTAAAAGGACGTGGTCAGTGTAAAGGATAGTAAGGGATATTGCAACAGGAAGGCTGGATTAAGGTTTGAAAGAGCTGCGGCAGTAACATATACCACGTGTTTAAATGCACGGAGTATAAATGACCGATATTAGTGCCAAAAAGATCAACTTCAAATTTCTAAAATTTTTTAAAGTTAAAAAAGTAAAATAAAATAAAAGAACTTTGCATTTACTTTTCTGCAGTTGTTGCAAGGAGATGTTACTTTACACAAATTTATATTTCAAAATGGTTTAATTCATGCTGAAATTTTCAGTTTGTAACTTTTAATTAATTTCGGAATTGTTGCAAAACAATCAATTGTTTGTAACTTTTAATTATTTTCGGAATTGTTACAAAACAATAAATTGTTCGTAACTTTTAATTATTTTCGGAATTGTTGCAAAACAATAAATTGCAGCAATTTAATGATTAGCAACAAATTTGTTTTTGCAGCAAACTTTACGCAATCTATATAACGAAAATGCCTAAATAGATGAATGAAATAAATTGCATAAATATATTAATGAATCAGTAAGTTATATGGTATTAACATAACTTTGTTTGAGATATTTGATTACTTTTGATCATTAAAATTATCTTTAGAAAAGTTATTACTTTCAGAAATTGAAAGTCTAACCAATAAAGTCACATCTAACATTTTCTGCAGAAATTAAAAACTATTACATAACTGCCAACCTTCCGTGCTTTTTCTGAAATCAAACAAAACCGAAATTTAATTAAATAAAATAATTTAATTAATAATTAAATAAAGACAATAAACATTTTACTAAGTACTTTTTCTAGTTCATATTATGTTTATTTAACTTGGAAAAAACAAGAAGGTCGGAAACTATGCTATTATTTTTCCAAAAATTCAAACCCTAGAAAAGAAAGAAAATCTTAACTGCATTAGAAAAATTAGTTAACTTATTATTACTATACTTTAACTTATTTATATTATGTATAGTTATTAACTATACATTAATATATAGTAATTCGACTCACAAGTTATGTTATCTACACATTTTAATTAATGTTTATTGATATTTTGTTACATATGATTTTATATTTCGTTCCATTTTTCTCACTAAGTTTTTTCTAAAATTTACATATTTAAATTGTTTTAAATAAGTGTGCTCGCTTTAACAATATTCTTATAAGATTATTTTTGTACTTGTAAATGCGTATGACTTTAATTTTGTGAAATCCTAATGAGAAAAATTGCATATAGCTTGATTGGAATTTTTAACTTAAATTTATTTAAAGTTAACCGTTTAAATAACCGCTTAACTCCGTTAACCGGTTTTACTCTTGGACCTTTATCCAGCCTTTCATAAGGAATACATGTATAATTAAAAGGCATAGAAGCGCACAAAAATATGGCTCATCTTAATAGCATGATATAAATAAAAAGATATTTATAAATTCAATTCTTTAGTTGATGACTGATCGAGTCTCTTCTGCTTGCCCGTAAATGCAAATACGGTGACCCTGCCAGTAAGTTGATCAAATAAAGTCAGTGCTACGAGGTTTTTATTATATTTTCTTCCTTTTACTAACATGAGTGCTACAACCCTTAACACGTTGAGTGCCATGGTGGCTGACACTGAAGCTGAAAAATTTACCATGTTTTAAATAATTTTTAAGAAAGTATAATCCTGTAATAAATAAAAGGTAAGTAAATTTTAAATAAATTTTCAGTAATTACTTAAAACAATATATATATATATTTAGTTTTATATCATATTTTAGATTGTGAGTCATCGGTGAATGACGCGTTCTAAACGGAAAGTTCAGTGTCAGTCACCGGTGACCCACGTGGCGCTTAACGTGTTAACCCGTTCGGGACCATAGGTGCATATATGCACTCTCAAAAAGAGCATACAGAATTTGTTTTAAGCACCAGTAAAAAACAAAAGTGCTATTTAGTTTCTTCTTTAATTGGAGCATGTTCGTGATTGTTTAAGTAAAAATAACTTAAAAAAAAAAAAGTGGTGCCAACTGAATAAAATTTGTGTAAGAGCCGCTGGTCACGAAGGGGTTAATGAATTTCCTGTAATGGACAAAAATGAAATTCGCTGAAATTAAATAACACCAGAATTATAAATAAATAGTTTTTTAATTGCCATTTTCCCAGTGCTTGATCAGGCGAGAGAAATCAATCGGAAATCTACAAATTAATCTTTAAAATATCATCCTTGGGCTGTGATTAACAATAATTCTTATAAAAATACTAGTTGAAATAAGCAAGATTGAAGTAGAAGATTTTTAACTTACCATAACTGTCCCCAACTAATCAAAAACTAAATGTTTACACTTTCTAATAAAAAAATTCAAAAAATAGTTTCTCTTACGGGAGACAGTTGACAACAACGTGACAACAGATGCACTAATATTCAAACAAAAATATTATGTCTAGTGCCAAGTATAAAACTCATTTCTGCCTGAAATGGCACAATATTTCAAAAATTCGATCAGCTACTGAAAAGGAACCAACTACTGGCGCGGTCATTCTAAAACATACAAATGTATTTTTTAATGACTTTCTAATTAGAAAAGTGCATTATTATCATTTATCTTACGATGAGCCATTATATTCACAAAAAAGACAATTAGCACAATAAATATATACAATATTAGCACATTTGATAGCAACAAATATAATTAGAATAATAAAGTTAGATAAAGTTAGTAACTATAGTAAAGAAAGGATAAGATAGCATGCAGCTTTCATGCAGTTATAGCCGAATGTCATGCATTAAGAATTCAAAATTAAGGAAATAGAATGAAAAAAAAATAAACAAAGAATTTGAAATTTAATGGATTTCTGTGGATTTCTAAATATAAAATATGTTTATTTTGATTCCTTATTTAATTGAAATATTTTTAGCATAGAAGTTTCTAGATATTTGTCTTAAGTTTGAAAGCTGTGAAACAATCCATTTTTTAATTTTTAAAATGAAAAAATGGCGAGATTTATGTATATATGTGTCATTTGGTAAAAAAAAAATTACATATAAGCTTACTTTAGATGTTCCCTACATACATTGATGATAAAATAAATCCTTCTTTAATTCTTAATAAGATGGCTTTACCTCAAAAAGAATGAATTACTAAAGAACAATTTTTATTCCATAAACAGCAAATTATGTTATTATTTGTCATTTAAGGATGAATTTTGATTATTGCAAAGTTATGTGAATACATCGGTTACTCTATAAACAAACAATTATTGCAATTATTTTAATAAAAGAACCGTAATTTTACTGAGACGAATGTTATTTTAAATTCTGATTTGAAATTAGTTTTTACACTTTAGGTCTATTACTGTAGCATTTAAACAGTGTAAATTTCAAAATAAATAAAAAATGTACATTTAGATGATATTTTTTAAAAGCTGCACCTAGACATTATTTTATTTTTATTTTTTTGTTACTTAAATGCACTAGTGAAAATGTTTGTTATCCATAACGAATTACATTAAAGGTTCGTTTACATCGTGGTTTAATTTATCGAAATATGCCGGAATATATAGCGTTTATGCAATAATTTTGCTGTGACTTGCTTTGATATTTATGCACAAGGCACTCCAATCAGTGTGCATCTATGGTGTTGATATTACAATGATAACGGGTGTGACCGAAAATTTACAAAGGGAGTTTATTTCTTGGTTAATACTATGCATTCAGTGCAACTTATTCACTACTAAGAACTAGCGATGCTGCTAATACAGGTAGTCAATGTCCAGATAATTAAAAGGGTTTAACTTCTGTGCTACTACGGTATTTTGTTCTTCGACCTTTAAAAATAAATTAATAATTACTTTGGTTAAATACAAATTGCGCAAATATATCATAAACCCAAATACATACATAGTTGCATAACTATTTTTATTTTAATTTTTCCAAATTTCAGTGGACTAGTGCCATTTGTGTGGGTTCTGGATGTTTTGAATACTCTTAATTGGATACTACGATACTTTATAAGAGAGTAATAACATGCGCATGCTCAGGTTCAACATTTTTGTCTAAACTATGTCAACTCATATTACAGAACTTGATGATGTTCGATTAATCAGGTTTTAGTGAAAGAGTGTTTTTTTTATAAGTAAAATTTTCAAATGCTAGGTTGGAAAACAGAGTAGACTCCCAAGTCTTGTTTTGTCCAAAATCCTCCTGATCAATCATTTTTTACTGCCCGCATGTCGTTACTCTCTTATAAAGGTACTTTGGATTATACTAAGTCTCATACATCCGGAGGTGCAAATACAATCAAACTACAATGTAAACGACCTTTATCTGTAAAATTTCTCTTTAAAATATTGATTTTTTTTTTTTTTTTATTTCACACACAAAAACATACAACCCTCCACCAAATAGCCATATAGCACCACCACCAACTTCCGCCACACTAAACTTTTCCCTTTTCGAATATTTAGAAATATATATTCATAAATTTGAAAAATACCTTGTTGATAGTGATGAGATAACGTTGATGGATCAAGTAAAGACCCAGAAACGCCCAGTAGAGATTTGTCTTGTAAACTTAAGGAGCCTAATCCCGTATTGGCAGATGACGACACAAAATGACCGACTAAAGATGGCGGCCTATTGCATTGATCTGTACAGAACGGTGAGAGTCGTAAGATTTTTATTTATATTTTATATACTAAATTAAAAGCACAAATTTTAATATAAAAAGTATGCAAATAATAATAATAAATCATCTACCAGAAAAAAAAATATTAATGATTATATATTCTAGTGGGATTTACTATTGGTTATATAATTAGTGTTCATATTAAACCAAGAAAAATAATTGATGCATCTTATAAAGTTAATCATTTAAAATTATGATGCATTAATTAGTGTAATGATAACTGAAAGGAATTCACAAACGACGTTGTGTTTGAAATTAATAATTCAATCAATAAACAACTGAAGTCAGTGAGAAAACATGAGTGAGCTAATCTAATAGTTAAATCTGCAATTGATATGAACTAATTACAAAAATTCATATAAACCAATGAAATACATTAAATTAATCTAAATTTATTCCACTGTACTCCTATATCTATTTTCAAATAAGATTCAAAATTAATTTTAAATTTGAAGTATATCTTAATTTTATAATATACTCGGAAAAGGAAATCTTAACGGAGTATTTTTTTCTAATTCCGATTTTAATTTATGTTTCGTTCATAATTAGCATTTTTAATCCTTAAAATAAATACCCTGTTTTACACCGGTTAGCACGTCTGTAGCCTGATACATCGATAGTCTAAGATTTACGTGAGCAGCATCTTTTCTTGATCAAGAAATTATATACTGTAAAATACCATTTATACGTCTCTTAATGAACTGTTGAAAACAGCATATAAATAAACAGATGTAAAATCTGAGAGCTTTAAGACGTACAACTTTCATACTTTCAAACCCCAATGAATGGAAGACATACAGATATGGAAATAACTGAGAAACGTTTCAACAGCGTATAAGTGCTCCATTTTATATATAGTAGTGTGTAGAAAAAATAAATAATATCACAATTACAAACTATTTATTACTCTCTATGCCAAATAATATCTTTTTAAAGTCTATAGCTACTCTCAAAATAAGTTTGAAAAAAATTTCTTTTTTTTATTTTAATTTATCAAAATTTAAAAAAAAAAGCATTTTGAAAGCGAAGCTTTATCATAGAAAGATTTAAATAAAAAGTTAGTTATTAAGTTATTAGCGAATCTAATTTTAATTTGGAGATTCTTTCGGAGCATTTTTTCTGAAATCGATTTTAATTTATGTTTTATTCATAATTAGAATTTTTAACTCTTAGAATACCATTTTTGCTCCACACCGGTTGGTATGTGCGTGCACCATGGATAGTCGAAGATTTAAGTCAGTAACATCTTTTCTTAAATACTTATCTGAAGAAATATATACAGTAAAATACCGTTTATACGTCTTTTAAGAAACCTTCAAAAATGGCATATAAATAAATAAAAAAAATCTTAGTTTTAAGTCGAAGTATACTTTCTACACTTATCGGACTACAATGAATGGACGACATAGAGATGTGAAAATGGTATAGATGCGAAAAGTTTTAACTCTATTTTTCATATATTCTTGTAAAGAAAATTTGTCATCACAATTGCAAAATACTTATATGTACTCTCTATATCAAATAATTAATTTTATTTTTGATAGGATTATTGAATTTAAAATTATCCCCCTTCTTTCGAACCTGGTCAATACCAAAACTTTCCCAGTTGTGGCCACTTTTCTCAGTTGTGGGGAACTTGTATTTGTGTAGCAAAGGGCCTTTTTTGGCGCGTTCGTAATTATATAAGTGCGTAGCACCTATAATCGTCATTCGGTCCGTCTGTCTGTTGGCATATAACAGAGCAAAAACTACCCAACCGAATGGTATGAAATTTTAAATATATAATTGTTGCAAAATTTTATCGAATCATTTCAAATTTTATGAAAATCGGATGTATAGTTTAATTACAGGGACAGTCAAAAGTTTTCCGTTACATTACGGCCAATGGGAAAAAAATATTCCAAGTGCATTTTAATGATGTTACAGCCTTCCGAATGGTCTGAAATTTTAAATATATAATTGTTGCAAAATTTTGTCGACTCATTTCCAGTTTTATAAAAATCGGATGTATAGTTTAATTAGTCTTATAGTTTAACAGTCATAAGTTTTCTGTTACATTACGGCCAATGGGAAAAAAAATATTTCAAGTGCATTTTAGTGATGTTAGAGCCCTTTGAACAGCATGAAATTGATGTGCACTTATGAAGTGCACTAAAATATACATTCAATACAATATGCGGTGCAAAAAATATTTATAAAACTAGTTATAGTACGAACGCCACGTTTGACGAGCAATTTCCAACTTGTTAAATGTTGTACCGTCCGAGTGCATCTCTGTGAACCGCGACTGGGGATGAGCACTAGGCTTGACTATCAAAATTATAGTGAGCTGTGTAGTTTCCCCTTTTTTTTAATTTTCAGAGTAAGCGTTAGTTAGGGCCTCTGGTTTTCCTGGATGTCTAGCTTTTCTGTGACTCTTAGCACCACGACCCTTTTCATCCTCCGTTTTTGCCGGGTCTGATATTCGGTCTGTCAACGAAGTGTACGGCACACAAATTTGATTGGATGCTCTACGCGCCATTTTATTTTGGTGCTCAATTGTGCCTCAGGTGCTTCAAAACGCTGAAATGGCCATTTGGGGCTCTCAACCAGGGTTTTCTCAGTTGTTTTTTTAAACCGTTTTTGTTGCTTCTAAATTTTAAAGTTATGTCTAATCTAATTTCAATTTCGTTGGAGGTTTCGCATGGCGGTTTCACGATCCACGCCGGTACTCCTTAAGCACTGCGTTGACATTGACATATATCAAATCATATATTTTTTAAAGTCTATAGTAACTCTCAAAATAAGTTTCCAAATTTTTATTGAAAATTTTACTTTTCTAATTTATCAAGCAAAATAGCATTTTTAAAGAGAAGCTTTTTCATAGGGAAAAAAAATATATTAAGTTATCAGAGAATGTTCTCTGAGACTAAGTCATTTTTACTTCATCATTCTTTCGGAGCATTTTTTTCTAATTTTCATTTTTATTTACACATTTCTCATAATTAACATTTTAACAGCACTTCTTCTAAGATGTCTAGTTGTGGAAACATAAAAAATTCTTCCATTATAAAAGCTATTTTCTTCCAAAGGTGAATTAAGCATTTTCCAATTAAATTTACAAAAGACTTTTGATTGGAGAATTTCGTACGTTTCAAAACCCCTTTCGTTTCTCTACTTTTTTCAGACTATCTGTGTGGGGGATATACTCAATTACGTGTATTTCTAATTAAATGGAATGTTGAGTTATTTTTTAATAGTTATCTGAAACTTATAAACTTTTATATGTTCCCTAACACCATGAAAATAGTCGAAAAGTTCTTCTAGATCCAAATACAGCGAAAATGGAGAGAAAATTTTGCTATTCACGCTTCAGAGGGTTTGAGTTATTGTAGTCAATGAAAAAGAAACAATAACTTTCAAGAAAACGAATAAAACTGGGAAGAAAACTTCGTTTGGTGGAGTTTTGTTGTGTTCGCCTCCTTTTGATTTCAGAATTTTTTTTCTTTTTTTCTTTTTCTTCATCTCATCTCTTCAGCTATGTTCGTTAAGTCAGCCCGATGACAAATGTGCTCCAGGTTTTGTGAAGTAATTAGATTTTGCATTTCAATTGTTTTCTTTTGAGCAGAATTCTTTTAAATGGCTTATTGATTGCTAATTAAGGGAAGAAAATGATGGATGTAAAAATAAAGAAATGCACTGTTCAACAAGGGACCTTTTTTATTGGAATGAGAGCATTCAGATGAGAAATTCGGAATGTGGAGCAGCGTAGTATTTTTATTATAATCTTGGCATCGCTTGTTTATACGAAAATGTAAAAATGAGGGGGAATTTCTTGTAGTCATTGATCAACGAATCCAATTTTAGGAAACATATGAGGATGAATTGCTTGCATTTCAGATTGTGAAAGGACACAAAAGTTTTATTCGTGGAATTAGTATTTATGCAAATTAATGGAAGATAAAGAGGGAGTTAAAAGTCTGATCTAAGAATTGATTGGGTTATGAAACAAAAACTGTGACTAAAATGCAACAAGCATTGATAAACTTTGCCACATAGGTTTGATCTTCACTAATGCATTAGGTCTTCAAATGTGTATACATATAAATGTAACAATGTGGTTTACTGTCTATTGTGCAAGAATTCACTAGCATTGCAAGTAAGTTATCTCATGCAGCATGCAAATAAATAAATAAATAAATAAATAAATAAATAAAAATAAATAATAAACCACAAAATTATTGTAGTTAATACTCAGACAATCAAATAGATATCGTTCAAGTTGTGTCGTTATAATAAGAAACTTAGGCAATGTACAGTCGTAAAAAAAAAGAACGTCCTCCTTTTTCCTGCGAAAATTATCTTACGAAAATATAACTAGTATCAACGATATATGTATATAACCGTTATAGAATATTACAAATCATCATCTATTTCAAATATAATTTATAAATTGAGTATCATGATATCATACAAACATTATACATTTTTAAATTTGGAACCTGGATTTACTGTGTACGGTAGCCAAAAATTTGCATATTTAAAGCTTGTTACGGCTTATGCAAAGATGAAACCGTACATGTTATTTGTGGAGCTCAAGGTAAGTTGGGCCTGCGGATTCTGCCTTGGTTCTACAAATATTTCTATTTTTCCGA
This sequence comes from Maratus speciosus, assembly GCA_963932465.1. Classification (NCBI taxonomy): domain Eukaryota; kingdom Metazoa; phylum Arthropoda; class Arachnida; order Araneae; family Salticidae; genus Maratus; species Maratus speciosus. The sequence goes on along the minus strand of OZ010791.1, from coordinate 234,424,523 downwards.
TGTTTACTGCATTTTCAATTCTTTGTTTCGCTCGTTATGATGATTGTTTTTTTTTCTTAAAATTGTGAAGGATAAAACTTCAATTTTAATTTGCATAAAAGTTCATTTATAATTTGTATATTCACAATTGTAGATTATTTGTGTGTAGTAATTATATGTAGTCTTGGTTTATAATGGTTATATATATATATATATATATATATATATATATATATATAAACTTTCTGTTCAATTAAACCATTTAAACATATGATATTCACCAAAAATTATGTAATCACTATTTATAACCAAAAGAAACAAACTACTAGTTAAATTACGTAGTTCTATGAAATGATTTATGAAAATAAAAATGAAAGAGAAAGTATTTGGATAGATATATAATGGATTTTTAGAAGTTTCAAATATGCGAATTGAGAATTATAGCTTATTCTGCCAAGTAGTTTTTGAGAAATGTTTAAACCCGAATAGTACTACTTGCACTGGAATCAGTTTTGCAACGATTGAAAATGAGTTTAACATTGAAATTCCAAACATTAAACCTTAATAAATTCCTAAAGTACTTGACTAAAATTACTTTCCTTTTGCTATCCGAAGGTATCACGTACCTAAAAATCTAAATGTGCTGTCGAAATCATGTGCTAGCAATGAAAATGACAATTTCCACATGTAAACGACCTCTTAAGGTCATTTAAGTATAGGAATTATAATTAGAGGTTATTGCTAATCGATTGGTACCAATCACATTTTTATTATTTATTTGCGGCAGAGTTGGTAGAGTCTCTCTCTCTCTCTTTTTTTTTTCTTTGATGGCAGTACACAGTACACAGAGAATGTAGACAGTCAACCGACTGGTCAATTCATGCAACTTCTGTGCACGAAAGGTGTGCAGTAAGCCGGAACATGAAACTGTTTACAAAACATGCACAGTATTTATAACTGCTTATCCATAAAATATATAATGTGAACATTAAAAATTCCACAATCTTACTTAAAAGGCGACTAATGTAATGAAAAAAGATGTTACAAGTTTAAAATATACATTTTATTTAAAAACTTCTTAGTACTTTCAAACCTTCCAGGTTCATCATCAGAGAATATCTTGATAACTAAATGTTGTTTATTTATACAAATACGTCACTCTGTTTTGAAAATGAGAAGGCCAATAATTACTAGAGTTGAAAGTAGAAGTAGCAGTTTCATGGATTGAATTTAATTAGAGGAAATATATACTATTTTTATTAACTGCAATTCCATTTATTTTATGACATCACTTTGTTTCTCATACGTCACTTTCCATTGGTAGAAGAAAATATTTAACTTCTGTACTTTAAATTTTATTACTTCATTTTGCTCAGGTTTTCAGGATTTATTTTCAGGATATTGAATCACAAACTGGGGATATTGTACGGTAGGTCGTCGTTACAAACTTCATTGCTTTTATACAGGATTTCTATTGATTCTTTTATAGTGGATGCATAATAATTGGATGTTAGGAATATGATTTTTGCCTGATCAGAATCTATTGCGATATTCTGATTGAAACTTAAACGAGAGAGAGCTGTGGATTGACGACAAAATTTCATGTCTGCTTTATGTTCTTTTATTCTTTCTTTGAGTTTTCTTTTTGTCATTCCGATGTACTCCATTAATCTATTGCTGTCAGTTCTAAAAGGAATGGTATATACACCAGGTAATTCATCTTTCGGAGTTGGATCTATTTTCGTACAAATTAACTCTTTTAATTTTCTTGGTGGACAGACTATTAAATTTATGTTGTGTTTCTTTTCAAAACAGAGTGGCGTATTTGTATAAATAAACAACATTTAGTTATCAAGATATTCTCTGATGATGAACCTGGAAGGTTTGAAAGTACTGAGAAGTTTTTAAATAAAATGTATATTTTAAACTTGTAACATCTATTTCATTACATTAGTCGCCTTTTAAGTAAGATTGTGGAATTTTTAATGTTTACATTATATATTTTATGCTGAATCAAGGTGAAAAATTGCGTTTCGTCTTATGATATTATTTATAACTGCTTATACATTTCTTTCTTTTATGAGTTGCTATATAAGTGAGATATTCAATCTATACTTGAAAAAAAAAACTCCCTATTGAATAAACAAAATCTTCCTCACTCGATCCAGTTATAGTCATTTCAGAACATTGATAGGATTGTAATGAGAAAATTACTGAAACTAAAAAATGTGAAATAACTAAAAACTTTACTTTTTTGCCATATAATTCTGTGATCAAAAGTTTAAAAAAATGATTTCGGTTTCCGGTGTAGTTAAAATATATATTATCATTTCTAGCGTCATTAAAGTAGGTTTGTGAAATCGCTTCTAGCAGCTAATTGTTTATTTTTTTTAAGTCTTATTACGATGAGAAAATAAGCACATTCACTTCAGCCCCCCCCCCCTCCCTCCCTCACAAAAAAATCACTTGTTGAACAAATTGTTTTAAATTGCAGATACAGACAACGAAAACAATAACAATCCTGAAACAACTAATGTTCCACGCTGTTTTACAAATAACTGCCATTATCCGAACATCTGTTTAAGTATTTTAGATAAAAAGAGAATATCCAAACAATTTGGGAAACCATTTACCATTTTAGTTAAAAGGCAGCTAAAATACAGAAATCAGACTCCATTTCCTCTGCAGTAAACTATGTAATAGGGTTAAATAAATACTGTTTAGAGATGTTTTTCTAAGAATCATTCACGAGTACCATTCAATAGGCCTATTTCACAGTCCATGCTCTGCTGAACAAGTCATTCAGCTTGGATGACGGCCCTTACAAGAAGAGGATAATCAAAAGCTACAAATTCGGCCCGCTCTCTATCTTTTTTTTTACTCACTTATTTTCTATGAATTCATATTTCGTTTGCCAATCTTTGATTGAAAATAAAATCCAATGAAAAAAAATGATAAAGTAAGTATGATAGGAATAACTATAACAAATACTGATCATTATTCAGCGGATATTACTTTTTGATAGTTTTTCTTTTATTATTGATTTATTTATATGAATTAAGGTTGGTATGCTTTTTGCTGCATTGGTTTCGTTCATCTAGGCAGCAAATATTTATCAGTTGAAACCAAAATTATTATTTCATGTAAATAATGTTTCACAAGAGTATAACAGTATAAAAAGAAACTTTCACACACAAAAAAATTGCTATTGTGTAATTTTTCACGAATAAAGCAAGGAAGTCAATATACTACAAATAATTTTTATAAAAGTACATTTTTATAGAGAAATTTTAGTGTATTAAAAATATACCATTTTAAAGTGATTCAAGAAATTTAAAAAAAAAAGTATGAACTTAATTTTTTTTTTCAAAAAAAAATTTTTTAGTAAGAATGTATGTTTCAAAATAATGTTTAAAAATTATATGTTTATTCATCTGAGGGAGTTTAAAGTTTGTTATGTAAAACAGCTTACAATATACAGTAATGAAAGGAAAATCGTCAATAATCTAACTATGAAAAAAAGTATTAATAATACAGAAATTATAGTATTTTATTTGCATGTAAAATTAAACAAAATAATAAAACTTAAAACATTGAAATACTGGCAAAATGTAAACAAAAGATATAAACAAAATGTAAAACTAATTTAATCCTTTATCTACTGACAGTACTTATAAGTACCATTAAAATAACTTGTTATAAAATTCATTTAATACGTCGATTAGTTGTAATACAGTTTAGAATGAGTTTGATGCATTACTTTATCTTGTTCCAAAAGCATTATTGTTTATATAAAACAAAAATATGTTTAAAAGGATTATTTCTTTTGCCTTTGCATCTTTCCAGCTATCTTGGTGTTGCGGGGGGGGGGGGGGGGTATTTTTCAATTCGGAAATATTTCTATATTTCTATTGCAAGAACATTATATTTGTACATTTCCAAATTATACAAAATACTAAGAAAAATATTTAAAATAAAAGATTTGAGTGGTGTTATAAATATTGCACAAAATCCCTATAAATTTAAATTTAATTGATCCTTCTAAAATGTATTAAATTATTACATAAATGTTCTAATGTAGTTTAAAAAAAATTATGAAAAATGCTTTAGAAGATAAAATTTTCATGAATTCATAACTCAGTACATAAAGGGTTAAACGCAAGAAGAAATTGTTTTGTTTATTTTTTCCTTGTTTAAATAAAACAAAATTAAGAAATCCAAGTCCGAAACAATGAAATATCATTGAATAAAAAATACCAATTAAATGTTATATTAATTTTGATTAAAAAATGTGCCACTAAGTAAGAAATTTTTTTATAATAATTATTAAAATTTAATTTATCAGCTTCACTTATTTGCTGCACATTAAAAACTTGGTTCAGAGTACCTTATGATAATTTCAGTGATGTATTTTATTTTACAGTGAAACATTTTACCAATTACTTATTACAAAACAAATTCTACTAATGTTTTTAATTTAGATATTTTAAATGTAATTATGAAATTAAAAAATTACTTGTTAAATCAAATTTACTATTAAAATTCAAATGGCTAAACTAAATGAAATTGATAGTAAACCTGATTTATTACGCTGCGCATTTTATTTATTTATTTTTTACTAGCTCATATCACATTATGTTCTCCCTCGAGGATTGCTTTCTTCTGTTAAAATTGTGATTAGAGCAATTTAACAAAATGAAAGCAAACATTGTAAACAATAATGAAATTTTACAATATTTTAATTCGAGAGGGTTATATTTAATTACCATTTCAGTAATAAGTAATTATATTTCTCAGTGGTTGATTTTTATTAATTCCTAAAATTGTTTTCCGCTTAATTTTTAACTACACTGATTTTGCTAATAGTATGGCTAATACTAATTCTGGAGAGAAATTTTCATCTTATTTAATCTCAGAATTTATAAGGAGAATATTACTTTTTAGAAAAAACGTCAATGAAAAGTAATTTCCTTACATCGCATATAAGTGAGAGTACTGGAATATCTCATTTTTTAATCTAATTGTCACTGTAACTTTAATTTTGATACTTAATTTATTTTGTTAATAAAACTTAAAAAAAGATGTACTATTATAATCGAATGCTTTTTGATTTTTATAGGAATGAATTTTGAAATTCGATGTATTACGCTGTTCATTTATTTTTTATTTATTTATTTATTAGCGTACCTGGCAATTCTTTACCCTGTAGGTTTATCTAAATGGAAAACAAATTATTCCTACGTTACGTAGCGTTACCCCCCCCCCCCCACCCCTTTAATAAAAAATTTTCTAACTAAATGCAATAAAATAAATATAATGCAATATAATATTTATAATAATTTTACTTTACAGTAAAATAATATACTAAATTTATCAAATAACAGTGCCTTTTACTAGTATATATTTTAATTTCGATAGCATATATACATATTTTTTATCAGTAAAATTTAAAAACTGCATACAACAATGAACTATATTTTTTATTTTGAAATGATTAAATTCTGAAATTCTGAAATTCGATATTTCTTTTTGATTGCGATGCTCAATTTGCTTCGTTTTTATAAGCCCATCTGGCAGTTTGTGCCAGATTCATCTAAATGCAAATCAAATAATTCCTACCTCAAGTAGCTCTTTCTTTCCGCGCACGAAAACACCATTGCGCATTATATGCGCGGAAAGTTTTGCAAGGTTTATAGGAAAACACATTCTGTTTCCTGTTATATCTCTCTAATACCATCACCGCCTCACAAAAGATACAATGGGTTCTACAAACTGAAACGTGTGTGTGCAGAAATAGAGATTTCATTTATGTGTCGCTTGCGCCCAACAAGTCAAGTGATCCGAAAGATTCGCTATCTTTTATCTTCGAAAGAGTGGCAACATCTGTCAGCGCGAAGACCCCCCGGAGAGGGGTACTCTGAAGATTCGGGACTCTGATAGAGTCGTTGCAGTCAGTGAGCCGTTGATGCACTTCTTGTTGGAATTTGATGGTTGATTACTTTGGGTTCTATCTACTCTTCCCTTAGGAAGCGTGGTTTAGAAATAGAAATGAAATGTTCTATTTTTATTTTTTGTCAGTTTCCATATCTTCTTCTTCTATAATATGTTTGTGTTTGTAAATAATGAATTAAATTTTGTTACATCAATATTAACTCTGATTTATTCAGATTCTATCGAAATTTTACTTCGAAAGCGTAATTTAGAAATAGGAATTATTATTATTATTATTTTCTTTTGTTATGTGTTCTATATTCACGAACATGTGCTCGGAAATAATGATTTTAGTTTTTTCCGTTTTCATATTGATCGATTTCATAAAATTCTATACACTTTTTTCAACGGAAGTACATTTTATAAATTGAATTGTGATGCTTTGGATTTTATTTTTTGTGAACTCCCGTGTGCACGAATACTTATAATTCCAAAAAGACAATTTAAAATCTTTAATATAATCTTTAATCTTTAAATAATATTTTTCCATATCAATATTACTGGTGGCAATGTTATGAATCAATTACATACATTGATTACAATTTAACAGGATGGCTATAATTAAAGTGCAAAAGGGTTCTACAAGTTAAACTATTTGGAATATTTTTTTTTTAAATTTTGGTATTTATAATTTTTAGAGTATGCAAAAACGAATTATGCAATTAAAATGATTAATTTGAAGTAGATGGCGCTTAAATGTTAGAAATGTTTTATTAGCAAATATTAAAAAAAAAAAACCTCATTTGAAATCAATATTTTTTGAGACGATACTATTCTTTCATAGCAGTAATATAATTACTATCATTTTGATAAAAACTCTTCATCACATGAAAATTTCAATTAAAAAATAGTTTCAAAATTAAGCTGGCAGTAAATTCCACATTTTTTTTTTTTTATATATAGCGCCACCTGTCTAAATTAAAAAAATATATATATATTGCAAAACTTATTTCCGCATGCTTTAATCTGAATAAATTCTAAATCTTTTTTTAAATATTTCAAGTAGTTTAGTTTGTAGAACCTTTCAGACACGTGCGCTTTAATTGTGCTCTTCTGGTACATGGGATGCACATACGTTGTAATAACAATAATAATAATAATAATATATCTTGAGCGGCATATCGAGAAAAAATACTTAAATATCTTCTTAGGGGCTGTACATATATAACGTTATGAACTTTGTGGCAATTTTGGACCCCCTTCCCTTATGATATCATACGTTATCATTCCTCGAATCTCCCCTCCTCCCTTACGATATCATTTTATCAGTGTCTAAAAATTATTAATTTTTCTTTCTTTCTTTTTCTTTTTATACGTTTGCAATGATGTACAGATATGGTTATACATTTATTAAACGTATATTTTGCTGATTTAAATGAAAATAATAAGTTAATAAAATGTCACTAATATATATGAAATAACTTTATATCAAATAACACTTTAAAGAAATACAATTTAAAAGTATTTAATAATATCTTTTTGTTACATAATACATTCAATAATAATATTTCCTTTTTGCATTTGCCTCCCGCACTGGGGTAAGCTGACCATTTAAACAAAGCATGTGGACAACATTCTTCTCCATTTTTTACTAGTAAACATAACTAATATCATTTCGAACTTGGTTTCTCTAACAAATTATATGCGCTTATGGTAGAAGAATGGGAATGGCGAACGTTGGGATATTCCATATTTTGTAACGAAATTATTTTACAATCAGAAAAAGTTAGCAGAAAAAGAAAATTTTGTTTGGATCAAAAATGATAACGATAACAAAAGACAAATTTCCCACTCCCTAGAGATATCTTACGATATCAAGTGCCAGATTCTACCTCTCCCCTAAAGTGATAACGTTATATTATGTACAGCCCCTCATGCCCTCTAAAAGTTTTTCGGTCATTATAAAACTATTTTTTAATAAATAATACCTTTCATTTAGTTTTGCATTCTTAAGCATCATAGGGCACCTAAAAAGTTCATAATAATTGTGATGATAATAAAAATAGTTGAAATATGATGATGATAATGACATTTAATCCTGATCTAATTATTTTCGATTGAGATACAAAGATAACAAAATGAAAATTTATAACCCTCTAAAATTGGGGTAAAACTAAATCTTTTTTATTTCTTTTCATTTTCTTTGTTTGTACTTCCGCCGGTTATTTATATTTTTTCGGAATAAACAGGTAAATTTGACAAGCATTTCTGATAAATTTCGGGTAAACATATTAATAGTCGTGGCTTTTCCGCATTACTTTATAAAGCTTATTTTCAATTGTTATAATATTTTGTTGTTAATAGCCATCGTTCATCATATCATCATCAATTTTTTCAAAGTTAGTGTACTACACTGCAAAAAAAAAAAAAAAAAGAAAAAGAAAAAAAAAAAAAAAAGACATTTTCACAGTACAAAGTACTGTACATCTCGCGCACAAACTCGATCACAGTGAACGTGCTGTATCTCTCTTTGGTTTCCTGACTATATTAACATGGAAAATACAGTAATTGCGTAAAATTAACAGCACATTGTGCTGGCAATTTGGACGCAAAAACAGGACAGCACAAACTGCTGGCGTCCAAACTGCCAGCACATTGTGCTGTCAATTTTACCCAACTACTGTGTTTTCCATGTTAATATAGTCAGGAAACCAAAGAAAGATGCAGCACATTCACTGTGATCGAGTTTGTTCTGGCAAATCTACAGTGGTTTTTTTACAGTGTCAAATCAATAAATTCTAATTTTATGAATTTAATTTCACGCAGAGAACATAGCTGAAATTGCAGTTTTGTTTGCTTTTCAAATTATGTATAAATGACAAGTTTTAAAATGCAAAACTTAAAACATCATTTACACATGATAATTAAACTATCAGCAAGTATAAATCTTGTTGCTGTAAAAAAAAAAAAAAAAAAAAAAAAAAAAAAAAATTAAGTGTGCAGTTTCGACAACAAATATTTTTCACTCGTTACTCCTGTATCTGTTTTTAATATATTGTTACTACTACTAAAGATATCGATAATTTCTGTTAAATTCAGCGCTAATAATAAAAAGGATATAAATTGGGATGTGAATAATAATAATGATAATATTTACGTATATTTTAATAACTAAACAATCATACGAACAGGTTTTCTCGAAACAAAATAATAACGCCAAAATTAAAAAGTATGTTTAAAAGACAAAACAAAAGCATTAATTTAGCTGTTATAAAATTATATTCACTCGCATAACTGTAAAACAAGTATTAACAAGGGGGGGAAAACTTATGCTTTCTTCTATATTTAAATAGAGTTTAGCCTTAGAATATACTGCAGATATTAAACACAACAACAAATACAAAAAAAAAAAAAAAAAAAAAAAAAAAAAAAAAATCTTAAGTTAAATATCCATTATATTTATGATTAAATATTTTGAAAAAAAAAAAATCGAAAGAAAAATTGCATTACTTTTTTCTCAAGTTAGTCATCGGAACTCATCATGTTAAAACCTGTATATTTTTTAAAGTGTAACCGTGCTCACTTTTTTCTAGGCAGTAAATAATTCTGATGCATCAGGCCCTGAGGAGAAGAGAGCATTTGGGGTCCATTTGAGGAGCCAAGTTTAGCCGAATAAGTGATTAATAGTCAGAAGTTCATCGCCACTGTATTTATCTCTCATTTACCATACTGTATTTTATTTACCATACGCCAGTTGAAATTTTCTTAGATTATGAGGATATTAAAGAGGATATTGATTTACAAAGTCAACTACAGCAAAATTCAGTAGAATTATTCATATTAATTTATCTCATTTATAAGTGCACTCATTGCAGATCTAATGATTATATGAATAACAATAAATAATTTTATATACACTCATTGCCATAAAAATTTGCGCACCAAGAAATAATTGTGGGATCGTAAAGAAACTTGGCATGAATGTACATATCAGGCAGATATGCAAATGATTAGGAATGCAGCGTGATTGCGCATTGCGTAATGCCACTAGAGGGCGTTGAACTTCGTCCTCCTTGGAGTATAAAACTGGTAAGCAGAACTTGTCTGAGTGTACCTTTTCTTTTGCAAAGGAAACGCTGAGGTTGACATGTCGTTACGCAGCCATCGAAGACAATATGAGCAGCTGTCAGAGTTCGAGAGGGGAAGAATCATCTGGATAATGGAAGCTGCGTGGTCAGCTCGGCGAGTAGCTCGTCAAGTAGGTCGTTCTGACTTTACTGTGAGGAGGTGTTGGGACCAGTGAACTGGAGAGACGTCATTTACACGGCGACCAGGCTCGGGACGCCCTCGACAGACCAGTCGTCGAGAAGACCGTCACATCATACGAAACGCACGCGTAGAACCAACTGCCTCATTGGCCGCTATCCAGACACAGGCAGCACCTTCACTACGGACCCCTGTGTTTTCCCGAACCATCGCAAGGCGCCTGGCTGAAGGACATCTGGTATCGCAGCGCCATTACGTGTGCTGCCAATGACACCCACCCACCGACGCCTCCGTTTGGAGTGGCGTCGCGCATGACGGGATTGGACTGCAACGGAATGGAACCAGGTCGTCTTCAGCGACGTGTCTAGATTCAATTTGAGCAGCGATGACAATCGTGTTCGTGTGTGGAGGCCCCATGGTGAACGATTCAATCCTGCCTTCGCTTTACAGCGACACACCGCTCCCAGAGCTGGTGTGATGGTATGGGGTGCCATTGCTTAAGATACACGGTCACCCCTACTATTAATCCGTGTCACAATGACAGCCCAGCGGTACGTCCAGGACATCCTTCAGCTACTTGTGTTGCCACTCGTGGCAGGGCTCCCAGGAGCCATTTTTCAGCAAGACAATGCTCGACCACATACAGCAAGGACGTCACAAGCCTGCCTACGCCACATTACTACCCTTCTCTGGCCTGCTCGATCCCCAGATTTGTCACCAATCGAGCATATCTGGGATCATTTGGGACTGCAAGTTGGACACCCTACAAGTTTGGTTGAACTCGAGGCGCGTTTACAGCAACTGTGGAACGAGATGTCTCAGGACATCATATGGAACTTGTATGCGTCAATGCCCACTCGTATCGCATCGTGCATTCGCGCTAGAGGGGGTCCAACAGAGTTCTAAAATTTCCGTTCATTTGTACTTTTTTCTGGAATAAATGATCCCTCCTTTTCTTTGGTTTTCTACTCACTTACTTATATCACAGTAGTACTTGCACGTGTAAAATTTCGTTTCATTTGGACGTCTTTTTTTTTGGTGCGCAAATTTTTTGGCAATGAGTGTATATCCCTCTATATATAATATTAATTTATGACTTGTTCTTGATATATATACTATATATAATAGATATATACTATATATATATATATATACAATTGTGAAGGAAAAACATAGCTTACGAGTCCCTATAACAAAAGTGACCGAATATCTTATTTAAAGATGTAATAATAATATACATTAATAGTTATAGTAAAAAATATATATAGAGAGAAATCATCTAAATAAATAGTGTTTGATTACGACTGTCATTGAAGTTTTCACTTTAACCGCGCGGTCATAAGCAAACACACATTTTTTTCCTTTTATCTGTTTAATTATTCAGTAAACATATATATGAAACTTTTCTAAATCCTACATTTTCAAATCTTTTAGGTTTTTTGGAATTCAGAATATATGTTTCCTTAGAAAATAAAACGAGTCTAAGAATTTGATAGACAAAGCTATCCGGCCAACAAATTGATGTATAGAAGCATGACAAATGCGGTCTGAGAGTTTGAATTGGGATTTAAGTTTTCTTTGTAGAATGTCTCACTTGTAAAAACTCAGGTGTTTTGCATCCATTTCACATTTTTTGGAAATTTTACATTTTTTTTTTCTATTTGAAGGCAAATGCTTTTCTTTTCTTTCCTATTTGGAGTTATAAGGTAAACTTGCACCTGTGTATTTTTCTTTTTTTAATGTTTATTATTATTCTGTAAGATGCAAGATATCAGATTTTATTTTTCACACTTTTCTATTTTAACATATCTCATATTTTAAGTAAAATAAATAAATAAATATATATAGGTATTTTTATTTCTAAAGCGATTAATAACAGAATGTTAAAAAAAATTAGGAATTATGAGTATTTATCGATTTTTAAAATAAAATATTGAATGTTTAGGCAATGAATGTCACAATAGAAACGTTGAAGTTGTGATTTTTATGGCACAAATTTTTGTTTAAATTTATTTAAAATTGCTCAGAAAAAATTTCGTGATAATAGTCATTTTAAAACTGCTAAAAAATATTTTTATCTTCATATCTAGCGATATTATCTAAACATAATAATCGATGAAAGAATGAAAAAATGAACAGTTAATAACAATTAATAATTCAAGCTTTAAACCTACAAGCTAAAGGTCTGTTTTGTAAATGCAGAAACTGGAGATAAATTTTTAAAGGTAACTGTAGTGGAGATTTTTTTTCTAAGTAGAACAATTTCATTTAAATATTATTAAATACAAAAAAAAAAAAAAAAAAAAAAAAAAAAAACATTTGAAAAGAAAATTTTAAGAACTTTGGTTAATTATTTATTAAAATTTCCATACAAACTTCATAGTAAAACCTATCTATCTTTTACTTGATTTGAATATTGTTCTATTTATTATACAAACGTAAAAGGAAACAATTTTTTCTTCTCCAAAAAATGTTTAAAATTTTAAAGTTGAGTGAAATGGAATTTATAAACTAGAATTTTACTGCTAGAATTAATCAACAATTTTTTAGCATTAAAAGTTCGTGTTCTAAAAACATTCGCTATAAAAATTTCTTGTTCTCCATGAAAAACTAGAAAAGTATATTTATTGTAACGGCGAGAGTGTTTGCTTTGTAAATTCTCTCTTCAAGCGTGGTAGAGTATGGATTTACCTCTGAGGCAGATTTAGGGTTCTCACTAATGTTGTGATGGTCAGATTAAAAAAAAAAAAAAAAAAAAAAAAATGGTGGAACAGGGAGACAACAAAAGCGGGACAACGTGTTTTAAATCGGGATATAAAAATATAGTAAACCCTATTAAGGGGAGGATAAACTTTAAAAATGAAAAAAAAAAAAAAAAGAATAAATAAATCAAATTGTATAAAAAGCCAACAAAAATACAGTGTTTGCTTTTAATTTTCCTTTGTTAAATTATCTATATTTATCTTAAATAAGTGCGAGTGTGGTTTCCAATGCAATCACGGTTTTAACCATTTCTGCGCAGTTTTAAAATTTCACCTGTAACAAAAGATTATATTGTTACATGCTAACTAGTTTTTCTCCAATAAGTTTGGTAATTTCGAAGCACATTAATGGTTTTATTTTTCAACTAAATGGGTATATCCGTTTGTAAAACAAATATTATTTACGAATGTTATAGTCATCAAATGTAATATTCAGGCCAAAAATCGAAATAACTTACCTCACATGCGTAACAGAAATGATATAATTTAAGTAATAATTGATATATACCAAAACGAATACACATATTTGTTAATTTTTAGAAGATGGGCCTATATTAAAATATTCTTTAGTTTTCAATCATTTACAAATCGCATGGAGTAGTTTTAAATAAGAAATATTTATGTATAATTTTCTTTAAAGAAACATTTCTAATTTGAACGTCCACCATCCCCTTAAAACGAGACCCGTCTATAACGGAGTCCTGTCGTAAACGAAAAACTTCATTTTACCAACAGTAGGAAGTTAAAAAAATTGTAAACACAAACAAGTTACTTAAAGATGTTTTTTTTATTTACATTATGATACATTTAAAAACCTAGTACTTTCGGGCATATCATGCTCATCACCAGAGTTAAAATCAATAAAAGTCAGAGGCTGAGTCCTTTATGTCAGATGGGCTTATGTCCTTTACACCCACCTGGTAAAAAGGACTGAGCCTCTGACTTTTATTGTTTTTAACTCTGATGATGAGCCATAGTATGTTCGAAATTACAAAGTTTTTAAATGTATCGTAATGTAAATAAAAACACTTTAAGTATAATTTGAATACTATTTGTGTTTACAATTTTTAAACTTGTTATTGTCAGGTAAATTTAAAGATTTCAAGAAATTGATATATTATATCATTTTAACTCAACAGTAGGAATACAATAAAATTATACCTGCTAAGACGAAATACTGTTTAAAAATGAATTTTTCTCCTTTCCCTTGCGATTTCGTTCTAACCGGTTTTATTATATTAAATAAACAAAGCAATAATACATAGTAAAACCTGTGAAAGCGGAATCGATAGGTACTGAAACAAAATTCCAATTTAGCAGGTATGATTGTATAGTATTCTTTTCGTAATGACAATGAAGTTTTTACTTTCAAAACAGAATTCCTCTGTAATCTGGTCCCGTTTTACTGCTTTACTGTACTTTGTAGAGTAAAACCGATAAAAGCAGAATCGCTAATAACCCACAAAATTCTCGCTTTAGGTAGATTTCCGCCTACACTGTAAAAAAAAATGTATAATTCTACAGATGTAAAGTTACACAGACATCTGTATGCTTACTAAAATTTTATCTGTACGTTGTACTAAAAAATATGCAAATCTACAAAACTAGATTTTGTAAAGCTATAAAAATCTAGCATTACAAAAGAATCTACTAAAATTGGAGTAATTTTACTAAAATTTTACCTGTAACCCGGGTTGCAGTTACACAAAAAGTTCTAGGCATCACAGTTTCCTAAAAAATTCTGAGTAACCTTAGAGATTTTTACATTTATAGTGCAAACGTGTATCTGTTACATGAATTTTTGTTGTTGCCGTTACATAAAAAGTTCTAGACATCCCAGTTTCCTAGAAAATTCTTAGTAACTTTACAGTTTTTTTTTTTTTACAGTGTAGGCATGTAAGATTTGTAATATATTCCTTTTGAAGGAACGATAATACATTTCCGTTACAGAGAGATTCTGTCTTTACAAGTTTACTGCATTAGCTTTCACCTGATGCACACTAACAAATAGCATAAAGGAATAGTACAAAACGAAATTTAAAAGATTTTGTGCATCGTGAAAAATCGGGTCTTTTGGCGTCTCGCTGCGTGTTCACGCGGGAAAAGTCTTGAAAACCCTGAAAATCGGGACGTCCGTGTAAATCGGGACACTGGCAATCCTAGTTCTCACTGGGTTTCGAGTGACCTCAGCAATTTGGTTAATCATTAAAGAAAAATTATACTCAAATTCATATGATGTTGGCAATAGATTCGTTGTGAAACACCGATTCTAAAATCGTTCTTCAAACTTCGGTCTAAATTGAACTGTCAGTTACAAAATATAAAAAAATCAGTTGTATTATGGATGCTTTGCAAAGTCGAGCAAAAAAGTTCTAGCCGGATTTATTTCTAAATAGTTTTATGAACGAAAAGGAGAGTTAATTTTGTATTTCGGATAGCATCTTAGTGGGTTAAATAAAAACAAATATAAAAATGATTTTTTTTTTTTTTTAATGTGAAATATCAAAACGTGAATAATAAGCTACATAGAAAAATTTAAATCGTATAGTAACACCATTGCACCACGTGTTGCCGAAAAAAAAAACTTCGCAATTTGATAATTTTAATTTTTCGTTTTTTCATCAAATGAAACTTTTTGTCGCATTTTGCCGCAATGGAGATTGGCAACGAGAACCCTGGGCAGATATAAGGAAAAGTTACTTTCCAGTCAAGTTGTGCTGCATATGATGTTATCTGTAAATTAATTTTTCTGTTTCTTTCTAGAATTTCAAGTAGTGGTTACTTAATATTTTGATATAAAAGATTATTGTTATTTCGAAATTAAATTTAGACAATAGACACAAGATCATACATTTGAAATTCATTAAATAAATATAGTTTAAAAAACGTATTCTGCGAATTTATTTTGAAGGCAGAATGCTCTAATCTGAGCAACAGCGATTTCATTAGTGTGAACGAAAGACTTTACTAACAAGATCTTTATATTAAAATAATAAAACTTTGTAAAAAATCACTATAAAATAAATTTCGATTTTTATTTTATGGTGATTTTTTTACAAAGTTTTATTATTTTAATTGCTTCATATCGCCAGTTTTTTGTGCTGTTTCGCAAGATCTTTATATTTTAGGTCATTATGCTATGCCCAGTGAACTTCGAACTCTCTAGAGGGCCTTTTATTTTCTCGTTTATCAGGCTTGTAATTTATGTTGGTTGCGCTGAATCTCCGCTATTCATATTGAATTCCAGAAGATATACAGAGGTGTTTGCTGATGGGCGACATTTTATAGAAAAAAATTAATAAATGTTGGATGACCATCGAAAGTATATCGTCGAATCAGAGCAACAGTAGGACATCTAGTAATAATACAAAAATGAAATGTCTGACTTACTGCTATGAATAACTCTGTCTGCACCTAGTGGAACAACTTCTGAAACACAAAGTTATGTTTAATACTATATCTCAGATGTGTTTTACAAAAATTCCCTACTGTTCCACTACATGCAGACTAGGGATTGACCGAATACCGAATAGTTGATTCGGTATTCGGTGGTTCGGCATTTAAACCGAATATTCGGCTTCGGCCGAATACTTAAAAGTATTCGGCCGAATAATTGCAGATAAGTATTTTCTTAGAAGTAGAAGAATTCTCTTTTGCTTAGCAGTAGAATAGGCTAAACAATGAGTTTCAATATTATGTGCATGAGTTCAGAGTTCAGCTGCACTACAAAAAACAAGTCAAAGGCCATTTTTAATTTTAAAAAACTTTTTCCTTCCTAAGATAGTCTACATACGTGTGAAATAAAAACAACTGTCTACAACAGAGAAAAAAAAAGTAAGGAAGATGCGCATCTTTCCCTTATCATTTAATTTTATTTACTTCTACATTAGTTTCTTTTAATTCAAATTTATTTAATGTGTATTTTCTTTAATGTGCACATCAAATAAATATATCAGAGTTCATATCTGCATATCTAAGATGTATATTAAAGAAAATACACACATCAAATAAGTATATCCCTATGCCTATCCTATAGCTTTTATGACCATTATATCAAAATCGCTCAAATTTCTTTTCTTCGTCACCACAATGTTAAAATATTAATCAAAATATAAAGGTTCTATCAATAATTTGACAGAAAATAGTTAAATGTACAAATTGATATGATACCTTTTGTATTTTGAGAAAATTCCTATTCAATATGTTTATAATTAGACTTAGACAATCAGTAAATCAGCTTAATGTGACAACATTGTTTCTTTGTATTTGAATGAACTTTTGTTTTTCTGACAATCCTTTATGCTTAATAATACCCTGTATAGTTTAATACAGTTTTATATAGTTTATATAGTTTTATATAGTTAATATAGTTTAATACAGTTTAATATAGTTTTTGGGTATTGACTAGTGATAAAATAATAAAAAATAAGTGATGGGTTAATGAATTTCTGAGTGGAAAGAAGTAATTAAATTTTTTTGTGCAATTAGATTTGAGAATAAAAATGTAACTGAATTAAATTATTCAGAATTTAATTTCAATTAAAACTTATTAAAAAAGCTAGTATATGCTAAAATGCGTATTAAAAAGTTTCAAGTATTCGGTCGCCGAATACCGAAGCTTCGGTATTCGGCGACCGAAAGCTTTGGCCGAAGCTTCGGTATTCGGTATTCGGCAAAATTGCTGATTCGGTCAATCCCTAATGCAGACACAGATTTTCATAGCAGTACGTCAGACATCTCATTTTTGTATTATTACTAGATGTCCTACACTGTAAAAAAAAATCTGTAAAGTTACTAAAGTTTTCCTAGGAAACTGGGATTCCTAGAACTTTTTATGTAACGGCAACAACAAAAATTCATGTAACAGACACACTTTTGAGCTGAAAATCAAAAAATCTGTAAGGTTACTAAGAATGTTTTAGGAAACTGGGATGCCTAGGACTTTTCATGCAACTGCAACCTGGGTTACAGATAAAATTTTAGTAAGATTACTGTAATTTTAGCAGATTCATTTGTAAAGTTACAGATTTCTGTAGCTTTACAAAAATTTGTTATGAAGATTTGCAGCTTTTTTTGTATAGTTACAGATGAAAGTTTAGTAAGCATGTAACTTTACATCTGTAGAACTACAGATTTTTTTTTACAGTGTACTGTTGCTCTGAGGCGACGATATGTTGCCAAACTTTCATACCATTACAGAATTCCGAAGGCGACTAATTTTTTAATATTTTCGCTGATCATTTTACCATGAAGAATATTGATTGGAAATAATGGTTAGGCAAAATAGTAAAAATATTGACGCCTGATGCAACCCTATCATTATAACCCTTATAAATCCCTAATTCTTGCCTTAAAAGTTTAGTTTCGAAAAAACTTTAGTTCCAATATTTTCGCGAAAAATAAAAGAAATATATCAAGTATGTTGTCTGTTTGAAAGATCGCATAAACGAAGGAAGATATTTCCAATAGTTTCCATAGTTACCTTATATCATAAATATTTTTAACATTTCTAAAGGCTAATTCCAGGCATTAATAATCAAAATTACGGCATAAAATTCAATCATGCGTATTTTCATACTCTGGAAATGAATAAGAATTAACAACTTATTCTTCATAAAAATTTATATGGTTATTAATAGTGGTTGAAATCGGTAAAAATGTTGAATGTTTTCTTGTGAATGATAAAAGCCACTCCTCCTAGATTACTTTTCTAGTGGACCTACCCTTGGATAGGGCCCTTTCATGCCTGGCATTGTTTTTGTAATTTTTATGAGAAAAATCCATTCCTTTAAAATAAGCCAAGGGGTATATTCACTCTTCACCGATCCTTTCTAATCGAATGTTAATCTAAAAGAAAATTTAATTATGTGTTTACTCATTACTTAATATAATTATAAAAATACGGTTTTCATCATCCAAATAAAGACAATCAGATACCGAAGTAGTAATTTTTTTTTTTAATTGTCTCCTTAAATATTGAGTACTTTAAGAAACCCTATAAACTTTGACATTTCTACTTGGGGAAAATTTCCAGACCCAGGTTCGAACCCTGCCCTGGATACTTTTTCACTCTGTTGGTTTTACGCCTTGTTAGCATTGTGAATAAAAATTCACGTAATTAAATTTAAAGAGGCAATTTTAAAAAGACACTACGGCGGCACTGCGGACGCCTACTTTTGGATGGTCAAAACCGTATTTTGATAATTCTATTAGGTTAACGAGTAATCCCCTAACAAAATTTCGCCATACGTTATCATAGAATTTCGCGATTGGAGATGATCGGTAAGGCGCCTCTGAAAAAGTCTTAGCAATAGCTCTGCCTTAAATAACCTTTAGAAATCAGATAAACTATTTGCTTACCTAGAGGCGGAGAGTATACGGCTGTAGAAGGTTGAACTTGAGATGTGATGGCAGAGATTGCTGCATCGTAATGCGGCATCTCGGGTTTGACGTGTTCCGTCGCAGACGTGGTTGCGACGGGGGTGAAGGCTTGTTCCGGCGTTCCGGGGAATTGTTGGAGGGTGTAAGGGGCACCCCCGGCCACCGCCGCGGCCGTTAAGTCCGGTACCATAGCACCAGTTTTAAGGTCATCTTGTTTCGGCCATTTCGGCCACATTTGCTGAAAAACAAATTGAAATTACTTTTTCATGGAAAGAAAAATGCACAGAATATAAATAAAACGGAAAAGGGATAAATAAAGTTTAGAGCCAAAAAAAGATGAAATATTTGAGAATAAGGTCGATTAGAGTTACTAAAAATATAATGATAGCAACTAGTTAAAATGCATTAAAAATTGGGTGTTACCTTAAGTGTTAATATAAATTATTATTATAATCTATATTTTCAGTACTTTAAATTTTATCCGCTTCTTTACTCTGAATATTTATTATATTATATTTATATAGAGAAATATTTCTTCTAAGAGGGTAAAACTAATTTTTTTTTAAGGCATTGCTTTGAATACCTTAAATATTGAAGCTTATTATATATTTAAAATTTTATTAAATTTTATCAAAATATATAGTAGTTATTTATTTATTAGTTATCATTATTATTTCTTTTCATTTCCAATGCATGAAGCAGTAAACATTATCATTTTGCAGACGTTCGCAGGATAGAAAAAACAGTGAGGTTATAAAACAACAAAATACAAACAGCTAAAAGTTTTCTAGTCTCCCAATATAAGTTTAAAGTATAATTAGAAAAATAATTAAATAAAGATCATCAGTTAAAGATTTTTTAATGTTAGAATTAAATATTGTCTTGAAGATGATTATTCAATAATTAAAATACAATAACTATATTTGAACATTTTTCTATACTTCTTTCCACCTTTATCACATAATTGTATGTTCATTTAAAGGTAGAGAGAAAATGCTCGTGATGTTACAACAAATCTATTGATTAAACAGGAAAATTTAAAAAAATTGGTTCAAGATTTTGAGTTACACAATGACTGAAAGTTATAATTGATATATATATATATATACAAGGTGTCTACGAATTAGTTGGGCAAAAAAAAAAAAATTATCTATTGAATGAAATTAACAGGAAAAAAATTTAAAGTACATATTGTTGTAAGATAGAAAAATAGTTCAAGTTTATCATTATCAACATTAATTTGTCGTATTTGCACAGCAGAATGAGTTTCATGAAACCAAAGACAGCATTTCGCTTTTTCAGCATCGTTGTACGTCTCCATTATCATAATGCTGAATAAGAATGATTACCGCTTGCTAAGCGATAGCGTCAGCTACGACACCTAACGCCA
Organism: Maratus speciosus; assembly: GCA_963932465.1. Classification (NCBI taxonomy): domain Eukaryota; kingdom Metazoa; phylum Arthropoda; class Arachnida; order Araneae; family Salticidae; genus Maratus; species Maratus speciosus. The sequence continues at coordinate 234,403,814 of OZ010791.1, read as the reverse complement.
TCTATGAATGAATTTCGGCAATATTACTACTAGTCTGACTTTCAACTAGTTAATTTCATTTAATATCTCGGAAGTTCTTAACTTACGAAATTGCCCAACTAATTTATAGACACCCTGTATATATATATATATATATTGTGGAATATTGCCCTTGAAAACGTGTTTCACAATATAGGTTTCATTTTTCTTCTTGTCATTTTTTTTTTACATTCCGTTTGTGAATTTTTACTCTTGCATATTTTATTCTTCCACTGTGGGAAATACATAATATCGGATATACGATATACGATATGCTAAATACGGTAGAAAATAACGGTTCACAAACAACTACCTTTTCAAGAAGTAAAATTGCTGTCAAGTTTTAAGTGTATGTTTGATGTTTAAGCTTTTCAAAGTAGTTAATAATTAGTTTTGAATTAAAAGTTGAAAATTAAAACAATGTATACTTACAGCTGGCGAGAAGCATAAAATAGGTTATCTCGTGTTTCTATAATGAAATGAATACTGGCAAATTATGTTTCAAACACAGAAACTAACAACCATAAAAACATTAAATGTTTAGCGTTTTTTGTATGATGTTTAATTTTATTTATAATTTTATTTATGTACTTTATTTTTTACTTTTTTATGTGATGTTGAAGAAACTGTAAATAATAAGTAATAATAAACGTTCTTTAAAAGATTGTAGTCATATTATTGTTTTCTTTCCATACAGACAACACTGGTTGTTCAAGATAACACTTAAACATAGTATACATTGAAAGAGTAAATCAATGTATATTTGATTGATTAATAATTTTTAAAAATGCTGCGTCTAATTCATTCACCAATTAGAATCCTAAAGTTTTCTCATGTCTTAAATTTTAATCAACAACGATTTCGCCAAATCTTGAGCTTTAAGTTACATGGAAAATTGTTATAAATAGAAAATATATATTGTTTTATTTATTTAATTAGAATTGGTGCGGGTCATACAGTTTTTTACTTAATTACTTGCCATTATTCTATAAAAAAGAGCCAATTTAAAGCAATAATAAGGAAAGTCATTTTTTTTTAAAATTTTAGTAAGGAATTTATATTTTTATATCCTGTGAGATTTTCATCTGTTTAATGAACATAATAATGTTTCAAATATACTTACTGTTGCGTATATTTGATCGCCATTGTACTGTGCTCGCTGCCTTTTTGATTCGTCGTCATGAAGGTCACCATTTAAATCTCTACCGTCGTTCACTAAAAAAAAAAAGATAGAAATGTTTTATTAAATATAATATAATATAAAATAGTATTTCTAATTAAAATAAAAGTTTTAGTTTCATCATTTGTACACATTTCCTCTTTTTAGGCTGTAGATGTATATATGCTTAAAAACTTACAACATTATAATGTAAAAGTATTAAATTAAATTTCCTTTTTTATAGCATGATTTAAAAAAATAAAATTTCTAGGCATATAAATAACTTAATAATAAATAATTTAGGTCTGTAGAATTGTAAGTACTATTGACGACAACAATATTCAGTTGTTATTTCATTTTCGTGATTTTTGGATGGTTTTAGTTCATTTTGGATTTCAAGTTCAGAATCATTCTATTGATATAAAAATTGTGTCATGTCAATTAGACTTTATAAACTTTTTCATAAACAAATAAACAAAAGAATCTTGTAATTCACATAAAATTAAAAAAATAAACCCAAGCTGATAATAAAAACATAAAAGAAAACTTTTTCTAACCAACCAGAAAAACGACCTTCCCAAACCCTCTTAAAAAGAAAAAAAAAAGTTGAAAAAACGATATTCTCAACTAATACTTTTCAACAATAATTTAGGTCTGCAGAATTATGAGTACTATTGACGCCAACAATATTTCATTTTTTCATGATTTTTGGATTGTTTTAGTTCATTTTTTATTTCTGATTTAAAACCATTCCGTTGATACAAAAATTGTGTCATGTCGATTCTACCTTTCTAAACTTTTTCATAAACAAATAAACAAAAGAATTTTTTAATTCAGATAAAAAAAAAAAAAAAAAAAAAATCCAAGCTGATAACAAAAACATAAAAAGAAACATTTTTCTAACCAATCAGAAAAACGACTTTTCTCTCTCTCTTAAACAACAACAACAACAAATAAAAAACTTGAAAAAACGATGTTTTCAAATAATACTTTTCAACAATATTTTAGGTCTGCAGAATTGTGAGACTATTGATGCCGACAATATGCCGTTGTTATTTCATTTTTTCGTGATTTTCGGATTGTTTTAGTTCTTTTTTGATTTCTAGTTTAGAATCATTATGTTAAAAAAAAATGTGTCATACCGATTCTACTTTCTAAACTTTTTTATTAACAAATAAACAAAAGAATTTCTTAATTCAGATAAAATTTAAAAAAAATCCAAGCTGATAACAAAAACATAAAAAGAAAAAACTTTCTAACCAACCAGAAAAACGACTTTCCCCCTATCTCTTAAAAAATAAAAAAAGTTGAAAAACGATATTTTCAATAATACTTTTCAACAATAATTTATGTCTGCAGAATTGTGAGTACTATTGACGCCAACAATATGCCGTTGTTATTTAATTTTTTCGTGATTTTCGGATTGTTTTAGTTCATTTTTATTTCTAGTTTAGAATCATTCTGTTGATACAAAAATTGTGTCATGTCGATTCTACTTTCTAAACTTTTTCATAAATAAATAAACAAAAGAATTTTTTAATTCAGATAAAATTTAAAAAAAATCCAAGCTGATAACAAAAACATAAAAAGAAAAAACTTTCTAACCAACCAGAAAAACGACATTACCCCCTCTCTCTTAAAAAATAAAAAAAAATTGAAAAACGATATTTTCAACTAATACTTTTCAACAATAATTTATGTCTGCAGAATTGTGAGTATTATTGACGCCAACAATATCCCGTTCTTATTACATTTTTTTCGTGATTTTCGGATTGTTTTAGTTCATTTTTATTTTTAGTTTAGAATCATTCTGTTGATACAAAAATTGTGTCATGTCGATTCTACTTTCTAAACTTTTTCATAAACAAATAAACAAAAGAATTTTTTAATTCAGATAAAATTAAAAAAAAAATCCAAGCTGATAACGAAAACATAAAAAGAAACATTTTTTCTAACCAACCAGAAAAACGACTTTTCCTCTCTCTCACTCTCTTAAAAAATAAAATAAAAAAAGTTGAAAAACGATATTTTCTCCGTATTTGGTCACCTTAAGATAAGCTAAAGCAGATATGAGACATTCATAAAAAATATTAAAAAAAAATACCCTTCTCACGTGGACACGCAGATTGCACATGAAAGCTATCGCGATTACATATACGGATTTTTCGGAGGGCGGCAATTTCTCGCCTGTCGAATCTTCTCAACGCTTCCAGTGCTGAGAGCCAGGATACCAGGGATTACGCATGTGCCACACATAGACTACTAACCACAAACTCGGGTGCGTTTTTATACTTTCTGTCCATTTGGACCCAAGGATTATTCATTTTTTATTGCCATGAAGTACGTGAAGCCAACCAGAAATCATATGAAAGGAGAATTTTCTCTCTCCGCCAGTTTCCCATGAAACGGCAGCAGAGCATGGAGAAATAGGGACTATGTGTTTTTGTGTCACATCCATGAAGGATTTTTGCCAATGGCTGTTAGAGGATGTTAAGGGTGGATGCTGTTTCAATTTCAAACGTTTACTTCAGATATCTACTAAACAGTCAGCTAAAATTTAAATTTATAGTTTAATGTATTTCCATGACCTTATTGAATTTCATTTGGATCAAAAACACATTATCGCAAAAAAAGACTTTACCCGGTTCGAAAAAAAAAAAAAAAAAAGCATTGTCGCAACCACTGAAAGGGACACTTCATTAAGAAGCCTTGGTTGATTGTGAAATTGATTTAGACAAATCTTTCACTCAAAGAACAAATTTCTCTCTATAAAATACAAGGTTTATATTAATGCAATTTTTTTTTTCAATGAACGCTGTATTCCTTTTGGCATTGAAATTGTAAAAACAGAAAGAAGTCTTTTCTTCTTATTATTCAATTCAAATCGTTTGTTAATATAAATCGCCTAATTGAAAGTCTTGTGGTTGACTAATCTGTTTATGTTTTTAATTTTCTCCGTTTAAAATATTAAAATTTAAGATCCAGAAAAACTTCATTTCTAAACTTCAGTTACTTCAAAACTTCATTAGTATTATAGCATATAAGAATAAGTATATATACATGCACATTGTATTGTATGGCTTCAAGTGTTTCTAACACTTTTTAGGATTTCTATATCCCAACAATGTTTTGGTAAAATGTACTACAATACAATATTAATAACAAATACACAAAAGATCCTTCAAGCAATTAACTCATTACAGATTGTACTATTTTATATTATTATATTATTTTTATCTTTTTGATTATTATATGCCATGATATATATTATAGGATACCTAATGAAGTGGTTCCTTTATACGATGATATTAAATTATAAAAGGTGAGTACATATTTCAAAAAATTATTCTTTAACATTTAAATCGTTTGTAACAATTAATAAGTTAATAATAGGCATTACATAAGTAATTAATTCCGTTGCATATAAAAAAAAACTCTGTAACATTTCAAAATACTTAAAATTTTAGAAAGCATTTACTATCATATTAACAAAATTAAATACTTTTTTAATATATATTTTGAACATTAGTATATTATTAATATTTTGGACAAGAAAAATATGCAAAAAGTCACAATAAGTTACGTTTTCCAAGCGGTGGTTGATGAAAATTTATCCAACAAATGATAAAACATCAAAAGAAATTCATTCTATGAAAAAAAAATAATAATAATAACATAACGTATTCAATATATTCTAATAGGAAACGGCTTTTTAAAAAATCTGCATGTATAAAATAAAAATAACTCTAATACGAATCTTCCAATAAACTTCCTAAGTATTAAAAAAATTCCTTCTTTTAAAAAGTAAAGTGCTCAATAAAATCTGAACATAAATGAACTATTTAAAAGAGATTCTGCAATATCACTAAAAGTATTTCATACCATTAAAAAATCATGAGTAGAATATTTTTTTAACCATTTAGCTTAACCAGCATACCTAAATTTCCTTTTAAAGACTTTTTGAAATCGCATTGATAAATAAGAAAGATTTCATAAAAAAAACCCACTTAATTTAATTGACGATAAACTTTTTTCCTTAATAATAAAATTACCAGATCTTTAAACAAATTACGTTTATTAAATATTTCGAGCAAGTTCAGCAAAAAAGGGGTGCATTTAAATCGTCCAATATTATTTATTTCCATCTAGATTGCTTACCACAGTAGTATGAGAACCGATTTTTGGGTATTATAATGTTCGATATATTGCTTGCTACAAATGATTATAGGCGATGGCGCTGCAGCTTAAATAGAAATTCAAATGCATCTTTAAGCAAAAGATAGAGAAAAAAAAAGAGCAAATAAAAACTTTCTTTAAAAAAAACTGGTGGCTCTTCTAAATGGGCGCTGAAAAAGCAAATCGCTTTTCTAACAGCATTAGAATACATTTTGGAGCTATCGTGCTTTATGGACTTGGGTAGTGCCTGTTTAATGTTGCATAGCAAGTCCGTTCTGTATGGAAAAAAGAATGCTGCAAGTATAAGATGGGATAGCTAAAAAAAAAATTCTTAACTTTATTTTTTGAATTTGATCATTTATGTATTTATTTGAAGATCACTTTTTTTTTACATTCAGTAACAAATGTGAAATATCTGAAACTTAAAAAAAGTTTCATAGCTATATCGTTACGATGCGTAAAACAAGTTAGACGTGATTTCCTGTGAGGTAGTTTTATTAACTTCCAAAGTTATAAAAGAAAATAGTTTAAAGTTTTTTTCTTTTTTTTTTCCGAAAACATATGCAGTAGTGTTTAAAGCGATGGTTTATTTATCTTTTGCAGCTCTTTAAACTTAAAATCAATTTTAAATATTTCATTTAAAAATAAAACCTTCAATTATTGAAAATTTACTTTAACGTGCTTTTTCGAATAATATATTTAATTCATTGTAAGTTGATAAAAGAAATTCCCTTGATTTTACTTTTTTGAAATTGGTCATTTACGTATTTGCGAATAACTTTTTAACATTCAGTAACAGTTATAAAATATTTGAAACTTAAAATCCTTGAAACATTGCGAACCGCATACCTAATATTCTGTAAAATGATTTTAGAAACTATCATTCCTCTAATAATTTCTAATATAATATTCAATAACTTTTATAGCTATCTGTTGAAGTTTCTTAAAAATTAAAGTAATCGAACAAGAATTTTTATATATGTATGTTACATTATTAGATCTAATTCCGCGATTTCCTTATCTTATTCTAAATTACTACTTTATATTCACTAAATCCTTATCCTTAAATAATCTCTATCATTAACTCTGTTAAATTCCCTTTAATTTAATGTCTCACTTGTCTTAATCGCTTAAATATTATGCTTTTAGTATTCTTAAATTAAATGTTCCATTCCCGCGCTTTTTTCTTTCGAGAATATTCTTTTAGCTTCCATTTTTACTTTCCCGCGCATTTCTGATGTTATCCTTTTTTCCTTCAAATTCATCCGCTAGCACTGTTTGCACTCTTTATATGACGTGACATTCTTAATTATTCATTGGTTGAGAGCGCGACCTACGTCATATTTGTATCCTTACACGTGAGGAACAAAAAGTTGATACTCGCTGTGTTTCAGCAGATTTTACTAGATTTGAGTCGTATTTCCAGTTTTCATCCATCCCCTGATCACCGTCCTGTTATTCGATTATCTGGAACTTTGTTTAAACCTAATTACTACTACGGAGCGATGGCTAATTATCTTGGTGGAAACTGCACTTTTTGAAAGATGTTCTAATAAAGTGCTTAGCTGATATTATGAGTTGTTTCAATTTCTTCTGGGGAAACTTCACGGAACGATGTATTCCATTGTTTTCACTCGACAACTGCATTTTAACAATTTGTTCTACTAATATAACAGATTCGAATTATCTGTTCTGACCACTTCTTTTACGCCATTATCGCTGGATGTGATCCACAACTACTATCGTGATAGCCAGTACGGCATCTTCAACGATAAAGCCAATCCAATGTTGCTAGAATGCAACATGTATGTATTTATATACAGGGTGATTCAGCTCGTCGGTGACAAACTTTAAGGATCGATAGAGCACACCTAGACGAACATTTTTGAATAGGGAATGTAGGGTCCCTGACGCGATGGTAAGGCGCTAGGCGCTTTCGAAAATTTGGGTGCCGAAATTCGAAACGTCATAAAAACTAGGGAAATGGTTAGATTTTCTTGCTTGTTGCGTCGAAATGATTCTGTTTGTTTAGACTTTCTTCAGTACCAATTTGATAAGCGTATCTCTTAAAACATGGATAGGGGGCGCTGCAGACTTTGGAGAGCTAGACAACAACTTTAAGCCCGTTATTTTGATAATTTAACACATGCTCGCCAAAGTTTATACTCTAACTTAAAGTTTGAACCCAAAAGTAGAGCCCTGCAAAAAGCGTAAGAGCCGGAATAAAATGTCAAAGTACAGGGTGGTCGAAACTCGAAGGCTCCTAGGAGATAAACAAACAGATTTCTTGACTTATGGCATGCATTTTCATGATTCTGTTTGCTGGGGCTCTCTGAAACTCAGTTGAACGGTACAAAAAGAAACATCGATAGGGGGCGCTTTGGGCAAAAAACATAATTCGTTGACATTTCGGACGCTAACTGGAAACGGGGCGCTACGATCAGTTAGTAATAATGAAAACACATTTTCTACCTCTGCTCAACACTTCTGAATAAATTTAGACCAAAAACATCAATGATACTGGAAATTTATTTACAAAAAATAACACTACAGAAGATGCTCGAAATTTCGACCTTGGGCCATGATGCAGGCTTCGCACCTCCGTCGCATTGAGGAGTGTGTGTTTCCAACAATGCCAGGAGTATCTCTGATCTGCCCTGCAGCTGCCACAATGCGCGCCACAAGTTCTTCAGCACTGCTGACAGGTGTATGGTATACCTCGGCCTTCAGGTAACCCCAAAGGAAGAAATCCAAGCAGGTGAGGTCTGGTGATCGGGCAGGCCAGTGAACTGGACCCCCACGCCCGATCCACCGCTGGCCATACCTTGCGTTTAGATGGAGACGCACGTCGTTCGTGTAATGGGCCGGAGCTCCATCGTGCTGGAACCACATCTGGCGACGCGAACCTTCGGGTACGTGCGCCTCATCCAGAAGCTGCGGCAGCACTTGATCCAGGAAAATCAGGTAATTTCCACCTGTCAGCCGTTCAGGTAACAAATAAGGGCCAATGAGGCAATCCCCCAGAATGCCGGCCCACACATTTACTGAGAAACGCTCCTGGGCTGCTCGGCTTCTGGTTTCATGTGGATTTTCATCACACCACACATGACTGTTGTGGGCGTTCCACATTCCCTCCCGGCTGAAGGTGAACTCGTCCGTAAACAAAATGCTGTTTACAAAACGGGGATCCCTGGATCTCATCGCCAAGTACCATCTTGAGAATTCCACTCGAGGGCCAAAATCCTGCTCTCTGAGCAACTGCACCCGCTGGATGTGGTAGGGGTGCAGATTCCGGGAACGTAAGATGCGCCACGCAGTTGCTTGCGAAATGCCAACATGTCTGGCGATATCTCTCGTGCTAAGACCTGGGTTGTCCTCAACCAGGTTAAGCACAGCCTCTTCGTTGTCGGGGGTGCTCACTGATCGCTCCCGTTCAGGCCTGCCTCCGTCGAAAGATCCCGTTGTGGACAACCTCTGGTGTACTCGAGCGAAGAAGGCATGGCAGGGGATTTGCCTGTTGGGGAACGCTCGGCGTACAACCGCTGAGCGGCTCGTCCATTACAACCAGCAGCGCCATACGCCAAATGCATGTCAGCCAATTCAGAGTTTGTGTACCGTTCCATCCTACTACCGATCTGCAGACAAGTAACCCGAAGCTTAAGTAGGTACCGCACGTTCAAAAGACGTGTCTGCGCATACAACTACGTCATCTCGCGTTGTCGTCTACGCATTACGTATCTTTTGCATATCGATATGGTACGATATCTTTTGCATAAATCAGCAAAAAGCACCTTATGTAAATTTTATTGCGCGCATTGTGCATGATTGAAACCAGCTATGTTTGTTAAAAAAAACAAACAAACTGCAGTTTTAATAGCTTCGTATGATAAGTAAATTACTCTCTTGTTTTGTTTCTAACTGATCATAGCGCCCCGTTTCCAGTTAGCGTCCGAAATGTCAACGAATTATGTTTTTTGCCCAAAGCGCCCCGTATCGATGTTTCTTTTTGTACCGTTCAACTGAGTTTCAGAGAGCCCCAGCAAACAGAATCATGAAAATGCATGCCATAAGTCAAGAAATCTGTTTGTTTATCTCCTAGGAGCCTTCGAGTTTCGACCACCCTGTACTTTGACATTTTATTCCGGCTCTTACGCTTTTTGCAGGGCTCTACTTTTGGGTTCAAACTTTAAGTTAGAGTATAAACTTTGGCGAGCATGTGTTAAATTATCAAAATAACGGGCTTAAAGTTGTTGTCTAGCTCTCCAAAGTCTGCAGCGCCCCCTATCCATGTTTTAAGAGATACGCTTATCAAATTGGTACTGAAGAAAGTCTAAACAAACAGAATCATTTCGACGCAACAAGCAAGAAAATCTAACCATTTCCCTAGTTTTTATGACGTTTCGAATTTCGGCACCCAAATTTTCGAAAGCGCCTAGCGCCTTACCATCGCGTCAGGGACCCTACATTCCCTATTCAAAAATGTTCGTCTAGGTGTGCTCTATCGATCCTTAAAGTTTGTCACCGACGAGCTGAATCACCCTGTATATGTATGTGGTCAATTTTTCATTAGTTAAAATGGTTTATTATTGCAAAAAGTTTGACTGTATATATATATATATACATAAACAGAAGAGTTTTATCTTTAATCCGTTTTTTTAGTTAAGTTAATTTTGAGTATTTAAATTTATTTTAATAAAAATATTTAAAAAGGAAAATTTACCATACATTGTTTTTCCGAACAGCATTGTATATTTTTTTATAAACTGATATAATTCAGTATTGTAGTTTTATTTTTCATTTTCATTTTTTATGTACTTATTTGTGGATATGTTTTTCTCCACATTTATTAACAAATTATGAATGCCTGAAATTAAAAATGATTTATAGGCAAATCATTGTGCTACTCGCATAGAACGTTAAGTGTGATTTCAGAAACGTTGATTTTAGGAATTTTCAAAATTACAAGTAAGCGTTGTCTATTCGTCTCCTAATTTTTCAGCATGAGCCTCCAGTTGTTTTTAAAACTATGCTTGTCTGTTATATTTCTTATAAATATTTAGATATTACATAGTTTTAAAATAATTTCTTTAGCTATTTTGAATATTAAATTTCAAAAATCAAGAAACTCGACTGCGTAATTATTTCTTATCAATGGGAAACTATTTTTTTTATATTACATACCAATTTTTTTTATTTACTTGTATTGATGACTTTTAAATTGTGTTTAATTGTTAGTTCCTATCTATAAACACTGTTTTGATGAGGCCTATAGATGTCTAAGATGGTTAGAGTTTCAGTAAAGCTATGGATCCTACCTACACAACTTCCAGGTTGTATAATGTTTAAACGGAGCTTCTGACTGTAAAATAGTCAAGGAAACATCGTCTTCATTTTGAAAGACCTATCCAATGATATGTCACTCAATATGGTGCGTGAATTTTTTTTTTTTCGTCTCTACCACCATTTTGTATTTTACGGCCACCATTTTGAATTTATAAAAATAAATATCCTATAACCATCGGACGGTTAAGAAGAATCGATAGAGACCTCATTCATTAAAATCCATCCAGCCGTTAGGATGTTTCGAGGGTATAAATAAATCCACATACCCAGATACGCGTGCGTGAAACGCATAACCCTTCTTGGCAGTCGGGTAAAAAGCGTTTATAATTGGTTATGTTGATAAAATTGAGCTTCAAAACCCTTAAAATATCCACAGGACTGGTTTCAGCAGTAAATAATTTCAATACATCTTTGTCAGACACAAACTCAAAAAGAAAGAAAAAAAAAAGAGGAAAGAAGCATTTAAGGCTGATTTCGATTTTTTAGTTTTCTTTGTTAGTAAACAGTTGTTTTTAAATTTTCTTCTCATTACAAGTATAATTAGACTATAAATAATTCATTTTGTGTTATAAATATGAGATGTTGATTCAAAAAGTAGAATGGATTCTTTTTAACAGGAAAATATAAAATATTTTTTTGCAACGTCGTACTTATACTTTTTTGCGAATTCTACAACAGCAACTAAAAGATGGCGAAGCAAAAGTTCCGAAGTTGCCCCTTTCCAAACTGAATAAGCATACTCTCCTTACGTTTACAACATTAATCATGCAATCAGTTTGTGAATAATTAAAGTTAAGATGGATTATTTAAAGATTATAATGGCTCTATTTAAATAAAAAAAAATTCGAACATTTTTGCTCATCGTCATACTTTCATTTCTTCGTTATTCTACAGTAGCGTACATGTAAAGCATTTAAAATGTTGTCATGTAGGTAATTAATTTAATCTCATCAAAGTTTCAAAATTAGAAAGACGGAGGCTGCAAGGTGGTGAAGCAGAAGATCCCAACCTACCCCTATCCAAACTGAATACGCAGAGTCTTATCCCGTTTGCCACTAAACTTGTCGTCTCATTGTCAGTTTGCCAGTTGTTCTCAAAAACTTCCATTGTCGAAGAAAACTTTTTTCTAAAGATTCTTTCTCTACCAGTTCTTTTCTAAGATCCTATCACTAGCAAGCACAGCCCTAAAACAAAGGAGCTGCTTCGGAACTTTTTGTTTTCTTGTTGCGACATTTTTTTTCCCGTTAACTTCTTTACTTGCCCTCCTCTTGCAGTTTCTGAAACAGACTTTTGCGTTGTGCAATATTTTACCATCCTAATTCACCGTGTCAAAGGAGCCTCAGATCGTTTGTTATCTCTTTATTGGCTAGTAAAAATAAGAAACATAAGCTAAAAAAGCTATAGGCTTTTTGTAAACTTTCAAAACAATAGTGTCGGTCACGGCTTGTCAATTTCTGTTTTTATTTCGTAAATTAGCGGTTTGAGCTTGAAAAAAAAAACCCGTGTTTTTTTATTTTAATTTTAATTGAGGAATGAAAACAGGAAACTCATAAAACTTTGTATTACACTGTAGCTTTCCCTTGTTTAAAATTTTTCAAATGTAAATACAGGAGCAGGTTTTGTTCTGAATGAGTAACATCATAATCAAATTCACATTTTTTAAAAACATGTCACATGTGTCATTGTTCTCTTATTTTATGTCATTTGAAGAACGATTTACAGAACTACTGAAACAGAATTTGAAGAATGACTGAAAGAGATATGTTTATATATTTTGTGTATTACATATATTTAATTAATCTGACGACATATAAAATGAATTATGGAAAACTCTATTCTTTTTAACACTTTCCAAGATACAGTAAACTCTGTCTAAGGCGGAATCGATCGGGACCGAGAAAATTTTCCGTAGTAGACAATATTCCGCCTTAGACAAATTTTACTCTATGTCTATGGTTTCGCAGGGACTTGAAAATCTTTCCGAGTTAGACAGATTTCCGTCTTACACAGAGTTCGCCTTACAGAGAGTTTACTGTAGTTGAAAAAAGTATTTATGAATTTTATGGTTTGTCTGTCCGTCTGTCTGCCCGTGTTCTAACTCGCGTAAATATAGTTCTATTGCCATATAATTGATATATGTTATTGGGGTTACTATAGCATATTCGCTATTGAAAATGAAGTGTGTAGCATTTTTGGTCCATGCAAAAGGATTTCGTTACAATACGGTCTTTGGGGGGGGGGGGGGGATCTTTTGCCGTATGTTTTAATGATATTATAGTATTTTAACCATATTGAAATTGATATACATCACAGAGGTTTGCTACAAGACTTTTATTATAGAATACATTATGCGTAGAACTTATCGGACATTTGCAGGGACACACAAAAGAATTTCGCTGTAGAAGGAAATGAGCAATAATTGAACTATTGAAATCTAAGAACAATTATTGCCGGAAGTGCGTTTTCAGTTGTGGTATGCGTTTTTAAATTTAACTATCTTTTAAATATTATTTGGTGTGTTTAAATTCTATAGATCATATACAAGATTGTACAAAAATTCTCAACAACAATCGTTGTTTTGCTGATTGGAAATTTTTAACTGTGCTATGCGTTTAACTGAACTAAATTTTAGCATACTATGTTGTATGCATGCAGGTGTGTAAATAGTATACAGGGCTGTACAAAAAAAAAAAATCGTACATTTTAACGACTATTCATGGTAATAGCAGAAATCGGGTTTTCAAATACGTTATGCGTTTTTCAAATTGTTCATTTGGACATCCTCTTTCACCTTAGTAAATTGTCAAGTTTTCTTAAAGTATTCTGAATGTGTTGAAAAGTATTTCATAATATATGCTGTGCGCATGATTTTTTTGTTCTTGTTTAAATTTAACTGTGCATATTTCAAGACTATTGTTATTGTACAGATTAAAGCCCTTCAATTAATAACCGTATTTATAGTAAACAGAAACCCTTAAATTTATACATAAAGAAATAAAATACTGAAAATTAGCAAAAATTAAATAACAAATAGTCAGGATAAAGAAGTGTCTTGTTTCGGAAGATGTTCACATTGCGCAATAATATAATATTAATAGTATGGACTAGCGGACTGAAGTTCTTGCAAATTGTTTCAATTACTGTCACTGCATTTATGAAATTATTAATAAAGGTAGACAATTAAAGTAAATGTCAGATATAAAATTTTTATTCTGAAAAAGTAAATAAATTAACTCATAAAAAAAACTTGAAATTTAAATTAAATTTACAATCTGCTAACAAAGTATCTTTAAAAAAAAAACTTTTATTTTATGCTGTGATTCAATATCATCAGTTTTAAACTCTTCACACAATAATTATTCATTTATGTAGCATACATTTGGGAGTAATAGATTTACATGTGTAACTCAATATTTTTACATTGGGAAATCTGACAATATCTAATACAGGGTTTGGTAATATATATCAAAGGATATATATCCTATATTTTATTGATTATTGCCATTCTGTAGATAAAGATCTTTTGCTTTGACAGTGCCCCCCCCCCCCTCCAGGTTTCAACTTTTATTGATTGAATTTTATTGATGATTGCCATTCTGTAAATAAAGATCTTTAGCTTTAACAGTGAATTTTTACCCCCCCCCCCCTCCCTCCTTCCCGAAAAAAAATATTTTTCAAGCTTTACGTTTGAAGCTAATTTTTTAAATGTAGAGTAGTAGTGTTTTAATGTAGAGTAGAGTGTAGTTTTTAATTATGTGGGACAATACTTATTTGAAAGAAATCTTGGAAAATAAACTGTCTAACTTAGATAAGCTATTCACAACTGCACTAGAAAGTTTTTTTTATCTGGTTTTGGATTAGTTCAATTTAATGATTTTGTTGTATTTAAAATTTTGTTAGATAAAATGATCTTGATACTTCATACTAAATCCTACGGTTTGTATTCTTTTTAAATGTAAAAATTTAAATTGTGTCTGTTTTCAATTAGTTGATCTTCAGTTTTGTTACGTAAGTGGAAAAAAAATTAAAATATTGTGTTTTAATAAGTTATCATGCTAAGTGCAATATGTTTTAGTTTCTAATTTATATTAGGTCTAAAAATATTTAAAAGTTAACTATTAAGTTGATATTAAGTAGTAGTTTGTTATTAAGTTGTCTATTTTGAAAATATCGGATATATATCCAAATATCGGATATTTTTGATATTTTCGAAAATATCACGATATTTACGAATCTTGATCTACTAGGAGTGCTTCGGTTTTCGCAATTTTGCTGTCTCTGTACCATTTTTTTTGTATTGTCAATCCATGTTCTTTATTGTCAGATGACTTCTTATAGAAAAATAAGCATTTCAGTGAGTATGCATGCAAGAGCAAAAGATGTAGAAACGTAACTCAGTATTTACAGTAAACTCTGTCTAAGGCGAATCGATCGGGACTGAGAAAATTTTCCGTGGTAGACAATATTCCGGCTTATGCAATAAAGCTCCCCCCCCCCCCAGAAAAAAAATTCCCTCGAATTTGATGATTTTTTATTGATTTTCCTGACTCAAAAATCGGTTGAAAACTGAAATTCGGAAAGATCTTTTGTCTTTATAGATAAATGAGAAACGCTATTCAATTTCTTAGTACTGCTGCAATACATGCGAATTGGAAGTTTACACACACAAAAAAAAAACTAATAGAAACACCATCAATAAACTTCGAGAATGAGACAGAACGCTATAACTTTGAATTTGAGTACATCCTTAAAGTATAATTAATATACTGCACTTTCGAAAATATATATTTTGATAAATGTTCATTCTACTAAAAATATTAACTTTTAAATATAATTTTGCATATGAAAAAATGGCACACGCATAAATTCCTTAAAATTTAAACAGTTCCTTTTGAATTAACTTTTTCAAAGTGCTACGGAATTTAACTAACATGCACGACATTGAGTATTTGACTTATCAGTTTTAAAGTTTAATAAACTAAATGCCTTTCATTTTTAAATTATCCTTTTTTCCGGCTTATGCAAAATTTTGGTTTCGGTGGGACCTTAAAATGCTTTCGGTTTCCGCGTTAGACAGATTCCGCCTTATGCAGCATGAACTAATGTAACTTTCTATGGGTTCGCCGGGACTTGGAAAAATTTCCGTGGTAGACAGATTTCCGGCTTAGACAGAGTCCGCCTTAGACAGAATTTACTGTATATCAATATACATTCCAAATAGGTTTAAATAACATGGATAAATATACCGTGATCAGTGCTTTGATTTCTACAGGTTTATTTTCTTTTTCCGTTTTTATAATTTTGAGATTTGTGCTTTTCGCTATTAAATGATTGTGAATTCTAAAGCATATTATTTGTTAATTAAATTATTTATTGTAGTATCAGTAACACACTCTTTTCGTTTTTTGAAAACTATTTTTATGTATTTTTAGTTATGTCCATCTCCATATTGTGAAAGCTGAATAAAACTAACCTCTCTATGGAATTTTTACACTAAAACTTAATTTAAAGATTGGCGATATTGAATTTTACTAGCATAAGCACATAAATAAAAAGAAAATATGCACACAAATATGTTTATCAATAAATCAACTGTTACTTAACCTGTAAAATGTTTACAATATCACAAATACAATATTTATTTAAACCAATTAAACTCTGCTTTCACGACTTTCTGTGAAAGAACAGAAGAAAAAATATAAACCAAAATAACAACATATTTTATTTAGCATTTCTGGTGAAAAATTTTTCTTATGATTTAAAATTTTCAGTTTTTAAAACGACTATCATGAAACCTTCAATCCAACCCGCTTTAACGATTTCCAGAGAAGTTGAATATTCCTTTTGATACATTTTGTTTGTCTCTCACCTCATTCAAGCAATTACTTTTATGAATATACTCAAATGGTGTTTACTAATGAACTGAATAATAAAATATATCATTATACAAATAAATAGGTAATTGCTATAGTTTTTGTTTGAGACCATGTGATTTACTGAAATTTGTTTTAATTAAAATAGATTAAATGGCTTTATGTGGTTCTTCCAAAATGAAAGAAATACAGAATGGCAAAGTAAATTGAAGAAAGCTGTCAGAATTTTACTTAAGGTGTTTGTCTCTCAGGTTTCAAATTTTCCATGCTAATGTTAAGTCTATGGGCGTGAAATGTATTTGAATTTTTAAAATATACCATCGAGACATTAATATTTTGAACTTCTTTTTTCCGTGTTCTATTCTTAAGATTGCTATTCACTCAGCTTCCGAATTCCACTCGTTTAATTTTAAGTCTACGGGCGTTTGATGCATTCGTATATTTAAAATATCTCCTCGAGAAATTAATATTTTTAACTCCTTTTTTCTGTGTGCTCTTCTTAAGGGGGTCCGGGACATGAAAATCTTCAAATTAATATATATATATATATATATATATAGCATTAAAAATTACTCTGTATTTTACTGCTTAAAATGACGTTTAAATCATGTTTTTATATTAATTAGAACAGGAAATATTAATTTTTTCGTTTTGGTTTGTTTTCAAAATCTAGCTTTCAAGCAATGGTTGTCACAAAAACTTCTTGTGAAAGTGCGTTTTTCTTCATGATGGGTTTTTTCACCATTTCTGGTATTTAAATTCTTATAAGTCAAGAACCGTTAAAGATAAATGGTCCAAACTTAGAACATGTCTTTTTCAATTGTTTTACCTTAATTCTGATTTAGAAAATTTAAAAAAAATATTTACTTGTGAAAATATGATTTGTTTTTATTTATTTATTTAATTTTTAGTTACATCATTTTTTTAATTTAAAATTTAAATCTTTTTAATTTTTATTTAAATTAATATTTTTAATAATGCTGAATCAAAGTTAAAACTTGCATATTTCTGTTTATTTAAATGAAAAAAAATTAAATTATACAAATAATAGTTCGAGTTATAACGTTTTTAAATAATCCCACTTTTTTAATAAATTTTAAATTTTAAATAAAAAAAAAGAAGTTTTATCATGTGACTTTATTTACAAATGATATGGTTAACCATCACAAAAAATTTCAAAATTTTAACTCAATATATAAAAAAAATATTTTAAAATATGTCCCGGACCCTCATAAATGATGTCTCTTTTTTTCTTAGTTTTCAAAAATTTTCTAAAATCTATGCTTAATTTAATATTTTATGTGTTAAAAGCTGACGAACGGTGAGGAAGATTTTAACACTTCATAATTAAAATTAATTATATTCATTATGCATTAAAATTACATAAATTATATATACATTAAAATTAAGCATATATTTTAGAAATATTTTGGCAACTAAGAAAAAAACAGACATCCTTTAAGAAGAGTACACAGAAAAAAAAAGAGTTAAAAAAATATTAATTTCCGGAGGAGATATTATTTTAAATATACGAATGCATCAAACGGCCATAGACTTAACTTTAGTGAGGGGGATTCGAAAGCTGAGTGACTAGCAGTTTTAGGGTGTCTCTCTTTTTTTTAGTTGACAAAATATGTCTAAATATAGGCTTAATTTTATATTTTATGTTTCAAATTCTTAGCGAATCTGACAAGCTGTGAGAAAGATTTTAACATTTCAAATAAAATTAAGTAGTATATATTTTAGAAATATTTTGACAACTAAAAAAAAATAATAATAATAAATAAAATAAAATAAAGCAACAGAGAAAGAGGCATCCTTTAGGAAGAGTATATGCAGAAAAGAGAGAAGTTTAATATATTAATTTCCCCAAAAGATATTTTAAAAATACGAATCCCTTCCACGTGCATTGGCTTAACATTAGCAGGGAGAATTTGAGATCTCACTGTCTAACGCCCTTAAGATAAGTTTACGCTTGTTTGATGATTCAGACGATACATAATGAAATGCATTATTGTTTTTGAAAGGTTATTGTTTTTAAGTTGAGATATTTTAATAAAATAATACATGATCTAGCCGTAATTACTAATTTAATAAATCGACTCACTGTTTTATTTAACTGTTATAGTAACAACATACGAGATATGCCACTAGAAATATCAAAATAATATCGCAGTATCAAATATCAGTGTAATACGCAACTTTTGAGATTGCTCAATGATATGCATATAATACAGCATATTTCTCCACCTATTATTCGCAGAATAATTTTATTTTGTAACGGTAAAATCATTCCATATTGTTCGTAAATAAAGGCAAACTTAAGTCATCGAATTTCCCATCAACTCTGTCGCCAAGGTAAAGCTAGCTTTAACCTTTTTCAACTGAACAATGATGACACAGCTAAGTAATTGTTTTCTTACCTCGTGATTTGCAGACTAGACTTATACCCCACTAAGCGATCTACATCATTGTCTAATGTCTAGTCAGCTGGATCAAACACTCCGGATTACCTAAATTTTTGATATCATTCCAATAGTAAGAAATCTGCATGGATAGCAGATAGTTTTCCAGAGAAGGTTTTCGAAGAAGCTTTCCCCGGTTAATTGATGATTATCTTGATAAGTAATTATGTTATCGATCATTTAAAAAAGGAGGAGGTTATGTGAGCATCATATATCTTATTTTAGAAACAAGATACGTCTAACTCTTAAGCAATGTTACAATCGCTATTAATTTTTATCGCGTTACAGAAAGCAAGTTTGGATGCCAAAGGCTTTTACACTGCGTTATAAATGAGTTTCTTATTAGCAGTGCATGAACTTTAAGAAATGAGCTATTTAAATTTTGAGTTATAGAACTATACATGTTTCACAGGATATTTAAATGCTAGTCGAAAAATAATTATCCTTTGCAAAGTGTAGAAGAATTAACTACTACACAATGGAAATGTTGCATAAAAGAATTTTATAAAGTTAAAGTATCCATTTATTGAAAACATTTATACTGCATATCCGTTTTAATTCAGCGTTATTTCAAATATCATAAGAAAGATTTGTTTCTTCTTTTAGTAAGCCTTATTTATTTTAGATTTATTTAATGAACATTTCTGTTATAATTTTAAATCTAGAAAATGGTAGCCTGTGGAATAAGTTGATGGGAGTGTCTAAACACCTGAAACATCAAAATATCATCATATACTCTTGACGTATAATCAGATATGTTTTTAACAATTTTATAACTCTGCATTGATAAGAGATTTCATTTTAACAACAGATAGTTCCTGAACATTAAGGAAAGAGTAGAAAAAAGAGTTAAAAACCAAGATCCAAAAATTAATAGACGTTGTCTGAGTCTCAACTTCAATTTAGTCTCAAAGGAAATCTCTTAGGGGATTTTTCCTGTGTATGTTTATTTGTATTATCGTTTGCACTATGAGGTCATTTTCTTTTTTTATTATAAAATAAAACATTGTCCAAGACTATCTTTATCTGAGAAAAAACAATATTTTAAGTATTTTTCGTACAAGCTACATTTCGTATAAGCTACATTCGTACAAGCTACCAGATTTCTTAAGAGAATAATGAAAGATATCGGAATATGAATTATGATAATGTGTAAGAAAAACAACAGGGAGAAATCTTGGGTACACGAAACGCTACACGCCCCCGCATTATCGGGGAAAAACGAGTTCAAAAGACGTGTTTTTTAATAAAAATTAATTACATTTAGTTTTTGAAAATACAAATATGTATTTTCTTATGAAAAACCTACATAGTTATACCTCGTTCCTAGGCGTCAGAACATTTTCATAAAATAGGGTTATTTTTTTTTAAATCGAAAAACTCACATAAGTCCTTAATTTGATTAGCACTGTTACTGACAGCGGATTGCATATATTTATGTTTCAACGTGATATGTATCACTAACGCAATAAAGCACTTTAAGAACAAGATAAGTAAGCATAATATATGTATATTTAATTATTAAATATTAATTATTTAAACATAATAATAAAGAGGGATTAAAAAAAATTTTTACCACCTTTCTCTCAACTTCAAGAAGAGCATTTACTCTCCAATAAAGTTGAATGAATCGCTTTGATATTCTTGTATGTGTTTATTTTGAATTATCGTTTGTGCTAGGCAGCTTAAAATAATTTGCTTGTAAATATTAAAATATATTTAATTATTAAATATTAATTATTTAAACATGATAATAAAGAGAGATTAAAAATAAATTTTACCACCTACTCTCAACTTCAAGAAGAGCATTTACTTTCCAATAAATGCGAATGAATCGCTTTGTAATTCTTGTATGTGTTTATTTTGAATTATTGTTTGTGCTAGGCAGCTTAAAATAATTTGCTTGTAAATATTAAAAAATTTAATGAAGAACACGGAAAAAATCTTTTAAAATTTCACCAAACTCCCTTTCATTTTAATTTGATTGAGTAGCGCACGATTTACGTTTCAGGGATTTCGTAAAGTACTTCAAGAAGGAGCAGAAAAAAGTCACAAGAAACTCTTCCAAACTTTCCATCAGTGCATAACCAATTATGACAGCTCTCATCCGAAACTTTTCTTATCCCTCGAAGACAGCGTAATCTAAATTTGGCAGAGAAAGATTGTATCTTGAAAGCATATAACGGATACTTTCACTCACTCTCTTGCCAAACTTTGGCCGAGTTCCATCAGATCTCTAGTTCTGTGCATGGTTAGAATCCCTTCTTGTTAAATATCTCCGAAACTCTACAAAGAACGGAATTGTGTCCAAGAGTGAGTGTTACTGTATACTGTAGAAGAGAACATCTAGTCAGCTGGCTCGAAGCATCAGATATACACAGATGAGGTTGATTTCGTCTAGATATAGTTCAAGATTTGAGATTTATCTTATAATTATGATGAGAGTGGGAGATCTTCCTTTACGAAACTGCTGTTTTGAAATTGGTGTGTATACGCAAATAGACAACGTATAGAAAGCAGTTGTTTATAAGTTTATTGTTACAAACATTATAACGAAAACGTGGCTTATATATTTTGTATGGGAAGATTTGGTTAATTGGATTTTGTGATTTTTAGTGAGTTGTTTAATAAATTGTATTTCATCATAAGGGTAGTAGACTAATTTGATTTCGCGGTGCTTAATAAGTTCTGTTACTTTTCTAACATACATTTTTTGCACTAGTACACTTGAAAATTATACTAGTGCGAAACGTTTATCTTAGGCTTTATGACTATATGGATATTTCAGAAATATACATTATTTCATTCTTTAAAGTGGAATTTGAATTATATTAAGCGTCAGGTAACATTAGTGGTGGTTTCAATTTGGGTAATTGGATTTTGTGATTTTTAATGAGTTGTTCATTAGATTGTGCTGTATCATAAGGATAGATTAATTTAGTAGAATCTTTAGTAAGTTCTTTTAATTTCCTGATTTACATTTTTTGTACTAGTACACTTAAAAATCATGCTAGTACAAAACGCGTATCTCGTGTGCTATGATTGAGTAATGCTATTTCATAAATATACATTATTTCATATTTTAAGGTGTACTTTTATTAGATAATATCTGTCATGTAACATCAATATCGTAATTGTTGAAAACGAAAATCAAAGCAAAACATTAATATGGAAATAAAATGAAGTACATAATTTAAAATACATAATTTCAAGCATAATACAGTAAAAACCTGCTTCCAAAGAATCGGAAATAGATCTAAAAAATTCCGCTTAGGCAGGACACCGCTTTAAAATTTACAACATCTATTATGTATTTTAAATCAAATGCAAATTAATTATAGGTATGATATTCCTAAATCTGAATATAACATCCATATTGCTCCAGCACGTACCATACATAATGTGCATGTGATGTTACAAAGCAATATCACCCAAGCAAAGAAAGTCTTCTTAATTCAATGTAGGCAGAAAAAACATTTCTCGTATTAATAATTGAATTAGATTCATAATGGGGTTTTTTTTTTCTACACATAACATGATGTATTATACCTACCTGAAAATTACGAGATATTTAGCAAAAACTACAAGCAATTCAACTTGAAGTTTTGTACATGAAGTTGAGTTGACAAGCATCAAGCCAGATTGTTGACAAACATGATGCACATCATCTATTTTTCCGGGAAACAGTTTTATAATAATAACAAATGGTGAAAGATTGTTATATTAATTTGCAACACTAGATAAATTTCAAAACATGAAAAAAGTATTTTCAGTGTTTTAGATAAAAATCAATAATTATATCACGATAATCTATTTTTGTCGATATTTGTCTCGTGCATTGTTTTTTTTTTTTTTTTTTTTTTTTTTTTTTCACACTAGTTTTTGATTAAAGACATTTTTAACAACTATTAATAAATTTTGATTTTGTAAAATGTGAGTAGCTTAGATAGTTAAAGGAAAATCTTGACAGTCATATTAAGCCTTTTTTATTATTCATTAACACAACTGAAACGAAGTCTAAAAAAATAAAAAATAAAAATCTGACTGAATATCATAAACTTAAAAAAAAAAAAAAAACTTTTGGCCATAACTGATTTTAGATACACAGGATGTCTAATAAATACTAGTACAAGTATGTATTTTGAATGAATAAGTGAATTCCAACCGTAGTTTTTAATAGAAAATCTGTTTGTATTGGCATGTATTATTATCTGTAAAATTTTCTATTATGATTTAGAGACACTCTAATTAACTAAGCTAAATCACTTACAGCGAAATTATTTACATTTTAGTAAAAGTACAGATAATGACTTTGAAAGACTGTTAGACTATATTTTATAATTACAAACAATGTCATCTTAATTTACATTAACCCTTTATGCCCTTAATTATGAATCAAGAAATTGCTCCACCTCAATGTCTGCAGATATATTAAAAATTTACAAAATAATAATAATGTGAAATGTATCTATTACTTTCTTCTATCTTCAATAGAAGAAAGTATTGTAATCGAAATTTTTTTTCGACTTTCGGTTTTCGAGGGATTTACACGTTTTAGGGGTCAGAGATTCGAAAAAACATGTTTATAGAAAATGTCCGTCTGTCCGTGTGTCTGTCGCCATTGTACCATCAAAAAGTGTATGAAGTTATGCATAGAATCGAACCAAATTTTTTAAAACGTTTTTGGCTATGACAAGCAGGTCCTTTCTTAATTTTGTAAAAATCCGCCGGAAGGGGGCGCTATAATAGCAATTTTTGCGCGATTTTGAATATTGTACCATCAAAAAGTGTATGAAGTTATGCATAGAATTGAACCAAATTTTTTGTGTATGTTTTTGGCCAAGGCAAGAAGGTCCTCCCTGCATTTGGAAAAATTCCCCCACAAGGGGGCGCTGTAATAGCGATTTTTGTGTCATTTTCAATATTGTACCATCGAAAAGTGTATGAAGTTATGCATAGAATTGAACCAAATTTTTAGGTCCTCCCTGAATTAGGAAATATTCCGCCGAAAGGGGACACTATAATAGCGATGTTTGTGTAATTTTCTTGATTTCTCGTAGTTCTATTATACACCGGCGTCTTGTGAAGAGACGGGAACTTCCCTCCTGATAAGCCGGCTATTCACGGACAGCTGATATACAACAGAATAACCGAAAACTATTGATTTTAATAAATATCATGATGGAGATTAACTCATTTTTACTCCGATTAATTGACTGAAGCAGAAATTTAAGATGAAAGTCAAAGTTTATATAGCATTGAACTAATAAATGAAATATTGACATTTGAAATAACATTTTGAAACATTAAAATATATGAGATAGAAGAAAGTTTTGGGATTGGCACATCCAACTTGTTTTTTAGGTAAATTCGGTAATTATATAGGGGAGAGTAGCCATATTTGGACCGCCGCTTTAATAGAACCGTTGCCATTTTGCCGTTAATTACAGGAAGAGACGCCATCTACCGCTGAAATCCTACTCATCAGAATGACGTCACTCATGATTAGAAGAAGCAACCGCCTACCATGTGCTGTTTTCAGACAATTTTAAAAAACCTAAATTTAGCTGTTTTAATCTAATTTTTTCCTACTAAACGTAAGTGAATAATTTAAAACTAAAGTAAGTTGTTATGTTTTCATATACATATATGAATTCATCTGTTTATTGTGCATATTTTTCACGTGGATTTGTTTGATTTCGTTTTGTTCTTAGTATTGAGATTATATGTTTTAAAAAATGGCGCAGTTGCCGTAATTGGGCCAATTTAAGTTGCTTAAATTGGACCAGATATGCGATGATAAATTTGAAAAGTAAGTAATTAATTTCAAGGCGGTACGCTTTGCATACTATTTTTTTTAATTTTTTAATATTTTATAAAGGATTATTATCTCCATCACGTTTTATATATATATATATATATATATATATATATCTGAATAAATTTTTAATACATTTTAGTCCTATATAAGCATAAAAATATTTTTACATGTTTATGCAATAAATTTTATTTGCAATTTCTTTTATCTTGTATGTATTTGTATTTATTTTCCTTGAATTCCTTATTCCTACGGGGTATTTGGTTTACAGAGTTGAATTCAAACATTTTCCTCCTGGAGGATATTTGCGATGGCAGACTTTTTACAGCTCTGGAGGGTGGAGTTACACTTTTTTTGCCATTAAAACGCGTAAAGTCTCAAGCGTTCAGGGAGTAGTGGTTGTTTCAAGGATCTAGGTGTGTGTGTGTGTGTGTGGGGGGGGTGCTGAATTCAACACTGTTTGAATATATAATGTTTGCGTTTGATTAATCATAGCGTATTTTTCAATAGAGGATATTCTTTAAACACTTTTTTAATATAATGTTGAAAATGTTGAGAAACACACAAACAAATTGTGTGGAAGAAGGACACCCGTGACAGCAAAAGCTGTTAAAAATATAGGAAACAAAAAAGAGAGTGTAAGTTGTAAAGAAATTGACCTGCAAGAAGGCTGCAGCTACAAATCCTCCACAAAAGCCAAAAAATCATTAGAAATGTTATCTCTCTTGTTAAATTCAGTTAAATCAAAGTACAGAGAAAGCCAAAAAACAGTTGTGTTAACATCGTCGCCAAATAAAGTAAACCTTGAAATGAAAAACAAAAAAAAAAAAAAAAAAGACAAAAAGGAAGCTTTCACAGAAGAAAAGCAAATGAAACATCAAGTTTTAAAAAACACGCATCATGCAATTAGCAAGAAAATGATGGAAGGGAAGAACTACGAACATAATGTAAAGAAAACTTCTGTTGAAAAAAAAAAGTCTAATAATTCAGAATCTAAAAAGAAAAATCTAGTCAGTGATGATTGGTTTTGCCTAATTTGTAAGAAAAATAAAATAGCAGAAATGATTCACTGTTCAGATTGCCAAATACGATTGATTCCATGTTGTGCGCGCTAGAAAAAAAAAAAAAAAAAAAAAAAAAAAAAAGGAATAAACGAAATTTATATGTAGACTTTGCATCACTCCTTACATGATATTCAAGTAACTGATAATTAGTTCCATAATTTCTATTCTTAGTTACTGATAACGTTGATTTATATTTTGAATACATTTTTATTTAAAACAATTACTCTCATTTTGAGATATTTGATTTCATTATATTTCATTGCTGTTATTGATTTATTGATTTATTTGATTGTTTCATTATTCACAAACTTTGCTTTTAATAAAATTAGTTATATTTCCTAGTCATTAAAATAACCTGATATTATTTGGTCCAATTTAGGAGACTGGGGGTCCAACTTAGGCGACCAGTTGCTGAATTTGGACCACTTTTGACAAATTCTTCAAATTAGAATAAAATTTAAGATTTTCAAAAAAAATTGATCTAAAGATTTATTTAGTTAGTAGATGAATAGATTGACCTCGTGTAATGATGCTTTGTAGATATTCCAAAAATTAAGTGAGTTACACCTGAAAATATGTCAAGTGGTCCAAATTCGGCTACTCTCCCCTAAGTACGTAGCGCCTATAGTGATCGTCTGGTCCGACGTTTCTTTGTCCGCATTTAACGACGCAAAAACTGCCGAACGGAATTATTTGAAATTTAATATATGTAATTGTTGCAGAATTTTGTCGAGTCATTTCAAATTTAATGAAAATCGAATCAAAACTTAAAAAGATATTAATAAAAGATTTCTTCATCGTATTAAATCTTATCATACGTAATTAATTCAATGATATCCTATCATAAATAATGATTCTAGGTTGCTATATTGATTATTCTATTAAATTTTATCATACGTAATTCAATGATAACCCATGATAGGCAATGATTCTGGGTTGCCATGTGATTACGCACTATTTAAGATGGAGTCATATTATTTCCGTATTATTGAATTTTATATATAATAATCGTAATAAATTTTGTTTTCGTGTATTTTTACGTAAGAATGCAACAGCTATTGCACGAAGATCTGACTATTTATAAAAAGTTGTTATAGTACGAACGCGCCTCATTTGCAACGTTTGATGTATACAATTTCCGACTTGTTTTCATTACAACTGATTTAATAAATCTCTAGTTATAGCTCTTTTTGTAAAATATTAAAAATAATAATTTTATAAAATATATAATGTGAACTTTAAAAATTTCACAGTCTTACTTAAAAGACGACTAAAATAATGAACAAAAAGATGTTACAAGTTAAAAATATACATTTTATTTTTAAAAATTCTTAGTACTTTCAAACTTTTCCAAGCTCATCATCAGAGAATATTTTGATAACTAAATGTTGTTTATTTATACAAATACGTCACATTATTTTTTAAATTAGAGAGCCAATAATTATTAGAGTTGAAAGTAGAAGTAGCAGGTTCATGGATTAAATTTAGTTAGAGGAAATATATCTCTAATATCTCGAACATCCAAACTTAAAATTTATAAAACTGTTATAAAACCAATAGTAATTTATGGTAGTGAGACCTGGACCACTACACAAAAAGATGAAAAGCTACTTATCACTTGGGAAAGGAAGATCTTAAGGCAAATTTTTGGACCTATTAAAGAAGACAACACATGGCGTATAAGGACAAATATGGAGTTAGAACAGTTATATAATGAAAAAGATATAATAAATACTATAAAAATAAGAAGAGTGCAATGGTTAGGCCATCTAATCAGAATGAGGGATGAGCGAAGCACAAAGAAGATTTATAGTGGTAATTTAATTGGGAAAAGAAGTATTGGTAGACACAGGAAGAGTTGGATAAAAGAGATAGAGAAAGATCTTGCAGAAAACCAAATTATAAATTATAAAGTAAAGGCCAGAGATCGGAAGGTCCTGATAAGTATATTGAGGGAGGTCAAAATTTTACATGGATTGTAGCACCACTGTGTAAGTAAGTAAGAGGAAATATATACTATTATTATTTGCATAAATAAACAATATTTAGTTATTAAAATTTGTATGAATAAGCAACACTTAGTTATTAAAATATTCTCTGTTGATGAGCTTGGAAAAGCTTGAAAGTACTAAGAAGTTTTAAATAAAATGTATATTTTTAACTTGTAACATCTTTTTGTTCATTATTTTAGTCGCCTTTTAAGTAAGACAGTTTTTTAAAGTTCGCATTATATATTTTATGTTTGAATCAAGGTGAAAAATTGCGTTTCGTCTTATGATTTTATTTTATATTAATTATAGATTAATTAACAAAAATACTCTTATGAAAATCTCGCAGTAAAAACAGTGAAATCATAAAAACGATGAAAATAAATGGATTGTAATCCTATCTGTAAATGGAAAGGTTTTGTAGGAATTTTTTTATGCGAAATTTTGTAATAAGAGAAAAGTTTCCCCTATGTAAATGTTTGAGAAAACAACCACTGTAAAAAGTATTTGTTTCGCTGTGGTTCTTAAGGGGAACGGGAAAGCCCTATCTCCGCCATGTTAAATTCACCAATTTTATGCACTATTTCTCGGAAATGGTGAAAGATAGAGGTCTAGATTTTTTAGAGTAGTTAGAATAACATGATTCACATATTTTAACAAATCATTTACTTTCTATGTAAAACTCAAAATTAATTATTTATTATTTATTGAAAGTCATTTTTAAATTAGCATTTTTGGTAAGATTTCACTGCCTAAAATAAATAATTCTCAACAAATCATTAAATCCCTGTGTTAAAGTACACAATATAACATTATATAAGCATTAAAAAAAATCTGAGTTCTTAAGTTCAATAGATATTGAAAAAAAAGGAACATAAACATGAAATATCCAAGTTTTGAGAAAAAGTCAATTAAAGATTTAAATGGCCACTAAGCTGTGAAGTAGTCTTAGACAAAAATGAATAATTTCATCACTCATTTTTTAATAAATAAACATGTGTGAGACATCGTTGGAAAGATAAAAGTTTAAACTATTTAATGATATAAAAAAGTAAAAATCGATTTTTTTGTTGAATTTTGCTTTCCCGGTCCGCTTAAGTGTGAATGAGCAAGGGCTTTTGTATCAAACGAAAAATCTGCTTTTATTAATAGACGAATTATATAATTTATATATATATATATATATATATATATATATTTTTTTTTTTTTACTGATATACTTAACAATACAGTCGGAGAATTAAAGGCAAAAAAAAAATCAAATCAACATTTTTTTTTCTTTGTTACAATGTACCGGGTGTCCCAAAAAGGACTGACTGATTTTAAAATTCAATAACTTCCAAACGGTGACAGATATTAAAAAAATTCTTGCAGGAGGGTTATGCATAAAGTCAAAAGTTTTATTACAGTGATTTTCGATTTTAGTTCGAATTGCAAACAATAGATGGCGCTGTAAGCAATAGTCGCTAAATACAGGCTCGATTTCTAGTCCTTTCTCTTGTTCCATGCTGAAAAAGGAGATGGGAATGTATTATCCGGGCCACGAAGTACCAAAAATCGAGCCTGAATTCAGCGTCTATTGGTCGCAGCGCCATCTATTGTTTGTAATTCGAACTAAAATTGAAAATCACTGTAAAAAAACTTTTGACCTTATGCATAACCCTCCTGCAAGAATTTTTTAAATATCTGTCACCGTTTGCAAGTTATTGAATTTTAAAATCAGTCAGTCCTTTTTGGGACACCCGGTATATTTCATGCGAAAAAAGATTGCGAAAAATAGTATAAAAAATGATTTTATATTTAAACGTTTACTTGTAGTTTACATTCTTCTTTAAAAAACTGTTGTACACTTGCATGTGCATAGAAATTATAAACCTATACTTGATATATGCTAACTCAAAGTGAGTGTATTGCCAGGAAAGTGCGAATAGCAGTTTTTTGTATTTAAAAAATATACTGTCCGCGCTACACGTTTTGAAATATTTAATAAATAATTAAAATTTGAATTTCATTACTTTTATTTTACATGTAAGAATGAATTAATTCAAGTCCTACATTCATTTTTCCGTTTTATCAATATCTGATTGAACCTAATTTTCTGATAATTTCTGGTGTTGGTGTGTTTTTGAATTGATTTATATAATTTTTAAACTAATAAAGCTATTTTTTTTCTTTTGCAGTATTATCAAAAGTGTGACTTAGTTCTTATAAAATATTAGTATGACCAAACATTTAAATAAAAAGTTAATGCGGTAGGGAATGGGTTAATGTTATTTTACTATCACTCATTAAAAAATGTTTTTATTATAAACTAGGGGGCTCTGCCCCCTACGAGCTACACTCGTCAACCCCCCGTTCAGACACCGCAGACTCTAAAATTACGCTAATTTGATCGGCTTTAAAAAGATTTCGGAAGATTGAATTATAATTTAAAAAACAGTGGCGATCCCCCTATAAACGGATTTCTATTCATTTCTCTTTGATTGGGGAATTTTAAGGCCAAATCCGTTGCGGTATTACTTGATTATACCGTCGACCCATTTCGCCAAATTATATAAATCCCCAAACCACTCGCCAAATTATACAAATTGACATAATTTTTATTTTAAATAACGAAAGAACAAATAAATTAGTGCAACATTAATAAATATACAAATAAAACGTCGAAGTAAAAAATAACTTGATGACGTAGACAAGTTTAACTTCCTTAAAGTCAAGTTAATGTGACATTTACGATCAACCATTATTGGCATTTAATCTTATAGTTTGGCGAATGATAGATTTTTGGTCGACGGGATAACTAAGTAGTACCAAAAATACCTATGTCAATCGCTGTTTTCGTCTTTGATTAAGTAAAATAAGTTAAACATTTCAAAATAAGCTAATATAAAAGGAATTAAGTAAACAGAATCTTTGTCTCCCGGTATTTTTTAACAAAGCGAAAAGAAAGTTCTTTTAAATAAGACATTTTAAATTAATCGTTTTTAATCTGACGTAATTTTGCCCAAACTATTCTTTCTCTTTTTAATATTCACGTGAAAATACTTGTGTTAGAAATGAAATATTATTTGCGCTTTCCTAACAAAAACAGTTGAAAAGTATCCTCTCAAAATATCAAATAAATGTCTAGCGCAATTTCTAAATTCAAACCGTTTTGCAATATTATTTTGTGTTCATTTTATGTAATAACTGTAATGTGACGTAAATATGACGTAATTTCTCATATTTAAGACTTCTAACGCATGTTAATAAATTTATTATTTTACAAATTCCTTTCTCTCTTAAAATTCACGTGTAATTATAGTTTTTATGACGTAATTTTTAATAAGTTCCTGCTTTTTGTGCATAATTATTTAATTATAATTCCAAATGTTTTTTCTGTTTATAATAGTCACGTGTAAATAAATTTTTAATTTATTTACGTTTTTTTTTTTTTCTTTTTTTTTTTTGAAGCAAACATTATTGTTTCCGCTGTTTATACAGTTGGCAACAGTTTAATATCACTTTCTAAAATCTGTAAAAAATATCTCTAGAAATGCTGAAAATTTGAATTTAAAATAGAAATAAAACCTCAAAAAATTAGTCAAATTACAAAAAAAAATACAGTCTGCACACCGCGAACTTCAAACGTATAAAATGATCTAAAAATGATTAAATTCCCATGAACAGTTTTTGCTCCTATAAAACTTTTTTAGTGGAACGATTTTGTCCAACTTTAGCATTAAATATCTCTTAAAATAATTCTTCGATTTGAAAACTGTCTGCATCAGCGTGTTTATCAAACATTTCTGTATAATACCACCGATTTTCATATTTTTGTATGCATTATTTTTGTTAATATTAACGAAGAAAGACCTCCGGTCACAAAAAATTCAAAACCGGCGGCGGCGGTGACAGCGGTAGTTACTTTTTTTTAGAATAGAGAGATACAAATTGCGTGAAGGTTAAAAACCAGAAATCTTAGAGCAGATTTTTTTTTTTTTCAGTAGCAATTATTCATAAGATAAAATCCTTAATTTCTCTTTAATGACTCCTTGAACATTTTGGATTGCAGTTTGTCACAGTTTTTAAGTTACCAGTTTGTAAATAATGAAAATTAAGACGAAATCATCAAACTGATAAGAATGATGTATGTGTCGCTAAATTCTTCAAATTAAAAGAGGGCGAAATGTTTTTATTTATTCTGGAACTAAACGATAAATAAAGTTATTTTAAATACCCGAAATTCGATACAGCAGTTTTTTTATTTGACAGGAAAATAAATTTAAATTTATAATATCTATATATAATTCTTAACTTTGCTTTAACTATTAAGTTTCCAAGGATCTAAAAATAGAAGAAAAATTGGCATCTTTTAGATTGGTGTAATGTAACATAAGACGAGGTGTTTCTGAAAGTTTACACTGTTAAATGTTACTTGTATATATGTATATACAAACATCATGCGTGTTAAATGCTCAAAATATCTTCAAACAAGAGTACTTCCGTTTCTTAATTTAAAGTTATATTTTTGTAATTTCACCTTAGATTTTTTGGTTTCTGTTTCAAGGAAAATAAATAGATGATAAAAATAAACGAAAAATCACGTTTATTTACAAGCTAAACTTTGCTTCTAAATAAAGCAAGATAAATAATTTTTATGCAAAAAATAGTGCAACTAATTTATTTATTTATTTAAGTTTTTTTTTTTAAATGGACTTTTAAGTTTTTTCAGATTTTAAGTTTGCAATAATTATTCATTTTCCAATTTTATGAAACATAGCTTTCATATTCGACTAATAAGTAATATAGAAGGGTTGAAAGTCGATTATGTTATTCGTAAACTTAAATAATTAAAAAAAAAGGATTTGAATTTTAAAGTTTTTATTTTAAAAAAATGTTCTAATCATCAGATTTCTATGAAATTGAAATGGGACCAAATGGGCGACTTACACTATCAAACAACAAAAAAAAATATCAAAATCGGTTCATATTTAAGAAAGTTATGCGTGAACATGGACAAAACATACATACAGGTCGAATTGATAACCTCCTTCTTTTTGAAGTCGGTTAAAAATGTTGATTATGAAAGAAAACACGTTTTAACATTAATTTGGAATTTTTTTTTAAATTTTAAATGAAATGTGAATTAATAATTTGAAAAGAATTTATTGATAATTGATAACTCCCTTAGAACTCATTTGTGGAGTATTTATTTCATTTATTGAAACTGCTTGCATTATTAACAGAAAAAAAGTAATTTCTTAAACTACTTTAACAATATTCGGAATGAAGAAACACAATGAATAAATACGCTTTTATATAATAATTATTGGCTCTATAGTCTTTAATCTTGGATTAAACTTAAAAAAATACAATACCCTTTTTGCTGCAGTTTAATAACTACAACGCTTTCCACGTTTCATATTTTAAATTTAATAACAAGAGAAATAAAAAAATTGTATTTTGAAAAGAAAGCATGGAAAATTTAGTAAGAGTAGAACGAATAATAAAAAAAAGTTATAATAAAACTCCAAGATGTAATTGGACTTTTAGGTAGATTTCGTATGAAATACTGCCTATAGGCGTCGTTCCTGTGTTGGTATTTCTGAAAAACTTTTGCAGATCTACACCGATCATGATCTCTACAGCCCAAAACCACCCTCAGTAAAAAACTTTATATATATAAATATATATATATATATATATATATATATATATATAACCATTAATTAAACATAACCTACCATCATCAAAAACCGTAATATTATGAATTAAAGCTGTAAGTATAAAAAAAAGTGCCAAATAATTTATTATAAGAATTATTATGGAAGAAAAAATAAGAAAGTGGACACCGACAAATAATGGAAAAGCTTATAGTATATTGAATTACGTTTTCAAGGGCACCGAATTCAATGATTATATATATATGTATGTATCTAGCTATATATATCACTTTCTTCTGGACACGATAACTTCCGCAATTCTGCACCAATCTCTTCCAAACTGATACATAAAATCTCGGTCAAGTTCGTTAATGGGCAAAATCGGACCAAGGGGATGGAAATATGGAGGGGTTTTGTGAAAACCGAAAAAAATCCCATAACTTCTTAAATTTTGTACATATCGAATCAGTTTAAAGTTTTTATTACTTCTAAAAATAGGGCCAAAAATTTATGCATCACAGATTTTTAATAAATATAAAAATGGGCTCAAGG
The DNA here is from genome assembly GCA_963932465.1 of Maratus speciosus. NCBI lineage: Eukaryota > Metazoa > Arthropoda > Arachnida > Araneae > Salticidae > Maratus > Maratus speciosus. The sequence goes on along the minus strand of OZ010791.1, from coordinate 234,369,713 downwards.
GGAGCAAAAATAGGGTTTTTGGGAGAAAAAAATTCATAACTGCATCAATTCTCAAGATATCAAATCCAATTAATTTTACCATGAATCTCCTTAATATTATCTACAACTTTTATATTCACAAGTTTTTGATAGGACCAATTCATACCGCAATAAAAAATTAAAAACGAAAACAAAAAGGGCGTTTGAAGAAGAAAAAAATCCACAACTCCGTCAATTCAAAAGATATAAAATCCCCATGAATTTATCATATATCTTCTTAATATTGTCTACAACATCTATATAGACAAGTTTTGGATAGGACCAATTCTTACAGCAAAAACAAATTAAAAATACATAGCTGTTGAAGAAAAAAATCATCTTAGTAAGGGTGTATTCAAATCCAAACTGCTTATTTTCTGACTCATTTTACAATTCATTTTTACTCTCAAAGGCTTCCAATTGGTACCTTTTCTTACTCAGAAACTATATAATGTACCTTAATGGTCAATTTTTTGATATAGGCAGAATATATTTTAAAACATGCTGTCAAATTGGGCCTTTTGAACGGAATTTCCCGAAGCGGATTGTGTTGGAAAAATCATCGTATTAAGGGAGTATTCAAATCCAAACTGCTTATTTTCTGACTGATTTTTAAATTCATTTTTGCTCTCAAACGCATCCAATTGGTATATTCGCTTATTCAGAAACTATATAATGTACCGTAATGATCGATGTTTTGATAGAGGCAGAATATATTTCAAAAAATGATGTCAAAGTGGCCATTTTGAACGGAATTTCCCGAAGCGATTGTGTTAGAAACGAAAAATATTGACTTACTGAGAAAATAATTGTTTATATATCAAGTTTTAATTAATTGAACGAAAATTAAAAACACAGGTCGTTTATAAATCTCTTCAAAAATCACGTCAACAAGTTTCATGTTTTTCCTATTAAAAATGAATCTGGAGTTATGCCAGAAAATTTCGAGTTGTTGAGCATGGAAAAGTATTTTTTTGAATACCGCCCTAACATGATTCTTATAAAACTAGTTATTATATAAAAATAAAATAAAAACTCGTCAAAAGCGGCCATATAAAATTGTTAAAGTAGGTTTATCTCTAATCATGATTTGGTTTTTGTTTATGAAATTAGTATACTTAACTTCGAAATCTACCTCCGCCTGTAGGCCGGGCCGGCAGGGATTTTTTTTTAAAGATAAAATTATAGTAAATTTAAATTAAACGGTCTTGTTCATATAGGTAAACTGTATTTTTGGCAAACATACATTATTAAGCATTTGTAATGCAAATCAAATTATATTTCATTATTAATCTGAAATAATTCTTTATCGATATTATTGTATAATATATATGAAATGATATGATGTGTGTGTTGTATTTTGGGCAAACATATGTAACTGAGCATATTTAATGTAAATTTTATTTCAATTACTTAATTTAAATACACATTTCTCTATAATATTTTATAATACATTTAAATTCATCTTTTTATTTTGTTTACCAGTTATTATAGAGCAACAAAACTTTGACAACTTTTGTAATTGCAAAGTAATGACAGAATAATTTAGTTTCTAGTTTGTAATTCCAGTATAGTATAAAAATAAGGATTGATAGTTTATTTATTAAACCTAATTAACCAAATAAATATCACTATATATGGGTTTCAGTTGTATGTGCGATTAAAAAATATATATACTTTATGAAATTAATTTAACAATATTTGGAATAAAGCAACATTTAAATACTTTATATATTATTATTATTATTATTATTATTATTATTATTATTATTATTATTATTATTATTACCGTAGATTTTCCTTTCAGATAAAAAGTTTATAAAATACAATTCGGTTTGTGCAGCTATTTAATAACTGCAACAGGTTATACAATTGCTATAATGCTCTTCTAATTTAAAATTTAATAACATCTTAACACATTTATGCATTTGAAAAGAATGTAAAGGAAAAAAAAACAACAGGTAAAAGTAGAACGAAATAAAACAAAAACAGTAAAAACTATTATGTAAATTTTTTTTTACTATTAATCTTAAGTAAGTCTTGTTTTAGTAAACGACATAATATATTTTAAACTCGTCGTTTATTTTATTCACTAATTAGTATATTGCAACAAAACTTTCACAACTTTGTAGTTGCAAATGACATGGTAAAGGTAATTTACCTTCTAATAATTTATTCATTAACAATAATTAACCAAAATATCACTACGACTAACTAGATAATTATGGCTATCTTCCAAGGAATTCTCAGACGTATAAAGCATAATTTCACAGTACCGTGGCAAAACAACATTAAAAGGGGCCGCAACAGCCCAATTTAATAGGGTTCCTCCCCTATTATTTGGAAATTTCACGCAAGTAAGCGAAGAAATAGGAAAAGAAAGACAAGTCTCTTTCCCTGCACAATTCCGTGTTTGTTAATTTTGGTCTCTTCGGGGACTTACAACAACGAGTCCATTTAATAGAGAGAGGGATTTCGGTGGTGTCAAAACTGAAACAAAATACTACGAGATTAGTTTCGGAAAAGACGCCCAATGTATTTCAAGTTGGCGCTGAAGCTTGTTTTCCTTCATTTGTGGTTTGTTTTCCAAATTCTGTTTTTCTTCGGAAAAAGTACGATTTAAGAAGAGTTTTCTCTGAGAAGCAATTATGCTTCACGCATATTTTTAAAGAAATTTTCGGTGAAATAATATATTGTATTTTGGAGCTTCAATTCAATACAATTAAATTTTTGATTAGTTAAGGTGGTTCTCAAAATAATATTTTTTTCCTGTCTCAACAACGAGAAACTTTCGGTCGTATTTACTAACTCAATTTTAAAAGCAAAAGCATGGCCCTAGCAAACCTAACTATTGAAGGGATTTGTAATCGAATAGTGTTTTCCATTTTTTGATAAATGATTTACATCTCGGGTTAGAAGCTATTGTTTTCACGTAAAGAGAGTTTTTTTTTCTTCTTTACCGCGTTGTCACCTCTGAAAATTCGAAAAAAAAAACACAGTAGTTTGACGGTATTTTCTGAAAAATCTTCTGCCATTACAAAAAAAAAAAAAAAAAAAGGAAACGTTGCACGATTACACAGTTTCTGAATATGAGCAACTGCTAATTACACGTGTTTGTAAACAAAAATAAATTCAGAAATGTCTCACAAAGGATTTGAAAACAGCCTTAACATTAAATCTGAAGCTGTAACTTTTTAAAAATCAATGACCTTGTTTAAATTAATTATAGTGTTTAACTGTTCTTATCTATCCTCCACTGCCACCCCCCCCTCCCCCCAAAAAAGGTGACTTAAACAATATAACAATTTGAGAGTGTTGTTTAACTATTGTGATTGTCAAATAGGATGCAGCTGAGCATCGCTGTTAAGTTAAGTGCAAGTCTGTCAAAGATAAGCTTCCAGACTTGCCTTTGATGATGTCTGCCACATTATATGCTTATTCACAGTTCTGCTTCCAACTCTAAAAAGAAAAAGCATTAGTAATTAATTATTTTCAAACGGATAATCGTATTTTTGGTTTTGTCTTTCTGGAAAGCTAACAAACATTAAACGCCATGATTAATTTTTTCCTATTTCTTTATGTCAATCATTTAACGTAAAATGTTATTTAAAAAATTAAAACTCAGTTAATGCCAACATTTGAAAAATGATACATAACCAAGATAAAATTGATGAAACAAATATATAGCAGTATGAACAATTTTTAAATAAGTTTATGGAGAATTACTCAGAAATTTAATATTTTCTTTTGGGGTATTTCGTATTTTAATATAGATAGAAAAAATATTTATAACGGTTTCTTCGCCTCAATTCAAAAATCAAAGTATTCTTTCTCTAATCTCAAAGAATGTTTGCTACTTCGCGCGACATCACATAGGTAAAATGATGGCGCGAATGCTTGTTTACCATTTGTAGTTGGGATGTTTTTTGCTCTTTTAGTTAGTCGTGTGTTTTTATTGTTACATAGATTGGCTCTCACATTAGAAATTTGTAAAATATTCTTCCTTTTTCGATATCTAACTTATGGGAAAGGAGACGTTGAAATAGCATGCGAAATTTAAATAGAAAATATCTAGAATATTAAATGCATACATCGAAATTGGAAAGCTAAAATATATTTTATGTGAAATGTATTTTTCACAACAAAGGGTGTGCCTTCTTATCTTTAAACAATAAGTAATTCCTAAACTGTTATATTAGATTTAAACTGTTATATTAGTTTTACATCTAATATGATTTGTTTACCAATTAGAATAATTGTGTGAAAATTAATCTAGTGTAATTTCGTATCCAGCGATTTCTGGAGTTCCATTACCTGAGATTTATTCTGTTGAGCTGAACCAGCTTTCAGACCAGATGCTGTAACCTTCAAGGTTTGCTGGGTGAAAGAGTTCGACCAGAATCGTCCGGGATAGCTCAGATGGCAGAGCACTGGCGGCTTCAGCCAGGAGGTCCCGGGTTCGAATCATGGTCCGGACATTTTTCGCCCAGTTGGAATTTTACATCTAATATGATTTGTTTACCAATTAGAATAATTGTGTGAAAATTAATCTAGCCTAAACTGTTAGTTCTAGAGGTATAGTCCAATTGCAATATGTTATTTTCCCCTACAGGAGTGGTTGAATTACAACATTTTACTCGCCACTGGGCGAGTGAATTTTCTAATAGGGCGGGTTAATATTTAGACCCTCTTTTAAAAACTGCATTTTATAGAGGATATGCCTTTTTTTACTTTTTTTAATCGTTAGCCATACTTTGCAACTTTCCATATAACTACTATGTAAAAATCAGTATCCTTCTGCCCTTCATCCAAAATAGCACTCTTCGTGCCGATCAGTCAAAAAAATTGTGCCCTTGCTGACTTTTTGTATAAAAAAAATTGCCTGCATAGTAAAAACGGACACATTCCCGGTGTGGCTTGAAAAGATGACCATGATATTTAAATATTAAAGTGAGAATAATAATCTAAAAAGCGTTCTTCTGCTCTTAAGAATCTAAAAACGTGGCTTCGAAAATCTAAAAAATGTCTTTTTCCTACAAGCCAGATCATGGACTTCTTTAAACCTGGAGGGAAACTCTGATATACTAAATTTTCCTCTGCTCTATATATTTCTTAATTTTATAGAAAACAAATTTAAAAATGCATTTTAGTAATAAATATTGAATTATTTTCGCAGTTGCGTAAATTTTGTCTTAACAAATTTCAACTGTACATTGTATCTGGCTAGCTATTTCTGAAAATTCCTCATCCCTTTTCGCCCATATAAGAATCCATTAAAATAAAAATAGTTTTTTTTTTTTTTTTTGAAAAGTTTCTAAATTTGTGTTCCCTAGATCCTTTAAGTTATATTCAGAAAAACTTCCCCTATGATCTAACAAGTAAAACATTAAAAATTCCGTTTTTGTACAACCAAAAACTACTGGATTTTAATTTTATGGATTTTCAGTGTTTTCTGGCACTAAAAACGCTCTTTTTTTAATCTTTAGTACAAGCTAATAAGCTAACTTTACAGTTATTTTACATTGTATTACAAAGAGAGTAATTATCGCATAAAGAAACTAAAATTAAATGATAAGTTTTTGCATTATTCAGACTTATCGCATATATTTTCATCATTTTTGCAGAAGAATAAAAAAAAAAAGAAGCTAATATTTGGAAAGTATAATGCTTTCTACTGAAATTATTTTCAATGTGTTTTTTAAAGACTCGAATCTAATGGGAGAATATTGCTAATCTGTTAAAATGAATGTGAAATTTTATTATCTCATCACGTAACAAATTATTCAGATATTTCCTGTTCCTTTTTACACGTTCCCTGCTCAAAGGCCCTTACATGGACTTCCTAAGCTTATTGGCATTCAATTCAGTCCCTTTTCTGCCCACACCTTAGACAGACAGTAATACCTTTAGGAGTGGACTAGGGAGAGAGAAGGAAGAGAAAGTAGTCAAGGAATCGGACACCCATGCTCCTCATTCCTCTTATGTCTTGTTCCCATGGTAACGGTATGAAGGAATGGAAGAGAGGAAAAGAATCGAATGACATCTTTGCTACAAGTGACAGTGACAGCTTTGTCTTGAAGTGTTTGGCGGTATATTTCATCCTCAGACATGTCGAAAACTTTTTTTTATATTTTTTTCCTGCGATTACAATCATGTTGAGAAACTATCAGGGAAAACGACTAAAATCTGACTTAACTATTCATTTTCCAGTTTAAGACTAAATTAAACGCTAATGTCAGTAATTTTAATTTAGTGATTTAATATATACTGATATTTTATTGAAAATTGTGGTCAGTACCATTTTAACACTATGTAAGAAAGCTATTAATTTTATATATATAAAAAAAAAAACTATTTATGTGCGGAAATAATCTGCGTTTTCTACGAGCTTTTTCTTATTTTAACAGATTTTTCCTTTAAGTTCGTTATAAACACAGATTATTTCAGTAAAATAAACCGTTTTTTATTTGTGTTCTACTGACAGTTTTTATCTGTAAAATCAGTGTTTTTTTTTTTTTTTTTTTTTTTTTTTTTTTTAATTACGTAGATGGACAAAGCACAGTTGCAAGGATAGATTCAGTCAATGATCGCAAACCAGATTTGTCTATGTTTTTTTTTTGTTTTTTTTTTACATAAAGAAATATATAGAACTCGGGAGGTTTATAATAAACTGTAATAACTGAAAGTTTAAGAAAATTTTATAAAGTCGTTCTTATTAATAAGCATCACATTTTTCTACTGTATATTAACAGAAAATTTTGCATTTAGGGATAATCTTGTTAGGCAGCCTAAGAGAGACTGCTCAGGGCCGGCTAGGCCTGCCCCTTAGAGCTTAACGTCTCTCCCGGTATGTTCCCCGACACGTTGGGGCTCGTTAGTGAGTCCAGCCCTGTCCGGCCGTATGCAGACGGACAAACACAAAATGCCCAAGGGGCGACGCTCACCCGCTAAGGGCGTCTATGCAACACCGACCACAGAACCCAGAATGATTTCATTTTAAACCATAAGCATCATAAGATTCCGGTTATGGTGTACTTTGAAGTTATCGATTGATAATGATATATTTTTCCGCAGCTGAATACTTTTGGAAAAAATAGTAGATAAAAAGTAGTTAATGGTTAAGGGGACACCCCAAAAGTGAGACAGTTTCGAGGTCTTCTATGCTTGAAAACGGCCCTGACAAAACTACAATTTATTTTTTTTCCTCATCAGATAAAAATCCTAATGATGTACATAGTATACTTATGTTCATAAGTAAATGGAAACATCATCAACTTGTCATCATTATTCGAAGTAATAATGAGCTTAATCGCAAAAATACATTTTATACATCTTTTTTTACTGTTACTTTTCTTGTAACAGGAAGGATATTCTAATAAAAATTCGTTTCCCACATTAAAGTTAATGTATCACAATTCTGCTAGCTAATTTTGTTCGGACAGTTAACTTGTTCGAGAAAAAAAAAAAGAATTGTTTTGAATCTTGTAATGAGCTATTATAATTTAACTAGGGTAAAATCTTAAACTTTTAGGAAGTTACAGATGATCAAAACATTTAGTTCAGTTAAAAAAAAAAGGAAAAGAAAAATAACTTAAAGTCCATTTAGAATGCATTCAGGGTTATAAAAAATTTTCTTTCCCCTTTCCCCCTACATAAAATAGCAAACAGTTTTCTATTTACTTAGATTAAAAAACAATTCAAAATTTGAAATAATATTTAAAAGGATCTCCTCGAGCTTGAAAATGTTTAAGCATATTCTCACATGATATATACTTCGCTTTTTCCGAAGATTTTTCGTTGCGTAGAAGTTAAAACTATTTGTATCATACGATATTCTTAGCCGTGGCGCAGAAAAAATAGCATTCTAAAAAATGAAAAATAGAAATAAAAGAAAGGAAGAAAGAAAAAAGAAAAGTGAAAAAAGAAGCAAATATCATGAATTCATAACATCAACTATACAGATGCTCAAAATTCGCTGTCATTTCTCTAGTCTCAAAACAACCCTCTTTGTTTACGCTTATTAAAGGACTGTTTCGTTCACTCATCCACAAAACTAAAGTTCTAATGTCTTTAGTGCTTCAACAACAACGATTTACCTGTCTAAGAGCTCGATAGACAACTACTAAAAACCATAGCTACTTTTTCGCATCTTTAGTCAAAAGGAGCCGAATGGTTTATTACCTAACACAACCATTTTTCAGCAAGACAAATTTTGTTGCTCCAGACATGACATATCGACATAGTCTTGCTGAACTATTTTTATCGCTCCCTGAAAACAGAATCATGCATAGACCCACCGTTCCGAGACGTTAGCGTCGGCACCATTTTAACAACTCGCCATTTTGCATCAGTGGGGAGATGTGTGCTAAGAATAGGATCAGTTATCGCCTTCGGTAAGGCTGATGACGAAGCGTGGCATTGGCGAATTTTTTGGGCCGTGCCCGCCATGTTAAATGATATTTTGACAGGTAAAGTTGCTTTCATTGTTTTTTAAAATGGAGTTCAAATTTCGCCAAGATGGCGTGGAATGCTTGTTGGCATTATTCTTATTTTTTTTTCCTCAGGTGCATGATGTTGATAACTTAATAGCTTGGTTGCTGATTACGATTTATTATGAACTATGCGTTTATTCTGTTTATGTGAATTTGGTGAAAGAGTTAAAAACAAATTAATTTTATAAGTCAGGAAATAGTAATGAATAATTACACAGAAGCAATGAAAATAATTTTTTATGCAATAAAAAAAAATTGTTCCATGTTTTCTCAAAAAAGTATATTTCTAGATAGAAACACTTTGTGATAATTTTCAAACAACACTTTCTTGTATGAATACATTTTAATATTTTTTTGAAATTTCCAAAATTTTCCAATCTTTTAAACTTTAAAAAATAAAAAAAAACATAATACTAAGAATTATAAAACAATACTTTTTTTTTTTTTTTTACAACAAATATTAGGTGTAAAATATAATTTTTTACGACAAATATTAGGTGCAAAATATAATGTAAATTCGCATTATCAATGAATAGTAACGATGGAAAATACTTTTTTCATAAGAAAAAGACAATATTACGGCAAGTTAATGTAAACTTTTAACCTAGCCATGCTTTATTCTTAGAATTTATAAGGAGTCTGCATTGTTATTTAAGATTGAATTTTTTTCGAGTAAGACTTAAATAACAGAATTCGTTGAATCGCAAGATTTGTAATTATTTTCTGGTATTAAATAAGGCGAGAAACACTTCTAAAAATTATGATATAACTGTAAGCACCCTGTGTACGGTAACTTCTTTGTTGTTGTTGCTTTCTTTAATAGAAATACTGTCGAGTTTCGAAAATGGAAAATTATGTTGTTGAATATTTCACTGACTGATACGGAATGAGTCTTGAATAATCTCCTACCAATCTTAAGTGATGAGCAGATAGACCTGAAATTGTTGAATTCTTACAAATGGAATCGACAGGTAAATGGTTACAGTTTAGTAAAAACAGTTTAAATTTGCAATTACCATTTTTTTTTTTTTTTTTTTTTTTTTTTTTTTTTTTTTTTTTTTTTTAATACTTACAGCTTTAATTTACATTATTACGGTTTTTGATAGTGATAGGTTATGTTTAATTAATGGTTATATATATATAGAGATAGATAGATAGATAGATATAGATAGATAGATAGATATAGATATAGATGTATATGGGGCATTCTCACAATCTTTAAACTTTCATGTCCCTAAATAATAATTTTTTATTTAATACACTTTTTTGTGTTTTTTTAATTTCGTATCCTTGGGAACATCCCAATGCATGATTGCACAACAATATTAACGAGATAAATAAGTTTTGGACAATGTTGGAGGTCCAAACACATGGAAAACTCATCTACCGTCCAGTGTCCCTGATGCTGATTTTGAAGTTTGGAGCTGTCTGGATAAAATTGTTTCAATAAAAATAATTCGATGTAATTTTTTTCTGAAACTGAAACTATTTTTTATTTAAATATGTAGCTAAAAATTAGCCAGCACACATTTTTAGGGTTGATATTATTTTTTGAACTCTGTCCCTGGGGTTTTAGATTTTTTACCATTCCTCTTCTAAAATGATACAGAAAATCACTTCAGATGCAGCGACGGATTTTTTTTCAAGTTTTTGCTCATGTAGAAGTATGCTAGAAAAAGAATATCTAAAATTCTTTGACAGGAAATTTACTGCAGAATATAAATAAACATTTAAATATCAATTTCAAGCACCGTGGCTTTATTGGTAGTCTTACTGCCCGCAAGGTTTAATCCTGCAATTTTCGAGGTAAATTAATCATTTTTTAAAATTTAATCCAATGTAAATAACTGTTTCTAAAAATCAATGAACATTTTCGCTACCACTTAGTCTTAACATGATCTTAGTCTTAACATGTTCCATCCTTACCGTCCCTTTTTTCCCCATTTTGTCCCTTTTTCCCCCATTTTGTTCCTTTTTCCCCATTTTGTTCCTTTTCCCCCCATTTTGTCCCTTTTTTCCTATACCATCCCCTTTTTTTTACATTACCGTCTCTTCTTTAACACCCCTTTAAGACAATGTTATACCAAAATTTTGCACTAAAAATACTACATTGTCATTATTTCTTATTTGAATGTCCTGTGGGTACTATGCAAATTCATTATAAGTAAAAAATTAGAAGAAAATAAAAAGTTATAGTGGTAAAATGGTAAGGAAAATTAAACTCGCAAGTTTAACTTAAACCTCAGTTAAATAAATTTTTTTTTCGCTGCTGACCATTTTTTCTTTATTTTGAATCATTATAGCATTCGTCTATCAGATTAAAATGTTATTTTAGCAAGTTTAATTTCGCCAGATTTTTTTTCTCAAAAGTCAAAAGATTGTGAGAATGCCCCATATATAGCATTAAAATACAAAAAACAAGCTTTGCAGCTTTCAGTAAACAACATAATCCTCATGAAAAAGGTCTCTGTTTAGGAAGAATTAGGATCTTTTAAAGGACATTTCTCAACTACTTTCATCTTAAAAAAGGATCTTTCGCAAAATTTTTCGTCTTAAAACAGTACACGTCACAAAATTCTCAGTTTAATTAAAAAAAAAAAAAAAAAGCCCTTCTAAAAAGTGGGCTTTTCATCTATTTAATCCTATTGAAATAAAATCTGTCATGCCACAAAATAGCCCCAGTAAAAGAATCTATTACCTAGTTATATAATGTAAATATACATATAGATATAAATTATGCATCTAAATTTGATACATTTATATAATTTCTTTTCACTGAAGTAGCACTTTGTTAAAATTAAATTGTCTAAACGAGAGCCTGAAAAGAACGCTAATTTCATGTTAAGAAAGTATGATTAGATTTACCACAAATATAAAACATCAGTCACAATAAATAGAAGAAAAAAACCATATGCAAAAAATTTTGGACAGGCCCTTGAAGAACATACTTTTATTCAGCTTTCTTTTATTAAAACAGAAGCCGTTTAAAGGAGATACAAATTTAAATTAAAAATGGAAAGAAAAAATAATAACCACTTACTACTGTTGATTTATTATCAACTTATGTTCTTTTTTAATTTAAAATCAAATCGCGAACATGTTTGGATTTCCACTTTCCAGATCCGACATCAGATTTTAGCTTAACTGTTAATCCCTGGATTAACTCTTATCACGACATCAAGCTCCTGCTTTTCCCCCAAGATAAAGCAAAATAAGAAATTGTGATAGAATATATAAAGCAGTGAGCGATAAGAAAATTAAGACTAATTGATTTTTTTTTTAAATCTATTAACAATGACTTAGCAGGTAAAATATTACTTTTCCTTTAAACAACAAAAACAACAAAATAAATAAATAAAAAAGTAGAATTTTGCGTGAAAAACAATTAAATTTAATTGACAACGATTAATATTTTTACCTACATTATTATTTTCCCTATATCTTTCCTATTTCAAAGCATTCTTCTTCTATATTATTTTAACTGTTTAAGAAAATGCAGAAATGAATTTTGTTAACACGTTGAGTGGCACGATGACTGACACTGAAGTGCAATTTTTAATAAAGTATAATTCTGTAATAAATAAAAGGTAGGTAAATTTTAAATATTTGTTCAGTAATTATTTAAAACAATGCATATTTTTTCAGTTTTGTATCATATTTTAGACGTGAATGACGCGTTTTAAACGGAAAGTTCGCTGTCAGCCACCGGTGGCTGACGTGGTGCTTAACGCGTTAACGATCCTATAATCTTTGTCATTTCTAATGCGTAATTTTAAAACTAGTAAATCTGCAGATCAGGAGCCTCAACGTCAGCTCTACAATTCATTGTGTTTAGCGCCCTTTGAGTAATATTAATCTTTCTACAAAAAACGAAATTTAAAGTTTTGAAATTACATAAACATTTATAAAACGAAAAAATATTTCGAAAGTTTCTGACATTAGAAGCGTTAAATTAAACCCCTTGTTATGTAATGGTATTCTGAAAATCTCATGAGCTACTTATTCTGGTAATTTTTAGATAATAAAGTAGATTTCTTCAGGGGGGCAGAGCCCCCCTGAACCCCTTCGTAGTGTAATTTAATTTACATTTGTTATTATCAATTAATTGTGTTAATGTCCTTTAGTAAATTCTACCAATAGACGGAAACGTACATGAATTATTTTCTACAGCCCTGTATATTACGTGAAGATTTTTACGCGTCGTCTATAACATTTAAATTTAATGCAGACAAAAAACCCTCTTAAAACTGCTCATATCACATTTCCGGGGATTAGTATGCATAGTGTGCACCATATATCCAGTTTCTGTGGAGTCCTGTATATGGTTCTATTTAAATTCTGCAAACATTTGTTAGTATACTAAATGTAATTGGGCTGGGAAATACATAACTCAAAAAAAAAAAAAAAAAAAAAAAAAACACTGAAGCAATTCGCGCGCGCTCATTTTCATTTATACTTACGAATTCATTTGTGTATCCCTGTACATGGTCTATACAATATTTAAGCACTACTTATTAAGCACAAATTTACTTAACGTTAAAACGCACACCATAATCGAAAATGCTCTTCAGCAATCATCCCTAATAGACCAGAACTGTATCCGAAATTTATGTGACCCTATAAATGAACGATAAATACGATACAAATCATATTCAAGCTTCTTGTAGTCAACCACAGTAATGTAATTTAATTTCATAATGTTTGAATTAGTGCAACACAATTAACACACTGACGACAGGCAATTTAATTAAATCTGGGTTTAAAAACAGTAGAAGCTCCTCCCTCTTCTGAAAGTGTCTCGGAAATTGGTTTCTGAAATATGTTTTTCATGTTTATGCAGCAGTAAATATCTTTCAATGTACGGATGTAATATATAATGTCTTACAATCTATAAAAAATATGGACAACACAATATAAATGTCTTTCCTGTAAGGTAGAAGTCACTCCCTTAGCCAATGACGTATTCTGAATAAAAACGAGAATTCTCGTTTCCCGTCGCTAATGTGTTAAAATAAGCTGTAAAGAGTTTTTTCCCCCCCGTAGACCACATTTTAATCGACCACTTTTGTGTGACCCTGAGAAAAAAATATGCTTTCACCCCATATACTACAAAAATGTTTCAAAAATACATATCAATTTTATTATTTTGTAACAGAGTAACATCATTAAAAAACGCCACAAAAGGATTTTCTTCAAAGATTGTAATATTATGAATACTTTTGAGTTCCCTGTACGCATGCTGTAAGTGCTACACATAACATATTTTATAGTAACCAGGTTCTATTGCACCTTAATAAAGTATATAAATTTCATTACGTTTAAAATTGTGTAACATTATTAAAATACACCGCAGACGATTTTTCCCAAAGACTATAATGTAACGGAATAGTTTTGAGGGCCCCTGTAATTAAGCTATGAATGCTACACTCTTCATTTTTAATACCAAACATACTTTGGCAAACCTCAATAACGTATATCAATTACATGCAATCCCGACTATATTTACGCGAGTTAGAGCACGTAGAGAAACACGGCAGGCGGCAGATAGAAAAACTGAAGTCATAAATACTTTTCATCCATGTTGGAAAGTGTTAAAAAGGATTTACATGCCTTTAACTGTACTTTTTTTTCACTAATAGCATGGTTAAACATTAGTTTAAACTTCCTAATCCATGCGATAGCAATAACATATTAAAAGCCCCCCAAAATATGCATTTCTGGAGATCTATAAATCTACTGGAAAATAATTCATTATCGTGCCCACTGTTAATTGCATAAATTGCATCGATTTGGCGCGATAAAATATTTTTTGTGATAGCCTTTTAATAGTACATGCAACAAATTAACGTAATTTACTAACTTCATTCATATTTGAAGCAATGATAGGCTACGAATAACAGTCGCTACGCAACGAAGAAAAGGAGGAAAAAAAAGAAATATGTATCATGTAAAACAAGAAAATTAATTTAAAAATTCTTTATATTATTGGAATACATGTATAAATGTCCTCAAAACATTATACACGTAAATAAAAAAAATCTGATAGATACATTGATAAAACTTCAATATAATAGGAATAATTTTAAACCCTTATTTGGAATGTTAGTATCCATAATTTGACATTTAAATCCATTAATCAAACGTGCCATTTTCTTTCAACAAATGGAAATTTGAAAATCGTCTGACTTGCCGTAGAAAAGCATTATAAAGAAAAATAAAATCTTCCATATTTTCCGAACGAATGAACCAAATTTAACCAAAAACTATACAGCTACGTCCGGGTATCTCACGAATATGCCCAATTAATTTCAAGCTGATCGGGTGCTTTTTGCGGCAGTTATCGCGGAACAGACAGACAGACAGACAAACGGAAGTCAAAACTTTTCGTGTCTCCACAGTAAGCCTTCACTGACGTTTCGGCAATTATAAAATTTTGAATCTGGTTTATTTCAGTTTAACATCGCAAATCATATCAATATAAATTTTATTAAAAACTGTTTCATTATTTTGTTTATAAAAGTATTAAATTTTTAAAACTTTAACGCATTTCGAATTCAAAGTACTTAATGCTATAATTAAATCCAAAGTGATTACTTTTCAACAAATTCCTGAAGTAATTTTATTTTCAGACGCGTGAAATCACAATGTTCTCTTATTAAGAAACTACGAAATCGAAAAGAGTTTTCCATTTTCGATAAAAGTAATGGATCTTTTAAAAAATGCTGACAAAATTTGTGTTTTGAACGAAAGTTCCGAACCCGGATGTCTGAGATAGATCATTGTGAGACAACAATCGCAAACATCTTAAGGTGTAACACATTTATCGAAAAAATGAAAAGCTTTATCCTATTTCAAATTAATTTAATAATCATGCCCGTACATTTCATGTTTTTACGCATAAAAATGAGTCCGTGAATGTATTAGACAATTTCAGTTCGTTGAGTGGGGATTATTATTATTATTATTATTTATCTTAAAGTAAAATTAAAATTATAAATTTCAAATATTATTTAAATTAGCGTTTTTGTATTTTTAACTCTACGGAGATAATATTGATAATTACATAAAATAAACTAAATATTTCAAATTATACTTTTACTGTTCAAATTTAATCACAATCATTTAAAAAAAAATCAAAGTCATTTTTTTTCTCGCTTTTGACATATTTTATGCTTATCACTTTAGGGTGATTGTTTTTTTTTTTTTTGTTTGTTTGTTTAAATTCCCTTTAACTAAGAGGAATAATGCGCCAATAAAATACTTGACCTTTCCTGCAATAAAATCCGCATTTGAATATACAGGCGTTGTGACGCCTGTCAAACTAGTTTTTCTGCTGATAGACGTACTAAAGAGGCAGTCATACATACAGGGAAGGATCATGCACAACAGTCCACTAAAAGTTATTATTTGATTACTTTTAGGCAAAACGTTAGTTACCCATATCTACTTCAGAAATAGCCTGTTTAAGTCATTTTAAAGGTTATAAATGGTGCTCGTAAGGATAATATGTGTTTTGAACTCTAAATTATAAATTTAAAAATTGCTTATTTATTTTTATTATTACTTAATAAAAGACGTTTTGAAGGTCTTCAATTTTGAACTTGAGATTATAAAGGTGAGAGAAAAAAAGTCTATTTTAGTTAAACGCTAAACAGTGAAAAAAGTTACCAGATCTACTGAAGCAAATCTATATAATGTATCATTTAATTAGATAATCAACTTATTCAAATGGTTTTTATAAATATATATATATATATATAGCTTTCTTACTCATATGAAACTATTCAGCAAAAGTGTGTTTAAGTCATTTTAAAGGTTATAAATGGTGCTCGTAAGGATAATATGTGTTTTGAACTCTAAATTATAAATTTAAAAATTGCTTATTTATTTTTATTATTACTTAATAAAAGACGTTTTGAAGGTCTTCAATTTTGAACTTGAGATTATAAAGGTGAGAGAAAAAAAGTCTATTTTAGTTAAACGCTAAACAGTGAAAAAAGTTACCAGATCTACTGAAGCAAATCTATATAATGTATCATTTAATTAGATAATCAACTTATTCAAATGGTTTTTATAAATATATATATATATATATAGCTTTCTTACTCATATGAAACTATTCAGCAAAAGTGTGTTGTTTGCCAATTTTCTAGATTAATGCCAGTAAAATTTGCAATTTATTAACGTACCAGAGATTATAAAGGTAAAGTGGAAAAAATATATTTCACTTAAAAGCTAAACAATGAAAAAAGCTACCAGAGCTACTGAAGCAAATCTATATGATGTATCATTTAATTAGATAATCAACTTATTCAAATGGTTTTTATAAATATATATATACAGCTTCCTTACTCATATGAAAATATTGATCAAAAGGGTATTGCTTGCAAATTTTCTAAATTAAAGTAAGTAAAATTTGCAATTTATCAACGTACCAGAGATTATAAAGGTAAAAGAAAATAAAAAAAATCTATTTCACTTAAACGCTAAACAATGAAAAAAGCTACCAGAGCTACTGAAGCAAATCTATATAATGTATCATTTAATTAGATAATCAGATTATTCAAATGGTTTTTATAAATATAAATATATATATATATATGTATATATAACTTTTTTTTTCTCATATGAAACTATTCATCAAAAGTGTGTTGCTTGCAAATTTTCTAGATTAAAGTAAGTAAAATTTGCAATTTATTAACATACCAGATCTACTAAAGCAAATCTATATAATGTATCATTTAATTAGATAATCAAGTTACTCGAATAGTCTTATAAAAAATTATATAAACTTTCTTATTCATATAAAAATATTCAGTAGAAGTGTGTGGTTCGTAAATCTTCTAGGTTAAAGTCAGTAAAATAAATTTGAAATTTATTGTAAGTAAGGAAAAAAAAAAAAAAAAAAAAAAAAAAAAACGAAATAAATTTTAACTAAAAGAAGATTACACAAAAACAAACAAGTAAAAAAATCTTCATTCATGAGCATTCACGCTTTATTTTACATTTCGTCTCATCATAAACAAACTACATTAAAATTCACGCATCACATGAAATCGCTTAACTGAAAACCACCCTAACGCAGAAGTTTGTGCATGGGTCGATTGATTCCTTTTCTCTAAATGATCCGCCACTCAATAGACACTATTTCACAAATCTTTGAATACCCACATTAAAATTGGGAAAGCGTTCAGGAAAATAACGACCTTCCGTCAGAACATAACTCCTGCTGACATTAAATTAAACACTGCACGCTATACCGCCATTGCTGTAATAATAAGTAAAGAATATATATATGTCTCTTTACACTACCCCCAACCGAAAAAGTCAACACACTGATGCTCATTGCATATGCCATTACGGACTTTTAGTCTCAATTCTTGTGTGACGATTCCATTTGAGTAAGTGCTCCATTGACGTTTTCTTAGTTTGGTTACTTTATATAAATATGCTATTATCTGGAAACTAGGAATCGGTAACTTAATGCGAGGAAGTGGTAAACATATTATCTAGAACGGATATTTCAACCATCACAGTTGGTACAATAAATGAGTTGATTTTTCCATTTCTATGTTGGACAAATGTTTTAAGAAAATTACATCGTGTTATGGAAAATTTCTTTAAAAAGTTTGTTTTCAGAAACGATTTTAGAAGTATTAAGAATCTCTAAATAAGTTTGCTACATATTTTGTGACTGATAAAAAGATATTTTTTAAGTATATTTTCGGCTAGAATTTTTCGCTTGTAGTTATTTAAATCTCTGTTTCCTTGTTTTCAGTTTTTAGTTTTGAGATAATTATCGATTAATCCATCATTATTAATCCATCATTTATGTAGATGAATTATAAACTAATTAATTTGTAACACTCTATTTAATATTTTGTTAGTCAATTTATAAAATAAAATAATTATTCCCATGTGTGTTCCACTGACATATTCTTAGTTTGATTAATTTATATAAATATACTATTATCTGGAAGCTAGGAATCGATAACTTGATGCGAAAGGTGGTAAACATTATATAGAAAGGATATTTCAATAATCGCAGTCGGTACAATAAATGAGTTGATTTTTCCATTTCTATGTTGGACAAATGTTTTAAGAAAATTGCATCGTATTATGGAATATTTCTTTAAAAAATTTGTATTTAGAAACGATTTTTGAATTATTAATTATCTCTAAATACGTTTTCTGGAGCTTTTATGGTTGATAAAAAATGTATTTTTTAATATACTTTCTGGTAGAATTTTAGCATGTAGCATGTAGTCCCTTAAATTACCACCTCATAATTTTTATTTTTGAGTTTAGGTATAATTACTTTTTGTTTGTCATACTTTTTACGTAGATAAATTATAATTTAATTAATTGTAAAATTCTATTAAAAATTTCGTTTGTATATTTATAAAATAAAATAAGTATTCCCATGTGTTTTCCACTGACATATTCTTAGTTTGGTTAATTTATATAAATATTTCATTATGTGGAAACTAGGAATCGGTAACTTAATGTGAAAAGTGGTAAACATATTATCCAGAAAGGATATTTCAGTTATCGCAGTCGGTACAATAAACGAGTTGATTTTTCCAATTCTCTGTTGGACAAACGTTTTAAGAAAATTTCTTTAAGAAAATTGTCTTCAGAAACGATTTTAAAATGATTAAGTATCTCTAAATAAGTTTACTACATATTTTACGGTTGATAAAAACATATTTTTTAAGTATATTGTCAGCTGAAATTTTTCGCATGTAGTCATTTAAATGTCTAATTCATTATTTTTAGTTTTGATATAATTACTTTTTGTTCAGCACATCATTTATATAGATGAATTATAAACTAATTAATTTGTAACATCCTCTTGAATATTCTGTTAGTAAATTTAAATTTAAAAAATATTAAGTGCTTCCATATGAGTAAATTCTTGACCGACTTTTTCTTAATTTTGGTAATTTATATAAAAATTAGCAGTAAAACCGTTTTTCAAACGGAGAGGATGAAAAAGAGATACTCATAAACCCTAAAAAAAGAAAATAGCAACGCTTCCGTAGATGTATATGGCGTATGTAAATTTGTAAAACTATATCGGCAGTTCCATCCATAAAAATTAAATAATTCACAATGGTTATTTAACGGAAATGCACTATTCGCTCTTATTTTCAGGTTAGACTAAAATTAAACCCCAGAAAACGGGAACGAGGCAATTGTTTACCCAGTTTTCAATCGTTTTCCTAGTTATTAATATTTTTGTTGTTATAATTACTGGTATTTTAACTTATTCCATTGCTTAGAAAAACTGGTCCATATCTTGGTAAGATTGTGCTTGCCATTAAAGTGAAAACAGTTTGATTTTTCTTCTTTTTTACAATCTTAAGTAAAAGAGTTCTATGCGAACCTTTGCAAACTAAATCCTTATTCCATGTCAAATCTCAATTTTGTAAATTGTGATTTTTGTACATTTTCCCGTATTAACCCTTTATGTACTGAATTATGAATTGATGAAAATTTTATCTTCTAAAGCATTTTTCGGGAATTTTTGAAACTACATAAGAAGACTTACACACTCATTTAATAAATTTTAGAAGGATTTTAGATGGATTGAAGGATTTATAAGGATTAATTAAATTTGAATTTATAGGGATTTCGTGCAATATTTATAACCTGACTCAAATCTTTTATTTTAAATATTTTTCTTAGTATTTTGTAGGATTATGAAATGTACAAATATAATGTTCTTACAATATAAATATAGAAATATTTCCGAATTGAAAAATTCCCCCCTTCCCCTCCAACGCCAAGAAATCTGAAAAAATGCAAAAGCAAAAGAAATCATCCTTTTAAAAATATTTTTGTTTTGTGTAACCAATAATGCTTTTGGAACAGGATAAAGTAATGCATCTGTAACTCATTCTAATCTGTATTACTACTAATCGATGTATTAAATTAATTTTATAACAAGTTATTTTAATGGTACTTATAAGTATCGTCAGTAGATAAAGGGTTAACTCAACATCCTGTCTAACCCTTTCAATATTGGGAGTAACGTACATAGAATTCTCTTAAATATCAAACCAATGAATTTTTCAAGAAAATTTGATAAATTATATATATATATATATATATATATATATATATATATATATATATATATATATATATATATATATATATATATATATATTAATACGTTTTTTATTCGTTTCTCCCTTTAAAGTTTGAATTTTGTAAAATCCGTTCTTCATCAACACCTAATAATTAGATATAATTAAAATAATAAAACTTTGTAAAAAATCACCATAAAATTAAAACAAAACACAGGACGCGTTTCGAGCTAAAAACATAACAGCTCGTCATCAGCTGATGACGAGCTGTTATGTTTTTAGCTCGAAACGCGTCCTGTGTTTTGTTTTAATTTTATGGTGATTTTTTACAAAGTTTTATTATTTTAATTGCTTCATATCGCCAGTTTTCGGTGCTGTTTCGCTGCAATTAGATATAATCTTTATATTTCATATTGAACTCGTAAATGGTGAAGCAATACTTGATCGCATTTGGATTATATAATAGAGGATGCGTCATAAGTAATTTCTTTTTATTTATAATGGCGATGAGTACATATTTTTGTACTGCATACCAACATGTATGGTAAGTTCATATTACTTATAACTGAAGCATTGTCCCTTTCTGAACTTTTGTGATAAAAATTCCTTTATAAATCGGCTAAAGCCGATTTACGCAGTATAATGATGAGACATTTTATATTTAATAATTTACAGAATTTTCTAATTTTTGCTTCGGGTTACACTGTATTTATGTTTAATTTTGGTTGGTTTTAAATCATGTAATTCGTAACTCTAATTTTTTGTAACCAGTTAACTTATCCTAAAATGATTTAAAAAGGGGGACAAAAAATGGCTCATATATGGTTTGGCATTTTTACCAAGATTTAATAATTTAAAGGAAAACAAAATGTTAGTGTTTCAGTGTTCTGCAAATAAACAAAAGGTGGAAACAAATTATTCGTTTGTTTGTCATACATTTATTGATATTAAAAAAAAAAAATTCCATGTTTAAAAAATCTAATTTAAAGGGTTTTTTTTAATCAATCATTAAATATTCGAAAAATTAAGTTATAATTTTAAGACAATTTTTATCTAAAAGCACATTTTTTGTTCTGTTCTCTGTTGTAAAGAAAATATTTAGTGAGAAAAAAAAAACAGTTTTTTTTTCTTTTCTTTTTTTTTTTTTTTTTTTTTTTTTGTAAAAGTTAATAAAAAAAATCTAAAGCGAATTTTGAAAAGAGAAATTTTTTCCAGGTGTTCTCGGGTACACACTGGAGTAACTCCGTGTACAATTTCATAGCTTTGGTCTCACCAAACACAGTATCAGAGCCTACAAAGTCAATATTTCGGTAGTAAATTTAATAAATAAAGTATTAGTGAAGTTTAATTTTTTATTTGCTTTAATTATTACTGAAGTTCACGTATTTCCTACAAAAGATAAATACTGCATTCCCTTATGCTATGTAACTATAAAATAATCATGAGATAACTTCATTTTCCTCTTTTCATAAACCATGTGATTAATTTTTATCAACAAATTCATATATACACTCGAAAACTTACAACTCTAAAACTATGATTTTAAATCTATTTATAAGTTTTTCTGAGTTTTGAAATTTATTAACTACATGTTCAAAGATTTTAAATTGAATGTTAAGTTGCTTTGTAATTTAATTTAAAATTTAGTTAAAAATACTCAATTTAAATATGAAGTGATTATTTAATATTATAATTTATACATTTTTCTATAAAAAAATAAAGAAAAACTAATGCAACATCCCCGATGCTAAGTAATTATAAAATAATCATAAGATTACTTCATTTTCCTCTCTTTATAAACTATGATTAATTTTTATAAAGAAATTGTTATACACCTAAAACTTTCAAAATAAAACTGTATTATTTTAAATCTATTTATAGATTTTTCTCAAATGCAAACTATACTTACTGTACGTACTACTGATATTTACACGGATACACATATTTACATATATATACTGATATTTATACGGAATTCAATTTAAAAATGCACTAGCAATTTTATTTTAAAATTTGTTATAAATTTTCAATATATGAAATAATCTATAATAATAAGTTATTAAATATTATAGTTTGTACATTTTCCTATATCTATAAGTATATAACTAATACTGCATCCCCCATGCTAATTAATTATAAAATAATCATGAAATAATTTCATTTTACACTCTTTATAAATCATGATTAATTTTTATGAAGAAATTGTTATACACCTAAAACTTTCAACACGAAAATTTATTATTTTAAATTAAGTTATAGTTTTTTCTCACTTTTAAGGCATATTAACTGTGCATTTCAATACTTATACGAAATTGAATTTAAAAATGTCGTAGCAATTTAGTTAAAAAATTAGTTATACATTTTTATAAATGAAATAATCTATAATAATAAGTTATTCAATTTTAAAGTTTGTACATTTTATTATATATATATATAAGCATTAAATAAACATTACCGACCACCAACAAAAACTGTGAAATTATGAATAAAATGACATTAACAAATCCAGTTCCCCCAAAAAACTCTTAACTTAGATTCCAAAAACATAGTAAAAAACAGCTGAAATTGAATAACAAAAATAGAATGATGGAAATTTGTAGAACTTAGATAGAATCATCCGGTACCAAATGCTTTAATATATATATAACTAATGCTTCCCATGCTAAGTAATTATAAAATAATCAGAAGATAACTTCATTTTCCTCCCTTTATAAATTGCGATTAATTTTTATCAACACATTGATATACACCCGAAAACTTTCGACACGAAAATTTTCCCTCTCCTCAAATTAAATCAACTCCCTCTCCGATGTGTTTATATGCAACTCAGGATAGTCATTTTTATCACTGGAGAGCACTGGCTCTATTACTGACGCTTCGTTTCCTCCGGACAAGTGGGACATGAGGCATCTGTCCCGGGCCTTTTCTCAGGGGGTGTTATGGTCCGATGATCCTCAACAAAGGAGGGCCTTGTGTCCCACGTCGTCACTGCCAAAAAGGGGAACATAAATTGCAGAATTTAGGAGGTAAAGTACTTTTTATATTTTATTTACTTTTTTTCCCCTAAAGAAATTAAATGTGTTTTGTGGGGTGGGAATCTAGTACGTTGAGGGAAAGCGCGTGAGATTTTTTTCAGTGAAGATATGCAGGCGACGCATCTTTTTTTTGGTTGGAAAAGAAACTGTGAGAAATTGATACTAGTCTGGAAAATTCGTTAAGGGTAACATGGATATTAACGTGACATACGCAATTATTGCAGAGTTTCTATAAACTTTTTTTGTGCGTGTGTTTTGAATGTGTGGTGTGGAGATTGAATTCACAAAAGAATAATTCAGTGTATAAAAATTAATTAATGATATATAATAAGGAAGATATTTTTCTTTTCTGGTAAATTGAACGTTTAAAATAGTGGTACAAAATGCGATATAATGCCAATAGTTTCTTATATATGCCGTAAAAAGTAGCAATTACAACCTGATATTTTGAGATTTAATATTTCTGGATCTGGTAAAGGCAGTTGATATAATTTTCGAAACTAGTACCATAACAGTCTTGCTATAGAACTAGCAAAAGCTTTTGATTGATTATGAAAATCAAATATTTGGCTACACATCACGCGTCCTAAATTTGTAGGGTATGTATGAATAATCAATTGAAAGAAGTATGGCTTTTATAAAGTATTGAAAAGTAATTTTCATTATATTCTTTTCTCTTTGATTTAAATTTCGAAGTACAGTATAAATAATCTCAATTTTTTGAAAAAAAAAATTATACTAGAAATATTTATTCCTAAAAACTACATTTTTTGTAGTTTAATGATTATTTTTTGCCAATAATTTTTACAACATATGTTTGCACGACCTATTTCATTAGACTTATCATGCGTAACTTTTGTTTTTTATTGCCAGAATTTATCTTCCTCGACAACTTATTAAGTTATCATAAAGCTGGGCAAAACTTTTGTTGTTAAGTTTTATTCTTAAAAAAATAATAAAAGACCAAGTCACTGTAAAGGGTTGCGGTAATTACAGTTCATTCCACCTCCGAAATTATACCAGTCAAGCTAAGCTTTTATCTGTTGATTATAGATTTGTTGATTGATACAAAATTACTTGGAAAACGTTATACATACTGTATTTTAATTATTATAAACAATGGTATTGTACATTGAATAAAAAGTATTACAGATCCCTGAAAATTGTCAAAATGGTTCTCCAATACACTTCGAAGTATGTATCATCAAAAATTACGTTCAAGATATGGCCTTGGTAAAAGATGGTGTGCTTCCATGTAATTTTTAATTAAGTTTGCTAACAAAATTTAGAAAAGGTAATAATTGAATAGAGTTAATTAGTAAACTATTGAAGAGAAGTTATAGAACTAGATTTTAAAAACTTGAGTCGTGTTCAGCTATTTATATTACCACATGTAACACTTTTAATGTCTAATTATCACTTTAACATAATATAATGTGCGTTTATTGTTCTATGGTGATGATTAGTTTAGATCTGTTGAGAATGGTGTAAGTTTTAGAATAAAAACATATGTTACAAATTTTTCATAAGAATATAAACATTTACAAAAATTTATTATGATGCCAAATTGATAGTCATTATTTAACATGTGAGAATTGTAGACAGCTTGAGAGATAATAATCAATGTATAACAGTATATGTAAAATAGCTCGCTAAATTTGTATGTGTTCAATTATTACCTTTTCTAAATTTTGTTAGCAAACTTAATTAAAAATTACATGGAAGCACACCATCTTTTACCAAGGCCATATCTTGAACGTAATTTTTGATGATACATACTTGGAAGTGTACTGGAGAACCATTTTGACACTCGCTATGTTGGTATGTTTGTGACATAAGAGAGAAAACTCTAACCTGTGGTAGAAAGAACCAATATTCGTAGTTTACATTATTATAAGCTGTACACTTGTGCGTTTTTAAAATTATTATGCGTTTTTGTTTTGTTTGTTTCATTCCTTCACTATTGTATGTTGAGGAGTTACAGAGTTATACTTAATGAACGGTTAGTAAAAGGAAAGCTGCAGACTTGATTCTACCTGAAAAGTGTATGTACATTTTGGTAAGGAGAGTTTGAACTAATTTTCCTAGGACATATATTCGTTTCATGATATTTTTACCGTACTACTTTCCTCAAATATTTCATAGTCTCACTACTTTATACGATTTATGAAAAATGGAATTACTTTCGCTAAAGCTCAATTTCATATCAAAAACTTTAAATCATATTTAAAAAAAAAAAAAAAAAAAAAAAAAAAAAAAAAGAAAAGAAAAAAAAAACCTTCCAAAACTAAAACTTGAAAAAGAAATAATAATAATCAAAAAAGTAATAGAAGACTGAAAAAGAAACATTTCAGCATATCTGTTAGTCGAAATAATTAATAGATAATAACAGAGGAAGGGAGAAAAACCACTCTACCAATTTCATCTTCTAACCCTTCTACCAAATCACTGGCACAGCATCTCAGGCTCGCAGTCCTATAATCCTTATTTACTCCCCCTTCTGCTTTTCCCCGGGCATTCGTTATTTACCCAGGCTGTGCCCAAGACACCCCCCAAGTCCTCCACTCACGTAACTCCATTACGTCACATGACGAGCCGCCGGGTAATGCGATTTCGTTGCTCATCTCGCTCGGTACCTCCTCCTCCCTCGCATCACGGAGGTTATAAGAGAAGATCTTGGCGAAGGCATGAGAGAAGGCCAAGTTCACAATGAGCAGTCGCCAAGGATGAAGAAGCGACGATAAAGCAGATGCTTTCACTTGAACATTAGTTTAGATTGTGATGACTGAACTAGCTTAATGACATAAGTTTATCATTACTTCCAATCTTGTAATTCTTTCAAAACATCTACTGAAGAACATTTGTCCCGAGTGGGGGAAAATAGTAATGGAATAAATAAAAAGCAGAAATCGATACACACACACCAAGTTGCTAACGCTATTAACTAATTAACTTTATGTTATATAATTTACATAAATCTTGTTTATAGATTATTCTATTATATATAGGTGTATAATTAATGCGCGCTACATTAATATCAATAGAAATAAAAATTATGCTAAGATATTGAAATGAAAGGATTATTCAAAAGTGTTTTTAGTGCATTAAAGTTGAACAAAATAAAAATTTAAACTTCCTTTATGTTTTAACTTTGATTTTTATAGTATGGTTCGATGGAAATTTAAATAGATCCAAAGACAGTCCGAACGAAAAAAAAAAATTCGCCGTTATAAAACGATGATATCATTGCTGTAAATTCCATTTCAACCAATGCTAAACCTTTGACAAAGATGCAGAATGAGAATTTTTCTTTCGTGAGCACAAGCAATAGCAATATAAAGGACTATTCAATTACCTTTTAGTGCCTAAATTTGAATAAAAATAAGTAAAATTTTTTGTGGTTTTTAATTTTTTAGTCTTATAGAGAATTCTATAGCAATTAAAATAGCTCTAATAATAGCCCCAGAGATTTAAAAAAAAAAGTTCATCGGTATTAAATGTTGCTGTCAGTACTGCCAACACTATCACAACCAATGCTAAACATCAGTTAAAATACTGAATGAGAATTTTTCTTTCAAAAACTTGATAGAATTGTCGTTTCAGAGCATTGTTTTCAACAGGATAGTGCAACAACACACACAATTCATGGTAAAATTGCTCTATTGTGTTTTGGTTTTAGTCAGTATGTAATTTGTAATAAAGTTCTTATCATTTGGTCACTAAAATGATGGAAATTAGCATCGTTGAATTAATTTCTTTGGGGTATTTTAATAGTCACCATGCAGACTAATAATCAAAATTTAAAACAAAAAGAAATTCTAGATAGATTTTATTCGTATTCAACTTTCACATTTAAAAGATACTTTGGATAACCTTGTGCAATTTAAAAAATCTTTAGCAAGCCAAACAACCTTTTATACTAATTTTCATTTTACCCATGCTGGTTGGCTTGTTGCATTTTATCTGTAGTTTTACTTATTTGTGATTAATTTCGAAGCAGTCAAAAATATGCAGAACAACATTTTTGATGTCTTTTAATTGCATCCCCAGTTTCAAATGAAAGAGAAACGTTATTGATATTATTGTTTGGAGAAAAGAAATGGAAGAAAAGAAATCTTATTTTTTACTGATATTATTATTTTTTAACCCTTTCAAGGGCGAGTAATTGTATTTCTGTAATTTTAAATTCACACTAGAATTTTCGAAATTGGTATAAAATATATCTCACTACCCTACAAAGAGTTAAGGAGGGGGTTCTTTTCCCTTAATGTGTATAAATATCTTTTAAGATCGTTTTTTAAAGCAATAAATACGATCGCCATAATCACAAGGTTAGAAAAAGCATAATTAACAAACAAACTATAATAATTCTTATTATAAAAAAGACTATGTTTGTATGAAACTTTCTTGTATGTAGCGTCTTAAGATATGAATAAAATTATTTTTTGTGATACTGTTATCGCAACTTATATCTTAACATAAAGAAATACATCTGTAAAATGAAAGCTGCAAATCAATCAGATGTTTAAAATTAACCTAACAAAATTAGACTTACTAATTTTTTAGCAGCAATCTTTTTGAATTCACACAAGAATCTTGAAATCTTCAATCAATCAAAGAATCAAAGAAATCTTGTTTTAAAAAAAACAAGTTTGAAATTGTACGACAAACATGGCAAACGCGGTGCGTTCGTACTTTAACTAGTTTTATAAATATTCAGATCTTGGTGCAATACATGCTGCAGTCTCATGCAAAAATGCATAACTACAAAATTTATTACGATTATATATATTAAATTCAGTAATACGGAAATAATATGACTCCATCTTAAATAGGACGTAATCAGCATGGTAACCTAGAATCCTTAATTATCATGGGGTATCACTGAATTAATTGCGTACGATAGGATTTAATAGAATGAATAAAACTTTTATTAATATATTTTTAAGTTTTGATTCGATTTTAATAAAATTTGAAATGACTCGACAAAATTCTGCAGCGATTATATATATTATTTTTTTTTTTTTTTTTTTTTTTTTTTTTTGCTGTTATATGCGGACAGATGGACAGACAGACAGAAGGACCAGACGACGTCTATGGGTGCTACATATTTATATAATTACGAAAGCACCTAAAAATAGAAAGAAAATATTTCACAGTGTGTGGTGATTATGCAATAGCAGGTGGGGGAAAATCGACATGTTGACTTGATGGATGTGTTACAATAATAAATGCTGTGAGGGCAAGATATTTTAAATATTTACTTTGCATAAACTTACTTTGTTTTAATAACATACGTAAATAAATAAATAAATAATCTGAATTCTCTGAAATAGTTTACATTGTTAAATTTTATTTTATTTTTTAAATTACTTTTTGAATAATGATATTTTTAATAGACACAAATCGACATTCTAGGTCTTTTTTTTTAATATTACAATACGTTCAATTTTTTTTAAAAAAAAGGTAAATTAAAAAACTCGCATAATTCACCCAATTTAATCACTAGGTAAGTAGTCACGTTTAGAATATGACAGATTGAATGCTACATGCAAGGTACGACTTTTGTGCATTCGTTTGAGAATATTCATTCGAAAAAGCAAGACAGAATTAATATAAATCAAGCGGGTAAATGTAAAAGTCTTAAAATAAAATTAAAAGAACAAGGAAGAAATGTCAAATGCAGAGAAAAAGAAAACGGAAAATCTCATAGTTTTTGTTTCAATTGATGTATTTAGGCTTTTATATTTATCTCTTAGATTTTAGTGTATAATAGCTTATTGTGTACGACTAAAGTGAGATATACCGTTATGTTAGTTAATAATTTTTCATTTTTTATTCATTTCATACTAGAAAAAAAGAAGATGAAGAAGATGACGAAGTTGAAGTAAAGAAAGAATAAGAACAAGTTATAACAGAAGTCGATATTTCGTGTTAACCTTTTATATCCTGACGGTACTTTTAAGTACCATTAATGGAAGTTCAATGTAAAATTTATTTAATTCGTCTACTAATAAAAGTAAGTTGCACTTTCCATACAAAATAATTTGCTCAATCATATTTAGAAAGCACAGTGAAATAGGCGAAGCTAAGTACTTTTTAATGTGGTTATTTTCTCAACCATTTACCTAGATGTAGCTTTTATCCTATTAAAAAATTTGCAACTACAAAACACTTCTCTGTTACAGGTAGGATCACAATACAATTATTTACACTGTTCTTATAAGATTTGCATAACAGTATTTTTTGTTAAATAATCTAATTATTCTTGTAAATATTTTGCAAAAATAGCTCTAACTACCGATTTATTAAATCGGTTTTAATTTTTAAAAAATCTAAAAATCAAATTATTATTATTATGTAAGTTGTTCTGGATATGTTAGACATTAACGTAAATAATTATTCAGGTGAAGCAATTTTTTTATTCAAAATTCTGGATATAAAGGGTTAATAGAGCAAGAATATTAACTTTTTGATTATTTTTCTTAAAAACTGAACTTTTTAATAAAGTTGAAAATAAAGAAAGGCAATAATTTTTTTGAATAATTTCAGAAGCAGTATTTATATATTGCTTTCATTTCATCACTAGCACATTTTATTATCTTTAAATACAGAAAAATATTAATGCATTGTTTATCATTTATTTTTTAAATAAACTTCATTTTCCATGTAGTAATCTGATGATAAAATAACGATATTCGACATATTTCATTCACGTTTCAAAAGATAAAAAAGAAAAGTTAAAAACTAACTTACTTATGTATTTGTGCTTAATTAATTTTGATTTTATTAATATAATGAACCTGTGAAATAAAATCTCCTTTTGCGCTTTGAACAAGAACAAAATCCGAAAATGTCATCAATTAGATGAGATTAATAGAGTTTTTTCTTCTCATGGGATCGAAGCACTTATTTTTAATCGATTAATTTAAAATCTCCGTTAATTCTGGAATGTAAGATTATTCACAAATTCAAAGAAAGAAAAAAATAAATAAAGAACTCGTTTGGCTTGATTTAATTTAAATTATAAATGAAAGTTCAATATGAAATAGTATAGAAATACATTTCAATCTATTTGTAGAATTTCTTAAAAATGATAATGAAATCTTTTGTTAAAAAATTATTAAAATTGTTAATTCTATTAAATGTGTATATATATGTATTAAAAATACTAAATAAAAATTGTTTAAGTGTATATATAGTTGTTTAATTTTTGAATTATTTTTTCCTTTGATTTTTACTCATGCGATTTCATTTTAGTTTTATATAGTATATGTATGCCATCACCATATTTCTTTATTCCATTTTTGTTTAATTTTATGTTTAAATCATTTTTATTTCCTTTTTGTTTGGCATCATCTACTTTTTTTCTGATTATTAATGTATTGAGAATGTTTTGTAGGTTGTATTTATTAAGATGTTTAGCATATTTATTTTTTACATTAACAATGTAAAATATTATTACATTCCATCGTTAAATGAGAAATTCTGTCAATTTTGTTATATGAACTTGTCAGCCATTTTTTTATTCCAAATATATTATATAGTATATAATAACCATTATTAACCATTACAAATGATCATTTACAATGAAAATATGCGTCGGGGAGTGTTATGTAACTGAAGATCTTATAAGCTTTGGTTGGTTATATTACTCTAATTTTTTTCTGTTGGGAAAGAAAAAAAAACAGTTATTCACTTTTATGATTTATTTTATTTCCGTTTTATATGTTTTGTTTATATCTTAACCTTCTGGATACATTTGATAGGGCATTTTGAGAATTAACCTTCAAAGCTTAGCATTTTATTCACTATCAGAAATCAACTGCGTTTTACTTATATTGTGAAATAATGCCCCTGACGAGAGTTTCGCAATATAAGTTTTAATTTTTATTCATGTTTCTTACGTTCTTTTGTAATTTTTCTATTACATTTTCAATTATTCCACTTTAATATACAGCATTTTGGATAACTAGTTTTACGGCTTCATAAAGGATTTCCTTTTTTGGTTAATTTTTCCTTAAAATAATAAAACTTTGTAAAATTTACCATAAAATAAAACAATGGTGGTTTTTTACAAAGTTTTATTATTTTAATTGCTTCAAATCGCCAGTTTTCGGTGCTGTTTCGCTCAATTTTTCCTTAGTTAAAATGGTTTATAATTACAAAAAGTTTGACTATACATATTTGAGAAAGACTGAAAATTGAATGAAATCATATCTGTAAAAATAAATGTAAAAGAAAATACAAAAGTGAAACAAAGGAAAGTGAAAAGAGAAAATTAGAAACTATTAATATGTTACGGATTCATCAGATGAGCTTCATAAGTATAATTCATAATAAATGTATGTTGTTTCGTGTATATATATATATATATAACTGAAATGAAATCGCAAGTGTAATTATAAATGGATAAGAAAATAGAAAATAAGAAAATAGAAAAATTAGACTCAACTGATTGAGAATGCATCAGTAAGAAACTATGGATTAAATTATATATAAATTTGCGTTAGTAGGGGAGAAATGAGAGTTTCACGCCAGGAGGAGGGAGGAGGGAGGAGGCATGAGGAATGAGGAATGAGGGAGGAGGGAGGAGGGAGGAGGCATGAGGAATGAGGGAGGAGGGAGGAATGAGGAGGTGGTGGAATGAGGAGGGGGAGGAGGAGGTGTTCTTTCGAGAGCGTCTTGTAAGAGTAGAGGTAAAAGGGGGGTAAAAATTTTTTTTGGTGAGATAAGGATTTTTTTGAGTAAAAGTGGGAATTTTCGAGAGATTGAATTTTTTTTAACATGTTATAGTACGAGGGGGTATTTTTAAATTAGTTTCATAGATTAACCTGTTATAGTACGAGGGGTTATTTTTCGATCGATTAACTAATTAGTAATTAAAAATAGCAATTAAGAATTTAATGAGGAAATATTTAATGAAGCGACTTAGAATTATTCGAACAATTTTATTAGTGTAGTGTAGTACGAGGTTTGAATGAATTATTAAAAATGGAAATTAATTTAAAATATCAATTAATTAAAAAGTAATTAAAAATAATTAATAAGAAAAATTAATTTAGAAATTTTAATGAGTGGACTAAGAATTTTTGAGTTTGAAATTTATTTTTAGTCAACTATAGTATGCAGTCGCGAATTTTTAGAATTAAAAATATTCATTCATTAAAAATAGTAATTAATTAAAAATGCTAATTAAAAAATATGAATAAGAAAATAACTTAATGAAGAAACTTCAGAAAATTTTTGAGAGTTTCATTTAATTTTGTTAATGAATTCAGTGGTATGAGATATTTTTATTTGAAATGGAAATTAAAAAAAAAAAAAAGTGGAAATTTTTAAATTTTTGTAGGAATGTGAATGTTTTTTGATTAAAATTTGCGGAAGGATTTTATTCTTTTAAGTGACATGTTTTTTAAAGATATTTGGGTCTTTCTAAGGGAACCTAACACGTATTTATGCATGGAAATCCACGGTTCGAAGAAAACCACGAAAACTCCGAACGATTAGGCCGACGGGCGCGATTCTGTTCGAACCCAGCACCTCCTCTCTACCAGCTTCGAGAGCAGAACCTCTTGGCTACTAGTTGGGCAATAATTTAATGAAGAAACTTTAGAAATTTTTCGAGGGTTTTATTTGATTTTGTCAACGAATTGAGTGTTATGAGATATTTTTATTAAAAATAGAAATTTTTTGAAAAAACAGTGGAAATTTTTAAATATTTATAGGAATGCGAATGTTTTTAGAATAAAATTTGGGGAAGGATTTTATTCTTTTAAGTGACATGTTTTTAAAGATATTTTTTTGAATTGCAGTCATGTTTTCACAAATATTTCTCGGTTTTATATAATTGAATTGAAAGTTTTGTATTAGTCGATTAGTAATTTTAGACTATCATTAGTTAGATAAATGAAGTTATACTTTTGTAATGTGCTTTATGACTAAACTTTACTTATTGAATGGTAAAAAATATATGTAACTAGGAAATTTGGTGAATATTTGAAGAAAAAATTAAATTTTCAGTGATCTTTTAATCTAGTCAATGTATGAATCAAAAATAAAATAAAATTTAAATTATACTTAACAAATATTTCAAAACACACCACAAGTATTCAGAGACTTAATACTATTCCATAATTTTTTAAAAGAGGAATATATATTAGCTGATTTCGTTTCATATAACATCAAATTTTACTGTATGCACGTATTCCCCAAATGGAAAAACCCTTTGGTAGATAAGCACCTCAACAGTTCGTATGATAAGTACATGACTCACTTTTCTGGAGGGTTTATTTCTAACGCAATGATGAATAGGGATTAGATAATTGTTAGTAGTTAAATATTAATTAAAAGGGAATTAGAAATTTGATTAAGGATTTTATTCTTTTAAATGAGATGTTTTCTAAAGGTAATTTTTAGAAATTGTAGTTTTTTTTTTTTTTTACCTATTTTTCAGTTACGTTTTTGAATTGAAAGGAGGACATTTATCGGTTATACGTATTGCTTTAGTGAATGTTATTAATGAATTCACATATATATGGTCATTTTGGAGCCTTTTAGAAATATTTTGCTAAGAATTTAGAACGTATGAAAATATACAGAATATCATTAAAAATATAGGATCTTCACACATGTTAATTAAGTATAATTTAATGTAAAAATAATTGTAATTCCAATTTAATTTTTAACCTAGTAAATATGTGAAGCCACGCAAACTTCAAATTTTTTCTTAATATAAATAAATATTATTTTTAGATCATTTCTTATAAATATTAATACACGAAAGAAATGATTGCGCTTTTAGAGCCTGTAACTTTAATCATCAAAATTTAAATAAATATTTATCACTTTCAAATGAAAATAATAAGCCTTTCGTTTAATATTTTTCATTTTAATTAATGCATAATTAAATTTTTCGAATGATTTTCATAATTAAAACAAATAGAAGAGGAATTCTTTTCAATTTTTTTAAGAAACAGGCAAGTTATTATTAGGCAATACACTGCAAACGTTTAATATGATGAGTCATCACTTAGACTTTAATATTAGTTTCACACATAAGTGTCATTATGTTCTTATATGTAATCAAGCGGGGGGTTTTAATAAATATATTATTAATATCGAGGGATATGAATAGTAATGCTAATATCACTCTTTGAAATATATATACCTTCTTATGTGTGTCTTAAAAACCTGACATAGTCATTCTGCACAGTGTTTGTGAGATATAGATTTAGTTCCCATTTATGTTACGTAATAGAGATCATGTGATTTTCCCCCACCCATCGCAGTTCATTCTTTATCATTATTCTGACATAGTATTGTAAGTATCATTTTTTTAGGAAATGTATAGTGTTATAGAAGTGAATGACCAGAATTTGAAAAATTTCGTCAAAATAATTTTTATATATTAACTAACTTTTCAAGATATATTTATCTCACATATTTAAACTGCTTTTTAAATTCGTGATTAAGTTCCACAAATGCATATGCTTCAACAACACATATTTTCTAAATGTATAAGAGAAATAAGTATTCACATAAAAATCACACTTACCTTTTACGAACACATCTGTTTGATACACTTTCTCGAAAAATGGAGAGGACAAGTTCTTATCTGATTCAAATGACTAACAAGTTATGAGTCATTCAGGGGTTTTTCCCAGGTAGATAACTTCACTGATTAGGAGTTCATTAAATTTTCGAGTATATATTTTTCTAGTTAGAATTGCAATTAACACATATCCTTTAATTGATTTTTATAATAATTCAATTAATCTTTTAAAAATAAATTATTTTTAGTTTTTTTCATTCTTAACAAGATATATAAAAATTAACAAAGTCATTTTAAATACAAGTGAACTATTTTCCCTATTGTTATAGTCGACTTGCGCGAAATAAAATAGAACCTTATACTACTCTTACCTGGAGACGACTGACTGATAACATCCCCCGCTTATCTACTTAAGCAAGATCACGTGATATCTTCGAGCATGCGCTGTACTATCTAGTGACGTATTCGATCGTTGATAAGATTTCCTGATAAGAACTTGTATTCATTTCTTCCCAAGCAAGTGTACGAGTTGGTCGTGTCTAGGTAAGTAGCATTTAAAGTTATTTTTATAATGTGTTTTAATATGTAGTGTGGGTAAAAAGGAATACACAGTTTATTACAATTTCAATTCATTTTTATTAATATAAACTCGATCAAGTAGGATTTAGTAGATACGAAACTGAATGTATTTTGTTAGAGAAGTGAATGACCGGAATAAAAATAATTAATAAAATGTTTGAATATTATTCTTTTGAAAGTTTTACTGAGGTTTGGTAAATAAAATCACACCATGTTTGTTTTGTGTTATCACGTGATTGAATGTTTACGAAAGAGTATTTAAACAAGAGGTAGGTCGGGTAGGGGTTCAGTCTATGAGATGATGTCATGCGAGAAAGACTAGAATGAAGATGATGCGTTTTCGAGTTAATGTGACAAATAATCAAATTTTATGTTGTAATGAGGGCGATTTATCCGGTTCCAAGTCACGCAGCAAGTTTTGGTGGTGTAAATGCTTTATATCGTGCTGCCAAAGGCAAAGTAGCGAAGAAGACGATACAGAAATGGTTGAGCGGAGTCGATTCCTACACGCTTCACAAACCGGCTCGGAGAAATTTCCCAACAAACCTAGTGGTCGTTTATTCGATCGATCAACAATGGCAGGCCGACCTGGTGGATCTTATCAGTTTACAAAAACACAATCAAGGATTTCGATACCTCCTGACGTGTATAGACATTCTGTCTAAATATGCGTGGGCGATTCCCTTAAAAACGAAACGAGGAGAAGAAATTGTACAAGCCTTTCGTTCTATTTTTTCAACCAGAAAGCCCAAATCCCTTCAATCTGATGCCGGAAAAGAATTTAAGAACCGACTGTTTCAAAGATTTTTAAAACAAGAAGGTGTTCGATTTTTCATGACGAATAATAATACCAAGGCGTCGGTGGTCGAACGATTTAACCGTACTCTCAAAACGAAAATGTGGAAATATTTCACACATAACCATACCTATCGTTATACAGATGTATTGGACCAGTTATTACAAAGTTATAACCATACCTATCATTCGAGTATCAAGAGACCCCCAGTAGAAGTGACGGCGGAAAATGAAAGCGATGTGTGGTTTACTCTTTATGGAGAGATGGAACATGTGAAAAGAAAACCCTGTGTGTTTCAAGCGGGAGATGTGGTGCGTGTGTCGAAACAGAAAATGACCTTTGAAAAAGGATATGAAACCAATTGGACGGAGGAATTGTTTGTGGTGACGGAGTGTGTACCCAGAGACCCTCCCGTGTATCGAATAAAGGACTTGTTAGACGAACCTATTCAAGGAACTTTTTACCCACAAGAACTTCAAAAAGTGCAAATGAAAGAAACTTATACGATTGAAAAAATTTTAAAGAAGCGCACGAGAAAAAGTCAAGTGGAATATTTTGTGAAGTATAAGGGATATCCCAGCAAATTCAATCAATGGATTCCCTCCTCAGATTTATCTTCCTTATAAGTCAGTGCAAGAATGATACAAGATCATTTGCTAACATGTCCTTCTACCTGACGTTACCTTCGGACAGTTCCAGGAATTTCTTTCCTGAGAATAAAATTTCTCATTTCATTACACGATTGCCCGCCCCTATTGAATTGAAAGGGGAATGGGAAGTGGGTCTCGTGGAATTTATTTACCCACATACCTGGTATAATGTGAATCAACACACAAACTTAATTGGATTCGACTTTAACGATGGAAGGATCATTGGTAGACGAATCCCTCCTGGATTTTATGAGACGGTACCTGATATTTTGAAAGCTATTGCTATCAAAGACATGGAACAAAAAATTTTGTTTTCCTACAATCCCATCACGAAAAGAGTCACCATCAACGTGCGAGATAATGCTAAAGTGATTTTAGAAGCTGGATTATCTGAAATGTTGGGGTTCGAACCGTGCGAGATTGCTTCCTTAGATAATAACATTGAACAAACTGTCGATAGTTCGTATGTGGCAGATCCGTGTGCTCATTATAGAGTATTAATGATTTATTCGGACATAGTAGAGCCTCAAATTATCGGTGATGTGTTGGCACCCCTGTTACGAATTGTGAATGTCACCGGAAAAGACGGAGAAGTGATTTGTGTGAAATTTGATCGACCCCATTACTTACCCATCAGTCGAAAATCATTCGACTCATTAGAAATCGTTATAAGGAACCACCTGGGTGAATTAACACCATTTGAACGGGGTCGCTCATACGTGAAACTTCATTTTCGTCAAAAATACCTCTCGTGATGTTTGTTCCCTATCAGTGTTGTGCGAAATCTTTTGAAGATTATTATACTCATCAGTCGGGTAGCGGCTTAAACTATTATCAAGGAACTACTTTACAAAGAGGATATGGATTCGGTGGACTGTTTCGATCGCTGTTTCGTGCAGCGGTCCCCCTTTTCAAGTCTGGAGCGAAAGCCGTGGGAAAACAATTGTTTCATTCCGGTGTGAACGTCCTCAGTGATATATCACGAGGAGAAGATATTAAAATAGCTGCCAAGCGGCGGTTAAAAGAAGCCGGTCAAAACTTGACGGATAAAGCAGCTACTAAAATGAAGACCATGATTGGATCGGGTCATCAGTATAAAAAGAGGAAACGTTCTCACAATGTCATCATTCCTCGCAAAGCCAAGAGAGTGAAAGTACATGATATTTTCTCTTAAAGATGTTTGGACTCATTCATAAAGATTCTGCCGCTTGTGCTAAATCCGAATTGGATCTGTTTTTAATTCCACCTACCCAGACGGCTATTGAAAAAGGATATTTCATCGAATATCATCCCCTTGCCAACATTCGAGATGGAGGACCTGTGGAATTTAACATTTCTGGGAACGGCGAAGATTATATTGATTTGTCGGCTTCCTACCTCTACGTCAAAGTGAAAATCACCAAGTCAGACGGAACG
Source organism: Maratus speciosus (assembly GCA_963932465.1). Taxonomy (NCBI): domain Eukaryota; kingdom Metazoa; phylum Arthropoda; class Arachnida; order Araneae; family Salticidae; genus Maratus; species Maratus speciosus. The sequence continues at coordinate 234,331,078 of OZ010791.1, read as the reverse complement.
GATTTACCTGCAAGCGAACCTGTGGCTCCTGTCAATTTGTTTTTACAAGCTTTGTTTTCGCAAGTGGATATCAGTTTAAATGAAAGAGCCATCTCTTCTTCGAGTAACACATATCCTTATCGTGCTTATATTGAAACCCTGCTGAACTATGGAGAAGACGCTAAGAAATCTTTATTAAGATGTGAATGTTTTTACAAAGACACGAATTTGACCGAAACAGACCCCACCACCAATGGAAACCCTGGATTGAAGAAACGCTATGAACTGACTAAAACTAGCAAAACATTGGATATGATTGGTCCCCTTCATTGTGATATTTTCCAACAAAATCGACTACTCTTGAATATGGTCGATCTGAAAATTAAAATGACTCGCAGCAAATCAGACTTTTGTTTGATGGCTAAGAAAGAACCGCCTAAAACTTTTCACGACTATAAAGTGATTTTAGAACATGCTTCTGTGTTTGTTCGCAAAGTGAAAGTGAGTCCCGGCGTGTTATTGGGACATGCCAAAGCCCTGGAAAAAAACTCTGCAAAATATCCTATTGATCGAGTGTTATGCAAGACTTATTCAATCTCCACTGGAAGTAAATCTTTCATGCAAGATAATGTGTTTTTAGGGGCGATGCCAAAACGTATCATTGTTGGACTTTTAGACAACAGTGCTTATGCTGGACAATACGATTTGAATCCCTTTTACTTTTATCATCACAAAGTCAACTTTTTAAGTGTCTATGTGGATGGTCAACCTGTACCCAGCAAACCTTTGGAATTGGATTTCGACGAAAACAACTATATAAGAGCCTATCATCGACTGTTCTCTGGTTTTAATCATGATGCTGGCATTTATTTAACACGTGAAGAATTTGCTGATGGACACACCTTATATAATTTCGACTTAAGCCCTGACCTGTGTGACGGACCTCATCTAAATTTACAGCATCAAGGAAATTTACGAATTGAAATCAAATTCGCTGAAGCGTTAGAAAAAACAACGACTGTATTGATTTATGCGGAATTTGAAAACATTATTGAAAGAAGTAAATCACGTCACGTGATTTGCGACTTTCCAAACTAAATGGATTCATTACAAATCGAGACCATTTTATCTCATGAAGCAGTGACCCGAAACTATTTTTTGGGTGTTTTTCCAAGTGATCAGCTACCAAGAAGAACCGAGCGGTATCCTGTCTGTTTTATCTGTAACGTGGACAAGTCTACAGAGCCTGGAAGTCACTGGGTGGCTTTCTACCTATCTTCGCCTGATGAAGTGGAATTCTTCGACTCCTATGGAAACGAGCCTTCCTTTTTTAAAGGACCCCTATCGAACTATGTATCCCGTTTTTCACGAGTTATGTTTAATCCACTCGTATTACAAACTCACGTGACTGCCGTCTGCGGGCAGTATTGTGTATTTTATCTATATTCTCGATGTCAAGGTAAAACCCTAAAGGATTTTTTATCACATTTTGTCACTGCAGAATTGTCGAACGATCGACGAGTCTATAATTTTGTAGCCAAACGATTTGGCATTCGTGCACATTTTTATCAATAAATATGAATTTAACTGTGAATCATGTGTCTGTGATTATTTAAAGTGTGTGTTTTACTAGTGTATGTTTATTAACGATGAAGTTTCCACGCTTTCAACACCCTTGTACGATGCTCCTTGCAGGTCCCACAAGAGTGGGTAAAAGCTGGTTTCTACGTGATTTGTTAAGGGAAAGAAACGTCATGTTTGACCCTCCTCCTGATAAAGTGATTTGGTTTTACGGTATCTACCAAAAACTGTATAACGAAATACCGGATGTTACCTTTGTGGAAGGCCTTCCTTCGAATTACACCGAGTATTTAGGAACAAATTCTTTAATGATCTTAGACGATCTCATGGTGGAATGTGGATCAGACGAGCGTATGACTTTTCTCTTTACAAAGGCAAGTCACCATTTAAACGTGAGCGTGATATTTATTACACAAAATCTCTTTCATAAAGGGAAAGAAATGAGAAACGTTTCCCTAAACAGTCAATATTTGATCCTGTTTAAAAATCGACGTGACATGAGTCAAATCAGTCATTTGGCTCGACAATTATACCCAACGAACACTAAATTTTTCCAAGAAGTGTTTACTGATGCCACTCAAAAACCGTTCTCTTATTTATTAGTCGATTTAAGAAATGAAACCCCAGAAGAACTGCGGCTAAGAACACTGGTGTTACCGGGACAAAGACAATACGTGTACACTTTGAAAAAAGGTTTAAAAAGAAAGACATTTTCTTCTTAATTCAGTTGTGATCATGACGTTGACCGAGAAACAACTGCGTGATTTAGAGCTCATTAAGACATGTCCTAAAACCTTACGCAAGCAACTTTTGAAAAAATTACCTTCTCGCTCGGTGAAAGCCATTTGTGAGTGTACCCACAACGTATTGAAAGGAAACGTACCTCTCTCACCCAATCAAAAGAAGTCTTTGAAGAAGTATAAAAACCCTCTTCGAAAAATTGGTACGAAAAAAGGAACTCTCTTTTCAAAAAAGAAACTGATTGTGCAACACGGAGGATTTTTAAATATTTTAATTCCTGCGGCCCTGAGTGTGTTAACGGGTCTTATCAATGGAGCTCGCTACTAAATATGCTCTAATACCGGAAGAAGAATTGACTAGACATGTGCCCACGAAAAAGCAAATGACTGAGTTTGATGTGGCAATGTCCAATATACTCAATAGTTTACTTCCCGATCATGAGAAAGTTCAACAGTACTATGAACTGTTACAAAGGAAAATGAATTTGCAAGAATTTAATGTCCCTTGGAGATCAAGGCCTTTTGACGATGACGGCGAGAAAAGAAAGTCCAAACCTCTCAAGACGGAACCTGACAAAACGGAACCTGACAAAACGGAACCTGTTAAAACGGAACCTATGCAAAGGGAATCTACCAAGACCGAACCTGCACTGTCACAAAAATCCTCTGAAATGTCTCAAGAAGATGATGATGATTACGACACGTTGGTGATAGCCTCAACGCCATCACATATGAGAAGACAAGCTGGATTTTTACTCAGGTTTCTGAAATCGAAATCAAGCAACATGGCCTGGGATCAAACTGGAAGAATCACTTATAATGGAAACACCTTACAAGATTCGAATTTAGCGGAACTCTTTCATCTCATTTTTAATGTGAATAAAAAACCTGTGAAAACACCGACAGAATTTCTTCATGCGCTTCATGAAATTGGAGTACCTTCAAGTATCATTAAAAATAAATATTTATCTCCTGCATCAATGAAGAAAATAACAAAAGTTGTATCACCCAGAAAAAACTTTGTAAAACCCAAGAAGAGATCTACTAACAATGTATTACTAAATCCTACTTGGTCGAGTTTATATTAATAAAAATGAATTGAAATTGTAATAAACTGTGTATTCCTTTTTACCCACACTACATATTAAAACACATTATAAAAATAACTTTAAATGCTACTTACCTAGACACGACCAACTCGTACACTTGCTTGGGAAGAAATGAATACAAGTTCTTATCAGGAAATCTTATCAACGATCGAATACGTCACTAGATAGTACAGCGCATGCTCGAAGATATCACGTGATCTTGCTTAAGTAGATAAGCGGGGGATGTTATCAGTCAGTCGTCTCCAGGTAAGAGTAGTATAAGGTTCTATTTTATTTCGCGCAAGTCGACTATAACAATAGGGAAAATAGTTCACTTGTATTTAAAATGACTTTGTTAATTTTTATATATCTTGTTAAGAATGAAAAAAACTAAAAATAATTTATTTTTAAAAGATTAATTGAATTATTATTGTTTTAATTATTATAAAAATCAATTAAAGGATATGTGTTAATTGCAATTCTAACTAGAAAAATATATACTCGAAAATTTAATGAACTCCTAATCAGTGAAGTTATCTACCTGGGAAAAACCCCTGAATGACTCATAACTTGTTAGTCATTTGAATCAGATAAGAACTTGTCCTCTCCATTTTTCGAGAAAGTGTATCAAACAGATGTGTTCGTAAAAGGTAAGTGTGATTTTTATGTGAATACTTATTTCTCTTATACATTTAGAAAATATGTGTTGTTGAAGCATATGCATTTGTGGAACTTAATCACGAATTTAAAAAGCAGTTTAAATATGTGAGATAAATATATCTTGAAAAGTTAGTTAATATATAAAAATTATTTTGACGAAATTTTTCAAATTCTGGTCATTCACTTCTAAAACACTATACATTTCCTAAAAAAATGATACTTACAATACTATGTCAGAATAATGATAAAGAATGAACTGCGATGGGTGGGGGAAAATCACATGATCTCTATTACGTAACATAAATGGGAACTAAATCTATATCTCACAAACACTGTGCAGAATGACTATGTCAGGTTTTTAAGACACACATAAGAAGGTATATATATTTCAAAGAGTGATATTAGCATTACTATTCATATCCCTCGATATTAATAATATATTTATTAAAACCCCCCGCTTGATTACATATAAGAACATAATGACACTTATGTGTGAAACTAATATTAAAGTCTAAGTGATGACTCATCATATTAAACGTTTGCAGTGTATTGCCTAATAATAACTTGCCTGTTTCTTAAAAAAATTGAAAAGAATTCCTCTTCTATTTGTTTTAATTATGAAAATCATTCGAAAAATTTAATTATGCATTAATTAAAATGAAAAATATTAAACGAAAGGCTTATTATTTTCATTTGAAAGTGATAAATATTTATTTAAATTTTGATGATTAAAGTTACAGGCTCTAAAAGCGCAATCATTTCTTTCGTGTATTAATATTTATAAGAAATGATCTAAAAATAATATTTATTTATATTAAGAAAAAATTTGAAGTTTGCGTGGCTTCACATATTTACTAGGTTAAAAATTAAATTGGAATTACAATTATTTTTACATTAAATTATACTTAATTAACATGTGTGAAGATCCTATATTTTTAATGATATTCTGTATATTTTCATACGTTCTAAATTCTTAGCAAAATATTTCTAAAAGGCTCCAAAATGACCATATATATGTGAATTCATTAATAACATTCACTAAAGCAATACGTATAACCGATAAATGTCCTCCTTTCAATTCAAAAACGTAACTGAAAAATAGGTAAAAAACTACAATTTCTAAAAATTACCTTTAGAAAACATCTCATTTAAAAGAATAAAATCCTTAATCAAATTTCTAATTCCCTTTTAATTAATATTTAACTACTAACAATTATCTAATCCCTATTCATCATTGCGTTAGAAATAAACCCTCCAGAAAAGTGAGTCATGTACTTATCATACGAACTGTTGAGGTGCTTATCTACCAAAGGGTTTTTCCATTTGGGGAATACGTGCATACAGTAAAATTTGATGTTATATGAAACGAAATCAGCTAATATATATTCCTCTTTTAAAAAATTATGGAATAGTATTAAGTCTCTGAATACTTGTGGTGTGTTTTGAAATATTTGTTAAGTATAATTTAAATTTTATTTTATTTTTGATTCATACATTGACTAGATTAAAAGATCACTGAAAATTTAATTTTTTCTTCAAATATTCACCAAATTTCCTAGTTACATATATTTTTTACCATTCAATAAGTAAAGTTTAGTCATAAAGCACATTACAAAAGTATAACTTCATTTATCTAACTAATGATAGTCTAAAATTACTAATCGACTAATACAAAACTTTCAATTCAATTATATAAAACCGAGAAATATTTGTGAAAACATGACTGCAATTCAAAAAAATATCTTTAAAAACATGTCACTTAAAAGAATAAAATCCTTCCCCAAATTTTATTCTAAAAACATTCGCATTCCTATAAATATTTAAAAATTTCCACTGTTTTTTCAAAAAATTTCTATTTTAAATAAAAATATCTCAAAACACTCAATTCGTTGACAAAATCAAATAAAACCCTCGAAAAATTTCTAAAGTTTCTTCATTAAATTATTGCCCAACTAGTAGCCAAGAGGTTCTGCTCTCGAAGCTGGTAGAGAGGAGGTGCTGGGTTCGAACAGAATCGCGCCCGTCGGCCTAATCGTTCGAAGTTTTCGTGGTTTTCTTCGAACCGTGGATTTCCATGCATAAATACGTGTTAGGTTCCCTTAGAAAGACCCAAATATCTTTAAAAAACATGTCACTTAAAAGAATAAAATCCTTCCGCAAATTTTAATCAAAAAACATTCACATTCCTACAAAAATTTAAAAATTTCCACTTTTTTTTTTTTTTAATTTCCATTTCAAATAAAAATATCTCATACCACTGAATTCATTAACAAAATTAAATGAAACTCTCAAAAATTTTCTGAAGTTTCTTCATTAAGTTATTTTCTTATTCATATTTTTTAATTAGCATTTTTAATTAATTACTATTTTTAATGAATGAATATTTTTAATTCTAAAAATTCGCGACTGCATACTATAGTTGACTAAAAATAAATTTCAAACTCAAAAATTCTTAGTCCACTCATTAAAATTTCTAAATTAATTTTTCTTATTAATTATTTTTAATTACTTTTTAATTAATTGATATTTTAAATTAATTTCCATTTTTAATAATTCATTCAAACCTCGTACTATACTACACTAATAAAATTGTTCGAATAATTCTAAGTCGCTTCATTAAATATTTCCTCATTAAATTTTTAATTGCTATTTTTAATTACTAATTAGTTAACCGATCGAAAAATAACCCCTCGTACTATAACAGGTTAATCTATGAAACTAATTTAAAAATACCCCCTCGTACTATAACATGTGAAAAAAATTCAATCTCTCGAAAATTCCCACTTTTACTCAAAAAAATCCTTATCTCACCAAAAAAATTTTTACCCCCCTTTTACCCCTACTCTTACAAGACGCTCTCGAAAGAACACCTCCTCCTCCCCCTCCTCATTCCTCATGCCTCCTCCCTCCTCCCTCCTCCCTCATTCCTCATTCCTCATGCCTCCTCCCTCCTCCCTCCTCCTGGCGTGAAACTCTCATTTCTCCCCTACTTGCGTTGTATTCTTTCCAAAAACGAAGAAGAATTAAAATCGAGCCTGAGTGCTCTAAAAAAAGAAGAATACAAAATTGTTTTAATGTCAGAAATTTATACTTTCTCAATTAAAAATACTTGAAATTCTAAGTAGAAGTTTTTGTAATTAATTTTTTTGTAAAAATCTAAATAAATTTAAAATCAGTTAAAAACTGCTTTACTGCGAGAATTCATTTACACATCAGACTCCTTATCATTAATGAGTACAGTTTAACTTTTAAATTAACTCTATACTTTAATCATTTTTATCTCCCTTATCAATACTTCAATACTCTATCTGCATAGATACAAATATCAGACTTTTTTATATATCCGATCATTTACATATATTTTACAATACGTGCAGACATATTTACATACAACAGCTTACTATACACCCAACGTAAAATACGGAAGTAACAGCGATCACTATGCGTCATTTTAAGGAAATTTTCATAATTCTGAAAGTCAGCTAAAAGTTAATAATTACATATTTGAGTTCAGGAGTCTACCATAATAAGAGTGTTATATGATATATTTTTTTAACAATACTTTTTAAACAAAGAACAATTTCCTCTGTTCAGTCTCTAATAAAAATATACTTCGGTAAATATGCGTTGTTGGTGTTATTTTATATTTAAAAAATATTCTTAGAAGAATTTAAGTAGGAAATTATTTTGTTTGTTTTTATCCTAATGTCTCCAAATATAAATTATTTACTTCGAAACAGAAAATCTTGCAGCCTTTCTGTATTCGTTATAAGGAAAGTAATGATAGAAAAATTATGAGTTTATTATAAAGCAAATCTTTATATATATATATATATATATTCATAAAAAAATTCTTCGACTTTACATAAAATAATAATAAGAAAAACGAAAAATCACGCATCAAGAATACATTATGAAATACTTTCCAAAATTAAGAAAACGTTATTAAGAAGTCTCATTAAACTATACATGCAACTTATTCTATACTCCTGGAAAAGCGTGTTCTCGTCCTCATGTCTCATCTCTGTAATGCATATAAATCTCAGTAAGTTTAAAATGTCGTAACGTCGATAAAATGCACCGCAAATGATTATACCCCCATTCTTTTGTGTGTACCCGTAAACGAAATATAAATACTAGACACTTTATTTTAAATACCAAATATTTTATGGTAAACCTCAGTAGCATATAAAAATTACTGAGAATATTTAGGAGAGTTAGAGTCCGGGAAGATAGTTAGACAGACAGGCAAATCAAATTAAACATTTTTCAATATGTTGGAAAGCTAAAGGCTGGCAGCTATATGGTATATAGTATAACAGCGATATACTTACAAATTATATTGCATCTTTTAACAATATTATTAGCATTTCTTTTCATTTGGTTCGCAAAATTAGTTTCGTATCCTAGATAAGTGAAAAATTTTACACAGAACGCGAAACATTCGCGAAACTGCCTGGGTCCGCGAACCACAGTTTAAGAACCGCTACAGATCTTTGAACTGCTTTGTTGAGGGGGGGGGGGGGGATTTTTTTTCGTTAACGTTTATATATTTTTTAATCGTTGTATATTTTCGAACTGAGAGAACTAGAGAGAAGTTTAGAATTATATTATAATTACTTTCAGTAATTTTAGCTGCCAAAAAGCTCACTAGAAGATTATAAAACTAGCTGGAGCAAGGCAATGATAAGCCAATTCGCAGGTTAATGGTGACTCTTCATATCGCTTAGTGACATGCTGACTTAAGGGAATAATGTTACTCGGCGTTTATCTTTTCTCGGAACTTTGTTATTTCAGATGTCATTAGCACGTCATTAGGCTCATTTGGCCCTCAACCAAATAGCAGCATCTTTTGTTTTTACGACCATTAGTTTTGTAACTGTAACTGATTGAATGTTTTTTAGTCGATTAGATGCATATTCTTATGTTCTCTCCTCTCTCTGTTTCCCATCCTGGTTATTTTAAGAAAAAAATTTCTATAAAAAAGAGAGAGAAAGATATTTTTATTATTATAATAGGAGTAATGACTATAAAACCACGTTAAATATCTCTAAGCTTTTTTTTTAATTCCATTGTAATGGACTGGAAAAATTCTTCGTGAGCTCAGGTCTAACGAAAAGCAATCACGAAGTAATCATGTGAAATTGGTCTCGATTCAGATTTTGACGATGTTTTCTAGTTGACACTTTCTGATACAAAATAACTGGGTAAAATATTTATGCCTAAAACGGATTAGTTTTCGAGAATTATTTTTATTCCATTTTTTTTTTTCGTTTGGGATTTTTAAAAAAGTTATTGTCAAGATTGGATTAAAGGGGAAAGTCACAAAGATCAATAATCCTCCTCTGAACCAATACAATTTCAACAAATTAGTACATGTTTCGTATGAAAATGCACATTAACATGGAAAAAAAAAAGATTCATTATGAGATGTGGCCCCTCTCCATCCTCTATAAGGGATATGACCTCCCTTTCAATAGAAGACTGGATTCGCTCTTGATTATCGTTATCGTTAAAGTTTGAACGAAGCAATATTTTTGAAAGAAAAAATCACATGCCTTTCGAAAGACTAATTTTTTTCCTTTTAAATAAGGGAAACAATTAAATTTAAAAAATAAATAAATTTTAAATCCTCATTTAAAACTTTTTTCCCATAAATTAATTAAAATTAAATGTAACTCATAACATCAACGTTGAATGGCTAAAAACAAAGCAAAGAAATGTAATGTTGATTTCGCTGTACAAAATGCTTAGGACAACATTAAAACACTACCAATTAAATCTTATTCATTTTTAAATATACTAATTCCTTTCATTTTTCCTCACAATAGAAGCATTAAAATCGTGGAAGCAATTATTAAAAAAGTGTTTGCTATATTACATTTCTAGGAGGGAAAAAAAGAATTCATCGCAGGAGAAATTGTAGATCAGCAAATATCTTCATACTCTTATTCAGCGCGAATGGCATTTACAAAATTATAAGTGTAAAATTTAGATTTAAATTTAAATTTAAAAAACAAAATATATCCAAGAGCACAAAACGAGTTTCAAATAATTGTATAATAATATTGTTGCAAATTCACAATTAGTTATTCTGAGGATTAGAAATATACAAAGTAATTAATCCTTTTTTTACATGTTACCATGATAAGAAAATTTAACTGCTTTCACTGATTATGTCAACCCCCAAACTTTATTTCTTTTGCTAGTCAAATATGCTGTTTTTTAATTAATTAATTTTTTTTAATTAAACGATGCAAAATTATTTTGACACAGCAATTTACAGTAGTAGTTAAAACCATTCTCAAATCCAAACTGGCTATTTCTGACACAAATTTTTTGTTCATTTTTGCTTGTAAACTTATGAAATTGGCAGGGCTCTTATTAAGAGACTATGTAATCGAATTGTTTTTACTCTTTTCGGTAAAGGCGGAAGATCTTTTAGAAAATGCTGTCGAAGTTGGAGTTTTGAACCGGACGCAATAGTGCAGGAAAGAAATAGAACTGTTATCCGGAATCAACAATCGTTTATAAATCAAGATGTAATTCATTTATCTAAAAATGAAAAACTGTTCAATTACGTATCAACTCGGTAATCGTGCCTGTAAGTATCATGCTTTTATATTTAAAAATGAGTGAGGAAATGTGTCAGAATGTTTCTCGTTACTCTGCGGGGAAAATGTTTTGGAGAACCGGATTAATATTCGTATAAATTCTCGTAATATAGTTCAATTATGTTAGTGACTAGGACTGTAGCGCAATGAAAACACTTTATATTTTTTTTCTAATAATACACTATCCTAAGTTTTATATTTTATGACTAGAATCCTTTATAAATAGTTTATTTGATAGGAAAATGGTAGTTATGAATCAAGTTTTTAGAATAAAGAATATTTTGTAGTTTTTGATATTTCGATATTATTTAATATCAGCATATCGTTATAAAAACAATACCTGATGCGTATATTATAATTATTTTAAAAATAAATTTATTAAAAAGAATTACTATTATATTTTGAAATACGATAAAAATCAATTTTAAAAATCGGCCTCTAAAAGTTTCTAATATATATATATATATATATATATATATAGAAATTTAGAGCCTTTTAATTATTAATATTTTGCTATTGTTTCAGTTTAATATTTGCAAACACATATCAGCAAAATCAAAGTTACGATCTGTATAATATTTGGATGATGGATTTTTTAAAATTAGATTGTTACAATTAATCACCATTCTCTTTTAAGAAGCTACTTCAGTCAAATGAAAAGGCACATTCGCTAATGCTAATCCTATGGAAGAAATTTATAAAGATATCTCGGTCGCATTTCAACATTTTTAAATGATTTCTTTTGCATTGAATAGTTGAGATCGATCTGTATGCAGGCCGTTTTTTACTTTTTCGATTTTGACTGCAGATATTTTTTATGAGGATGCTTTTACTTTCGAAACCGGTTCCGAAAATGAAAGTGTTCTCTTAAGAAATACCTGTAAACAAAATCGAAAAAGTAAAAAACGGCCTTTGTACAGATCAATCTCAACTATTTAATGCAAAAGAAATCATTTAAAAATATTGAAATTCGACCGAGATATCTTTATAAATTTCTTCCATAGGATTAGCATTAGCGAATGGGTCTTTTCCTTTGACTGAAGTAGCCTCTTAACTGCACAAAAGGAGAGTTTGTAATAAAAAATATTACTTCTAAAAAAGAAAGTTGAGTCAAGTGTTGTTAATTTTGCATAAATGTGACAGAATATATTTAACTCTGTTAAAGCATATCAACAAGGAACCTTAAACGTACAGGTGACTCTAAATAATCGACTTTAATAGACTGACGTAGTAAAGAAAAATTTATTTTAACATCGAAACATGTCTCAGAGAAACGAAATTTTTTTCACAATGCTTTTAAAAGCAAATTTGATTGTAATTTTATTGGTGAATTTAATTCTCAATCCATCCCATATTCACTTTTGGTGGGAACAGGTTTAATTATTCGCGAATAAAATTTATTAGACAACTTTACAAAATAACAATTATAATAATAAATAAAAATGTTTAAAAATGAAACTGCACTTGGATTATATAATGAATTTTTTAATTAATTTTATTCAGAAATATCTATTTTAAATTCTCGTATAATTTTTTTAAAATAAATAAATAAATATCTTACGTTACATTAGTTGTTCTGTTTAAAATCATAAGGCAAAACGCACCTTGATTCAAACATAAAGTATACAATATGAACTTTTAAAAACTCGCTGTTTAACTTAAAAGGCGTAAAAAAGGCTTAAAAGTACGTCTTTTAAGTAAAACAGTGAGCTTTTAAAAGTTCACATTGTATATTTTAAATAATAATCATTTTATACACTTTATTAATTTTTAAAAACTGTTGTATAATTTGCTTATAATGTTCGAAAAAGAATGAATCTGAGAGTAAAATAATGATTTTGTTTTGCTTTCTTTTGTTTATTTCTGAAATTTATTATTGTAAACCACTGATAGCGAAAATAAGTATAATGTATTATGGCGAATTGCACTATACTATGTAACATAATATGTTTTGCCAGTATCAATGTAAATGTTTGAAATTGGGGGGGGGGGGGAGGGTTGTTAATTTTTATTTAAATATTTTGCATTACAACTTACAAATTTCTTCTTTAAATATATCAACAGGAAATAAAATCAAATATGTAGTGACATTTCTACGTTTTCAGGGTGAACATGAGAATTTAAATCTCTACAGAGAAGATGTCAAAAGTCGTATGAAAAGATAAAGTTTGCAAAATGTAGCTTGAATCTATGTATTTTCCACAAGTAAAAATTATACAGGAAAATATATAATTGTTTATGTTTGTCTATAATTATATTTCCAAAACGTGCAAAATCTTACCGAAAGTTTGGTTGGTTGGTTGTGTTTATGACGGCCAATTATCAACACGAGGGATATGGGCCCTAAGGGGGGGGGGAGTGCCCTTCGTGGGGTCTTTCTAAGGGAACCAAACCCGTATTTACGCTTGGAAATCCAAGGTTTCGAAGAAAACCACGAAAACTCCGAAACGATTGGGCCGACGGGCGCGATTGGGTTCGAACCCAGCACCTCCCGTCTACCAGCTTCGAGAGCAGAACCTCTCGGCCACTGGTGGGGCCTTGCCGAAAGGAATAAAGAAAAAGAAAAACATAACTTGTCAGAGTGGCTTAAGCTCCCACTAAAAATTCGCCAAAATATATTAACATATATTTTTTAAGTAAAAGTTAAACAGCAAAGGAAAATCATAGACAAGTGACTTTTAAAAGAGAAGTATATGTGTGTGTGTGTGTGTGTGTGAATGCTTTTAATATATCTTTATACTCCACAGCAAAGGTGTATTATCTAACTTTTAACTCTTGTAATTAATTCTCATTTCACAAAAACTAAAAGTATAAAAGTTGATAGTTACATGAGATATTAATTTTTACTTTTGCAACTCCAACATTTCTCTACTGTTAACGTTTAGTTTTATCAGCTCGAAAAATAGTGTGCCTGCATTCATCTGTTTTATTCGCATAGAGTGAAAGTAAATTTAACACGAAATGGAGCGATAAACATCCTTCCCTTGGCACCCTATCTTTTCTCCGGTTGTATGCCATCCATTTGATCTGATGTAACATCCATGTGAGAGCATTGCCACAAACGCCATTTCACACAACGGGACCTCTCTTTCAAAATCCAGCAGCGCGGGCTTTTTTCCTCCCTCTTAGCTCTCCGATTCCTCTGGCTTTTCTTTTTCTCTATTTCTTTTACATTTTATTTACTTCCTTTCTTATATCGAATCTACTGGGAGAGTTTATATAAGGAGTGTTGGGCTCGTGCAGTTTGCATTTTCGGTAAAGAGAGTTGCAGAGGTGAAAAATTTAAACTTGCACTACTTCACGTTTGATGTATTTTCAGGTACTGGAGCTGCATGCAATCTTGAGGCATGATTTAATGGAAATAAAATATAAATAAGGCATGCTTCCTTTTAATACTATGGTATTTAATTTCTTATTCGAAATAAATCAAGGAGTTATTTAAGGTAAATTTCATTTTTAATGAGAATTAGATGAAGGTGATAGGGATATGGATACAACTAAAGAAACTGGAGATTTTGAACTAGTTGGGCTATTCGTTGAGAGTAACACTAACTAAAAAAATATTTTGATATTATTTTTCCCTGAAATTTTTGAAGGTTTGAAATAATACTAGCTGGCGGCTTAGCCCGCTAGCGGGCCCCTAATTTTACCGGGGCCTCCAATTACATCGGGGTCTTTCACTTCATCTTAAATCTCGTACCGAAGGAACATCGAACCGGGTCCATTATTTTTTCTTAAAATTTTTAAAGGCTTGAAATAATATTTAATAAAGCCTATTACTTCAAATAATCGTAATAACAATAATCATAATAATGATTTTCCAGACCCTCCCCCTCCTTCCCTTCCTCTCAAATCTCCGATTCCCTAACATTTCTTGTTCTCTATTTCTTTTATATTTTATATTTTTATTTGATTATATCGAAACTACTGGGAGAGTTTATGTAACTGAGTGTTAGTATCGTGCATTTTGCATTTTCAGAGTTGAAAATTTTTAACTTGCACTACTATATTTTCAGTGTCAAAGGTGCATGCAATATTGAGACATGACATATTGGGTAGAAAAGATAAATGAAACATGCTGCTTTAAGGGTAATTCTAATGCTAATTTCTGGTTCGTAAAAAAATCAAGTTCCTTATGGTAAATTTCCTTATTAATGAGTATTAGTTGAATATCATAGAGATACAACGTGGATACAAACAGATAGAAAGGGAAAATTTTGAACTAGCACGTGAAGTTTATTCATTATTTATTTTAAATTTAAAATGAATGTTTTATTGGCAGAATAAACGATGTATAACTATAAAAGATTAATAGACATATGGAGTTTCATTCTGCGTTGATTTTTTTCCTTTTTACGCATAAATCAAAATGACAAATATTTTTCAATGTCACAAAAATATGATTTGGGAAAAAGTAAAGATAACATAGAAAAATTCGTTTGAGAACTGATCGAGATAGAAATGAAGGTTCATTTCAAACGTTTTAAAAAAAAAGTTTAATTTTTTTTTTTTTTTTTCAATTTGTAAACATGTGAATAGCATAAATGTATCAATACTGAAAAAAATTACAGTGCAAATTTTCAGCTTAGGATATTATCATCCAGGCATTGCGGTCGAAAGAAATTACTTTTGACAATATATGGTATTTCACGTTTAGAAGACTTATAATAAATAAATAAATAAAAATAACTTTTTTACTTTTTACACGTTTCTATATTTTTTTTTTTTTTTATTTAAATGTAATATTTGTTTGGAGTAAAAATTTCATTATTTTATTTTAATTTGTGCAGAATAACAATGTTTTGATTTAAGCCACAAGATTTTCTGAAGCAATTTACAAAGTAAATTTTCTGCAAACATTGAATTTATGGAATGTGATTTTTAATCAAAATTTACTTTAAAAATTCAAAGTTTTTGTTGTTGTTGTTGGAATACGAGTAACATACCCAGAAGCAACTAAATATGTAAACAAACAAATTTTAATAAACACCCATGTAAAAGTCACTATATTTTAAAATTACATCCTGATAATCTAAAACAACCTCTAGTATTCCTCATTAAAAATAGATGCTGATTTAACACTTGAAATGTGACCTTTTTTTGTTTAAGATTTTTGTTTTCTGTTTTTGACGTTAGTATTTCATTATTTGAAATGGTATTTTTTGATGAGGAAAAGGTTAAGAAGGAAAAGTAATGCAATTTTCTTTTTCTTTCTTTCTTTTTTTTTTTTTTATTATCATTTCTATATTTTTTATTATTACGAGGAAAGAAAGGGAAGTTTTATTATTATTTTATTTTTATAAAAAGAAAAAATATACATAAAAAAAGAGAGAGGAATAAAAAGAAGAGAAGAAATGGATTAACAGTGGACTTTTTTTATGTAGTAAAAAAACTTTAATCTAAGGCCTTGGTAGTTTCCTTTAAAAAAAAAAAAAAAAAAAAAAAAAACAAAAAAAACATATGCTTCGATGATATTGTTATTTTTTGAGGTAGCTTCTATGTTTAATCCCTTTTCTTTTTTTTTTCTTTCGAAAAAAAGATAAGCGAAGAATGTTTACGTTGGATTAAGTTGCATCAATACATTTTTTATGCAAAATATACTTCAATTTTTTTAAAGGAAAATAAATTTTAGCTTCGCATATAAGATTATTTGCTCCATGAGACTGCATTATTGTTTTTTTTTCTTTTTTCTCCCTATTATTTGAAACAGTTTTTCTACTTTATATATATTTAGCAAAGTGTTTTTTTACAATGTGCATATCTGATCGTTTATATATAGATAGGATATTTGTATGGTTTTTATTTTTTTTTTTTTAAATCCAATTCAGTGTGAATGTCTTAATCTAATTAATTATCACCTTCAAAAAATGACCATAGTGCCATAAACCCTATCAGTCTGGATCCCGTAGACTCATGATAAAATTGATTTTTTTGCATGTATACAGCTTCTACTTTCCTTCTGAAAAATCCAATTAGAATTTTATGTTTATTCTCATACGAACGCAAAAACTCATAAAATTTTAAAGTTCTCTCTTTTTAACGAATTCGGTATCTTGCGAAAGAAAAAGAAAAAGAAATTGTAACATTACTGCCTGACACATTATTACAAAAGGAATGGAGTGAGAATGAAGGTTTTTCTTGAAGAAAATTACTTTTTTCTTTTCTTCTTTATTAGTACCTCCTCTTTTTTTCTCCCTCCTCGCCACTGCGTTGTCATATACATACGGAATCCGTATTTTCTTCATAATTTGCTGTATTCGCCATTTCCTGAAGACCTGAGCTTTGTCTGTGTAATTGGGGTTTGTAGCATCTTCGGAGATGAATCTCTGAAGGAGAAGAGTTAAGTTGTTTTTGTTCTGTTTTTATATATTTTTTATGGTATTCTCCCTCTTTATTTTTCTTTTAAAGAAAATGCAAATATTATCAGAACTGCAATGTTTGCATAAAACAATATTCTAAGAAGACTATATAAATATACATGTATCGTACTAATATTCAAAATTTTATATCACAGGAGAATTTTTGTTTTACTTTCATAAAAATTTGTGATTCTATATGTAACGTTTTACATATTTTCTCTAACAGCAATAAAAGTTTTCAGAATTTCGTAGAAAAAAACATAACTTTTTGCCGTGTCTGTATTATTAAAAAAATGAATCCTATCATAATTTTTTTTAAAAATATTTTAAATAAATTCAGTCTGTATTGAAAAATAATAGATTTCCTTTCTTAGAAAAAAAATAATATAAGTATAATGCTTTCAAATTCTCTGTGACAAAAAAAAAAAAAAAAAAAAAAAAAGACAACTAGATTCGAATGAAGAAAATTGATCGAGATTATTATATATTTACCCTTTCTTATCGTTGACCACTAGATAATTTCTAAACCATCAGTTTTAGAGGTATAGTTCTAAACACAAAAATGTTTCAATTGTTGTTCTTTATTATATTAAAGTTCATTTGCGCCAAAATAGTTATTTTTAAAAAAGTTAAGAAAGTTATATTTTTATATGATCCTTAGGTATTTTAGATTATATTTAGAAAAATTATCTTCATGCTCTAATAAGAAAATCAACAAAAATTTAATTTTTCTACGGCCAAAACTTACCAATTTATAATATATTAAATTTTGCAAATTTTTAGCATTTTCCAGCACAAAAAAATACATCCTCTTTCTTAGTGCCAGAAAACGTCGTTTTTTTTTTTTTTTTTTTTTTTTTTTTTTGTAAATATACCTCTAAAACTAACGGTTTAGTTATTGGTCAACGATGAATTACCCTATATAGTATGCGATTCATTAAGGTTTTTTTTTTTTTTTTTTTTTACAAATGTAATTCGAGATCATTAAAACAACCAATTTCATTGGAAATTTCAACTTGTGTTAAAATACCCAAAATTGGAAGCGGACAAATATCAGTATTCTAATTGAAATGAATGATATTTTATACATTTAAGAAACTTACCATTTTCGTCCCTTTTTCTTTTATGCGTCGCATTGTGGTCTTGCTGTTGTTGTACTGACTGTAATCCGAGGATACCGTTGATTGAGTAAGAAGGCCTTTGGGGGCCCTCGTGGGCCGCGGGAGGTGCGTGTGCTATCACCGACGTTGTGTTCGACTGTTGAGGTTGTGGACTCTGGGCTCCATTTAAATTAGGGGCCCCAATATGTTTTGCTTTTTCAGCAGCTTTATTTCGGACGATCCTAAACAATAAATAAATAAATAGTGATGTAAGTAAGTAAATAAAAAAAAATTATAACAAAAATAGTTATAAAAGGTACAATTTTAAAATTAGTGGTTAAAAAAGTATCATAATAACCAGCAGTTGAAAATCAGTGACATACAGCCGTACGTTGTTTGAAGACAAATACGGCATTGTGTTTTTTGTCTTTTATATATATATATATATATATACATTTTTTTTTCTTTTTTGGTACTTTATGGAGACATATAATTGTAAGAGGTCTTGTACCTTTAAATGTGACAAAAATCAACAATTTTTTTTTTTCAAAGTTGTAATTAGTGTATCTTCAAAACTTTTTTATGCATAAACCTGAAATGTTTATTTTTGATTAAACAGATTAATATAATATAATATAATACCATACTAAACTAACTAAATTTTTACAGAATTTTTGCATTACTGAAATTAAAAGAACTCCTTTTTTTTTACTCCGTAAGTCATTGCGCGCATGATATTTTAAGAACGCATGTGTGGATTGTTATGAAATTTGATATAGACAATTATAAATGTGGGTAAATAATATGTGGGTTTTAAATGATCTATTTGTAAGAATTTACAGTGATAAGATTTTTAGTTGTGACTTTTTTTAATTTTCATTCAAAAATGTAAAATTTTCTTTTCTTTTAGAAAAACATTTTTTTCATGCTGGTTAATGAAATGATTTTGACCTAGAGTGGATCATTTTAAATATATATATATATTATCTATACCAAATTTCACATCAATCCATACATATCCATAGATACCATAAGCGCAATGACTTAACGAGTAAGAAAATAAAAAAAAATCATTTCAACAATACAGAAATTCTCTAAAAGACTTGTCAGTTTCTAATGTTGATACATTAAAAAGCATAATC
Organism: Maratus speciosus; assembly: GCA_963932465.1. Classification (NCBI taxonomy): domain Eukaryota; kingdom Metazoa; phylum Arthropoda; class Arachnida; order Araneae; family Salticidae; genus Maratus; species Maratus speciosus. The sequence continues at coordinate 234,311,815 of OZ010791.1, read as the reverse complement.
TGTATAATCAACAATCAAAATTTTATATTTATACATAAAAAGACTTTTAAGATACAGTAGTTCAAACTTTGAATGTATTTGTCGATTTTCGTCGAGTTTAAAATGTACACGACCCCTTAACATTTAATAATATCGTGCAAATTAAAATGCAACTTTTTATTGAATTTTTTATGACATTGGATGAAGAACTTTTGAATATACAGGGTGTCCCAGAGACCGCTTCAAAGGAGGTGCGATCAATCGATTGATTTCAGCACTGAGAACTAAGTTGGAAAAATCACTAAATAATTGGTTGATTTCCATTAGATTCCTTAGAAGTTATCATTCGAAAAGGAACTGAAAAATATCTATAGCCTTGGAGATATTCATATCAAAATCGCTCTTGCCCCAAACTCTTGCAATAGAAAAAAATGTGATATGGAATGCATCAATCAGAAAAGCGAACAATATTTGCGTAAACCACGCAATCTACTTATACAACTGGGAGATACCCTGTATCTTTATAAGGTGCCTCATTCCTTGCCTAACTAGAATTTTCATATATTTAATAATAGAGAAGATCTTGCAATGGTATTTTCAACAAACTTATTTTGATTTGTTTGAACTGTGCCGATGTCATGAGATGTGTTGAAACTGCACAACAGTTTGATCAGTTAAAATATATTAAGGGTGCATTCCAATCCAAATTGCTTATTTTCTGATACATTTTTAAATTCATTTTTGCTCTCAAATGCATCAAACTAGGAAAATGTCTTATTTAGAAACTACATAATGTGGCGTGCTTCTCGATTTTTGGACAAATGCAGAAAACATTGTAAAAAATGCTGTCAAAGTTGACGTTTTGAACCGAATTTTCCGAAGCGGGAGATCTGGGAATGAAAAAAATGGTCATACTGAGAAAATAATTGTTTAAAACTCAAATTCTAATTAATTGAGTGAAAAATGAAATCACACGTTCTCTTATACAACTCTTCAAAAATCACCTCAGTAAGTTTCATGTTTTCACTTTTAAAAATGAGTCTGAAAATGTCTCAGAAAATTTCGAGCTGTTGAGGGTGGAAAAAATATTTCTTCGAATACACCCTTAATTGTATTAAACTTGTGAATAGAAATGTGCATAATAAAGTTGTCCGGTTCCGGTTTGCATTGAAACATCGTGTATGTTTTAACTGTATACATACGAGGGTGTACAATAAGTTTTTGCCCTCACATAAAAATAACTGAGTGAAATTTATGAAATTGCTACATTTTATGAGTCCTTTTCTATATAGTCAGTGTGCACAGCAACACATTTGTGCAATCTGTATTTCAAAGAGAGGGCGGAGGATTTATTCCAGAAGGCGGAATAGTAGACCAAAAGGGGGCCTTTTTCTAACTTTTACCGACCCCCACATGTGACGACTTAAACATGCTATGTATCTGCCGAGCTCCTTCCCCCAAATTTTCTCTCCGGGGGGGGGGGGGGCACTTTTCTAATTTTTGCGGACATCATTCATAGGTGTAGCATCTTCTTTCTGCTCAAAGTATTAAATAGTTTTTTTCAATCGAACTTATACTTTAGGAATGGATTTATTTCTTCTGATGGATTAATTAAGGCCATTTTTTTCCCTATTCTGACCAGAAAATTGGAGTTCTAATTTTTTATGGCTGCTCTTTCATCTTCACCTAACACTTCATTTATAATGGCAGTTTCATAATAATGGAAGCCATCAGTCCATCAGGAGAAAATAACTCGGTTAAAAATAAAAAAATCCAAAATAAGATAATGATCAAATCCCCCTACAAAATATTTTTCTGGCTACGGCCTTGTTATAGCAATTAGTACCAGAAAGTTGCCCGAGTAACTTAAGTTGATATTTCATTAAAAAACAATATTTAAATGAATTAAGAATATTTCATGTTGTTAAAAGTTTAAATCTCTCGTATCTTCAAAAAAATGCTTTATTTTTCTTTTATCATAAAACTTTGGATTTCAAAAAGTATAGAAAAAAATCCTATCACAAAGTTTTCCCACGTAAATTCTGTTTCCCGTTGACTGTAAAATGTGACGTCATGTCAGGGTCGGGCAATTGACATCCCCTCACTTAATGGACAAGTGGACAACAATAGCCAATGATGACATTATTCTGCACTCCACAAAATTTCCTGCTGCTCTTCACCCCATAAATAGGGTTAGAGGGAGATGGGGGAATTCTTTCTTCCGACGTACGTTTCCGATTCTTCGCTTTGCTTTTATAAAATTGTATTGTATGTGTTACCGAAGGATTTTGGAAATGTATATACTATTCAAAAAGAAAAAAAAAAGAAAAAAAAAACCTTAATTTACATTTTCTTTTCCATATTTTGATATTTAAAGAAAGATTAAGGAAAGAGGGAAATCTGACATTTAAAAATTATATATTAATCATAATTGTCGTCATTATTTTTTGTATTGATTGTACTATTAAAATGATAATAATTATGATAACACCGCGACAGTTGCTACTATCAAATGAAAAGAAATGTTTTAAGGAAAGAGTCTTGGAAATGAATTATAACATTTTTTCACGATTTTACTTTTTGAGATTTATTACTGAATCATTAATAGTGAATAAAAAATTTAGATAAAGAATAATTTAACATATAAAGAAATAAATAAACATTAAATAAAATAAAGAAATCTATACAAAATAATTTATTTTCTAGTACGGTTGGTTTTTTTTTTATATTGTAATACAGAATTAATTTTATTACTTTTTTTTTTATTTTACAGTTGACATTCAGGAGTTTTTTTTAAAAAAAGGGGGGGGGAGGGCAAAAATTGTTCAAAATGAAAGAAATAATTAAAAATTATTCTCATGCATAAAATAATATATTTTGACTATTTTTCCCCTATAGAGAGAGAGAGGGAAGAAAAAAACAGAGAGGGTGAGAGAAGAAAAGGCCAAGATCTAATAGAAATTTTATTTTCTCAAATTATGAAAAAAAATATTATCATATACCATCATTTTGGAATCAACTTTAATAATTTTGAAACACTTTCAAATTTAAACTACACTGTAAAAAAAATAATGCCAGTTTTCCGGTAGGAATCAGAAAAATAGTTGCCCTTATCGTACCGGAATAATTTCCAACCCGTAAAAATAAAATCCGTAAAATCGTAATAAAATCCGTAAAATACCGTTTTACTGACTATTTCCTTATTTTTACGGATTTTATTCCGAGCTGGGTCGAAAATTATTCCGGTACGATAAGGGCAACTATTTTTCCGATTCCTACCGGAAAACTGGCAATATTTTTTTTACAGTGCATACTCTTCTGGTTTATATATTTTTGTATTTTTTACACTTAATTTAAAATGAATTATATTTCTAAACACCATTATTAATTGCATTCTAAAGATAAAACATTGGGAGCTTGGAATTTAAAGTCACCTTATTAATGTTACATAAAGTTGCATTATATTTTTAGTCTTCAAACATTAATTAAAAAAGAGAGAGAAAGAAAGAAAAGAAAGAGCGAAAAAGAAGAACGAAAATAAAAGAAAGTTAAAAAAAAAAAAATCTAATATCTAGATTATCCTTTTCATGTTAAAACTAACTAGGAAATATAAACAACGATTAAGCCTGTTAATTAATGATTAATTATAGCTTTTCTTTTTCTTTTCATTTTCCCTTTTTTTTCCTTTTGCGACTTTTTTGCAATAAAACAAATCCAGTGTAAATCGGTTACAACGAGGACATAGCGAGTATGTTTCCGTTATAACTGTTCTCGCGATAATTATGTATAAGATTTTATGTAAGGGAACGTAACAAAATAAGTAAAATTTCAGATGAATTATAGCTTATGATTAATTATAACTTCTCTTTTTCTTTTTCCTTTTCTTTTTCTTTAACTTTCTTTTTCTTTTTTCTTTCTTTGAAGAATTTTTTTATAATAAAACAAATACAGTTGAACTCGGTTACAACGAGGACGAAGAGAGCCTTTTTTCATTATAACTGTTCTCGTGATGATAGCATGTTTAAGATTTTATGTAGGGGAACGTAACAAAATAAGTAAAATTTTAGATGAATATTAGCTTTAATTTCTAGGACATATAAACAATGATTAAGCCTGTTAACTTATGATTAATTATAGCTTTTCTTTTTCTTTTTTTTTCTTTAAAGATTTTTTTTATAATTAAACGACAGTAGAACTTGGTTACAATGACGACGAAGAGAGAGAGCCTTTTCTCGTCATAACTGCTGTGGCGATGACCATGTTTAACGTTTTACGTAAAGGAACGTAAGAATATAAGTAAAATTTTAGCTGAATTTCAGCTTTAAATTCTAGGGAATATAAACAATGATTAAGCCTGTTAATTAATGATTAATTACAGCTTCTTTTTTTACTTTTTTTTCTCTTTGAAGAATATTTTGTAATAAAACAAGTACAGTCGAACTCGGTTACAACGAGGACAAAAACGTTTTTTTCGTTATAACTGTTTTTGCAATAATCATGTTTGAAATTTCATGCAGGAAACGTAAGAAAATAAGTAAAATTTCAGATGAATATTAGCTTTAATTTCTAAGAAATGTAAACAATTATTAAGCCTGTTAATTAATGTTTAAATATAGCTTTTTTCTTTCTTTTCTTTTTTTCTTTGAAGAATTTTTTGTAATAAAACAAATACAGTCGAACTCGGTTACAATGAAGACAAAGCGAGAGAGCAATTTCTCGTTGTAACTATATCCTCGCGATGATAATGTTTAAAATTTTATGCAAAGGAACGTAGGAAAATAATCATAATTTCAGATGAGTACTGTAATTAATTTCTAGGAAATGTAAACAATGATTAAGACTGTTAATTAATGATTAATTACAGTTTTCTTCTTCTTTTCTTTTCTTTTTTTTTCTCTTTGAAGAATATTTTATAATAAAAGAAATACAGTCGAACTCGGTTATAACGAGGTCTACAACCTTTTTTCATTATAGCTGTTCTTGCGATGACCATGTAAGATTTTATATAAGGGAACATAAGAAAAAAAAATGTAAAATTTCAGATGATTTATCAAAAACTGCAGGATCATTAATTTCCTTGATCGATGTAATTTCACATTTCTGGATTAGAAGGGTGAAAATTAAATTATTAATTGTTCACGTTATGAACTTTGTAATTACTTGTATGTAATAACTTGTATTATTATCTCTTTTAACTAAATCAAAAAGGAAATACTACTACAATTTAAATGCTTGTAGAAAAAAAGCTCAATCATTTTTTTTAAGGTGGTCCTAATCCTAAGGTGGCTCAACAAAGCAAAATTTTCTGACACATTTTCTGATCCATTTTTAACCGTAAAGGTATAAAATTGGTAGGCCGGACTAGTTTTCCATTTTTTTAAATTAATAAATTACTTGGAGAGTTATAAGCCATTCTGGTCACATGGCAAGAAGCTTTCCACCTTTCTGGAGCTGTCGCGTTGGAATTTCGGTTCAAAACGCCAACTTTGACAGTATTTTCTGAAAGATTTTTTACGTTTGCAAAAGAATGGAAAACGTTTTTCGAATACCTAGTTTCTGAATAACAACACATGCCAGTATCATGCGTTTCCGAACAAAAGGGAAGTAAAAAAATTGTCGGAAAGTAGCTGTTTTGGATTTCAGAACAACCTTAAATGATAACCTCTTTCGAGATGATTTACCCTGCTGCATTAAAAGTATAGAGCCCATATGAGTTAACACATGTTACAGTAGTGAAGAAGAAACTAACCAATACTCTACAGGATATTGCAAAGAAGATAGCCGGCGATACACATGTAAAGCAGACAAAGAAAATAACAGAAGAAAGAAGAAGATTGATGAAGAAAACGCAGAGAATTTAAAATGGAGAAAAACGATCCAAAATCAAGAATTGAATATGCTGAATTATGTAAAACGGTAAGAAAACTTGTTACAGAAGATATCAGAAAATTTAACTGTGATCTTGTCAAGAAACTTCTAGAAGACAACAAAAGTTTAAAATCAGCTAGGCGCAAACTATGTGTTGGAAGAAAAAGTATTTTTGCACAAAAGAGGATCACCAGATGGAACAATCACCAAAATCAATAAAGAAATAGTACACATTGTCGAAAAATTCTATAACGATCTATATAAATGTGAAGAACAAAGGGAAATCAACCTAAGTGATCTGTGAGAAAATTTAACAGAAACCGAAGCGATAATCCCAGTGATAACAGACGAAGTTTTACAAGTCATTAGATTTATGAAAAAGGGTAAATGTCCTGGCGAAGATGGAATTGTAATCGACCTTATCAAAGAGGCAGGAGAAGAATTTTCAAAAATGCTATCCTAATTGTTTTCCAAATGTCTCAAGAAGTCAGATGTACCAGAAGATTGGAATGATCCTGTGGTGGTGCTGCTTTAGAAGAAAGGAGAGAAGGAAAACATTAAAAACTACCTTCCGATAAGTTTACTATCAGTGATTTATAAAAATTTCACCAAGGTTTTAACGACAAGACTTGAATCAGCTCTGGACTCAGATCAACCTAGAGAACAAGCAAGATTCCGAAGTGGATTCGGCGCAATGGATCATATCCAAACGGTAAGGGAACTCATAGAAAAACGTAAGGAATATAATTTACCTCTCTGCCTTGCCTTTATTGATTATGGAAAAGCATTTGATTCGGTCTACACATCAGCAGGAGTAGAATCTCTGGAGGAAATTGGTATAGACAAACCTTACATCAATATCATAAAGAAAATTTACAAGAAAGCAACAGCAACCATCCTCTTGGACAAAGCAAAAGCAAAGATCAAGCGTGGAAGAGGGGTAAGACAAGGAGACACCATTTCGCCTTAGCTTTTTACTGCTGTCTTAGAAAATATTTTTAAGAAGCTGGATTGGGAAAACAAAGGAATTAGATTAAAAGGGGAATATTTAAGTCATCTCCGATTCGCTGACAACATTTCAATTTTCAGTAACAGTCCTGAAGAAATGGAATATATGCTAAAAGATTTGGCAGAAGCTAACATTAATGTGCGATTAAAAATAAACTTGGAAAAGACTAAGGTGATATTCAATTCATTTGCATCAAAAAAGAAAATCGTCTACAACAACACTGAAATTAAAGAAGTTCAAAGTTATGTGTACCTTGGGCAGGAAATATCATCGGATAATAGTATCATGAATGAAATCAATAGAAGAATAAGAAATGGAAGGAGTGCTTTTGGGAAGAACTATATTATTCTGAAGAGTAACATGCCTCTTTGTTTGCAAAGAAAGGTATTTAACCAATGTGTTTTACATGTGTTAATTTATGGAGCAGAAACATGGACGCAAACAAAACGGATGGTACAAAGATCACAAACAACACAGAGAAGTATGGAAAGATGTATGAAAGGTATAAATAGAAGAGACAGAAAGAGAATAACCTGGATAAGAAGTCAGACGAAAGTTTTTGACATCATTGAAAGAATTAAACGGCTAAAATGGAGATGGGATGAGCACATTGCAAGAAGACAAGACAATAGATGGAGCACAACACCCTTCAGTGGTATCCCAGAGATGTAAAACGGCCAAGAAGACAGTCTTAAGTAAGATGGAGTGATGAAATCAGAAAAGTAACCGGTGTAAATTGGATGACTAAAGCACTAGACAGGAAACATTGGAAAAATCTGGGGGAGACCTATATACAGCAGCGGATTGAAAACGGTTGATGATGATGACGATGATATATATATATATATATATATATATATATTTTCTGCAAATGGTGAGTGTTAAATAGTTACTCCTGAATATCCCTCGTTACAACTAAATTTGCGAGAATTATGATATTGGGATAACCATTTCTTTTCGTTTTGCTCATTTAACCCTTTATCTACTGAGTTATGAATTCATGAAAATTTTATCTTCTAAAGCATTTTTCGTGAATTTTTGAAAATACATTAGAAGATTTACATAATCATTTAATAAATTTTAGAAGGATTTTAGAAGGATTGAAGGATTTAGAAGGATTAATTAAATTTGAATTTATAGGGATTTTGTGCAATATTTATAATCTTCTGCCAAGGCAGAATAATTCATCCTTTTAAAAATATTTTTATTTTGTGTAACCAATAATGCTTTTGGAACAAGATAAAGTAATGCATCTATAACTCTTTATAAACTGTATTACTTCTAATCGATGTATTAAATGAATTTTATAACAAGTTATTTTAATGGTACTTATAAATACCGTCAGTAGATAAAGGATTAATCCAGGATCTCCATAAAGCGAGCTCGCTTTAAGCGAATTTGACTATGTATTGATTAGAGATTTTTAAAATTTCTAAGCTTTCATAAAAAATTAAGGATTCATAAGTACCTTGCTTAACACATAATATAAAAATATGGAACTTTTTTACTTTTCTCCTCCCTTAAAACAGCATTTTATAAACAACAGAAAAAAATATTTGTAAAGCAATAAAGCAATCCTTTCAAATTGCAAACACAATTGTTATGTTCGTCTTAAGGATCCGATAAAACTTAGTGTTATAAAAACTTAATAAGGAAATTTTACTGTATTCCTTTTTGATCTTCTTCCCATTAGATATAACAATGAAAATAAGCTTTTCCGAATTCAAATTCATTTGAAGAAGATATAATTTAAAAGAAGCCTGCTAAAAAGGAAAAGAGGAAAAACAATATGTTATTGGTTCGTATTTCGTTTTAAGCATCGATTGAATTACTTTGTAAAGAGATAAAGTAATTCCTCCGTCATTCACTTTAAAGTTTGAAAAAAAAAAAAAAAAAAAAGTCATTATTTTACAAAGCTTTTCTCTAATAGGTTTTTAGTGAAATGCATCCAGATTGCATTTTATGAGCAAAAATTGCTGTTTTGATTGGAGAATTTCCTGTTTATTGAATATCTTTGTTTGTTTCAGAATCTTTTTTTTTTTTTTTTTTTTTTTTTTTTTATGGATATGATTGTAGAGATTTTATTTTATTTGTAGCTTATTATCCTGGTAAAATAATGTTATAAGCATTTATTATGCATTCCTTTTCAGAAAATTGAAATGAAAAAGAACTATAATGAGCTTTTCTAAGAGACTAAAAAGGAAAAGTGCTTTTTTTCTGCTGTTTATTTGTTTGACTCTGAGAAGGCATTCATCACGAGAAGTATCTTAATGAAATGAAATCTAAAAGCACATTTTAAAAATTCTTTTATGTTTTTTTATTAAAATAAAGCTTTATATTGTATATTTTCCTAACATATGTATGGCTAAAGTCCCTGTTAAATGTTTAAAAAGCACTCCAACACACATTTCATTCGCATATTTAAATTTAATTATTTAAAAGAAGAAAAAAGCCCTTCCGGCCTGTACTCGGAGAAAAAAGCATCTTCATATTCGTTGTTTTTAAGAATGCATCTAAATTTACTTAAACACATGAAGTTAAAAAGCATGGAACCCGATTATATAAAGTTCCCAGTTTTCCTCAATACTGAAATTGAATGGTATTTTCGAAAAATTAGCCCGCTATCGCCAAGTTGACTTCATTTAGGGCAACATATTTTTGTCACCAAATTTGGCGATGTTTCCCCACACATGGCGAGAATTCGACGCTGGCGTATATGATTATGTAGTTTTAAGAGTATGAGAGTAGCAACAATGGTTACAACAATTAAAGTAAATTTTCGACAAACCACGTTTTCTAAAGCTCATAAATGAAATCTGATTACGAACAAAATCAGCTACTCTAGAATTTTAAATTGGTATAGCTCAACTATTTTTAAAGATACAGGTAAAGCAAAAAATGTTTCGAAATCCTTGTATTAAGGTCGAACAATTAAGGGTAAAAATTTTATTTATAATTTTTTTTTATACATTAAAAAAAAATTAAAATCTTTAAGCGGCCGTCATTTTGAAACAAGATAGCGGATGAATATGATGACCAACAAGCTCGATCATTCCTTGGTTGTTGGTAAGTCCTGATATATTCTCAATCGCTCCCAAACGGTTCACATATATCAGTGTTCTGGCATGACAAAAAAAATTCGAGTATATGTATATCAACATTTGAACTGAGGGAGGTTTTGGAATCTGGAGGTCATAACTCATGATCGATGAAAATATTACCGAAATTGCTTCACTCGGAACGTTTGCAATAGCAGCATCTTACATTTTGCGATGGAACCTAGTGTAAAAGATTTCATTATAGTTATTCCGGTTTCTATATATATTTTATTTTTCAATGTTTACTATACAGGGTGGAGCAAATAAAAGTGGTCCGGAAGAGTGGATACGATTGGACGTGAAATGATTGACACGCACACCACGTGACTGAATGACTGAAACTGGTTCAGATCTTAGTGCGGGCTGTGTCAGAGTAAGTGTGATCAGTGCAAAGGTGAAGATCAGAGTGGCTAGTGGTCAGGGAAAAATACCCAAAACCTTCACTCCTCACAGAGTTGTTAGCAGAGGTAAGTCTGGTCTCGGCCCTAGCTGGCCACCCAGGTCACTTGATCTGTCAGTGTGCGATTACTTTTTGTGTAGAACCCTCGAGTCTAAAGTGTATCGCGACAACCCTCATAGTTTTCAAGAACTGCAACAGAATATTTCTGATAAGATTACAGCAATTCCACAAGTCCAGCTTCGATCTGCCTTCTGCAACTTACTGACCAGGGCCCAAAAGTGGCAAGAGATAAATGGTGCTCATTTTCAACATCTGCTATAGGCAGGTTAGCGAACTAGTATTTCCTTTCCTTTGCTGTGTTTCTTTGCAACCTGGAACTCTGTTCTCCGGGCCACTTTTATTTGCCCCACCCTGTAGTATATCATTAATTCGTAAGCTTTATATCCAATTTAAATCATTAAAAAAAGGATAATTCATAAAATAAATCATTAGTATTGTTGTTATTGTTGCTATGTCTTTTAAATTTAAAATAATCCAGTTTCATTTTCGAAACACATTCTTCAACAAATTGGTTTTAAAAATCAATTTTAGTTACATATCAAATAAAATAGAAATTAACAGTTTCATTTTCCTCTATCGTACAACATAATTTATACAAAGTAATACAACAGAAATTGAGCGATACTCATGATGCACTGTGAGTGACAGATATGCCCACAAAGTGATTTAGGTCAGAAATGTACGGTCTTTTGCTACATCTATTGTAGATGAACTATGATATATTCAGCGTATAAATGTTTAAATTAGATATAATATAAACAGATATAGCAAAAAAAAAAAAAAAAAGGATTTTACTTTTCTGAAGCATACACTGAAAAAAAATGGGTACTCAAAATTGAGTAAAAAGTACTCAATTTTAAATACGTGACATACTGAAAATAGCTCCGATCCAAATGTACTCAAAATGGAGAAAGACATGTACTCATTTTTGATCCCATGGTTGTGTTCAAATATGAATTGCTATGTACTGCCCCCCTGAACCTACAAATTAAAGTAAAAATGTACTAACATTTATTTTCCATTCTACATTATTAACAAAAAACGTTTAATTGGTTATTTATTAAGAAAACTAGCAAAATTATTAGTAAGAAACCCAAATTTAAAATTTTTATAACAACAGCTTTATTTGTAAGCACTTTTAAATTATTTTAAAATACTGTACATAATTTAATATTGAATCATCATGAACATCTTTTATGCCACCATAAATGAAAAAAAAAAACATTAAAGGGTACAAAATTATCGTTTAGTTTGGGTTTGATAACTTGTGATGTTTCAAAATTGAGAAAACTTAGGTTCATTTTTGATCCAAACATACTGAATTCGATATGAGATTTACTCATTTTTGAGTACATTGTTTTTTTTTTCAGTGTACAAATTTTCACAGCATCAAAATTATCGAGGAATTGGTGGATTTTTGCTTGCGGTAAACAAACTTCCGCTATTTCATTTTTAAGTAATTCTTTAGTATTCTTTTACTATTATTTATTTATTTTGAATTGTATTTTATATTAGGACGTGCCAGGAAATCGTCACATATCATTACTCTCATATTAATGGGGAAAATTCCTGATATCATTATTTGTTACCTACACTGTTAAAAATTTTCAGCATTCTGGCAGGTCATTTGACCGTTTTTTCCGAAAACGGTTACACAACCGTGAATTTAACACTATTCTGACCATATTATTGGCCATTTTATGGTCAGAATATAGTTAAATTATGGTTATGAAACCGTTTTTTCAAAAAACGGTCGAATGACCTGCCAGAATGCTGCAAAATTTTTAACAGTGTAATATATTATTGTATTATGCATATACTTTACTTCGAATTCTTCCATCAGAAAGTTGACGTATGATGCTGAGAATCTTTTTAACATACCTAAATGAATTTTATTAAAGTTTTTTTTTAATGTAGTGCGTCTGTATCAGACCTCGAATTTTCTGATCATGAAAATCGAATTTTAATAACTGTACTACGTAACGAGTAACCGTGTAATTTCCCTATAAGTTATCTTTAGGGGTTGCGGGTTGAGCATTTAAACGTAGTCGGCTGTGTTAGCTACCAAAGATAACATGTGTAAGTGTGTATACAACTTATAGTATCCAAAGGCGATTATTCTTTTTATTATTTTCCATACCACAATTTCGAACCAATAATCTTCATGGTAAATTTTTACCAAATGGCGAGTACTATGAAAAGTACTGCCAGTTTAATTATGCCTACCTTGAGGTAGCTAAAGCCATCCTTGAGAAGCCATCTTGAGGAGTTCTTGCGACGCGGTCTAATTGTGAAAATGGATTGCCAAATTTTATTAGACGATTGAAAAAGACAAGGAACGAAAGATCCCGCGAATAAACAAAAAACAGCGCTCTACATTCTCCTGGCAGCGACTTTTAGAACTAACTTTTTAAGTGGAATCATTCATCCCCCGTCTTGTTCTACCATCCTACAAAATGTGGTTCCATCGTCGCAATTACATCACTCTGCAAAACACGCTGAGTACTGTAAGTTTAATTATAGCCACATTTTATATTAAACATATTTATCTGAAACTTATAGGAAAGCACGTTGAATTTGGTAAACTAACAGAGCCTTAAATATATTTAAATTAATAACTAAGTGCGGATGATTTCCTTCCCCAGTTCTCCGAATTCCTTTACCATCAAGAATGATCAACTTTTATTATGAATACATATTTTCTTTCAAAAGCAATCCTCCATACAATCGTAAAAAAGAACTTACCATATGCCATTTAATATCATTTACTACTTATTAGAAAGTGGCTGGTTCGACAAAATCACCACTGGCCAATATTAGATGACGTCATTCATATGGCCATTAATAAAAAGGGTGCTCTTTCGTATACGATGGGCATCTTTCATGAGCATTTCATGGGCGGGAAACAACGTTTGAGGGGTAAATCATAGAAAGGGGGAGGTGACTTTAATTGCGGGTGTAATGGCTGAAGCCCCGTTGAGGTGCTTTTTGTGCCAAGTGCAGTTCTTATGATTATTGCTCTTCAGAGTAGGGTTGAATAGCCGTTTTATGCCTCGCCATAAATTCAGAAATATTCCTTGTGTTTGGAGTGCCATGAATGTTGCTCACAATTATTTAATGGAGATCAAGAGTTAGATTTTATTAAAGGATTGAGTTACACTAAATTTTGATTTCTCAGTGTATATGCTCATATATTCTATTATTATCACCTTCTAAGTCAATGTGAAAATGGATTTGAAAAGTTTTCGGTCTAAAATAAACGCAAACGTATAGATGTGTACTTAAATGCATTTGTTTAAGAGTAAGCGTACTGATACTTATGTGGTACGTACAGTGGATTACAAGAAACATTTTGTGACATACTACAATTATCCGCATATATTTGCCTCTCCCCTCTCACATGTTAGGACAGAAACCTCTCAAAATCCGTCATAAAAAATACCTTACGTTTTTCTGATCTGATTTTTTGTTTCTAGAAATGCATCTGTTTTATTCTATATTGAATTACTTATTTTATTTACTTATTTTGTGTTTGTGTGTGCGTGAATGTAATTCTTGCAATCTCGATCACTTGCATTTGTTTCTCAAGGGACTTGATAATGTGTGACAATCAATTAAATAATTCCGGATCCATTATACTAAATTATATAAAGATGTACTATAATACACTAAAATTACTTCATTAAAATAATTAACGAAAGAAAAATTTAATAAAAAAAATAAGGTAGTAAAATACGTAAGTAAATTACTTGTCTAAGTAATTTTCTAAGAGCAGCAGTCGATTAATGAGGCAATAGAAAATATATTCCTTACAATATTGATGAATATTTGAAGGAAGGGGGCTTTTTTCCTTTTAAATATGTTTCTGAAATTTAAAATACGTCCTTAAAATCAATTTTATCCGGTTTATCTCAAATGAATACTTATAAAATTGGTAACTAATAAACACCATCTACAGTTGTATTTATCTGACATTGATCACTCATACGAAAATACTATACATTTATGCGAAAATAAATATGTATGATACATAGAAATATATTTGAATGCAATCATTTGCAATGAATTTTCATGTACTAAATTAAAATAAAATAGGATTAATCGTATATATAAATTTAATATTTGTTTTACCCCATTGTATCTCATTAGCTTCCGATAAATACCAAACAATTAAAAAAATAATAATAATACTTTAAAATACATCGACATAATAAGTTTTAATTACCTGTAATTAAATTTCAACTAAGTTTATAAATAAAGTAAACCGAAATAAATATTGAATGTTAGTATTTATTAATGGAATTCCTATTTGCTTTTTCTATTAGTTCTTACGAAGCTCTGCTCTATAACTATATAAATCACCAATAACAAAATAACTAAAAAAAAAAAAAAAAAATCCTGTGATGTAAAAATCCCCTAACATCAATACTGACAAACATCAGTGAATAAAAAATATGCCTACATTGTAACTCCTGTGTAATTTCCCTCCAACAAAGTATCGTATATACTCCGGGGACTATATTCTGCATCTGGCTAGTGTTGATGCTTATCTACTACCTTAGCACTCTATCGAATTAGCAACAAAATGGCACTCAAAAGAGAGCGAGAGAAAATTGGCTCACTCTTTTACCGACCCGCCGCTTAATCGGATTTTAAGTTTGGAGCAAGCCCAACAGATGGGTTGTAGGACATGTGATAGTCCTGTCGACGTGCGCCAGTGATTAGATTTTCATAAGTTTGTGGTCACCCGACTCGCTGATCGCACAAACAGATAAACAGAAATGAGATTCAAAATAGAGATTTGAGTAAGTTATGTTATAGAAATGAACAAATTATCGTTTGAAAATACTTTTAATGACAAATTGTATTATGTTTCAAACAAATAGTTTTAAAAATATATTAGCGGTATTTGTGCATTTAAATAGATAAAACGCTTTGATATGTTCATAGACTTGTGTAACCTCTGGCACTTAAAAATTAATGTATTCAAAACTGCTGCCATTTAGTTTTCCAGAACTTTATTTTACTTCATCACAGTAACCCATAACCACACTACTCTAACTTAGATAGATGACACCAAATACCTGGGGTTATTCTTGATAAAAGACGTCAGAAAACATATTCTTTACATAAGAATCTACATTACATACTTTCAGAAAACGTATTTGTTACATAAGAAGTAAGGTTACCGGAACTTTTAAAGCTTTAGCATCCCTCTTTTAAAATTATGTTCCCTCTATTCACAATAAAAAAAGGTAATATATAAAACTTGCATTATCTTTATCATGACTTATGCTTCTCCAATCTGTGCTTACATATGCAATTGTCTTTATGGAAAACCTGTCTAAAATTCATAATAGAAATTTAAGAGCCATCAGAAAGGGGTGGGGGATACCTCCGTAATACAACAACCATTAGATTAAATACCATTTGCTATTTTATTAAATGGGGGTCAATAAACTTTATTCAAAATTCTACAAAAATATCTATATAATATTCCCAATGAGATTATAGCTGAACTGCCGGAATACATACGATTTCTCCGACCAAAGCAATAGAAAAAGACCGCGTTATTCAACATTGGTTGAAGACAATACCTGAATTTTCTCCTTTTTCTTTTTCTTTTTTTTCTTTTTTTTTTTCTTTTACATTTTATTTAAATATTTCTTATTAATTTTTATTTTATAATACACACATAATTATAGAGAAGGAATTTATATAGTCTCTCTCTCTTTCTTATCTTTTGAACAAGTGAACATCTTAACATTTTACTTTATTAGTTTTTTTTTTTTTAATGTAATTGTTGTATTTTTTATTTCATCATATTTCTCATATTTAATCATATCTTAAACGTTCTTCGACCTTTATTTATTTTAATAATTATAGTCACTTTTATGTAGTTTAGACTAAAGTTCAGAATTTTCTTCTCCCTTATGGCTCATTAAGTTTTACAAATACAGCTTCTCCTAGGCAGGGCATAAAGTTGGCGTCAATTAGAAAGCCCATGGAACAAACACGTGTAATGTAGTTAATGTCAAGGGAATGTGACATTTAATCTTATAGTTTGACGATAGGTTTTTGGTCGACAAGAAAATCAAACAGTACTTCACCCCTGAAAAAATTATAAAGTACTTCGCAAAACTTAATACATAATAAATGCCTTATGTTCAGGCATAAAGAGAAGTTTTATATTTAATTTTTGCAAGAACACTTCTCCTTCCAATGTCCTTCCAGAATTAATCCCTTTGAAGGTAATCTGGGCAAATCACGCTGGAGCCATTCACTCCCCATTCGATCCCTTTTCGTTGCACTGCATGGGAATGTAAACTTAAGTTTCATAGTTTATATCCCTTGCAGAAAACCTAATCTAGTTGTTAATTTGATGTCGAATAAACGGTGAAAAACGGAAACACAAGTTACTATAATATTAAATATTAAGATGCTACTTGACACACAGTAATTTTAAATTTAAAAACAACGTTTAAACGCCAGAATATTTTAACTTTGAGCAGACTAGTTTCGGTAGCGTTTAGCGTACCACAGTTCAAAGAATAACGGAAACTTGAGCTATTATATAGGGGAGAAGCGGATTCAAGTAAGAAATTCATTAACCAATATGAGAATAGGAAATTGTTTTTTAATTTATATTACTATAATATTGTTACTCATTTCGATATTTTTTCCTCTTCATAAAACAATCATAACGTATCTTTTCACGGAAAAGTGTTATTACATACAAAGAAAACACATCTCAAATCTCGATGCTTTTATATTGCCCTTTTCTGACTTCTATCTGCACTTTTCAAGAACTCTCACCAGTGCTCGATCAAATTTAATGACCAGTAATAGACTTGGGCTTTCAACGCTGGTCTGCCTATTATTAGCTTGGGAAAGAATTTCCAACTGGAAGGCTACTCGGGAGTCTTCTCTTCTATAGCCGATACCTGATCAGTACACTGCGGGGGAGGATGGAAGAATCTCTTCCAGTAATGGAATTGAGGAATACCGTATGGATGGATGGGTGATGCTGTTGGTATTCTGGATGTTGTTGTTTTGGGGTTGCAATGTTTATCATAAAATATTTGGCGATGCTTGAAAAAAAAAAAAAAAAAAAACGAAATAGTAGAGATCTTATCTTTAGATGTACGAAAAGTTTTTAAAGAAGATTAAAACTGAGATTATGAAGGTTGGAGATATTTATTATGCTATTTTTAGGTATATTTTTGGACACGTTCTATATAAAATATTTGAGAGCTTAAGATTGTAAGTAGAAATGTTTAGACATTTGATATTACATGTTGAGTTTATGAATCATTATTTTGACGCTGAAAGATGTTGATTTTATGAATCAATCTTGTTATCTTTTTGCATCAAGATAATTTGATACTAAAAGGGTAGCTACTAAAATATAACATGGCAATCAGGATGGATACTAAAAAAATAACATGGCACCACTTTGAAGCAATAAAAATATGAGAAATATTAGCGAGAAAAGAAAATGACTTTTATTTATTATTGATTTATGTTTAAAAAAATAATTTGTCAAAAGTATTTTTAGTCTCAATTTTAAAAATAACCTTTAGCATAAAGAGATTCATTCTTGAGTCACGTATAGGTGTTAAATATATATATATATATATATATATATATATGCGATTATTAATGTTAGAAATGTAGCGGGGGACACTGATGGCAAAACCTTAAAAATAAAATTCGTAAAAGATTCTACCCTCCCCCCCCCCTCCCCGTTTCCAATGCCGTCTTACTCAAAGCTCAATAAATGAAATAGCGCTTTAATTCATAGAAAGACTTTTGAGGGAACTTTCAAATGCTTTTTTTTTAAGTTATATATTTTGGGCTGGCGGGCGTTATAGCAGCTTTAGTTATTAAGGCTGTTCTTAACTGCTCGGCTCAACAAGCGCAAAACGTTTTGACACATTTACGAATTAATTTTTGAACAGAAAGTTATAAAATTGGAAAGCCTGGCCATGGAAGCGATTTGGAATTGAACTGTTTTTTCCGTTTTTTGATCAATCAATTACCTATTGAGTTATAAGCCATTTTGATCGCTTGGCAAACTCGTTTTTCGCCCGCTCTTGAGTGCTATTTCTTCCTTCGCGCCGAAATTCGGTTCAAAACGCCCACTTTGACATTATTTTCTGAAAGATCTATTGCGTTTGTAAAAAAATGGAAAAACAGCTCAATTACATAGTTCCTGAACAACAACATCAGCTAGTTTCATGCATTTTCGAACAAAAATAAATTAAAACTTATGACAGAAAGTTGCCCTTTTCGATTCGAGAACAACCTTAAGCTATCGACTTTCAATTTGGAGTGAAGCTATATGAGACACATACTTTCCAGGTAAACAATTAACTTTGTCTTCATAATTCCTATTTTTTGACAAAAGCTGTTTTTAAAATAATCTTTTAATCTCATCCCCCACCCTAAACTTCAACTTAATAAATAATAATAATTTTTTTTAGAGAAAATTAATTATCTTTCAGCTTTCTACATTAATTTTTTAGAACCGCAATTGGTTGCCTGATTGCAATTGATTGAACCAAGCCGCCAATTGATTGCCTGCCAATCAGAAGGAAGACTGTCAATTATGTTCTTGTTCGGAATTCCCTGGTACTTATTTTGTACTTTATAAGGATTTTTAAGAAGTTCTTATGTAACTTTTATGATCTAAACTTTTTATTTTCTGATACGTAAGGAAATTGCTAGCAATTATTTCATGTACTCAAAAAAAGTTGAATGCTTAATTTGTTTAATAGTTTTACTTTAATGTTTAACATAAGTCATTTAAATCAGTCACCTTAACATAAATCATTAAACACGTTCAAATGCATTTAAGAATTCATTTTTTGTTCACAAACGCATAAAATTGACTATTCTAAATCAGTAAATATGGAATCACACAGTTTTATTTAATTATTTTTTTGGTAAAGGCAAAAGATATTTCAGAAAATACTGTCAAAGTTTCTATTTTGAATAGAATTTCCGGAACGACAGCGCGAGAAAGAAAAAAACTGTCATCTCGTCGCAACAATCACTTATAATTCGAGATCTATCATTCAATTCGATTTATCAAAATGTGGAAAACTGTTCAATACCAAATCGCTTCAATAGTTAGGCCTGCAAGTGATATGATTTTGCATTTAAAAACGAGTCCTTAAATGTGCATGAAAGTTTCAAGTTGTTGATCAGATATATATATACATATTTTCTTTTTTTAGGGCGGCTTCAATATAAATTTTAATGGAATTTAAAATAATTTAAATAATTAAAACAAAAATGTAATTTAAACCTGCTATCTAGTCACCCTCACATATGTGTTAAAAACACGGAAAATACGAAAATTTTCAACCTTTATTTTCGGTTCAAATCTTGTATTGTATTGATTATCAAAATTATTAAATGCATATTAAATAAATCTATATAATAAGAATTATTATCAGCATGCAATTGATTTGAAGCTCTTTTAAAAAATATTTTATGGATGTTTGACATGAGGAATATGTTTGATTCCTATGCAAAGCATTATTAAAACTTTGATGTCTAAGCCCGAGTGTCACTCGTGTTGCCGTTTTCGGTGAAGCTAACTAAGCCCGAGAGTCTCTTGGGGTCATCTTTTAACACTCTGAGCAATGAAAATACCTACTATAGACGTTCGCTGTCTTTTCATATATTATCTACGAATCTTTTATTTTGAAAAAAAAAAAAAAAAAAAAAAAAAGTGCGTGGCAGCACTAAAAAGAAGTCAGTATATGAAAATATCTAGAATCAGAGCTTAATTTGAACTTATTGTGAACCTTTTGGTTCACAATAAGTTAACAATAAGATGATTAAACTTGTTTTTTTTTTCTAATGTAATTTAAGATATTTTGATATATTTTAAATACTTATAAATTATATATATGCATCTGAAAGTAATACTTGTACAGGTACTTGTACTGTTTATATGAATTTAATTATTTAAGGGGTCCGGGACACAAAAATTTTCAAATTTTCAATTTTTTTTTATTAGATTAAAACTTTCTCTGCCGTTTCTTGCTTAAAATGATGTTTAAATCATGTTTCTATCTTATTTAGAACAAGAAATATTAATTTTTTCGTTTTGGTTTGTTTTCAAAATCTGCCTTTCAAGCTATGGTTGTCAAGGAAACGAGTTCTTGTGAAATTGCGTTTTTCTTCATGATAGGTTTTTTCACCATTTCTCATATTTAAATTCTTATAACTCGAGAACCGTTAAAGATACAGGGTTGAAACTCGGAACATATCTTTTTCAATTATTTTACCTTACTTTTGAGCCAGCATATTTGAAAAAAAAAATATTTACTTTTGAAAATATGATTTAAAAAAAAAGTTGCACCACTTTTTTGTAATTTTTTCGTTAAATATTTTTAATTTTTTAAAAAATTAATATTTTTTAAAATGCCGGCTCTAAATTAAAAAATATATATTTCTGTTTATTTAAATGAAAATTAAATTCTACAAATAATATTTCGAGTTAAAACGATTTTAAGTTATACCACTCTTTTCATAAATTTTAAATTTCAAAATTTTTTTAAAAAAGCTATGAGAAGTTTTATCATTTGATTTTGTTTACAAATGATATGGTTCGCCATCACAAAAAAAAAAATCAAAATTTTAACTCAATAAATAAACATTTTTTGAAAATGTGTCCGGGACCCCCTTAAATCAAGGTGAATTGTGCACTGGAATTTTAACTTCCATTTATTGAACCTTTTAGTGTTGCTCTTTATGTTTTAAATGGTACCACACAAAATCAAATTTTATTAAATAATGTCTATATTCAAATAAAACCTATTTTCAGATATTTTTAGAACATTTGGGTAAGTTTTTATTCAAGTCTATGTAACATTTTATGTTAAAAAAATTATGTTTTCTTACGCGGAACTTTTTTTTTAAATATAAAACTTGTTTTTTTCAATAATTTCTCATTAAATATTCATTTTCAGGGCATTTAAATAGTTCGTTGATAATGAATGAAAACAGTTTGGAATTTATAATAAAAAAAAATTATTAAAATACATATCTTCCAAGTATTTTTCCCAAAATCATGAAATGTACCAAATACCCTCAGTCCAAAGGGAGATATGCGGTTGAAACAGCTCAGGCCTTAAAGTGTTCATAAAATTTAATCCGAAGATGTTTTATATTTCTCCGAAGGTTACATGTAATATGTTTTTAGAATGTAATAGTAGGATCAATTAAAGAACACAGAAAATCATAAGACCATCATTGCTTACTTTGGCATGAATTTCAAACTTGAAATTCTCCAAGGAAAAAACTTATAAATAAAATTAAAAGTCTACTAAGTAGTCCCATAAATAAGACATTTTAACATTAAGAATATAATGGAATGGATTGGGATCTAAGTTAAAAAACAAATAAATAATAATAAAAAAAACATATAAATAAGAAACCTGTAAAAGGTGCCCCACATTAACTCATGATTCAAATACTTCTTACACTTATAATTTAAGCAATATATAATAATCTCCAAACTTATTTGTTTTATAAAATCAGAAAAGATATTTATAAAACAAAGACATTCTAAAAACTTATAGATAAAATTAAAAATCTGCGAAGTAGTAATATAAATAAAACATTTTAACATTAATAATATAATAGAATGGATAGAGATCTAAGTTAAAAAACGGATTATAAAAAACAACATATAAATAATTTAAGCAATTCATAATAATCTCCAAACTTATTTGTTTTATAAAATCAGAAAAGATATTTATAAAACAAAGATATTCAAAGAACTTATAAATAAAATTAAAAATCGGCGAAGTAGTCATATAAATAAAACATTTTAACATTTAGAATATAATGGAATGGATAAGGATCTAAGTTAAAAAGCGGATAAAAAAACGAACAAATATATAAATAATAAAACTATAAAAGGTGCCCCACATTAGGTTATGATTCAAATACTTCTTACATTTACAATTTAAGCAATTCACATTAATCTCCAAACTTGTCTATTTTATAAAATCAGAAAAGATATACCAAAAATTATTCAAAACGAATTATTACACTTATATAAACTAGTGATTTCTACACTTTATTAATGTGGAAAAGCAATCATTCGATCCTCGCCAAACCTTTCCGCCAAAAATGATCTGCAACTCCAAACGGAAAGATTAGAGTTCAAAGCCAGGGCTGGTTCAGGATAGATTCCAGGGAAAGATCTATCAATTATTTATCAAAGAGACAGTCCGAAAATTCTCTGGTGACTCCCGATGTCCATTTGCAATGGACACAACTTCACAAACCTTACTGAATTTGTGACTGTGATCTCTTTGATGTTGGCTTCCCCGCAACGAATATCGAATGCTGCAGAGAAAGTGAATAAATATATAAAGTAGGGCATAGATTGAAGGGCAACGAATTTATCATGTACTCTCATGATTTATAGTAGAAAATTATATGTAATTTTGCAAATATCTAAGCTAGTCAATCATCAGATAATTGGCATTTGCATAGCATAAATTTCCTTTGAAATGCACTAAATAACTAACAATTATAATCAAAACTTTAAGAATGTATGATGCTAAATATGTAATTTATGATATTTTCTGGCAAATGATGCGTAATTTCGAAAATATATCAGAGTATGCTTAGCAACTTAATTGACATCTAATATAAAATTAAGATAATTTCCATCGGAAATTGCTAAAAATTTTAACGAAAGAAAGTAATTGTAATCTAAATTTTAAGAATATATGAAGCGAATAAAAAAAGTTCATAAAAACTTAATTTTAATTAAGTTCTTCCTCATATTATCAATTATTTCCAATGTTTGCATAAATATCACATCTGGTATAGAAATGATATTGCAGAATTGAAGAGCTGAGTGGAAGAACATGTTATGCGACATTTTCTTAAAAATGATTTTATCGTTTGGAAGATTGTGTTATCAGGTATTCTATCACATGGTAAAGCTAAAATACCAAAGTTCTATTTAGCCTTGAAGATTTAAGACATTATTCATTAATATTTAATATTTTAATATTTAATAATCCAAATAATATTAATATTTTTTAATATTTAAAAATTAAATATGAATAAGTTTTTTGATAGAGTTTAGTACCACACCTGTTAATATTTTAAATACATGGTATCAAACAGAAAATAAATCATTAAAATTTAGAACAAAAACTTTCACATCAAATTTCTCCAAATGTAATTTTTGTTACTTAACATGTTCTTCCACTTAGCTCTTCAATTATGATAGTTATCTTTCAGTTAATAAATGCATAAATGGTTTTCGGTTCAATTTGAGCCACTGAATGTTTTAGATATTTCAAAAAAAGATAAAATAAATAAATTGAGTGCCATAAAAAAATCAATAATCAGAAAGTTAAAAATATAGCTAAACTTTCAATATGTATTAAAAAACTGGATATTTTGCCATGTAAGCAAATTAGAGTGGTTTGGAAGATAACCAGGGCCAAAGTACTTCTGTGCCAAAATAGTGAAATGATTGAGTGACACCAGGATTTACAAACAAATTTATTTGAAAATAAGTAAAAGCATTTCAGCAAAATTTAATTCCAAAATTCTGGTGTCATTGTGGCATTTTGGGAATAACTTTAAGTGATATATCTAATATATCGATGCCCTTCAAAGGGTTGCGGACGATTATAAAAACACCATTTGGTTTCAATTAAAGTATATATAATATATATAATATATATATATTATATATATTTTTTTTTGTACTTAAATATGCATTTTAAGTAGTTGTCAGATTTTATTAAGAAACATTCTATTATGCATAGAGTTTATTCAAAAAGCCTTTAAGAAATATGAAACACTATTGGTACTAATCAAGGCAATTGTTGTTGAGCAAATTAAACTTTAAAAAAAGATGCAACTTTGTTGCATACTAAGTTGAAAACTTCTAGTAGTTTTACTATTTTTACACCCAATCAAATCAGCTATGAGATTATGTATATTAGTTTACTTGAGGGTGGAGTGCGGAGTAAATATGTATTATTGATAAATTTACACTTTCTCCCAAATGTTGCCTCTATTTATTTCGACTTCTTATATTTTGACCACTTTTTTTAAAGCGATGCAATGCCATGAAATTTTCTGAGTACGTCGCTCCATTGTACGAATGGTGTCATTTTCTGTGTGCTTTGTATCATTTAATGAATTTACTGCGCATATTTTTTATTGCACCACGCTGTTCATTTTACTGGTTTGCTTGTTGCGTATCTTATAACTTTTTGGGGGGTAGAAACGCAATTATTTTTAAACATTATTACAAAAGATGCATTTCTGCAAACCGTACAATGACGCTTCGGTTTTGATATTTTCGTATTGAAAATTTTCTAAGAGATATATTCCAAATAAATGTATATATTTTCCTCGAAAGAAATACAGTAAAGGAAATGCTGATGATGTATCTTGCGCCATTTTCCCTCTGCACTTCACTCCACATTTTTTTTTTTTTTTTCGTTTTATTTATTTGCATTGAACACGGTAGTATGATTTGGGGTTTGATGCCGTAGAGCTTTCCATTTAAAATAGCGGTCGGAGTTTTATTTCTGAATGCGCTGCTCTGAGGCGCGGGATTTCGAAGCGCGGGCAAAAAAATAATATCGGAAGAGATGGTGGGAGGGTAGAGCACAATTTCATGCCGACGAATCGGTCCCAAGACACTTCTTAGATCGGACAGGGTATTGAAGACAGAAATCGCATAATAAATTCTGTATTCTGAAAAGCATTTTTCAAAAAAATTTTGACGCCGGAATAAAAGATAGCTGGGTTTTGATGAATATTTTTAAGCAGAAATTTGTTTAACATTCCTTTATTATTATGCAAAATAGACATTTCTGGGATTACATTGGCATTTCTTATATTTTCTTTCTTTTTATTCGATATGTTTAAAAAATAGAATATTTCCGGTTGGAAATGTAGAAAGCATTTTTTTTTTTTTTTTTTTTTTTTTTTTTTTTAAAGAAATAAAAATTTCTTAAATAGTTCAACTTAGTAATTTTAGCGCACTGTAAAAAAAAAGGACAAATGATTCTTAATCGACAAAAATATAGTATAACCATGAGCGAAAATGTACAATAAACTTTTCCAAGTTACCCATGAATCTGAAAGCGTTTTTTTATCTACAGAAGTGTCAGAAACCAAAATATTTTCGAGATTTTAAATTATCATTTACAAAAACAAAGCTTCTTTTGCTGGCATTGTTTTCAGAAACGTTTCCGAATAGTTTTTATGGTGTATTAATCAGATTTCTCAAACAGGAATGTTGGTTTTTAAGATGCTATTAATGCTTCATGAAACATTTTCAGCTGAACAATTGAATTTATACATGCAAGAGTAACAAAACAATATTAATTTTAATACTAATGTTAATTATCTTAATTTATCATGTTTGTCCGTAGAACAAGCTTATTGAACTTAAAGATATTTTCAGGTTTGATAGCATCTGCAAAACCTATATTTCGGATTGAAAAAACCGATTAATACAGTATAAAAACTACACGGAAACTTTCCCGAAAATTAGTCGCAGCCAAAAACAAAGCTTTGTTTGTGTAAATTCTTCTTTGACTCCCAAAAATATATTAGTTCCTGAGATTTCTAAAGATAAAGAACGGTTTCAGTAATCGTTATTAATTCAGAAGAAGTTATTGTATTATAATTCGTGGTTATATTATATTTTCTTAAATTAGGAAACGTCTGTATTTTTTTTTTCTTTTGCAATCTGGACAGCTGAAGCTAAAATGCTGCTTCCACGTTTATATACAATAAATATCAAGAAGTAAAAAAAAATTATTCTTGACAAGATAAACATGTCGTTTGCATGTATTTACCCACATTGGGTACATTAACCAAAGTAAACACATTTGGCACCGGTGTTGGATTCAGGGGGTTGCCCGGTGAGGACATTCCATCGGAGCAATGAGATACCCCCCCCCCCCCTGGAGAAATGGATCCCCCCCGGAACATTTGAGATTTTGGGCTTTTAATGGTGAAAAGGTGCCCCCCCCCCCCACCTCGGAACTCCATGATGTCCCTTTAAGCCACTGAAAATCCCTCCCGAGAAAAAGTGTCTGAATTCAACACTGTTAAGTGCAACATGATAGCGTTTTTAATAAATTATTCACTTTTTTTTTTCTTTGTTTCTCAAGAAAAGGTGGAAACAGGAGAGTAAAAAAAAGTGGCCAAATAGTGGTAAAAAAGTGGTGATATACAACTTCGAACAGGTCCTGTATTTGCCAGATACATGAAAATGTAAGCAACGAAAAGCATAAAGTATGGAGAATATGAAAATATGTAAATATAAGCAAATGCGTTCAAAAATTAAAAATTAACTACTTTGTCATAACTGTTGAAATAAATATATATAAAAATAAATTTGTCATTTTTCATTAGGTTGATGGATAAAATAAAATAGAAACGGATAAATATAGAGTTAGAAGAAAAAAGAATTTTCCTAAAATGAAAGATTTAGATGGATGGTATATATTTAAGAACAAATTCAAAATTGAACTGTAGAGAGCATAATTTCAAGCCGACGAAATGATCCCAAAACACTTCCTTGGTTGGAAAGGGTATTTATTGAAGACAGAAATTTCATAATAAATTCTGTATTCTAAAATGCATTTTCAAAACGTTTTGACGCCGGGATAAAAAATAACTGGATTTTGATGAAGATTTTTATGCAATTTTTTAAAAATATTTTCTTGTTAGTATGCAAAATAGGCATGTCTAGGATTACCTTGGCTTTTCTTTTCTTTTCTTTTTTTTTTGAAATGTTAAAAAAATAGGCTGTTTCTGGTTGTGAATGTAGAATGCATTAAAAAAAAGTTTATTTGGGAAGAAATAAAAAAATTTTGAACTGATTCGATTTAATAAATTTAATGAGGTATTCAGTCAAAAAGTTTACTTTGAAAACTAAAAATATCGCAAAAAGTTTTATTGATATAACTTAAACATTTTCTTAAATTCAATGTAATGTCAAAGTTATCCGCTATATCGCAAATCTTTTCATTATTTTTTGTAACACTGCGGAGAAGGATCAACCAGAAGTCTCACAAAACAATAAGTTTTTGAGGTACACAGAGTTTTAGAATTAAACTTACCCTTTTTATGCCCATAAATTTCGGAAAAATAACTTTAAAAAATCGAAAATCTATTGGCTTTTGCAATTTCCCATTGATTCTTCTAAAAGATTCCGAAGACATGTGAAAGGTTTCTAGAATAACAGGTAGCTACGAGGTTACACTGAATTCTTTATAACTGTTTCTGCTATATTCGAAAATGTTTTCCCCATTTTTCAAAGTATGCATAATAATTACTGTGCTGTAGAGTTACTTGTTTTTCTTAGATGAGACCTTCTTGATCAAGAAAACAATGCAAATCTTAAGCGCATGTTCTCAATACATTAAGTATCTAAAAATATTTACAGTGTAATAAAATTAATAACGTTCAAAAGCGAAGTGATTAATAAAATAAAAATGGGTAATTATTATAATATTAAAAATGGAATAATTCATAGATAATCTATCCCACAAATATAAACATTTGTACAGAAATTTTATTTTAATTTTTCATTTTTATGAAAGAGAAACATCATATGTTTAAAATTGAAATCTTAAACATTTTCTCTAACTCAGTAAATAGTTTTAATACAAAAGAAAGGATATTTTTTAACGGTTTGGAACTTTTAGAAAAATGGTAAAAATAAAGATATGATGAGAAAATAATGCCTCATAATTATCTTTTTCTTTTCTTTTTTTTTTTCAGTTACACGAAAATATTTTTTAAAATGTAGAAAAAAGTAATTTCTATTTGAAGTTGGCGATATAGATCTTTAGTAGTTATGTATAAATAAAAAATAGTATTAAATCATTTTAATTAATAATATAACTTAGCGATCGGTTCTATTTTCGGCACTCCTTAAGCACCGCGATGTCATGCCATGTCATGCAAAATAACTTGATGAGAAAACATTTGACTTTAGTGACAAAGTTATACACTTTAGTTTTGTTGATTTTAGTTTCGGGATTGTTCCAGTGACTAACACTTAAATGCTAACTTGTGTTTGAACTTACAAGAATGATGACGATAATAAACTTTGATAAAATATTTTCATTTCTGAAATTCTATTATCCTCTCGAACTTCATTTCGCAATCTTAAACTATTTTGCATATTGTAACACTTCTTCTGTATTTCCAGCTCATAAAATTCTATTCTCATTTGAGAATATCAAAAATGGCTGCCGTGATATATGAAATAAAATTATTTATTTAGTATTAAATTATTTAATTAATAGTATAACTTAGCTAAGAGTTTTATTTTCGTGCAAAATAGCTTGATGACAAAACGATGGACTTTAGTGACAAAGCTATAGACTTTACTCTCTTTAAAAAATTCAGCGAGCGATTTTAACTCCGACTGAGTGTATTCCAAAAAGGGTAATTTGGCAAACCAGTTTTTTGTGCAAAATGTCTCTTTTTGATAAAACTGATACTCAGAAAGGACGAAAACACGCATAAAACATTTCGTTCTTTTATTGAGTTAATAATTAATTCTTTTGAATTAAGAGTGTAGTTTTGTTGACGTTGGTGTTTCGATTGTTCCAGTGATTAACACTTAAACACTAAAATGTGTTTGAACTTACATAAAAACAAGAATTATGACGATGATAAACTTTGATAAAATATTTTCTTTCATCAATTTCTATTATTTTCTCAACTTCATTCCGCAATTTTAAACTATTTTGCATATTGTAGCATTTCTTCTGTACTTCCAGCTCATAAAATTTTATTCTCATTTGTGAATATCAAAAACGGCTGCCATGGGATATGAAATAAATATACGAATCCTTCAGCAACATTTTAAAGTTTTAAATTATTATCTTCCCCAATACAAACTCAGTAATCCCGACTGCCAACAACACTGCGGCCAAAAACGAAACAATTAAAAAAAAAAAGATACCAACGAAAGACTACGATTATTCCCTTGCCACTCGACAAGAACACGAGGATAATCCCAGATAATCCTTGTTCCCTGTACAACGATTACATCAAGGCCACCTAGGGAGAAGGGACCTAGCAACTCCAGGACGAATTAATAAATATTAGCTTCTGGCGGTGGCTGACAGCAACAGCTTTTTGATAAATGTTCTCTGTCTTGTTTGGTGATGGTGATAACGTTGGATAAAGTGCAGAAACGGGAATTTTCCAAGGGAACTCAGGACGTATATACGTTCGTGCGCGTGCGGGTTTCTGCAGGGAAGCATCGCATACAGGGGATATGAAGGGGAGTTGTTTGATATGATTTTAGAGAAGAATGTATATAGAGATTTTGTGGTAATAGTAAGGTCGTGATTAGAAAATAATTTGCTATAAATCAGTTAAAATATCCTGGAAGGTGTAAAGTTAGAATTTCAAAGTAATAAAAAAAGAAGAGTAATTATTTAATTGCGTGCAAATGAATATAGATATATTAGATTAATTTTTAACACAATTATTCAGTTTGTAAATGAATCATAACAGTTGTAAATTTCCAAGTGGGTGAAATAAGTTCGAGCCAGGATTCAAACCAGGGATGTCTTAGCTGAAACCCCCAATGCTTTACCTGCTACTACCAGGTTCGTCCGGGATGGCTCAGTTGATAGAGCATTGTCGGCTTCAGCCAAGACATCTTAGACGGACTTATTTCACCCACTTGGAAATTTACAACTGTTATGGATATAGGTATATTTTAGCTTA
The DNA here is from genome assembly GCA_963932465.1 of Maratus speciosus. Lineage (NCBI taxonomy): Eukaryota > Metazoa > Arthropoda > Arachnida > Araneae > Salticidae > Maratus > Maratus speciosus. The sequence goes on along the minus strand of OZ010791.1, from coordinate 234,281,616 downwards.
TTACAATTTCAGAAAAAAATGTATACATTAATAGTTAAGTACAATGTGGAAAAAAAAATACTCGCGAAGTCTAAATTGTGGTTTAAAGCAGGAATTGAAAGCCCTTAGAATTGGAGGTTAAACTTGTTCACATGGCCTCGCAAATGCAAAGATATTCAATTGAAACATTTTGTCCGATTTCAGCATTATCATTCCAGAGTAGTATAACAAGAAAAGCCATAATTAACTTAATAAGCTGAATTATAGTCTTTATAAAAACTTTTTAATCAAGAAACTTATTTTTTTAAAACTGAAGTATAAATAATCAATCTGGAAAAAATGGTCCAATTCTTGCTACGTACAATTATAGGACAGATTATCATAATTAAAGCAATAGCTAAATGATAACTTTATTGAAAAACGATTAATTATGAAATTTAAATATTAAATAAAAAACTGAAAGATAAATTATCAATCACGAAATACTGACCCACTTTAAGTGTCAGGGAAACTTTGATTCTCTCCTTAAACAAGATTTAACATAAAGTATTGCTTAAGTTGAATATCTAAAGAACATGTTCAATAATTTTCTTCAGAATACCCCGCCCCCCGCTTATTTCCTCTTTAATATCAAGGTATCTTTAGTGTCATTAATTATTCGAAATTTTTGAAATACTGTAATCACCGTGATTAATAAATCGATACCATCGTTCACAATCGAACAAATAGTTTATCGTTGCAATTGCAATGTGATATTTTCGCCAAAAAAATAAAAATTAAATTAAATTAAATTAAAAAAAATAATAAAACTACAAAATATTTTTTTGCGTAAAATAGACATTTAATTTTATTTTATTGTTCTAAGGAATTCCAACTTAGTTTCACTTTCAATGCAAATAATATAAATAAGTTAATATTCCCTTTTTATCCGATTTACTTGTCAGTATTTTTTAATTACAGTTGCTGACCAGCGTTACATAGCTTATTCTGATATCTCTCTTTTTTTCGCCTTAAAAAAACCCAAATAATTAATGAAGCATAATAATTAACAAAAATAATAATAATTATTAGCTCTAATAATTTTTCGACAGTTTTTATGTATGTAGTTTTAAGTTCATTTCTCCCCACCCCCCCCCCCCTTTTTTTTATTGCAATGTTAATATAAACGAATGTTTAGAGGCAAATTTAAATCTTTTACTTGTAAGTTTATTATCTTTTTTAAATATTTTTATGTCCTCATTATTTCGCTTTCGGACATATCAGGCTGTTTTTTTGTCTCCCAACATACGCGATGTAACGAAAGACTATTGCATTTGCTTTCTACGAAACAAATTGCGCGATAAATTATATTTTTTAAGAATCTTTGTTATTTTTACTGGTATTTCCTTTTATCGTTACGATATCAAAATAAGCAAACATTAATCTGATTATTTTATCGATCAATATTCTTCATAATTATCTCCTAATATTTAATTTATATCCAAAGGTTATCAGTTTTCTGCATTCCTTATGCGTCTATCTGTATTACAAAACAATAAAATAAAACCTAATGATGTTTAACTTCGTTATTAAATTATAGCTTTAATCAAGATTACTTACAATCAATAAATCTTCCCATTAACTCAAAAAATAAATACGGAATTCACGGAGCTTTTTTAACACGAGTTATCACACGTATCTTACGAATTAAACACTCCACGAACGTATTTAATAATTTTCTTTGAGATAACCTCCATTTCCTCTTTAATCACCGTCTATCTTAGGTATCATCAATTATTCAAAATCCTACGAACTTCCTCACCGAAACTAATGAATCGATACCATCACTTCCATCAATCGAACAAATCATTCATCGTTGCAGTTGCAATGTGACAGTTCGATTGGATTCTTTATTTTATCAGATGTATGACGGAAGTTTCAAACAGTTATTTCTTTTTAATGCATCAGTTGTTTTAGTCAGCTGAATCGAACGTCTCATGTGTAAGAAACTTAAAACAATAGATTTTTTGCTGAAGAGTATTTAAGTTTATGCACTAAAAAATTTGTGAGATTATGCATATTCTAAAGTGTCCGAAAAAAATGATAAGATGTATCAAAATCTTATTTTTGTTTTATATTTTTTTGGTGCAATTTTACGCATCATTACACTATATTTTGAATACTTCTCCACTTTTAAACAATAAATGAAGGATTTAAAAGATACGCATATTATATTCTTACGAAAGCTGGTCAACAATGATATGTTATTATTTGTTGCGTAAATAAACTATTTCCTCCTTTTTCTTTCTTTCTTTCTTTCTTTTTTTTTTTTTTTTTTTTTTTTTTTTTTTTTTTTTTTTTTTTGTTCTTTTGTCTTTGTGAAATAAGATGCTTTAAAAAGTAAAAATTTTATGGTATACTTCTGAAAAAAGCAAATCCATAATCAGAATAAATAAATGCAATGCTTTGCTATAGAAAATGTATTATAGTAAATAACAATGAATCATACCAATTCGTAATGTTTGAAATAGAAAATATGTTGTAGTAAATAACAATAAATCATACCAGTTTTGTAATGTTTGAAATATTTTAGCATCATTTAAATATGCGTCAAGAAGTTATCGCCCATAGAACAAAATCGGAATTCTTTTAAGTGATCTTGTAAACGAATTATAAATTCTGCATATTTCGTTTACATGAAGGAAACAAATGCTATTGTAAGACTTGATAACATATCCAACTATATTTGCAAAAATTAAAAGTGCAGTCAAACGAAAATTATAAATATTTTTATCTACGTTGGACTTTTAAAATAAATGCATGATATAAAATGTAGATAATCAGAGATAAAAATTTTCCATGAAAAAGTCGTTCAGCTAAAAAAATCTGAAAAATTCATTTATTAAACCTTTAAAATAACAAATACTTTTATACTTAATTATACACTTCTTATCAACAAATGACAGAAGCTATGATTTTACTTATCAAATAAATATATGCATTTTCTGTTATTCTGAAAAAGAAAGACAACGATTTTATTTTGAAAAAAGAAAGGTTAAGGTTTGTATCAAACATGTTTTTGAGTTCAGAAAAACATAGCATTTGAGAACATCATTATCTTAAAGGTGTTCTGAATTTTCTTTTTCTTTTTTTGTTTTTTTAATCCTAAGCAATAACGAGAATCCTTCGCACACTCACGAAGTCACTTTTATACGTAAATGCCTGAAATTTTTGTATCTTCCTACTAAAATGCAGCGGAATTGAAAAAAAAAATTCCTAAAAAAGTATACTTCTCGAGTTAAAATCGATTGTTTCCTGATGATGCTCTAATCATAACTTTCGTGTCCTAAAAACCAGTTCAAAACGACACCTTTTAAAACATTTTCTGAAAGTTGGTTGGCCTTTGTAGTAAAACGGAAATTTTCTGTTTGATTTTTAAACAACTCTATAAGAATATCTGCAAATTTATTGCATTTAACGAAGAATATCGACTATTACAAAACTGCTGTAGCATACCATATTACTTCATTTTTAAGTTTTTTCAGTATCTCTTAATTTTTATCTGGTTTTACCCAACGTTTCTAGAGATGCGCCTTTCTAAGTTCTATCCAATTTTCCAAGCTTTCCTTAAGTTTTGATTGGCTTGTCCCTGTTTCTAGAGTGTTGCCCAGATTTACACAGTATTCTTGAAATTTAGTTCAGTGTTGCTAACGTTCTTAGAGTTTTATCCAGCATTCCTAAAGATCGACTTGGCTTTGCCAACGTTATTATAGCATGGTTTCTCAGTGTTCTTACAGTTTTGAAATGCTTCCAAACATTTTGTCAGTCCTTGCTGGTATTCCTAAAAATATGCCCAGTTTCGGTCAGTGTTCATAGATTTTTCCATGGTTATTACCAAATTGTACAATAAACATTAGACAAAACAGGAAAATGTTATAGTCTAGAAGATATAATGTGTAAATCGGCCACCCAAAAAGTGCTAAAAATTTGCATCCCATAAATGTTGAAGGATTGAGAACGATAATTGGCGATCGCAGAGGAACCTGGTAGTTAGAACGTAAACATTGTGTAAGGATTCAATTGAGAAAGCCAGTGAGCAGATGTCGCTGCGATCAATATTTGTCCTTCAGCAATGTTCAACATTTATGGGATACAATTTCTCGCGCTTTTTAAAGCATTACTAGAATAGTCGGATTCCACACTATACCTTCTAGACGCCGTAGTTATATCGGTCACGAGCAAAGCCGAAAAAAACTTTTAAAACAATAGGCGAAACTATATAGACGATGGAAAAATTGGAGAAAACTCTTGGATATTGAGAAAAACCGCTCAAATCCATAAGATCGTTGTTCAAAGCCAAGCAAATCTTTAGGAATGCTGGACGAAACTCTAATAATGTTAGGTAAAACTGAGCAAAATTTTAGGAAAATTGGGCAAGGCTGGGTGAAACATTGAAAATGCTATAGGGACATTGGATAAAACTCCAAGAACAGAAAAGAATTTTCTGTGTCGATTTGCAGCTAACCAAAATTTTTCTGCTACTCAAAAATGGAGTACAAAGCTTTTATAAGAAAAACTATAATAAGAAATACCAATAAAATAACCAAAAGTTTCATTTACAAAGAAAATAATGCAAAAGACCAATAAATATAGAGTTTTAAAGTACGTTAAAAAAATTTTTAACCGATTTTTTAAGCTGTTAGATTAACCTCTAATTTATAAAATAATCTGCAGCACCCTTGTCATGTTGCAGTTTCACAGTTAAAATATTATGCATAATTAGATAGTTAATAAGCGATATGGGATGTTGTATGGGATGGTATTTCAAAGTAGGGATGACAAACTATATCTCGAAGTACCTGTTTATGGAACTGACGGAGGGTATGTTGTCCTGATCGCAGATGCCATCGGCGAGCAGCCTGTCCCTTATCTCCCAGGCGAACATGGTCGGATTTTGCTTCTTGTAATTGGCGATCGCGTCTACTACCTTTGGTGTCGCCACCTTCGGCTTGCTGCCACCGATCACGCCGGGTTTGATGGAACCCGTCTCGTAGTACCTACAAACAGAAAGAAAAATATATTAACATTTTTTTTATCAAGACACTTTTAGCAAAATATTTTTATCAGGATGTTTAATATGAAATGAATTTAAAACAGTAGTAAGAGCATTCGGCGCCAGATTGGATCATCTTGTTTTACAGCTGTTTCATGAAAAAAATTTCAGAATTTTTTTTTCCTGATTATATGTTTTATTGTTTTTTTATAAGACTTTGAAAAGTAACTATAATTTAAAAACTTGTGGTCTATTTAACTTAGCACGATACACCACCGAAAATTTTCAGGAAATGAAAACTGGAGCAAACTTTATGGCGTTATCATTCGGAGAGATGTGGGAAACACAATTTTTGCCTTATATCTACAGATAAATTTAGTTGTGGACTAAAGTACTTTGGCAATGACGGATTTTCGCGAAAAATGTCACAGACTGCTAAAACTCGGCAGCAAATTGTCCAGTCATTCGTCCGCCTTTTGAAGTTAACAGTAACTTGCCCCTATAATTAAGGGTATCTGACCATAATATTGACCGTTTATGATCAAAATAAAGTTAAATTACGGTTATATAACGGTTTTCAATAAAAACGGTCAATTGACTGGACAGTTTGCTGCAAATTTTGAACATTCTATGGTTTACTTTTGCATCGATCGCCTCAATTATGCAGTGTTGTTGTTAGTCAATAAATCTAATAGCAAGTGGACTAAACGATGTATGCCTAATTTGTCAAAAGAAAAACAACCCCGAATTGGACTATTTGTGGGGTTATATTTTACACTGTTAAAAATTTGCTGCAAATTGTCCAGTCATTCGACTGTTTTCATAGAAAACGGCTACATAACCGTCATTTATTAACATAATTTGGTCAATAATTCAGACCATAAGTTGGTTAATAATATGGTTAGATACACTTTATAACATGGTCAGATAACCAATATTATTAAAAGCGGTCGAATGACTGGACAGTTTGTTGCCTATTTTTAACTGTACAGAGAAAAGGTGAAGATACATTTCCCCCCCTTACCAATAGATTTCAATGTAGGCTACAGTATGTTAACAATATAACTGATTTACAGCAAGAATGTCAATGAATTCGAATGCTTCAATTATGGAGCGCCGTTATATACCTAAATAATGCTTATATTGAAGTACACGATGAATAGATATTACAACATCAAACAAAAGAGTAAACTGAATGAGAGATGATACTTTTACACAGATGCACCAAAAGTCTGGTTTACAAAAAAAAATTGAGTTATATATCACAATTCTTTTACAAAATATTGGCGTCATAGATTCTTTCATAAATTTATATCCTCTGTAAGTTCATCATTCTATTGAAAATTACATACACATGTAAATAAAATAAGTAGTTTTATAAATTGAATGTTTTATTTTATCTTATCCTGTGTTATGTTTGAGGAATTATAGAGGTTTCACTATATAATTTTGTATCAACATCATAAAATCGCTTTATCTGTGTACCTAAATCAAATTGAAATTTTAAAAGCGTAATTGTTGTATTAAAATTTTAGCATCATAGTGAATTTTCTTCAATAATTTTGTAATGAAATAATCATCGTAAAACACCCTCCTTTAATGTTGCCTTACAGCCTCCTATACAGCATAAGTTTTCAAATATTATGTGTAAAACATTAAGGCATGACAAACATAAAATGGATAAACTACTAAACATAATAAATGATCCCCGTAAAGTTCAGTTTAAGTTTACTTGATATCGAATGCTGAGGTTTAAAATCATATTGCTGACGAAAATAAAATCTTGGCTGCACTCCTAAAACAGAGGCAAGTTCAACCAAAGTAAAAGACAAATGAGTCTAAATTTTGACAACATATTTCATATTTTTTTCGTAAGGTACTAACAAAGTGGGCTTACCTCTCAGTGTCACAAAAACAGAAATACGCAAAATGGAGCGAAAGATTCTTATCATAAAGAACTTATTCGTAGATTGGAAGGTATAATATGCCTTTTGAGATAACAAATCTACCGATAGAGTCTCATTTTTTTTCGAATACAAGGTGCGTATGATACCAAACGTATCGTTTTTATGTATACAAAGTTCTTTACAAGAGGCTTTATAAAAAAAAATCATTAAAATTTTAGTCAACACCCGAAGTTTCTTAAATTATAAATGTTATTTTTGCAAAGAAAAATAGGGCGTTGATGCTGAAAAATTCTAGTATACTTCGTGAGTTATTGCCACATTTATTACATGTGAATGCTTTATCAAAAATTACCGCTTATACATAGGTTAATCTATAGAGTATTCTGCATGTGTTTGTATAAAAATGCTTTGTATCAGAAAAATGCAGAAGTAATTTGCTTCTGTTGCGATCTGATTCAGGTTCCGGTATATAACTTTGTAAAAAATTCTTGAAGATCCAGAAAAAAGAGACAGGGAGAGAGAGAAGCCACGATTGTAATTTTGACAGTAATTTATTTACATTTTCTTTCATCAAGTGCTTCAGAATCTATACACACTTTTGAATTGAAGGCAAGTCTGTAACATGTTTTTTCCTAAAGAGAAATTAGACTTAAGGGGAAGATTAAGCTGTAATTAGTTTGAGAAAGATAAAGGCTTTCAAATTAAACAATTATACCATTCATACTGTGTGCTGGGTGTATACACATTCTGTATTACATTGCTACACACAGTGGATAATCTGTTAACGAGCAATTCGGACTGCAAACAAATCGGTTGATGAACACTTTTTCGAAAGTTGTTTCTTATAAAAACATTTTTTATGAACTAGTGATTCCCTACTTGCTGAATCCATAGATTCGACCTAAGTAGAGTGCGCTTACATAGGAAAGATAAAAATAATATTTCAAAAAGAGATTAAGAATGTTTTGAAGAAGTTAGATTATGTCAAAACTAGGCTTTTGCAAAACATTGAAGAAAAGGCAAAAGACATTGAGCGTGTTCAGAGGTGCACTTTGCGCCGCGCGCGCGCCCAGAAGTTTATGCCATGGAGTAGGTCTTATCGAAGAAATGAATTTTAACATAATTCAATTATTTCATTATTTTTATGGTTCAAAAAAGGTAAAACCAACGACTATATTTCTTCATCCTTCCAAAACATGGTTTTCGTAACAGGAATGCATGCCTATGTTCACTCAGATAAAATCTAAAATAGTCGGGAAAAACATCACGTGACCTTCTTTATCTACTTTAGCCCATTTAGCATTTAAAATTAGTTAACCAACCGCACGCAAACTCCGCGCGAGCTGCTCAAAAAAATTGTGTGGGCGATTTGATCACGTGATTGTGCGTTTTCTGCTTATGTGTTATTGGTTGTGCTTTGTTTGGTAGGTTGATTGATACAATTTAAGAATTCAACTGGTGATCTAAAAATTTTAACTTTTTAACAATTTTCTTTTTATTTATTTAAAAATGATTTATCAGTTGATTTATATCTTCTGTGATAAATAGAATGCTGTTAGTAAACCAAGATTCTGATATCAACATATGAGATTTGTTTGTAATCTACTATACTGGATGGATTTCAATGGAATTTGCACTGTTAGTTAGACAGTTTTTCAGAGTAGGTTTTAATATATATATTTCTTATTTTATGATTGCATATTTTAATACCGTGTGGATAACAGACCAAAATACATCATAAAACATGAGAAATAAATGGCATTCAAAATTCTGTTAGTATAAGCAAAATACTTACTTATACTTTCAGTAAAAAATTTATAAACATTCTAATCATACTTTATTCATTACAAACTAGGCAGCAGACCTATATATTTTATCTCTTTAAAAAATATATGTACAGATATTTTTAGTTAAAATAATTTACAACTATTACATTTTATTTTTATAATGTTCAAAGTAGAATATGATTTCTAGCCTAGTCTGGATAAAAATTCACTCGTAAAGTACTCAAAAAAAAAAAAAAAGAAAAAAGAAAAAAAAGAAAAGGAATTATTCTACGTGCAAAAGGATATTTTCGCACAATATATATTATTTTTTCATTTGGATTTGCTTAATGTTTATATCATTATACATATACATACTACATATATAATCACTTAGAAACAAAACTTTGAATATTTAAAAGGCGTTCAGATCTAAAACTTTCATCTCGAAATACCTCATTTTCTCACATTTAAATGAGTATTTTATTATTATAATAAAAATACACGTGCCTCTGTATAACAAAAATAAAAAATATATCTTCATCAAAAATATCTTATTCATTATGAAAAATATAAAACAAAAAACAAACAAAACAAAAAAAAAATTGTGACACAATGTGGTACTGGAGGGATTCGAACCCACAATCCCTAGTCTCGAGTTCACTGCCTTATCCATTCGACGATCCAGCACACGTTCCTTTTGCAACAAAATATCTTTATAATTAGCACCTTAATTAATCAAATCCATGATCTGTTCCTGAACATACTACGTGTTATTCCATACATGATATGGACCCACTCCATGTTCCTGTCTCCTGAGCTCGCGCGCGTAACGCGCGTGCTTCTTGAACACACTCATTGAGATTGGACAGATGGTGACATAAATGGCGAAAGAAATTACATAATTTTTTATTTGCGGGTTAATCCCTTTAGCCATGCCGAAGTAAAAAAAATGTCGTTTTCCATGTATACATATTCATTAAGCAATTAAAATGTTTATTAATTTTTATTTTATAATACAATACTTAAAGAATTTTTGATATTATTAAATATATATATATATATATATATATATCAGTGGCGTGGCGTCCGGTCATCGCTGGATGCGGCGATGACCAAGCAATATTTTAAAACTCTTAATAAGCTTTTAAAACTCTACGATCCAGTTTTAGCAGAATATTTGGAGTTCATGTATAAGTGAAGGTAAGATTTAAAGTTTCTTTTTTGAACATTCAACCATTGAATTTTAGAGTTAATAATTTTTCATCACAAACTTAAATAATTGCGATGACCACCGAAAATTTTCACGCCACGCCACTGATATATATATATATATATATATATATATATATATATATATTACATATATAAAACCATTAATTAAACATAACCTACCACCGTCAATTATTATGAATTAAAGCTGTAAGTATAAAAAAAAAAAAAAAAAAAAAATAATTTATTATAAGAATTATTATGGAAGAAAAAGAAAAAAGTGGACACCGACAAAAAATGGAAAAGCTTATATATTGTATATATATATATATATTTGATATCATTGCCACTCTTCTGGTGGGGTTTTTTTTTTCCTTTGTTGCCTTGTAGCAGCTCCCTTTGGCCATTGTAGTTTGAATTAGATTTATCTGAAATTCAAATAATTAGCGTTTCTTTTTATTTATTAAATAAGATTTAGTCAAGTGACTGGACGAAGGAATTTGTGAAAAACTGATTTTATTTTCGAAATACCAGCTGTTAGAAAAGAAAATTCAATTTTTGTCTTTAAAACACCGATTGTTTATCCAATCAATAGTTTCTGAATAATCATGATCACCTCTCGCCTAGTTGAAAAACGCACTTTTTGATAAAAACGAGTTTGAAGATTTGTGTTATAACTATATTACGACACTTTTCTTTTTTTATTTACAAAGAGCCATCGTTCCAGCAACATAAAGTTGTCCCTCTTCAATTGATAAAGCCTCTAAAATGGAAAATCAACTTTTCGAAATTTATGATTAAGTATAATGCCTTTAAAAAATTCTTACACAGATTACAGTTGTATTACAAGTACACGATTTCAAAAATGTTCTGATTAAATAAGGCAAATATGATCAATAAGACAATCTATGATGAATGGATGAATAAACAAATATTTCTGGAAGCCAAAATTTGTTTTTAAAAGATTTTGTTATCTAGTACTGATCACCAACTGTTCTTTAAATATATATAGCATCTTGATCTGGTATGTATAAATATATTTTCTTATATTTTTAAATAAAAATATTCTTACATTAAATTGAATATAGGTTTAACATTTTATAAAATTTATTTGATTTTATTTTTAACTTTTTTCACTCCGTTTTCGCCGCTGCGGCGACATCATCTTTCTTTGCAAAATTTGCTGTTGGCACCAGTAATAAAGGAAAATAAAATTTGCCTTATTTAATCAGAGCATTTTTTAAATTGTGTACTTGAAAGAAACTTCTCTTTAAAAAGTTGTGCCGACCGAATAAAATTTGCGTAAGAGACGCCGGAGTTCAAAGGGTTAATAATAGTTTAAGCCAATGTAGTAGTAAATATTTTTTTTTACAAACTGAATGAAAAAATTTTAAACAAAAGAGGGCATTGCCACGATGAATGATGTTATTCAGTTTTTCTAATCCTAAATATCAATTTAACATTTTTACCCATCGAAATTTTCTTATTATCTGTCAGTGCCATTCTGAATGACAGTATTCATCATCTTAAGGTACAAGCTTGCTCTCTAAATTTTCAGCAGCATCATGCTTATCTAGTTATATGTCGAGACAATATAGGAGAAAATTAGCAAAAAAAAAAAAAAAAAAAAAAAAAAACCAGTAAAGTAAAAGTTTGTACAGAAAGAATTGCCTCTGTATGCATTTTTTCTTCACTCAATATCAATTTAATATTGTATATCAGTACAAATTTTTGTCTGTATCAGTTTGAATGACAATGTTCATCATCTCCTATTATTACCTCTTGCAGTTTTTATTTTAACATATACAGTAAATTCTCAGTAAGGCGGACTCTGTGTAAGACGGAAATCTGTCTAACTCGGAAAGATTTTCAAGTCCCTGTGAATCCATAGACATAGAGTAAAATTTGTCTAAGGCGGAATATTGTGTACTACGGAAAATTTTCTTGGTTTCGATCGATTCCGCCTTAGACAGAGTTTACTGTATATGCATTTTAATAATAATAATAATAATAATAATAATAATAATAATAATTTTTTTAATGTAAAGTAAAAGCTTGAGCGCAACAGAAACAGAAATAGGTAAAGAAAGAATTGTCACGTTTAGTGATAATATACGTCTCTCCCCCCAACTTCTCTAAATATCAATTTAATATTTTATATCTCCGCAAACTTTCGCGTATCTGTGTGTATCAATCTGAATGACAATATTCATCATCTTCTGGTACAAGTTAGCTTTCACAATCTTCAGTCTCAACATGCTTATCCACAAATATGCCTCACACGCAACCGCCCTCGAGATTGTTCAACTTCATAAATGATTAGTTTAGGCAGCCCTCTCTCTCTGAGAGCGTTGCCCTGGGAGATGGTTACCAAGGGCAACCGCATCATCGGAGCAATCCCGCAACTACTGCCGGCATTCCGTGTAACTCCTCTCGGCACAGTATAATGTTATTGGTCGGTGTTTAAACGGTGTGCTTGAAGGGGGAATTGAAGGATTCTGAAGGGGTTTGGATAGTTTTGATAGCTTGCAGGGAAGTGATGATACAGTTTGTGATATTCTTTTGAATGGTTAATCAAATGAATATTTCATATGAAAACTAAAATAATTATTTTGTTTTCATTTGCTTGCAGTCCTTGTCTTTCATTTTATCAATAACTAAATTTTTACAGCAATTGTTAAAGAAGAATTGTTATAAGGAATTTTTTTTAAACTGTTAAAAAGATAAACTAAACTAAAGAAATATTATAGAAACTGTCATCGATATTATTTAAAATTTAAAAAATAATATAATAAATAAAAAAAGCAATTTAACAAATTACAACGACCATTTGGAAAATGATTTTTTCGAAGACTAAAATTTAAGACATAAAAAATCGCACGGAGTTGATCATACATTACATACGCCATGAATTAAACATTAATAGTGTTATAACACGTAAAAATTGCATGCGCAAAAATCGCCTGCGACTCGTACGTATAATCCAAGCATTTCATTGGCTGTTCAAGAAAAGGTTTTACCATCGTCATATTTCCAAGAAATCTGATGACACATTTTAAATGAAATTTCATTCTTAAACTTCTAAACATCCGACAATATTACTTTTTACACCGTCGGATAGAGAAAAAAATGTACTTTTAAATGCAATTTGTTTGAAAGCTGTATTTCAATTTGTTTCTGCATTATTAATTTTTTTTTTTGTAGTTTTTATTACGTTTTTGTCATAGTGGCAACAGAAGGTATCCATCGTTGTTGAAAGTAAAGGGAAATAGAGATTACTGTATAGATCAATCAGAAAACTAATAAAATGCGGATTAAACCAATAAAAACCTTCAGATATGCTTTTGATATCCTACCATGACAGAGAACAATAACCATTTTTCCAAATGGTTAATAAAAAGATTTTTATATAAATTTTTTTTTAAAAAGGTTAAATTTCAAAAATCGATTAAAATTTATCTGTTATGTTCTTTGTAATAATGTCTTAAAAGAAAAAACAGCGATTAAGTATAATAGAATATTTTCAAACTATTACTTTCATATCGATGAACTTCTCTATGTATTACTATAATATTTGCATTAAATTGAATATTCTGTTTTTTTTTTTAATGTCAATGGAAGTTATTTTATTACTTTATTTTATTTATTTATTTATTATTATTATTATTATTTTTACAAAAATCTGCTGAATAAAATACTGATCAATTCAATTTTATATAGGTTCTAAAAATATTTAAATTATGTTTTAAAAATGTATTAGGCAAATGTTTAAAGCTTTCCATAATATAAGCTATGCATAATTGAAACATTTTATCAACAAATACTATTTTCATTATTACATCTGTTTTTAAGCATAATAACTGAAGTAATTACATGACTTTTTCCTCATTAGATATCTTTTATTTGTAAAAACAAATATTTATATGATAAAAAAGGTTTATAATGAAGAGAAAATCTTATCCTTAAAAAAAAAAAAATTAATCCAGAAACAGATGTTTAGAATGTCTGTTTTTTAAAAAATAAACGAACGTTTAATAGACAAGAACATATTTTAATTTTTTATTAATTTAATGTGGTACTGACGGTACTACTGACTGAGGTTTTTACCTCTGAGAGAACCTTCATGCGATCGTCTCTTTTAATTACGGGAAAAAACTAAATAAAAAATTCAATAAGATTTTCTTTAAATAATTTTATTTAGAGGGCGTGGAAAAGCTTTTATTGCAATTTTTCAAGCAATACTATATCGATTTTAGTAGAAATTTAAAGAGAATATGCAAAGTGATCCATTTTTATCACCAATTGCTCTAGTTTATCCTTTATTCCACATAAATACTCCATTTACAGATCAATGTTTATTTTTTATGTGTTTTAGTTTCATGAAAACCTTGATAATTTCTTTAAATACTGGACAAATAAAAATAAAGTACAATAAATCTTCACCTATATTGCTTTCTTTAAACCATCATTTAAAACTTTCAGAACAGAATATTATATAAGATAGTGACCCTCTTCTTCATAATACATAGTTTAATTATAACTTGAAGAAAATAATCTCAGATCATACATTTTTCAGCATCAACCTAAAAGATTTATCTTTTCCTTCAAATAAATAAGTATTTTTCGTATCAAAGCTTATCTTTTAAAAATAAAACTGGGTTCTTAAAATGTTTTATTCACAAAGAATTTTTTTCTCTCTTTTGGTTGTTGAAAGAACCAAAGTTATTTACTTTTGAATATTTACAGCCGCAATTAAAGAAAAAAAAAAACTACAACTTCTCCAAAAACTTTTGAATATTCAGTAGAACTTTCGAAATTCACAATCACTGCTCCTTCTTAAAAGCTTCTTTTTGGAAGAATTTTTAAATATTAAACAAATTTAATCTTCGAGGCATTTTATTTTTCATTTCATCAAGTATGGAAAGTGTTTATTTCCCTATATATATTTAATGCAGTTAAAAATGATAAACTATATCGATCTCCTCGCAACTTTTGGTAGAAATTTCGATAATTATAAAGCACACTCTTTTCAGAAGAGCTAACTTTTGCAAGTATATTCTTAAATTAGTAATAAGAAATAAAGCCTTGTTCATATGCATGCAAATTACCCTTAGGAACTGAATAGAAAATTGTAATGAATATTACGAAGACAGACTCTTTTCCATTCCACTTCGTTTATCTCTTGGAAGCGATTCTTCTTAATTCTTTCTGCAGACATTTCTTATGATATTCATCGAATAAGCACCAACACCGACACAGCTCACTGCATACATTAGCTAACATTCTAATCCAGAAGAGGGGGGTGCTTCAACTAAGCCCCGATTTGCGTGCTACAAAGAAACCACCAGAGCTCGCGAAGAAATCATTAAGGCGGCTTTAGCAAGGTGATTGATTGCGCGGAGTCCTCAAGCGAAGATCCTAATTAAAAGTCGGTTGGCATGCCCCCTGCTCTTATCGGTCTTCTTCTTCTTCTTTCTCGTGTCTCCGCCCCTGTGATAAAGGGGGTAGCAAAGAGGTGGGAGTAAGGGGCTGATGGGGGGCGGTACACTCATTGAAGGCGATAGTTGATATTGAACATTTAGTGAGCTGCATTGTGCATTTATGAGAATGGAATTCAAACAGAATTCTGATGAAACCAGTGCCTGATTGAAGCAAATTATAAAGGGGCCCGTGGCCCTGGGCTCCATGATTTTAGCTTGCCCAAATTTGGAATACTCTTCTTAAAGTTTTAAATAATTTAATTGAAAAAATTTACAAATTACTATTTTTTTAAATAAAAAAGCGTTTTTTAGAAAGGTGTTCATTTTTCACTTTTCCAGTAATTTAATGCTTTTTACCTGTGTCAGAACTTGCATAACAATTGTCACTTTTAAATGCGTTAAAAACTATTCGGTTTTTAAAATCATAAATCGGAAACGTTTTACCTCTGGAAGCAAATAAAAATAATGTAAAAGCTGATTGTATAAGATTCACCTCAATACGTATTCCAGTTTACGTTTTATTACGTTATAGTTACTTCGAGGTTATTCTCTCCCAACCCCAATATATTAAACAATTAATGATTAAATCGTTGTTGTGTAATGTATATTTCTGTGCTAAATGTATCAGTATTTAGTGTCATCTTCCACATACACAAAATTATGAGAATGTGCTATTTTTAATTTAGTTTTTGGCCCTTAACTGATTATAATCACTATATTATACTGCTGGAACAAGAAGAACGTTAAAGATAAAACATATAGTTATCTAAGTACGTAGCTTAATGTTATTTTTTCTTGTTATTCCAAGACGTCGAAAAAGTTTATTTATTTTTTAAAGGCACAGGAAGCATGCATCCGAAAGATCTCCAGGCACTGAACTCATCTTTGTCTTGATCATGCGCTGTATCTAACTCAAAATACTCAATCAAGATGGTTAGATGTTTCCATTTTTAAAATACTTGTAATAATTTAGTCTTTAAAAGTTTGATTCGATATATATTTTAAAAACCATCTGAAAGAGTGTTCAATCAGAGTATGAAATCATGCAATGTTTTATTGACTAGGAGTGTGATCATTGAATAAATCATCAAAGGAATTCTTGTTTTTTTTTTTCTTTTAAATTCGTCATTTGAAATATTAACTAAGAAGACTTGTGACCAGCAATAATTTGTTAATGGGAAAAGAAAAAACTGTACATTTCTTTCTGAAATTTATTGCCCATGAATTGTCCATCCGCAACATGAACAAGCGTCTTGCTTGGATTTAAAGCAATCTACAGTTCTAGTGATAAATTATTTCATAGAAATAGTATAAACTAAAAGATAAAATTCCCATTCTAAGTTTATAGAGGTTTGCTAATTGCCAGTAACGCAGTAATAATGTTTATAAATTTAGCCATTTTTGCTTTCCAATTTCGTTGAGAACAGGAAGAGTTTCCCCTGTAAAACCAGTTTTATTGCGGTACAGATATAGCTGAAAACAGAGCGCTGGATATACAGTAGAACTGAAGTAAATCGGAACGTCAATAACTAGACTATGATAATAACTCAGCACTTATTATTTATATTGTTGAGCTAATTGTAATTTCAGTGCAATGAAAAGTATAGTAACTCGATGCGATTAAGCAGAATGAGCTATTATACAATCCTTTTATTATACAAATAACGTTTTCGAACCAATATAAAAATATAAAAATATAGTAGAGTCGTGACCATAAAATAAATCATCAAAGAATTTTTTTTTTTTCGTCATTTGAAATATTAACTAAGAATATTTGTGACAACAATGATTTGTTAATGGGAAAAGAAAAAACTAATACAATTCTTTCTGAAATTTATTGTCCATGAATTGCATATCTGCAATATGAATACGTCTCGTTTAGTTTTAAAGCAATATACAGTTCTAATGTTAAATTATTTCATTATATTCCCTATCTAAGTTTTTGAGGATTGCCTATCGCCAGTTACACAGGAATAAAGTTTATAAACGTAGCCATTTGGGCTTTTTAATTTCGATGAGAACAGAAAGAATTTCCCCTGTAAAACCAGTTTTATTGCCGTACAAATGCAACTGAAAACGGAGCGCCGGATTTACAGTGAAACTGCAGTAATTTGGGACGTCGATAACTAGACTACGATAATAGCTCAGCACTTATTATTTACACTGTTGTGCTAATTTTAACTCCAGTGCGAAGAAAGGCACACTAAATCGACGCGATTTAGCAGAACTGCGCTATTTTGCAATTCTTTTATTTTATAAATAATGATTTCGAACCCATATAAAGATATAGAAATGTTCAACTGTGCTGCGATAGATTAATTTTGTGTTTCCCCTTTTAAACCCATGGGTCCAGAAAAGAAAAGTATCATAGGAGGGAGAATAAGGCCTTTAAGAAAAAATAATAATAGTTCTTCTGGCTACAAAAATAAATAGTTTTGAAAGTAAACAGTTAGAAATTGGCAAAACAAAATTACTAGTTACTTTCAAGATGTTAAAACTTTATCAGTGACGAGTATTAAATCATAAATGACATAGAAAAAATCAGAAAATTAAACTGAAAAATTATCTTTGTAAATCAACATTTGTTTAAGTTGGCACGTTTCAGATCTCGTAGGAGATCTCTCAAGAAGTTTTGAGTTACCGTAGTTCCCCTGTATTTTAAAATTTGCAGAGAGGAAACAGATCTGTGATATTCTGTATATCTACTATTTCTCAATTAAGTTCTAATAATATATTACATACTAACAGATGTGTCAAATTCGCATCCCATTTTGTAACATGGTATTCTCAATAATATTTAAAATTAAATGTCGTCAGATATTAACCCTTTATCTACTGACGGTACTTATAAATACCATTAAAACAACTTGTTATGAAATTCATTTAATACATCGATTAGTAGTAATACAGTTTAGAATGAGTTATAGGTGCATTACTTTATCTTGTTCCAAAAGGACTATTGGTTACACAAAACAAAAATATTTTTAAAAGGATGATTTATTTTGCGTTTGCATCTTTTCAGCTTTCTTCGCGTTGGGAGGAGGTGGGGAATTTCACAATTCGGAAGTATTTCTATATTTCAATTGTAAGAACATTATATTTGTGCATTTCCTACTTCTACAAAATACTAAAAAAAAATTAAAAATAAAAGATTTGAGTGGGGTTATAAATATTGCACAAAATCCCTATAACTTCAAATTTAATTAAACCTTCTAAATCCTTCAATCCTTCTAAAATTTATTAAATTATTAAATGATTATGTAAATCTTCTAATGTAGCTTCAAATATTCACGGAAAATGCCTTAGAAGATAAAATTTTCATGAATTCATAATTGAATACATAAAGGGTTAACTGAGATCGTTTTATTATTTGAAGAGAGATAATAGGTATGAGAGTGAAAAACATAATATTGCCATTGACGATGTAGCAACTAAACCTGAAATTATTTACAATATAAAACAATATATTTCCCATACAAATAAAAACTGAAGGGCTTAGCGTTTTTTTTTCTTTTTTTTTGTCCTTTTGAAAAAAATAAATAAATAAATAAAATAAAATAAAATATTAATTTACCCTTTAAAGTGAGGTTTCTTTTTTCCCCCCCTTATTTTCTCTTTTTTACAATAAAATAAACTTCTCAAAAGTGACAAAAATGAAGCTACCTCTTTCTCTCTGCCTTCAATTGTTCAAAATAAAACTGTACTATTGGAGAAAAATAAAGAAAAATTCAATTGCACTTTTTCAAAACAGCACTGATTTAATGCAAAAAAGAAAAAAAAAATGCATTTTTTAATTACCTCGTGTAAATATTAAACAGTCACTAAAACGTGGGTTTTAAAATGTAATTTTTGGAGGAAAAGTTTTTTTTTTCATTAAAAAATATGATGGAGTCTAGAAAAAATCTGATATCAAATACAGTAGAAGATTTGTCATATCTTTTATTGTTAAATCCTCTTAATAAATAATACTTTCAATGAATTATTATTAACAAATCATTTTATTCCTTGAATCAGAAATTGTTTTCGCTCACCTAAAAATGTATTAATTTACTTCTCTAGAAGAAATTAAAAATTTCATACAAGAATTTCTGGATATGTGAAGGTATTTGAATCAACGACCTATAAATAATATTCAAATTTCTTCAACTCTTGCCCTAAAGCTTCCTTCTAAGCATAGCGGAAAGAGTCCATTATCTCACAGAGGGGGAGTCAACCTCTAAACTTCCTTTATCAAACGCTTACGAGAATCAAGAACTAACTTCTAAAAGAGAGAATCTTCTTTACGACATTTAGGCACAGCGGGACCACCTGATTCTTAGCATGTACGTGTGTGTGTGTGTTGTGTGTGAGCGTATTTATAAGCAGAATATTGCCTTTAGTTTTCGAGAAAAGAGGTTTAGAAAATTTTCTGATAAATGATATGGAGAATGAATTGATTTTACTTTGCACTATCAGTGGAGTTTAGCTTGCAAGACATTAATTTTTAAAGAAATACTTTATAGAAATAAACAGGTAGATGTTACAAGAATATAATATCATACGTAATTAGAATTCTGGGTTTAAGAGAAGAGATTACCTTTGAGAAAAATTTCTTTTATAAAACGGGAAAAAATTGTTTATTACGAATAAAGACATCAGAAAAAAAAAAAAAAAAAAGAAAAGAAAGAAAGAAAAAGATCACCGGTATGAGCTGTTATTCTTGGCATGTATCGTATGTTTGTGTGTATGTGAGCGTATGTATAAGCAGGATAGGAGTTAGGAAAAATGGTTTAGAATTTTTTTAATAAATGATACGGAGAATGAATTGATTTTACTTTGCACTATCAGTGGAGTTTTATTTTTAAAGTTATATTTTATAAAATAAAAAAATAAATAAACAGATGTATAAGGATATCATAAGATATGTAATTAGACTTCTTTTTAAGGAAATGGGGGTTTTTTTTGCAGTTTTCAAAGAGAAAAGTATTTGATTTAATTTTTTAAAAATCAGAAAAAAATTTATGATCAGCGATGACAATAAATGTACCACCTCCTATTAATTCTGCCACAAATCATCATACTAGCACCAATCGATTAGAAATGATGCGTCTACTTACTAATGATATAATTAAATTTTACGTAATGGATCGTCTACATGTAGAAATTGTGCCAAATTCGAAGATTGTTTTTACTAATACCTATCATATTGGCATCATATTCGGATTCTTCGGTAAATTTTACCGAGTTTGGAGAACTCCAAACTCAAAGACCCTATTGAATTATCCAATTCATGGGGTATCTACCGTATTAATTGCTAGTGTGGCCTTTCCTTATATTGGACAAACCAAACACTGCTTAAAATTTCGTATCAAAGAACATCAACAATATATTATAAAACAAGAAATCAATAAATCCTCAATTGCAAAACATTTCTGGGAGATAAATCATACTTTTGACTTCAATTCGATTAAAATAATCTCTAAACCGACTTTTATACACGAACTTAACTTCCTTGAAGCATTTCATATTTATAAAAATTTAAAAAATATTGTTAATTGTGAATTCGCTATTCCCCTATTATAAGATTGTTGGAAATATTACATAAAAACTTCTTTCTCATAATTTTTTTTTTCCTCACTACTTCGGTCCCATTTCCCATCTATAGTCCTATTGGCTGTTACCTGCAATCCTCTGTTTTCCTATTGGTCAATAAACCTTTAACTTGAATCCCCATCTCTCCTATATATGTGAGCAAATTTGCGCCATCCTTAGCACTGAGGAAAGTATGCGATATGCTACCGAAACCGGTATGCTTAAAATTTAAAATTTTTGGTTATTTAACGTTGTTATTTTTTACTCTTCTAATATAAAATGTATATTTATTGCCTCTCTGATTAATTTTTTAAAAAGATTGTTTAAGTGTGTTATACATGATTAGAAGCATAAGTTTATTTAACAAATCTTATTATAATATAGGATGTATATTTACTGCCTCTTTGATTGATTGTTGTTTGAAGATTGTTTGAATGTATTATACAAGATCACAAAAAGACGTTTATTTAACAAATTTTTATGTAATATAGAATGTATATTTATTGCTTCTCTGCTTGATTGTTATTTGAAGATTGTTTAAAAGTGTTTATAAAGATAAGAAACATAAGATTATATTTCACAAATTTTAATATAATATAGAATGTATATTTACTGACTCTCTGATTGATTGTTGTTTGAAGATTATTTAAATGTGTTATTCAAGATCAGAAAACATAAGATTATTTCACATATTTTAATATGGTATAAAATGTATATTTATTGCCTCTCTGGTTGACTGTTGTTTGAAGATTGTTTAAATGCGTTATACAATATCTGAAACATAGGCTTATTTAATAAATTTTAATATAATATAGAATATATATTTATTGCCTGTCTGATTGATTGTTGTTTGAAGATTGTTTAAATGTGTTATAAAGATCGGAAACACAAGGTTATTTCACAAATTTTAACATGGTATAGAATGTATATTTATCTCCTCTCCGATTGATTTTTGTTCGAAGATTGTTTAAATGTGTTATACAATATCAGAAACATAGATTTATTTAAAAATTTTTAATATAATGTAGGATATATATTTATTTTTCCTCTGGCTGATTTTTTTCAAATGATTGTTTAAATGTGTTATACAAGATGAGAAACATGGGTTTATTTAACAAATTTTAATATAATATTAGGATGTATATTTACTGCTTCTCTGATTGATTGTTGTTTGAATATTTTTTTTCAATGTGTTATACAAAATCAGAAACATAAGTTTATTTAACAAATTTAATATAATATAGAATGTATATTTAGTGCCTCACTGGCTGACTTTTTAAAAAGAATGTTCACATGTGTTATACATGATCAGAACCATAGGTTTATTAAAAAAAAAATATATATAACATAGGATGTATATTTACCGCTTCTCTCATTGATTGCTGTTTGAAGATTGTTTAACTGTGTTATACATGATCAGAAGTATACGTTTATTTTTTTAAAAAAATTAATGTATTTCAATTACATCAATTTAATTTTTCTTTATATGAAGCGCTCATAAAACCAACATCATTTATATACATGAATTACATTTTTATTTGTGTATTAACATACACATACACAAAAAAATGCAATTATCTTACGAGTGCTAGATATCGAAAAAAAATCAAATCGATGTAGTTTAAGTACATTACAATTTGCTAAATGAACCTATTTCTGATTTTGTATTACACATTTAAAGAATCTTCAAAAACGAAAATAGATCAGAAACGTACTAAACATACATCCGGAATTATATTAAAGCAATCAAACATCTTTGGAAAAAGTAACAAAACTGACGTTGTTCAGGGCAAAAACCAGTGTTTATTTACGCACCTTTAATATTTCTACTTTATGCTTTTCATTAAGTTCAAAACTATTGAAATTAAGTTAGGAAAATAAATTAATATTTTTTAATAAACGAAAATGTGCTTATACGTTATATGCTCAAAAGTATCCCGATACTTCCGATTTTAGACATTTTGTTTAATATCTAAGAGAAAATTTTTTCTGGAACTTCAGGAATGTAACGAACATAACGGAGTAGTTTTCATATTAGAAAACAAACGTAACAAGGTATGTTTTCACCCTTTTTTTAAATATCTAACAATGTTTTCCCGAAACATAACAATATGTATGAAAAAAATTTCCAATTTGCTAAAAATCTTAATTAAGGAATACTATTTATTATTATTATTATTATTTTATAATATATGATTTACTTAAATTATTAGTATTATTTTATACTTCATTATTTATGCACATTAGTAACTTAGTTGATCTAAATTCTGTTAATATCTGGAGATAATTTTTTGATAAGTTGTTTATTTTAAGTTAAATTCATAATCTTAAGTTTATGATTAGTTTACAAATCTTGAATTTTTACATAGCTGTAGAATGATTACTTATTATATTTAACTTTTTTTATGACTAAGAGTTTAATTTTACTTCCTATGTATTAGTTCTAGAAATTTTGATTGAGATTTTGAATTAATTTTGTCATCAATTGACATACGTGATTAGTTTTGGAGTGATAGTTTTAATAATAAACACGGAATAGCTGCATTAATTATTATAGTTATAGATAACTGATATTTTCGTTTAACATTGACCAGAATAATATTTATTAGACCTGGCGTTGTTCATATATTTGTATTGTTTAAATTTATCACATTTCCTACTATTTATTATGTTGTTTAAAATGGAGTGATCGATATTTTGATTAATCGTTCTATATGTTGATTATGAAGAAATGTTTTTTCTTTAGTACAATCTTACAGTTAACTGTGGTGGTTAAGTTAAAATTTGTAAATTTTATTCACTCCATTTAATGAAATAAAGTTTGAGCTACAACTGTGTGAATTATTTTGAAAATAATTCCTATTTAAGCTTTAACCATTCATTTTATAGAATCAGCAAGTTTAATTTTGTTTAACATTTTAATTTAAATTATATTGTAATATTTTTTCTTATTTAGTTGATGATCATTTACTATATACGGAAAAACATTGTAAGCTGTTAAGAAGGATGAAAACTCATTTTATCACTTTAGCTGAAATGAAATATTTTTTTATGGTGATGTTTATATAGATATAAATGTCCTTCAATACATATATTTATTTTATTAATAACTATTTTTATGGGGGAGAGAGGAGTTACCTTATATCGTATACATATTTTTTATTATTCCGGGGGGGGGGGGGAGGAGGATGAGTTTAAGATATCTTCTTTCACTTATTCCAGTCTTTAATGTACTTAATTCCCAAATCTATATAAATTCAACTGTTTAAATATTTTATTGCGAATAAGCTATTTAAATTACTTTTGTAAACGTTTGGAGGAGAAATTCCTATAAATATTTATTATCATTAATATAAACAAATCGATCGGTAAATAGAAATTTTTCGTGTACCTAACCTATAATACGCGATTCTTCTGTTAAATAGAACCCCCACCCCCTCGCCAACAGGAATCGACCTACAGATTTGACTGTTGGGAAAAGCGTCAATTGTCAACACGAAGTGCCTGTATGACTACATATTTCTGTCGTCTGATAACGCATTCTTTCGTTAACAGATATTTTCTGAAAACAGATATGTTGTGGCAACTTTTTGCTGCCAGAAATTTTCTGTTGTTTTACAAAAATATTTTTAACAGTGAAGTTGGATCTCATTTTTCTCAGCAAAGATTTAGTCACGAGAACAGTTAGAGGACCCCTAATAATAATAATCGATAAAAAGAATATAATTGCAATCCCCTGTAAATAAAATCTTGAAAAGATGTATCTGTAAGCTATTGCAGATGGCTAGGTGGGTCCTGTTACTGTACAGCATTTGTGTTTATTTATGTAAAAATGGCTCGTATATTCATGAAAGTATAAAAGTTCCTTTAAAACCCCTTGAAATGCGGTGGTATGTGTCATATCCCACCTAATTTTAATCAAGATTTGAACCAGGAACTTTTAATTAAATTTTTTTAATATAACTTTCGTGGGAAAAAGTTGTAAAATTGCTTTTCCTTATTTTGAAATAGTTTTCTGAAATTTCCGATGTGAATTCAACATTACAGAAACACAATTACTTGTTCCTGAAAGGGCTAAAAAAAACAGAAATAAAGCAAAATTTTTTATGTTTATAGCATGCAGGGTTTCCAACGAAATTTACGTTATTTTCAGGAAATTTGACAAAGTGCAACAGAAACAATATATTGCAATCAGAATATAAATGTTGTAAATATTCGTTGAAATACGAGCATTTGTATAAAATTATTTTTAACTACGTATGCGCGGACGATATATATACATATTCATAATTTAATAGCCAACTATATAGAGCAGCTCATATAAAAGCGCCATTTAAATATCGTGAAAATTCAGACAATATCGGTGATATATTGAGCTGAATAATATGAGGTCAAACAAGTTTCAGAAAAATTCGTCAAATATTTTCTAGATATTTAACAAAATGTCTAATGTGAAAAGTGGCCGGATACATTTGATTAGATAGTGTATTTTCTTAGCGATTCAATTCAATGTTTACCCTTTTTGCATATTTCAAATTAGTTTTTTGTGCTTATCACTAATACACTCCACTAAACAAGCAAAGAAAACAGACAAAGAAAAAAAAAGCAGCTGACAACACAAGAGTATAATCGAAAATTGCCATATTACTAATCAGTTAATATTACCCCGCACGTTAAACACACATAAACACAACTTCCATAAAGACTGTTGGTCACGCAAATGTGTTTTATCCGCCAGTTAACAAATTACTGGACTCACAAAAGCCCACAAAATGATTCATCGCTCTCAGACAATAAAGTACAACAAAAAATATTGCTAATAATAATAATCACGTGCACTACTGTCAATCAGGAGTCGCTAAATCAGGGCTAAAACACTTTTCCTGATGATACTGATGATAACGCCTGGGATAAAAGCGTGACCATCTGGGGGAAAACACACATTAAAGATGCGCAGTGGGGAAAAGCATGGGTAGATCATTTGATTCTGTTTTGCTGCTGTTGGCGCAATATTCTGCTTGTAGCTTAACTGCTATATGTTTCACACTATTTTTTTTCCTTATGCCGTAAATCATTGTTTCAAGATATTTAAGGTGGTAGTTTTTAGGCTAGTGGTACTTTTTAGACAAGTTTAAAACATTTCGAAAAAAGTACAAATATACAGAGTGGGTGCTTCCACTTTCTATATATATAGCCACCTGTCTTACCTAAAAAAAAAAAAAGATGCATATTTTCTTTGACCATAATTCGATAGCGATCTTTTCGAGTAAAATTCTATCTTATTCGTAATAACGTAAGAATTAATTTTTGAACAAAGGAATCAGTTTGAACTTGTCCGCATTTCCAGATGTTTAAAAGTAATAGTAATAAAAAAAATAATAATAATAACAAATAGTACTGCTTTACATTGGCAAAATTATTTAGATTTTGGAAACTTTATCAATAGATTGACTTTAATTTCTCAAAAATAAATTAATGAACTAATAGATAAAGCGTTTGTCTTTCAAAATATTTTCTGTACACTTAACCAATTTTATATTTAATTTTGTTAAATTATAAAATTGTATTATTTTCTAAATAAACTATATAAAATTTTATCTCTTTTTTTCGTCTGATTTTTTGCACATTTGGAAGCTGTCACGGAGTTATTTTTTCAGTTACGGTTTTAGAGGGACAAGGGATGAGTTGGATCTAAATCGTAGTGGTAATGTATGAGAACAACAGTGAAGTTCAAAGACAGTGGAAAGATAAATTTCAAACATGCAAATTACCCATTAAAATTTCCTATATTCGGAATAGGCTTAAAGCTGTTAGTATAAGTAAAATTTACCTAAACTTTATTTCTAATTTTATTTTCTATTTACTATATAATTTCAGCTTATTCTATAATTCAACGCTTATTTTTTCAGGATTTGATTTTATTATGTAATTATTTCTTTCTGTTTCAGTAAAAATGAAAATTTTCACCGAAGTTGTACTAGGAATAAAAGAACACCAATGAAGTTAAATAAATATATATATATATATATTGGAGAAATAAATTCCAAACAGGGTCTCCGCGTAGATTTGAAATATAACTGGTAGTATATGGGATTTTTCTTTTTTGGAATATTTATTTTTCTTTTTATTATTTATTTCATTTTTACTTTTTTAGTAAAATTTATAAATTTGCCCAGAAATCGTACTGGAGACCATACAGGAACTCCGTAGAAAAATCGAAGAAATAAATTTGAAATCAATTTTAAAAATGTAATCTAATAACAATTTAAAAAATAGCACGAATTTGAATTTCAATTGTTTGAAGTATCCTCTTCTCTGTTGCTATACAATTTATTATTTAAAAATAACGTCCGAATTTAATTATTTAAAGTATTTTATGCTTTGATAATTTTAATTATTGCTCGAAATATGTGATTCCAATAAATATAATATCTCGCTTAATTTTATCCGCAAAATGGCATTTTTATATATAAAAGAGTTAGACTGTACATGTATGGAAAATGAAAACGAAAACTTAAACGATAAAAAAATATAATATGTTTAAAAGAAACAGCATTGGTTTGAAATTTAATTGTATGAAAGAATTTTTCTTTTATGTTACAATTAATTATTTTAAAAGAAAAGATTGGATTGTTCTACTTAAAGTATTGTATAATTTAATAATTTTAAATATTGTTAAAAATGATGATCCCAATAAATAGCATATTCCATGTAATAAAACAATTCATTTTAGAAAAAAGTATGTTTTTATAAATGAATTTGTGTGTATGTTTACGGTATAAAATAATTTTCTATTTAGTATTTTTTCAAACAAAAAACGAAATTGAAAATAACGAAAAAAGTGGGGTTTTTCCCTTATCCGTACAGCAGGATATTACACATAAAATCTTGTTCTTTAAATAAAAGCTCAAAAACGAACTTTTGAATCGGGGAAAACAGAAAAATAATTTCTAAACGCCACTAGCAGCTATATAATTTAGCTATTAATTTCTGATATGGATTTATTAAATCGTTTCATGCATGTGCTTTTTACTCTCTAGCTTTAAAGAATTAATTTGCTTAACACGCGAATCGCAACCATTATTTTAAAAACTATAAATCACTAAGAGCCACTTATAACCCACAATTAATTAATTAACAAACATAAAAGGAACTATGAAATGACTTTTTAAAAATTCATATATTTTTATGTAAACTGAAGCACTTTGTAATGAGTGGGGTTGGACCCTATCATAACAGAATCGACGTGCGCGCGTAATTATTACTGCATCTGTCCCAAATGGACTCATCCGACAAAGAGAACAAAGGGCCCGCCCATTGAGAACACGCAAGCAGGCACTTAAGAGATACCTCCCCCACCCTGTCCGATTTTCTAACACTTACAGAAATTGTTGGGTGGTACTCCCGAATAGGTATGCTTAAATTTACATATTTTTAGATTTCTGAAAAAAGATTCATTTTTGGTACATTTTTAAAATAATGAAATGAGATTTTATTAAGGAAAAATTTGTATAACACTCATTCCTGAATCAAATCTGAAATAAAGTTGGTTGATGGTTTTCTTTTTTGTTTCCTTTCTTTTTCTACGTACCTTGAAATATAATTTTGGTTTGTACTCTTTAACCCTAAGCTATACTATTTTTAGGGCTGCAGTAGCTGCAGTTGTAAGATGGTAAAACCGCATTTGGATATCCTTTTGAACCATCCATCAATCCAAATGTTCGAACGAGATTTAACCATCTTATAGTTGCAACACCGCAAAAGTTGGTTCAGAGACCAGCACAAAATTTTTAACTGTGACTGTACTTTATCTCATCTTAAGACTTGTGTTGTTCTAAAAATACATTGGTAATTGGACACTTTTCCGTTAAACCAGCACTATGCCAAAATGTATGCTAATATGCCATTTTTTTAAACCCTGGCCGTGAAAGACATTTTTATTGCAAACCTTGCCATGCATTGTGATTTGCTGTTTATTGAACGTGAATAATTTTTATTGTTATTACTATTTAATCGTAACATCTCAGAACTTCTTAATTTGCTATTTTTCGGATAGAAAATATTTATTATTACATTATAACTTATATTTGTTACTGACACTGAGATGATTTTACTATTTGAGTTACCTGATGACTTTTCAGGACTTTGGATTATACATAAAAACATTTTTTTTTTCTTCAGAAAACCATGAAAATCTTTATTTAAAAAATAAAATGTTTACTGCAATGTTGAGTTTTATTCTATTATTTCATTGTGTAATATTTATTTGTTCTTTTATTTTAAGTATATATTTGCATGGATTTAATAATAGTTAGTAAATCCTGTCATTTTCAAATGTTACATTTTTTAAATGCTCATTTTCCTACCAACAATGTTACATTTTTTTATGTTCATTTGAAGTGATTTTTTTTTTCAAATGTTCATTTCAAGTGATTTCTTTTTCTGCCAATTATTACGCTTAGCGACAATGGTGTTGGTATAACGGAAAAGCACCAGTAATTGAAATGGTAAGCAAGAATTCCTGTTTCGGGATTCGTGCCAGCAACTTTAAAGACAAATAACTCATAAGTGCAATTGTAACTCAAACGTAGTATAATCGTTAAACTTGTTATATATTGGCTCCTTAGGGAACTAATGAAGGTATTGATATCTAATTAACACATGCTCTTATAACTACGTGTTTTTTTTATAGCTTTCCTAAGTTTCTCAATCATGACATGTAAAAAATGAGCACTGACATTTTTTAATACGATTTATGGTTAGTAAGTAGAATAGTTTTAGAATTCTTGTCAAGGAATTGTTGCCAAGTGTTTAATGCGCATTGCTATATGTGGTACTATAACCACCAAATAATAATAATTAAAAAACCCTTTAATGTCTTTTAATCCCTTAAACCTTTTAACCCTTTATCTACTGACGGTACTTATAAGAACCATTAAAATAACTTGTTATAAAATTCATTTAATACATAGATTAGTTGTAATGCAGTTTAGAATGAGTTATAGATACATTACTTTATCTTCTTCCAAAAGCATTATTGGTTACACAAAACAAAAATATTTTTAAAAGGATGATTTCTTTTGACTTTGCATCTTTTCAGCTTTCTTGGCATTGGGGGGGGGGGGGATTTTTCAATCCCGAAATATTTCTATTGTAAGAACATTATATTTCTACATATCCTAATTCTACAAAATACTAAGAAAAATATAAAAATATTTAAAATAAAAGATTTGAGTAGAGTTATAGATATTTCACAAAATCCCTATAAATTGGAATTTAATTAATGCTTCTAAATCCTCCAATCCTTCTAAAATCCTTCTAAAATTTATTAAATGATTATGTAAATCTTTTAATGTAGTTTAAACAATTCATGAAAAGGGCTTTAGAAGATAAAATTTTCATGAATTCATAATTCAGTAAATAAAAGGTTAAGACGCATTTTAGCCTCTAAATAACGAAAAAGAGTAGACAAAAATGAAAATTGCCCTTATAGCTCCTATGTTAGCCAATGTCGCGGGAATTCTTTTTGTCATTTCGTACAAAAGATTTTGTTCGATTTTCAACCGCTCTGTGGTACATCAATAATAACTGACAGCGGTAATAAGAACCTATAAGAGCCGTATCTGGCTTCAGCCCATCGCACCACCCTTACTACGACACTCGGTTTAAATAGTGCAATCATGTGGATATTCATAATATTTTATCTAAACCAAACAAGAATATTTGAATTATCGGCAATTGTGTAAATTGATTTCAGTGTACAAAATTATGCAACCGCGTGTGCTTTATGCAACCCTGTTGGAATTATAATCAAGAATGATTGCCATATTTCCGACAGAAAAAAAAAAACTGCATAAAAACAACAACAACTATGAAACATATTAAATAACTATCAAAATAGCTCTCGGATTAGATAGCATAAAAAAATGTATTACAAAAAAATCTACTTTTGATTTGGATAAAATTTTCGATTTACGATTAGAATATAATTAACCCAAATGTAAAGATCTGAAATCGATTTTATAATTAACATGCAGACGTTATGACGGATTATACTGAATTACTATTTCATAATTAAGATCAACTAACATCGCATGAACCATTTTGCATTGAATTAAAGTTCGAATATTAAATAATATTTAATACAAAAGTTAAAATAAAATAAAAATATTTTAACTTCAAATAGCAGTTTACCCTTTAATCAATTTACTTTTCGACTTTATTGAATATCCTGATATCTCTATCAGTACTAATCCAAACCCAGATTACCAGCTATTAGCCACTTTCGGAAAATAAATCAGAAAATGTGAGAACGCTCTCAAACATCATCCACCCACAAAATCATCTTAATCATCTCGCGATTCAAACACTCCAAACCCACAGTATATGCTCCCATGAAAATGCAACAATAGAGGAAAGGGGCACAGATTAAAACTCCCTGACCTCCCTCCCCCTTTTACAGTCTGATCTCGATGCTCAGGGCCTGCTTTCCCCCCACACATCCCAGAAAATGTCTGTCCCATTAAGGTTGATCATCTGACTTTAAAATTGCGTAGTGGTCTATAGAGACTCGATTCGATACGATTTACATTAGCCTGATGAATTAGCCTGAGTGAGGCAGTGTGTATATGGGGAGGGGGATGCAATGAATCGTGTGCACCCTGTTGGCGGGGGTGGTTTTTCTTTTATGCCCCTCCAATGGAGAGGAGTTGGGTTTTTTGGTTTTGCAAGGATTTGGGAAGCTAAACCTTCATCGTAACTGAAATTGAAGAAATCAAAATGATTTCAAACAATGATGTTTAAAATACTTTAATAGGCAATACATGTTAAATAGTTAAGTTCGCTGCAAATATTGCATAAAAAACGGTCCAGAGTGCGTGAAGGATTTAATTGTGGATTCGAAAAAGAACAGAAGCGCACATTTCGTTCTCTAAAAGATTACAATGTGCAAGTTGTGGAAATTCATTAAGTTAAATTATCAGAATTGTAAGTCCCCATGTTAGGCAACCATCTAAGAAGGGTACAGAATCAGTATATTATCGTCATCATTTTCTCTAGGACCTCCTCACAGAGACTTACCCAATTCCTTTAATGTGTGTTATCACTAAAATAAGCTGACATACATTTCGGTGCTACATTGGCTAATGACTAAAAGTGAGAACTTTCCTATGACTGATTAGATAAATAGATAATTTTAAAAAGCATTTTAAAATGTTATAGTCTCACGCATTCTTTGTAGTTTAAGGTAAACAGAACACCAGAAATAGAATATTAATCTTCAAGAATGTTTTTAATTACAATAAAAATACAAATAGTTATGCTAGAAGTATTGTTTCTTTCCATTGAAGAGTATTTTCTGTTTTAATTACATCATTTAAAGGATTAAAAAAAAAAAATGGAAGCCATTTCGCCAGTGCTTCCTTTCATTTAATTTCTTCATTTATTTTTATTTTTTCATCTCAACTTAATAAGATCTCAAAATCTTGCTCCGTGTATTTATAAATAATGAAAAATTTTTCACATGAGAAGTGAAAAATGTTGATTTATTATATTGTATCAATTCAAAAAAAAGTTATACCTTAAGTATTACTTGAAATGAAAATCCAGTAAAATCTTTTATTTGGCAAATAAATTGGAAATATACGATTAACCGATTTTGACAGAAATTCTATCTTTGAAACATGTTTCTTCAAACTGGAGTAGGTTTATCTAAAATTGATATTCAGATAATTGGCTTAAACATCAGATATAATTATTTTCTTGCTTATATTAAAACTTTATAACATTCAGGGTTTTTCCTTATTTTCGTTCCGGCTTAAATAACCGGAGAACTGAGTTAACTATAGCATAAACGTGGCATTTAGGTATATTAAAATGGGCTTGAGCTACACGATAAGGTACCTTGCGGCATCCCCTTGCTGCAAATTTAGGAGTTTAGCATTCTTATCCCAAAAAGGGGGAACGGCAACAATGTCAATTCCTACTTGTACAACTCCCTCGGTTTAATACGAAATGATGTATTGCATCTAAAAATAAATAACTTTATTAAAAGCCCTCAAATGTAACTTTGTTATATCCAATAACCAATTTAAATTAGGCGCTAATTGCATGTTAAAGTGTGGCATTATAAAGAAGATGCACATTTACTGATAAAACTAAGACATTTGAGTAAGGTACCGTTTTCGTTTTTTAATGACACAATTTGCTGCTAGAGGCACTACCAAGTAACCTCATGGTGCAGCACATACCGTTTTACTATACCCAGCCATCACGTTCATGGCCATAGTTAACCTAGTTCCCCAATTATTTGAAAAAAAAAATGGAATTAAGGAAACACCCTGTATATTTTGTGTGGTAGCTTAATTTGATATTTCAAACAACAAAAAAGAAAAGGTCTATTGCAAACGAATTGTTTTGTTCGAACGCTAATAAGCATCTTAGTGACAATCACATCTTCGAAAACATAAAATGGGTACGCCATTAACATCATTTAAAGTTCGAACACCTTCATTTACAAAACACACTCTTTATTCAAACTGCAAATGACGTCATCTCCACACCTCAATTGTAGAGGAAGACAAATTTATTATCCGCAGTAGATTATGCATCCTAAACATCTACCAACACCCCCTAGAAACACTAGACGGGTGTAGCGAAATGCATACCCTCATTTCAATAACAAAGCGGAATGTTTCCCCTATACGCATGTTTTCCCAGTGGTATTTGAACCAACTATTTAAGGTGCCATTTATACACCACTGAGCCCCAAGGGGGCACGAGTTCTTCCCCACCGATTGGTCATTGATGACATGCCCTAGCCCTAATTCGGCAGCCTTCTGTTATTTTATATTGTATATATGAGGTGCAAGGGGACGATATGCAAATGCAAAATTTTGCATTTTACAGTCAGCAGAGAGAAAACTTTGCAAACTGATTTTGTTTTATGATCGATAAGAGTGCAATTGAAACGATTATTTTACGTCTGATACAATAGGTTTACTGCAATCGGTACTCAAAATCAACTTAGTAAGCAAACTATTATCAAAATGCGCCACGGGTTAACATTTTATTGCTAGTTATTTTTTCATTTACAATTTATTTGAAAATTTCTTTTGTGCTATATTTTTTAGTTCGATAGTTTAGAAATACAAATTCACATAGACATTTTTTCGTAGGTGATATATTAAAGTTAAATGCCTTCTAAAAACACTGAATCAGGTAAATGCTTACGACTGAATGAGCTACTTCGGCTTCAAAATTCCTATGTTTATACGGAAAAGTGGGTCTAAAGTTACTATAAATTAAATTATTTGATTCCGTAAAGTTTTCGTTTATCATATATTTCAACACTTGAGAAGCAAAATGGAAAATTTTGATTTGCAAATTATCATGGGTTTTAAGAACAGAAATTCCTTTCTCGGGATTAAAAAAAAAAAGCTTTTCAAATTATGTTCTTTAAAAATTTAAATTTTCGTAATTCTTGTGAAGAATATCAATTTATCTTCAAACCGAAATCTGCAACTTTTCTAATTCCAAAAATACTTATATATTTCTTAAAGCAAGCAGCATAGTAAAAATATTTATTAATCAAACTAGTTAAGAGTGAATTGTTAATTTTTCAAAAACTTTGAATTCAAAATGCATAAAAAGAGAACACTACCAAAGTAAATAAATAAATAAGCAAAAACTACGGGATATTACTTCAACCTGTGAATTATATTAACTTTCCTTTTATTTATAACATTAAAACTAATAAAACTTACATTTCATGTAATCATTAAAGTATAAAATTAATTAAATTACGAATCATCGTCACTATCACATTAATCACTATAAAAATTACAAAATAAATCTCGAATCTTTGATAATTTAACTATCATTCCTAAAGAACGGCACGAATGATTTTCGCTAACTCTTACATCTTGCACCATTGCAAAAACTCCGTTTTCTACGATACTTTGCTGAGATTTTAATTAAAAATGTCACATTAGTAAAGAAAAAAATTTATTGCGCGGTTGCATAAAAAATACTCTTACAGCTAAATTTACTAATTTTTTTTTCTCGTTCATCTATGTAATCTTTCATCAGCCGTAGGCGTACAGAGTAATTAATGTAGCGTGGGACATACGCTACTTAATGGAGCGGTCCATTCAATGTCGATTCTGATAGGGGAGGATAGTGTTTCCTAAAGAAAAATGATGTGTTTTATTTCAAGTTTGTGTACATGAAACGGAGTGGGAAAATGAATTTAATTAATTTTTGATTTTGTGTTTGTGCTTGAATTCCAGTGCCGTCCCCGCTCCACTTAAATATCCGATAACCTATTTTTCAGAGCTTTGCAATGTTAATTAATGTATTTATAACAATTAAAATGTACATGAGAAGTATTAAACATCTCCGCATACAAAATCTTTATTTGAATCAATATTTGACGACTTCATATTTAAAGGAGGATCTTAAGGAGGACTTTTCAGCACTTGTAGGTATTTTAATAATCTGTTAAATTATACTTCCTAACATTCATTGACTATTATTCTAGATTCGCAAATGTTTATTTATTGTCAAATAAATCCGAAATCTACGAAGTTTACGAAACCTTAGTTAGTAATAAAATTGGCGAAAAGCCTAAAAGCTTCAAAACGGATAACGGCGGGGAATTTAAAATTGATGTCGTTGAAAACTTTCTCGGCGAAAATGGAATTAAACATCAACATACGGTTCCATACTCTCTGAGCCTAAACGACGTCGCCGAACGCAAAAATAGATCGCTAGTAGAAATGACCAGAGTAATGTTCAGAGAATCTAACTTCCCTCAAAAATTCTAGAGTGAAGCAATCTGTACGGTGAATCAACTTCGAAACAGATTACCTACAAAAACTAATGAAAAGATGCCATTTGAATTATGGTCTAGCAGAAAACTTAATTTCCACTACCTAAGAGTATTTGTCTGCAAAACTTTTGCTTATATAAATAAAAACAAAAGACAAAAATTAGATGGCAAAGCACAGTCGAAGGTACAACAATTACGCCCAAGGATATCGTATTTACACAAGCGGTAAACAAATAATAATCGCCAGAACAGTAAAATTTCCAAAAAAAAGATATAGACACACAAACGAGAAGATAGAAAACCAATTAAATTTCTATAAAAAACCAACCAACGAAAGTGAAAAATCACAGAATAAAAACCTTATAGAAATCGAATATACACTAAGCGAGTTCAAACAATCTGTACCGAAACAAGGCGATCAAACAGAGCAAATAAAGTAGTTCCTCCTGACCGATTAATTACATGGTCAAACAAGAACATATTAATGAGACCTAAAATTTTAGTGACATAATGAATATAGAAAATCCAGAAGAAAAACAAAACTAGTTAAAGGCCACACAAGAAGAAATAAATTCTTTTAACGAAAACGAAACTTGGACACTCGTAAATCCATCTCGAGGAGCTAAGGTAATCGGTTCAAAATGGACCTTTAAAGTTAAGTATGACGAATCGGGGAAAGTGAAAAGGTACAAAGCTAGACTTGTAACTCAAGGATTCTCATTAAAATTTGGAATTGATTATGACTGGCATATGCTCCGGTAGTGTCACATACGACTTTAAGATGTTTTTTAACTGCCGCAGCATATCATAATCTTAGCGTAAGACAAATTGATATAAAAACTGCTTTCCTATACGGAGAACTTAAAGAAGAGGTGTACATGTCACAACCGGAAGGGCACATAAACATCAATGAACCAAACAAAGTTTGTAAGCTAAAAAAAGCTATTTACGGATTAAAACTTGAGGCACGAGCTTGTTACACAAAAATCAGCCAGTCTCTTAAGGCGAAGGTGGACCTTCAAATCGACCAAAATCATCCAAAATTTCGAAAATTATTTTTTGTCCCCAAAATATGAAGCGCTTCGCAAGCTACCGTATTCAGGTCGAATTTTTGCAATCGCATGATTTTTATGGATTTTATTAATATTTTAAGAAAATTTAAAGGGCCGCGCTGATCAGCTGATCTTTGTTTACATTGTGTTTGTACTTTGTTTACAAATGTTTTCAGCCGAATTTTTTTGCCCTAATTAACTGTAAGTTTTTATTTATGAACGCTAATTGGCAACAGTTTGATTTATTGATTCTGAGTTTTGTTTATGATCATTGTATCTTAATTATAGGCTGTTTTTTCACTCTTTGAAGTAAATTTTCGTTCAAAATCTGATAAAAAGCTTTCGCTGATTAGTTATAAGTAACAGTAAGCAATTGTACGTAATACAAACTAAGTTTTTTTATTCGCTATGGATACAATTAGCTCCCGCTGGCGTAAGCCTAAAGGACGCCCGAACAAACGAAGGAAGGCTGCTGTTGAAAATGCTTCGAAGCGTAAATGTTCTAAAATTGGAGCTAAAGTAACTGAACAGACTGCTTTTGAAAGTGTAAATTATACAGTTGTTGATGAAAATGCATGGACATCATTACTCAGCAAAGTTTCATGCGATTTGTGTACGTCTGTGAACTGTTTGAGAGTTGTTGTGGGACAAGCGTATGGGTTTTCAAAAAATTTAGAACTCATTTGTTCTGAATGTGGCCATTCCTTTGGAAAAACATTTTCAAGTGCACGAGAAGAATGCTCAAGGAAATTTATAATAAACCAAAAAATTGTACAGGCCTTTTTAAGCATGGGTAAAGGTCATTCAGCAGTCGAAACTTTTGCCATGATTTTAAACATGCCATGTATGGATAAGAAAACATTTTCTAAGTGTTTAGAAGACTTGGCTTTCAAAAATGACTCTATGAAAAAACAAATTTTGAAATTGTCTCGAGATGTGGTGCGAAGCACATATATTGAACAAAATTCACTGGATAACAGTGATGATTCTATTTTAGATATAGCCGTCTCATATGATGGAACTTGGCAGAAAAGAGGCCATACGTCTTTGTATGGTATTGGTACTGTCATCGATATAATCACGGGGCTCGTTCTAGACTTTGAGATATTATCAAAGTACTGCCCTGAATGTGCCTCCGTTGCAAAAGATCTGGGAGAAAACAGTGCGGAATTTGCTATTTGGAAGGAAGGACACAAATCCTACTGCCAAAAAAATTTTGAAGGTTCATCAGGCAGCATGGAGATGAGCGCAGCATTGAAGATTTGGAAGCGATCAATTGAAAATAATAAAATGCGCTACACTACAATGTTATCAGATGGTGATGCTAAAACACATCAGCATCTTAATGAAAATTGTGTTTATGGCACAAACGTTCCAATAAGAAAAGAAGAATGTGTAAATCACGTTTCAAAAAGGTTAGGAACGGCTTTAAGAAATAAAGTAAAAGAGCTGAGGATAAAGGGGATTACAATTGGTGGACGCAGACATGGTAATTTAAAGGAAGAAACTATTTTAAAACTGCAAAATTTCTACAGAAAGGCGATAAAGGACAATGCTCCAGACATTGAAAAGATGAAATCAGCTATTTTTGCTACATTGTATCATTGTATGTCATCAGACAAAAAGCCGGTACATAATAAATGTCCAGTTGGAGCCAACTCATGGTGTTTCTATCAGCGGGCGATAGCTTGTAATGAGAAGCCTAAAGGCCATGAATCGATGAAAACTCGCTTGTCTGAAAATGTTGTAGCACATATATTACCTGTGTACCAAAGATTGGCCTCGGATGAAATCCTTCAACGCTGTGCTTCTGCAAAGACTCAAAATTCTAATGAAACTTTGCACAGCTGCATTTGGCAGAAGTGCCCAAAAGAAGTATTTGTGTCAAAAAAACGGTTGGAAATTGCAGTAACAACAGCTGTGAGTGAGTTTAATTTTGGGTGCATGGAGTCATTGAAAGTAATGTGCAAAGATACAGAAATATGTAATGAATCGATGACAATAGCAAAAAAGCGAGATGTTCGCAGATCGAAACAAAAAGAGCGACGATCATTAGAATCTAATAAAAAACCTGTGATGCAAA
This sequence comes from Maratus speciosus, assembly GCA_963932465.1. Classification (NCBI taxonomy): domain Eukaryota; kingdom Metazoa; phylum Arthropoda; class Arachnida; order Araneae; family Salticidae; genus Maratus; species Maratus speciosus. The sequence goes on along the minus strand of OZ010791.1, from coordinate 234,242,707 downwards.
AAAAAATGAAAAAATTAGCTCTAAACGCTAAAAATGAAAAGAAGGAAGGCATCACCTATGGTGCCGGAATGTTTTAGTTATGATTTATAGTGTTTTTGCATGTGAAAAATTTGTTTTTATGTTTATCATTATCTATATTTTCAATTTATGTGTACTACAGTTGCAACTAAGTTTTATCCCATGGTCTGACAGGTATCTTCAAACAAAAGTCACCTTTTTCTTTTTGAAAAAAAGGGGCATTGAGCATTTATGCTTTATGATCAACTAAAACACCATTACTGCGTAAGTACCTCATAAAACAACAAATAATTTTTTAGTAAAAATATGGTTTTTTTACATATTTATCATTCAAATGTTATTGTATGCGTATATATATGTATTGTAAGTAATATTCATTCAGTATATGGTATTTAATGTTGTTTATTATTGAAATACTGAAATTTCTAACTTAAAAGTTGATTTTCTCAAAATGAAAATTTCCGAATAACGTCAATTTTCAAAATGTTCCATGCGCATCCCTAATTCTCCAAGTTCTTCAACATTTGTTGTGTATTTACCTTATGGTGTATAAAATGAATATCAGCTAAATAAATAGTACTTCAGAACTCATAGGCTGTAAATTCTTTAGCGAAAGAATGATTTACAGAGTTTTTGCACGATAAAAATTGTTTTTTCCACTTATTATTATTTTTATTAATTTTTATTTTCTATTCAGGCTTACAATTCCAACTAAGTTTTACTCGTAGGTCTGAAAGGTAACTCATGGATAAAAATCACCTGATTATATGCAAAAGAAATGCGCATGGAGCATTTTTGGTTAACCAAAACGATGCGTTACCGCGAAAGCTTCTCGTAACGATGAATACTTTTTTAGTAAAAATATGGTTTTTTTACATATTTATCATTCAAGTGTTATTGTATGCGTATATATATGTATTGTAAGTAATATTCATTCAGTATATGGTATTTAATGTTGTTTATTATTGAAATACTGAAATTTCTAACTTAAAAGTTGATTTTCTCAAAATGAAAATTTCCGAATAACGTCAATTTTCAAAATGTTCCATGCGCATCCCTAATTCTCCAAGTTCTTCAACATTTGTTGTGTATTTACCTTATGGTGTATAAAATGAATATCAGCTAAATAAATAGTACTTCAGAACTCATAGGCTGTAAATTCTTTAGCGAAAGAATGATTTACAGAGTTTTTGCACGATAAAAATTGTTTTTTCCACTTATTATTATTTTTATTAATTTTTATTTTCTATTCAGGCTTACAATTCCAACTAAGTTTTACTCGTAGGTCTGAAAGGTAACTCATGGATAAAAATCACCTGATTATATGCAAAAGAAATGCGCATGGAGCATTTTTGGTTAACCAAAACGATGCGTTACCGCGAAAGCTTCTCGTAACGATGAATACTTTTTTAGTAAAAATATGGTTTTTTTACATATTTATCATTCAAATGTTATTGTATGCGTATATATATGTATTGTAAGTAATATTCATTCAGTATATGGTATTTAATGTTGTTTATTATTGAAATACTGAAATTTCTAACTTAAAAGTTGATTTTCTCAAAATGAAAATTTCCGAATAACGTCAATTTTCAAAATGTTCCATGCGCATCCCTAATTCTCCAAGTTCTTCAACATTTGTTGTGTATTTACCTTATGGTGTATAAAATGAATATCAGCTAAATAAATAGTACTTCAGAACTCATAGGCTGTAAATTCTTTAGCGAAAGAATGATTTACAGAGTTTTTGCACGATAAAAATTGTTTTTTCCACTTATTATTATTTTTATTAATTTTTATTTTCTATTCAGGTTTACAATTCCAACTAAGTTTTACTCGTAGGTCTGAAAGGTAACTCATGGATAAAAATCACCTGATTATATGCAAAAGAAATGCGCATGGAGCATTTTTGGTTAACCAAAACGATGCGTTACCGCGAAAGCTTCTCGTAACGATGAATACTTTTTTAGTAAAAATATGGTTTTTTTACATATTTATCATTCAAATGTTATTGTATGCGTATATATATGTATTGTAAGTAATATTCATTCAGTATATGGTATTTAATGTTGTTTATTATTGAAATATTGAAATTTCTAACTTAAAAGTTGATTTTCTCAAAATGAAAATTTCCGAATAACGTCAATTTTCAAAATGTTCCATGCGCATCCCTAATTCTCCAAGTTCTTCAACATTTGTTGTGTATTTACCTTATGGTGTATAAAATGAATATCAGCTAAATAAATAGTACTTCAGAACTCATAGGCTGTAAATTCTTTAGCGAAAGAATGATTTACAGAGTTTTTGCACGATAAAAATTGTTTTTTCCACTTATTATTATTTTTATTAATTTTTATTTTCTATTCAGGCTTACAATTCCAACTAAGTTTTACTCGTAGGTCTGAAAGGTAACTCATGGATAAAAATCACCTGATTATATGCAAAAGAAATGCGCATGGAGCATTTTTGGTTAACCAAAACGATGCGTTACCGCGAAAGCTTCTCGTAACGATGAATACTTTTTTAGTAAAAATATGGTTTTTTTACATATTTATCATTCAAATGTTATTGTATGCGTATATATATGTATTGTAAGTAATATTCATTCAGTATATGGTATTTAATGTTGTTTATTATTGTAATACTGAAATTTCTAACTTAAAAGCTGATTTTCTCAAAATGAAAATTTCCGAATAACGTCAATTTTCAAAATGTTCCATGCGCATCCCTAATTCTCCAAGTTCTTCAACATTTGTTGTGTATTTACCTTATGGTGTATAAAATGAATATTAGCTAAATAAATAGTACTTCAGAACTCATAGGCTGTAAATTCTTTAGCGAAAGAATGATTTACAGAGTTTTTGCACGATAAAAATTGTTTTTTCCACTTATTATTATTTTTATTAATTTTTATTTTCTATTCAGGCTTACAATTCCAACTAAGTTTTACTCGTAGGTCTGAAAGGTAACTCGTGGATAAAAATCACCTGATTATATGCAAAAGAAATGCGCATGGAACATTTTTTCTTTTTGGTGAACCAAAACGATGCGTTGCTGCGAAACCATCTCGTAAAACGATGAATACTTTTTTAGTAAAAATATGGGGTTTTTTAACATGTTTATTATTTAAATGTTATTGTATGCTTATATATATGTGTTATAAGTAATATTCATCCATTATATAGTATTTAATATTCTTTATTATTGAAATACTAAAATTTCTAACTTAAAAGTTGATTTTCTCAAAATGAAAATTTCCGAATAATGTCAATTTTCAAAATGTTCCATGCGCATCCCTAATTCTCCAAGTTCTTCAAAATTTGTTGTGTATTTACCTTATGGTGTATAAAATGAATATTAGCTAAATAAATAGTACTCCAGAACTCGTAGGCTATAAATTTTTTATCGAAAGAATAATTTACAGTGTTTTTGTACGATAAAAATTGGTTTTTACACTTTTATTATTATTATTAATTTTTATTTTCTTTTTATACTTTCAATTCCAACTAAGTTTTACTCTTGAGTCTGAAAGGTATCTCATAAATAAAAATGGCCATATTATATGCGAAAGAAATGCGCCTGGAGCATTTTTAATTAATTAATTATTTCAATTATTAATAATTAATAATTACTAAAATAATTAATATTTTTTTGTAAAATTTCTGATATTTTTATGTAACTATAAATTCAATCACATATTTCATTTTCAAAGAAATCGGTTGGAAAAAAAAAATTTTTTTTTGAGAGTCCACCTTCGTCTTAAAAAGTTAAATTTCATGCCGAGCACTACAGACACTTGTCTATTTATACGAAGACAGCAGGAAATATAATCTATACCATTACATACGAGATGATATACTAATAGTCGGAAGTGATGACCAAATCAAGGATATTATCAATAAATTAAAAGCACAATACACATTGGAAGATCTAGCCCAAGTTAATAATTATCTCGCTATAAAGATAGAAAAGGCACACAGCGGTTTTATTCTTAACCAAAAGGCAAAAATAGAAGAAATCACTAAGAAATTTAATCTACAAGGTTCAAAGCCTTATAATGCACACATGGAGACAAGATTTCAGTGATTAGACAACAAAGATACACCAATGTCAAACAGCACCAAATACCGACAAGCAATTGGTGCATTATTATATGTCGCTGCAATAACAAGGCCAAGTATATTATTGGCAGTCAACATTCAGCGTAGAAAAAAGGAAACGCTCTCCGAGAAAGATTGGAAAGGTGTGAAAAGATTAATAAGATATTTAAATTCTACAATAGAATTAAATTTACTAATTAGCACCGAAAGACCACCTATTTTACAAGCATACACAGACGCTGGTTGGACCGGCGACACAAAAACAAGAAGATCAACGACAGGTAATTTATTCCTTTCAGAAAAAAACCCAACACAATGGGTAACAAAACGCCAATCTTGCATCGCACAATCATCGAAGCTGAGTTCGTACCAGCAGCAAAAGCTAACACAAGAAATTAAATGGTTATTAAAATTATTGGAAGACCTCAAGCTACCAATAAAATTTCCTATAACTATTTATAAGGACAATATGTCCCGTATAAAGATGACAGAATCAGATAAGTGCTCAAACAAAACTAAGAATATCGATATAAAATATCATATAATAAAACGCCTGAAAGAAAACGGAACCATTAAATTGTGTTACTGCCCGGGAAAATTGATGATCGCAAACATACTGACTAAACCAGAACCCAAACCTGAATTTCAAGAAAATAGACAGAAACTAAAGCTTCAAATCTTCATTAGGAGATTAAGGGGGGGGGGGGTTAAATGTTGAGAGATATTGCGAACTCTAATCACCAAATGAAGATTAATGATAATTCATCCTGTCATCATATAAGAAAATAATCTAAACACATCACGAAAAAACAGAATTGAATTCAACTGATGTAAACTTATTGATAATCATAAATTTCATCTTCAATGATTATAAAAGAAAATAAATAAAGTAATCACCCGATAATTTCAACATATCTCAGTAAACAAGGTTATTATATTACAGAATGAAATATCTATATAACTAATTTATCACAGGTTTTTCTACAATATATAAACTATTATTGATTCAATGACTAAAAAAATCTTTTAACGCATTTACAATAGACAATAACGCATTTTTCCTTATTCATTCTCTTGTGTAATGTAACACAGATAGAAGCAAAAATTATATGTATCATTTATTTAAAGTTATATAAATTTAATTTTAAAATTGCAACAGGAATAGTAATTTGAAAACACACAGAAATACTAATGCTGATTTTTTTTTTTTTTCTAGAAACGAGTGAATATAAACTTTATAGGCTTATACCACATATGCGCCAATGGATTTACTGGTCAACCATAAAATGGATTGATATCGTGGAAGAATCTGAAGAAGAAGGTAAGCTCAATTTTCTTACGTTTACTCTGTTTTTAAATGTTACTGCACTTACAGCCAGTCTCTTTTTTATAACTCTTAATATAAAGTCCTATGCAAAAATTATTAGCATGATTACGAAAAGTAATTAATAATTAAATATTTTCTCCTTTCTGGATTTAAATACTTATCAATATCCAATGCACACTGGAATTATTTTCATTAAAAAAAAAGTACAATAATACTATTATTACAATGATCCCACATAAAAATCCATCTTTCGAAAGGACAAAACTTTCAACAATTACACATCCATTCGTTTGAGGAAATATCTTTTAATAAACCCCCTAATTTCACATAGGTTCTCCCATTTATTGAACCTGAGTTGAGAGAATCGAGTCCTTTATTCCAGGCGGGAGAAACAAAGAGTTCTTTTCACTAGGAATGAATGTTAATTCAGTGTCCGAGAATATTAATGAAATGTTGATTTACCAAACTGCAGGGATAATAAATTAAATCATAGGAGAAAGGGATTTTGTTTCTGTCGATGGGAGAGTTAACGAATTTGAGACGTATTTATTGTAAATTTTTGAGCAATACTTAGCTTCTTGATGAGAATTACAGTGGACTTAATTTGCAATTTTATAATTTATAGCTTTACTATGTGTTCTAAAATTAGCAGAAAACTGTATAAATTATTATAACTTATATTTAGCTTACGTATTTTTTTTTTCCTCGCGATATAATTTTTTTTTTTTTTTTTTTTTTTTTTTTTTTTTTGTAGTAACAGTTATTCCTTTATCTCATTAACGCATAAAAAATTAATTATAAAAAAATTAAGTAAACTGACTTTTCTTTAATTTTTAACAAGCATTTTAATGACTGACAAATAGTAATAATTTAATAATAGTTAAATAAATAAATAGCTTTATTATCATTTCTTGTATATAAAAGTTCTTTTAAAGATATATTTGATGTTCAGGGATTTTTTTTTCGCACAGAGATAATATATATTTAATAATATGTTTCAAAATCACAAAAATAGGTAGTTATTATTTTACTTATTTATAATATTCATATGCTTATAAGCAATAAACTATATAAAGAAAAGATAAAATAATTATTTTTAAATAATAAAATTCTTCATATTAAATCTTCTTCATATTAAAAAAAATTAATTAATTAATTAATAAACGTAAGTTTGGAAAAGTTTAATCGTATTAAAGGAAATCTCCTTCCACTGAATATGGTAAATGAAAAGTGGCGGAACTGATGGCGAAAAACATAATTTATCTAGTGACAGTTGACTTATTTTTTGCATATTGAACTATTTTTCTTCAGTTTCTTCATAACAGTAACAGAAAATGCAATGAGTTTCACCGTAATTACGATTTCAAAAACAATTTAAGGACTATATTTAAAGTTCTATTTAATGTTCTATTTTTAAATTTATAACATCCAAATGCTATTGAATTATTTTTTTAATTGAATAAAAATATAACGGAAAAGAGTGGCAGATTTATTGTCTCTATATCACGTAAGTAGCTTAAATCATTGAACTAAACTCCGAAAGAAGTTTTATATATTTTTTCAACTCTGATTATAGGCAGATGTAAAAATTGAATAATATATTAAAAACTTGGTTCTCTCGAAATGCAAAAATAAAGCTGAAATGATAATTTCTTATTCCTACATCTTTTCTGATAAAAGATTGCATTTTTATGAGTGTGCATGTATTGTTAAATTCGTCCATATTATTAATTTTATTACAAATCACATTGCATACAAATCCACAGATTGATTGACTGAAGAATCATAACGTTTTACGATCCCTATCAATTTATTTTCAATTGCTTAGCATTTAAAAAAATATATTACCTCGTTTTTACTACCACTCTTAATCCTTTTTATGAACTCAACATTCCATATTTCCGGCATGTATCTAAATATTATTATATAAGAAATAGATATTTTTCAGAGAATTAAATTGATGACAAAAATTTCGTCCAAAAAAAGACTGTGGAATTAGTAAATCAATTAAATAAGCTTTATTCAAACAGCTTGGACATGAGTTTACCAACATAGAATAGTCTTATTACTTAGCATTTGTTAAGTAACACAAAAATTAGATTCGACAAAAGTTAGATAAGTATTCAATATATATAGTAAGGTTTAAAATACTATACATCATTATCTCATTATTATATCATCATTATAATTATTTTTAATACATAAAAGGATGATAAATGAGTTAATGAAGTTATAGTATCCTTATCTCATTATGGGCATACATCTTAACAATGACCGTTTGCGTTTCATATTGAAACTATCAAGTGAAAATTAAAAGTTATTATAGAAAAGCAAGAAATAATGCTTTACTCATAAACCTAAATTTTAATTACAGTTAAAACCGTTTGAACAGAAGCTAAAGAGAGTATTAAAATTATTCGTTTTACATTAACTCATTAACTTCGCTGTAACCGGTTTCCTTACAACATTCCTTATTCACAGGGAATCTATATATATATATATATATATATATATATATATTACGCTATCGTATGTGACACAGAAATAGCGATTATTTCTTAATTACCCGACTGAAAAGAAGGGTTATGTGTTTCACACGTATCTGGGTATGTGGATTTCTTTATACCCTCGAAACATTCCAACGGCTGGATGGATTTTAATGAATGAGGTCTCTATCAATTCGTCTTAATCGTCCAATGGTTATAGGCTAGATCTTGTTTTTATAAATTCAAAATTGCGGCCGTAAAATACAAAATGGCGGTAGAGACGAAAAAAAAATTACGCACCATATTAAGAGGCATATCGTTGGACAGGTCTTTCAAAATGAAGACGATGTTTCATTGACTATTTTACAGTCAGAAGCTCCGTTTAAATATTACACAACCTGAAAGTTGTGTAGGTAGGATCTCTAGCTTTTTCTGCAACTCTAACCATCATAGACATCTATTGGCCTCACCAAAACAGTGTTTATAGATAGGAACTAACAATTAAACGCAATTTAAAAGTCATCAATACAAGTAAATAAAAAAAAATTGGTATGTAGTATAAAAAAAATAGTTTCACATTGATGAGAAATAATTGATTAGTTCGCTGTTTACGCAGTCGGGTTTTTTGATTTTTTAAATTTAAAATTTTTTTGTTTAATGGCAACGCTTGCATGAAACGCATCTCATTGGTTATTGAACAGCATTTAATGCATCTCCATACATATAAGGGGGTTACTGTAGTGTGGGGGGGCACCCTGTTCTGTCGCCAAATGTCACCAAGTTTGTCACCAACTTGGCGATATATCACCAAATTTGGCGACCAAAAATTTTCGCCGAAAGTGACGCCAACTTAGCGGTATTTCAATATTTCGCCAAATTCCCATAGACTTCCATTGTAAACCAATAGGGTTTACTTGCTTACAGAAAATCAACAAATTGAGATATTTTAATGCAACAAAACCAAATATTAGCTTAAGCGATTATATTAATTATATTTAAGAGAGTCCAAGTAAATTAAATTATGCATAAAAGTTACATGATACAATGCTTAGTATGCTTTCCCAAACATAAATTTTAAGGGAGACCAAACTGGTCGCCAGGGCGCTCTAGTTTTAAAAAGTTCGATTTATCCGATACTTCTACTTATTAACCTAATTTACATTATCAAAATTCTACTCTATAATGAAAATAAATGTGTCATAAAATGATTATTTTAGAATATGTCTTGTTGAAAAATTTATGTCGACGAAACCAAGCATGCGGAAGAAGAAACCATTTTCATTTACTAAACCTTAATTTCCCTTTATAACCCTTTCATTGAAACAAAATTCTATGAGCATGGTATATTCTCTACTTACAAAATACAAAGAGTTCAATTTAGCGGTAATTAATGCTAATCATGTGTCCAGGATTATTAATGAAATGCTGATTTGCAAATGAGAAAGGTATAAATCGAAACGTGACAGAAAAGGATATCGTTTCTGTTCATAGAATTAAAACTGAGGTATTTTTAAGCGTAACGAGGTGGTAATGAAATATTTTGGAGATTACTCTTTATTTATAATTCATTAGAAAATGTGATTGAAAGTGATTTGCCTTTTCATTAAAATGGTATATTATGACTGAATGTATCCAAAATAACATTTCAAATTTATGAAATAATAATGATAACAATATCAACTAAAAAATAATAATTAAAATACATTTTAAATTCAAACAACATTTTATAAATTTAACCAAGAAAAGGGTTGTAGTATTGTCTATAAAGTATATTTATATAAAGTATATTTACTACGATCAAATCACTGTCTAATTTTAAAAACTGGAATCCCTAAGTACAAACCTTAACGGCTGTCTTATACACAGCTTCTTTTACATAACCTGGATATTTATGTAATTAAAGATATGATTTTTTCTAATAATAGGATATACATATACAACATTACTACTTCCCTCTCCCAAAAATATAATATAATATAATGTAATACAATATAATATAAATTCCGAGCCCAAAGGTTGAGTCCTTGCTGGCCAAGAGAAAATCAGTTTCTGACTGTAATGCATATATTATCCATTGCATAAATTACCAACCACTGACTTGTTTATATTTGATTACAAATGTAATATTAGAAATTTGTTTATTTATTAAAAATAGTTCAATATTAATTGGTTGTTAGAAGCTTGTTAAATAGTAGAAAAGGCGCTTTTTACTTAAATATAACTGTAAGAAAAAATTAACCATGCAATAATGTTACAAGAGGGAATATATACACGAATTAGGCATCTAAAGAATACGGCATCTTTCCTATTTTTCTCCAAACATTTAGATTTTTCAGAAAATCTAGCATGGTTAATATCATTTTTATTTATTTATTGTTACACTTTTTTCCAGTTACGAACATTTTGTAAAGCATAGGCCCCAGACATATTCAGAGAAACATAATTTATTATTAAATGACTAATTTTACAGGTTTCCTTCAGAGAAATATTTCATTCCTTGGAACAGAATTTATCCATGGAATTAACTGGACAGAATCAAAAAGTGCAGAATACAGTCGCATATACAGCAAAAGATTCTTCAGAGAGACCATGTTATTTCTGCAAGCAATATTGAAAGTTGAAAATATTAAGTGTACAGCTTATTTATATAAAGGTGTCCATTATTTATATACCGGGTGTCCTAAAATGGATTGAGTGATTTTAAAATTCGGTAATTTGCAAACGGTTATAGCTGTTAAAGAAATTCTTGCAGGAGAGTGATGTATGATAAAGGTGTCCATTATGTCTATACCGGGTGTCCTTGACGGATTTTAAAATTCAGTAACCTGCAAACGGTTACATCTGTTAAAGAAATTCTTCCAGGAGAGTAATGTATGATGTCAGAAGTTTTTTTTTACTGTGAATCATAGTTTTAGTACCAATTACAAGCGATAGATGACGTTGGGATAAGTAGATGTGCAATCGAGGCAGAAGCAGAAATCCCTCAGCAATGGTGCCAACGAAGAAGGCCAAACGTATGGAGTGGTTTACATTTATCGATAACATTTTGTTCTTAGGGTCCTAATTCTGAACTTAGACTGTAGGATTGTGTATGATATTAATTTTTAAATCCAAATTTGACATAAAAGATATCCAAATGATATCGACTGAGCTCAAAATCATGCCTTGAAAACAAGATTATATAGGCAAATGAGATCCACTCTATACGTTTGACTCGTTATTTCCATCATTGCTGCCCTCCAACTATTTCTGCGTCGATTCAGTGCCTACTGCTTGCAATGTCATCTCTTGCTCATATTTGAAAGTAAAACCGAGAATCACGGTAAAAAATGTCTTGATATCATACATTACTTTCCTGCAAGAATTTCTGCAACAGCTGCCACCGTTTGCAAATTATTGAATCTTAAAATCAGCCAGTCCATTTTAGGACACCCGGTATATTAATGGTACAGTTTTTTTTTACAGTGTAAAACTCCCTGAAGTCGTAATATTTTTCTCCCTTTCAAATCTATAACAGTGGATGCAATATCCTTTTGCTGTGGATCGTATTCATTTTCAGAAGTCAAAATCTAGTGACTCTACCTGATATTTAAGCCTGCTCAGTTCAAGATATCAAGAAGTACTGGTGAAGATATCAACTAAGTAAAATGTGACTTACAGTACATTCTTTAAGGTTAGAAGTGCTTTTTTTTTAGAAACTTCTCTTTCCAAACTTCGCCATTGATTTATTAGCATAAGAAACTCATTTTCAACACTCAGTAATTCATTTTCTAATCAGCTTTAAAAATTTTTAGCTTTTGCTTTAAAATCTGTCATGCGATATTATATCTGTCGTTCTGAGCTTCCTAAAAATACACCTCTCTGTCCTTGAGACCTCCCGAAAAATTTCTTCAGCCCTCACTAAACAGCCGGGTCATAGCTCATTTAATGCTATTTAATGCATCGTGCTGTCATATCCACCTCAAGGTAAAGAGACTAGATTAAAATAAATGGGTAGGTGCTTCTCTTATTTGTCTTGTATTCCCCATAAAAGCCGTAACTCAACCACGGCAGTGGGTAGCAAACTCGGGAAGTTAGTTCATTAGCGTCGCATGCCTGGGAAAACACGGAATAAACAAGGATATTATTTACAAGGGAATTATGCGGACCGCCAGCCGCAAGAGGGGTGTCGGTTTCTGAATCTACAAATTCGAAGGCGTCTGAAGAAGTCGGAGAACGGCTATCCGATTAAAAGTAACGACATGTGAGGTCCGTTTTTTGAAGGTACTTCAAAATTTCACGGAAAGAGATAATTTAAAAAGAAGTTGTTTGAGAAGGATTGCATAACATGTAAAATATGAGAAAAGGGCGCTTTTTATACTTCACAACTGAGAGATGGAGCAGTTCTAGAATCGAATCAAACCAAAATTAAACTACAGATTATGAAACGAAAATAATAAAGAACAAGCCCTAAAAATAATTTATGCAGCAGAATACATCGTAGAACTGTTGAAGACTAATAAACGTCGATGAAAAAGACACTTTTAAAAAACTGGGGTTTTAAATTATGAAATGGACAAAAGCAATGAACAAATAAAGAGCAGCAAAAATCTTCATCCAGTAACCGTAACTGAATTGAAATGTTTTATTCTGTGAGAACCCATGTAACGTATGGGAGAACTTTCATCAAAATTAAGATTCACATCAGTCGAATGGTAATGGGCACATAACCTGAAGAAAATTATTCAAAACGCTTTGCAAATGTCAGACAAAAAATTTTAAAAATCATAGCAATGATTATTATAATGCATAAATTTAATAATATTTAAAAGTAAATAACATAGCAGTGGGTATATATATATATATATATAAGGACTTAAAGGAATCGGCTGGGAGCAGAGACTTAATGTCCAATCTGCAACTTTCATCGGTGCAGCCTGTTAGTACCCTCGCCTAGTGCATGGGGAAAGAACGCGGAAGGGCTTCCTTCAACCCGCTTCGCCAGCGTACAGGAATTTGGCCACCTCCCCCCCTTTATTTTACCATGAAATCACAAGAAATATCACGGCCCTTAATTCTCGGCATTCTGCCTGTTCCTGGTTATGGCAGCGATCAGAAAGGCATGAAGACAGAGGGTGCTAAGAAGCACCGGGCTCGACTTGGCTGCCATAAGTTGATGTCCTTGGCTACGTATAATGGTAGTCATTATATATGGAAAATCGTTTACAGGAACTTGAAGAAGAATTAGAAAGAATCAACTGGGACATCCTAGGATTGTCTGAAGTAAGAATAAAAGCAGAAGAGAAGATTCATCTTGCCAGCGGACATATACTACAGAGGCACAGAAGATGAAAAAACAAGCGACGTAGGATTTCTGATTCATAAAAGGTAGAAGAATCACATCGTGGATATGATGTGCATCAGACAGAGTTTCAAGGTTAGTTATACAAGTGGCCAGACGATACAAGCTAAAAAGTTTATGCACCAACAATAACTTACACTGATGAAGAAATTTAGAAAGTAGCTTGAATGCATTAAAAGGGAAAATGCTACATGAATTAATAATGGGAGACTGGAACGCTAGAACTGAAGAAAAAAAAAAAAAAGATGAGTTATCAACAGGAATTCATGGATATGGAATGCATAATGAAAGAGGAAAGAGATTGATTGAGTTTGCTAAATGTGAACAGATGTATATCATGAATTCATTTTTCAAGATAAAGCCACAAAGAAAATGGACATGGCATTATGCAAATGACTCAACAAGTAAAATCGACTACATCTTGATAAACAAAAAACCTCTTATTCAAGATTGTAGCGTTCTCAATAACTTTAATACAGGAAACGATCACAGGTTATAGTTAGATGCAAATGGCTGTTAAATACTAAAGTGGAAAGAATGAAACTTTTGCATCACTCAAAAAATCAATCGATATTATATGTCTTCAGAAACATAAAGAAGAATTTCACTTGGAACTTAAAAATCGTTTCCAAGTACTTCAATCAATTTTAGAAGAAGAGCAAGATGTTACAGTAAGGAACAAGAAACTAATCAATACTCTACAAGAAATTGCAAAGAAGATAGCCCATGAAGCACAAGTAAAGCAGACAAAGAAAATAACAGAAGAAACAAGAAGATTATAGAAGAAACACAGAGAATTTAAAATGAAGAAAAACAGTCCTAAATCAAGAGTTGAATATGCGTAATTATGTAAAACGGCAAGAAAATATGTTAGAGAAGATATCAGAAAATTTAACTGTGATCATGTCATGAAAGTTCTAGAAGATAACAAAAGTTTAAAATCAGCTAAGCGAAAACTATGTGTTGGACCAAAAGGTATATTTTTGCATTGAAGAGGGCAGATAGAACAATCACCAAAATCAATAACGAAATAGTACACACTGTCGAAAAATTCTATAACCATCTATATTAATGTGAAGATCAAAGAGAAATCAACCTACGTGATCCACGACTTACAGAAACTGAAGAAATAATCCTAGTGATGACAGATGAAGTTTCACAAGCCATTAGATGTATGAAAAAGGTAAATGCCCGGGTGAAGATGGAATTACAATTAACCTTCTCATACAAGTAGAAAGAGGATTGTAAAAATGCTATCCTTACTGTTTTCGAAATGTCTCGAGAAGTAAGATGTACTAGAATATTGGAATAATGCTGTGATGGCCCTATTTTACGAGAAAGGGAAGAAGGAAAACATTAAAAATTACCAGTACTATCAGTGATTTATAAAACTTTTACCAAAGTTTGAACGACAAGACTTGAATCAGCTCTGGATTCAGTTCAACCTATAGAGCAAGCAGGATTCCGAAGTGGATTTAGCACAATGGATCATATTCAAACAGTAAGGGAACTCATAATAAAACATAAGGAATGTAATTTACCTCTCTGCCTTGCCTTTATTGATTATGAAGAAACATTTTATTCGGTCTGCACATCAGCAGTAGTAGAATCTCTGGAGGATATCGGTATAGACAAACCTTACATCAATATCATACAGAAGATTTACAAGAAAGCAACAGCAACAACAACCATCCGTTTGCACAAAGGAAAGCGAAGATAAAGCTTGGAAGAGGGGTAAGACAAGGAGACACGATTTTGCCTAAGCTTTTTACTGCTGTCTTAGAATATATTTTCAAGAAGCTTGATGGGGAAAACAATGGGATTAGAATAAACGGGGAATATTTAAGTCATTTACGGTTCGCTGATGACATTTTCATTTTCAGTAATATCTCTAAAGAAATGGAAAATATGCTAAAAGATTTGGCAGCAGCTAGCATCAATGTGGGATTAAAAAATAAATTTGAAAAAAACTAAGGTGATCTTCAATTCATTTTCATCAAGAAGTGCAACGTTATGGATATCTTGGACAGGAAATATCATCGGATAACAGTATCATGAATGAAATCAATAGAAGAATAAGAAATGGATGAAGTGCCTTTGGGAAGAACAGTATTATTCTGAAGAGTAACATGCCTGTGTGTTTGTAAAGAAAGGTATTTAACCAATGTGTTTTGCCCGTGCTAACTTATGGAGCAGAAACATGGACGCTAACAAAACGGATGGTACAAAGATTACGAACAACACAGAGAAGTATGGAAAGATGTATGCTAGGTTGCTAGGTATAACTAGAAAGGACAGAAAAGTAATAACCTGGAAAAGAAGTCAGACGAAAGTTTTTGACATCATTGAAAAAATTAAACGGCTAAAATGGAAATGGGCTGGGCACATTGCAAGAATACAAGACAATAGATGGACCACAAACACACTACAGTGGGTCCCCAGAGATGTAAAACGACCAATAAGACGACCTCAAGTAAGATGGATTGATGAAATTAGAAAAGTGGCCGGTGTTAATTGGTTGATTAAAGCACTAGACAGGAAATATTGGAAAAATCTAGGGTAGACCTACATCCAGCAGTGGATTGAAAACGGTTGATGATGATGATATATATATATATATATTTTTTACATACTGGTTTCCTAAGTTCATATCTTGTTCATCTTTAGAATTTTAACAAATTGTTCAGATATTTGTGATTTCATCTTTAGTATATATATATTTCGTATATATTTAGTATATATTTAGTATATATATATATATTAAGTATATATATATATTTAGTATATATATATACTTTCTTATTTTTCTTCCATAATAATTCTTATAATAAATTTTAAAAAAAAAATTTTCAAAACCATCAAAAACCGTAATATTATGAATTAAAGCTGTAAGTATAATTTTTTTTTTTAATTTATTATAAGAATTATTATGGAAGAAAAATAAGAAAGTGGACACCGACAAATAATGGAAATGCTTATATATTGAATTACGTTGTCAAGGGCACAGAATTCAATGATATAAGCAAAATGGTTGTTTTCTGTGAGAAAAATAAGCTAAAGCTAAAAGTTATTTTCCCCTGTGCCCAAACAACCATTAAAATCAAGTGAATTGATTAAAAATGAAAACAGAATAGAAACAAATAATATGAAATGGAAAAATCAATAAAACCTATTTAAATATTATATATATATATATATACATAAAATATATAATGTAACAAAAGTAAAAATTTAAAACTCGGTAGAATTCCCCATCTCTTCGAACGAAATTAATTTAATTGTACTGTTGAATTAAAAAATATATAAGTCTGTAAAATCTTACCTTCCAAGTATCTTGGAGACGCATCCGTGAGAGACCCTGAGCTGCCTGCTGATGTCGCAGGGTCTGACCCCCTGGTGCGCCAGCTCTACGATCCGCTGGCGGACCACGTCTGGCAGGGGGCGGCCGTTCACGAACACCCCTCCCAGTTGGTTCACGCCGCCGTGGCCTGAAAGAGAAGAAAAAAGAAGCAATTAATGACTTGAATAAATCCTTTGATCCCTTGGCGAGTGTAATTCATTAAATCCTTAATCCAGTAAAGCTAACGTGTAAACTCCATAGCCGTCCTATCAATGTTTACTACAACATTGTTTTTCAAACTAACATTGTTGGCTTGGCAATCAATATTTGAAGGCAGTAAACTCATATTGCGGTATTATGATACTTTTATGCATTTTTGACTCAATTTTAGATTATTCGATCATAGTTATGTTGCATCAGACACTACAATTTTCAATTTTCTAAAGCATCTAGACATTAAAATGAAAATACACTCGTACATCCAGAGATAACGGGTATATGAGTGAGAAAAACAATGCAATGACGATAGCAATTATTCACATGATATATATTTTTCAAATATTACGTTAATAAACAATCCAGTCATTTTATATTATTTGTTTTGTCACTCGTTTAACCCACCTTTTGTATGAGAGGACGCACGAATTTAGAATGTCCATTGACCTTCATGTTAAAAATGCAAAGTAAAAACAAACTAAGTATAAAACAACAATAATTTTAAAGCCCTTTTCTTTAGAATGTGGAATTAGGAAAAGTCTTGTAGTAACCGTCAAAGCTTTGAATATGATTGTACATTGTATCATTGAAACTAACTATTACTCACAATCTCTTCTTAATGATTAAATTCGACATAAATGGTATTTCAGAGTTTAATTATGATGGTAATATGATTTTTCTTTCTTTGCTGTGTTAAAAGAAGTGATAATTTAATAAGTCAACAGCTGCTAATTGGCCAATATCGATTATTTTTGTAGCTATATTTTTTATTTAAGGAAAGGAAAAGAATAGGTTACACTGGTTTTTTTTTTCTCTTTATGTTGTCTTTAGAAGCTTTGGATAAACTGAACTTGGAAGAACTGAAAGTACAATAAGTTTAAATGTCTTAAAGTAAATTATAAAGTGCTATAACTTAACCACTTAGTTCGTTTAGAAAGATTTTCTTTAAAAAAATATAAAATCACACAAATTCGAGGTTCGTTTTCAAAAACAGAACGAAGCATGCATAGCAAGCTCGGTGTATATGCTGTCGAAGGTAGTGAGGCTCCTAACTCTAGACTCGTTTAAATAAATTTTCGTTTAAAAAAAATAAAATCACACAAATTCGAGGATGTGTGCTATCGAAGACAGCGGAACTCCTAACACTAGATTTATTAGGGAAGATATTCGTTTAAAAATATGAAATCAAGCAAAGTTGGAATTTTTCCGTAGCAAACACGGGGTACGCTGTTGCAGGAATCACCCCCCCTCCCCCCACACTGTAAGTCCGTTTGTATACATTTTCGTTTAAAAATATAAAGTGATACAAATTCAATGGTGTACGCTGACGAAGGCAGTGAAGCCGCCAACACTAAGTCCTTCTCGAAAAAAAATATGTCTAAATATAACATTGATTTTCGGTATATTTAAATTTATTATTCCCAGCACGAGAAATGACGGGCGTGTCAGCTGTGTAAACATGAGCCACAAATTTAAGAAAAAAGAATTTTTTTTTTCGATTTAAAGAATCTGGAAAACTAACTCAATGTTTAAACAAATGCTGGAAATATATAAAATGAGCGGAAGAATAAAAAGAATAAATTTGTTTTGCAATAACAGCGCCAGTTTTCGGTATTACTCAATGTTAATTCCATGCGTACTTGTAGTATAAGTCACATAGGTAAAAATTTCTACGAATTCCGACTACCAGTATTTTAGAACGAAAAATGTGACTTATTTTATCTCATAAATATCTCATTAATTGAATAACGCGAAGAAAACTTTTCGAAAATAACAGTGGCCAAAAAGTATAGCTATTATCAGACTTACACTACAAAGTCCCATGGAACTAGCCTCAAAGGATGAAAATACATAATAAATTTTTATAAAATATAAAGTTCTCATTTTCGTAAAATAAAAATAAAAGAATTAAAAATGTTTTTGTTAATTTATAAAATAATCATTAGGAAGCAAATGCTTTCCAAAGACATCTTATTCAATAAGCTTTATATTTTCACGAATTTCTTTCATGCAAAATTCTTTTTTTATTTTTTCAATTTAACTTCCAAGTATTTGGAAATATAACGCTGGAACTAGAATTCTTTTGGAAGGATTTACATTCCACTGGCGCATCTAAACTTGAGTACCATTATTCAGAGACAGTTTCAGTTCTTTTAAAGAAAATTTCCTTCGAATTTCGGGGTTTAGTCAGGCCTTTATACACTTTGCACCGAAGTATACAATTTGTTGCAAGACTTTCTCCAAAATATCCATTGAGAACAAGTTTTACAGTAAGGAACAAATAAATGCCAGGTTTATTGACCGAGTAGAATTTTAGCTGTATTGCTTAAATTTTATTTTGTACATTTTATTCTTTCAAAATTATATTAAAATTGCATTTTTTGTATAAATATTATGATTGTATTACCGCAGGTTCGCTTATTTGTATCCGTTTAATTGTAGCAGCCATTTAATTGTGACAAAATGTTAAGAACGAAACCGAAAATTATAAAGAACTTTAACTCTGATAATTGATGCAGACGTTTTATCGGGAAAAAAAAAAACGTCTGCATCAATTATCCGATATTACTCAATTGGAATCTACTGTATCGATTAACTAAGAGTACTTAGTTATTATTTTTTTCCAATTTTAAAATGCTTTTTTAAAACTTAGAACATGCACAAAGCCCCTATTTTATGGAATATGTTTTGAAAAAAAAAAATCTGAAAAATAAGTTCAGATTATAAGAATTAATTATATGTTGCGGTGCCTAAACTAACTTTAAACTATTATAAATAAATAAATTGAAAAAAATCGTTAATTTAGCTAATTCAGTTTTAAAAATTAGAAAGTTGTATATATATATTTTATTTTAAATAAACGAAACATTGATTATATTTCTTAAACTATTGATACATGAAAAATCTATTTCATTCGAGAGCTATAAAGATATAAAATCACAAGCTTCCAACTGTAGTATAATCGTGGATATAATTTAAAGTAAAAAACAATAATGTAAAACACATTCAACGTGAAGATTCATAAAACAGAAAAAGAGAAGAAGGGGAGGTAGGGGAAAAGCGGGTTGCATAAAATTTTGCTGCAACAAAAACATCATTTCTTGGTATGTATTCAAACGAGGAAATGCACAATAATCATCATATAGCCTCTGGTGATTTATTGTGCATAGAAATTTATTTATTATCCATATAAATTCCTGTAAAACATAAAAATTGCAATTTTCGTAAAAAATAATTCAAATATTTTTGTTAATTATAAAATAATTGTTCATGCAAATCTATTCTAGAGATTTCTTATTCAATTAACTTTAAATTATTCACGAATTTGCACAATGTATCTTTCATTTCTTTTACCTCTTCAGTTAAAATCACGAGTATTTGGAAATATATTGCTGGAACGAGGATTCTTTGGGAAGGCTTTACATTTTTTGTGGTGCATCTAAACTTCCGTACAATTATTTGGTGACGTTTCTATTTTTTCAAAGGAAGTTTCGTTCGAATTTTGATATTTACTCAGGCCTTTGTACCGATGTATACAATTTGTTGCTAAAGTTACTCCAAAATGCCTATTAAGAACGAGTTTTACAGTAAGGAACAAATAAATTCCATATTTATTGACCGAAAATAAATTTGGTTTTCAAGGTCAAAATTTATTTTACACTTTTAGTCGTTTTTATAAATATTAGGATTATATTTATTTATTTTCAATTTATAAATTCTTTAAAATTTAAAACATGTGTAAGGCACTTATTTTGACGAATAAGTTTTGAGCGAATATATTTTGAATAAGAAATTTTTATTATAAGAACTTTTTTAATTTTGCGATTCTAGAACTGTCTTAATATTTATCTTCCATACATCTTTATCTCAAAACCGTCTTAATATTTACCTGAGATGCTCATTTTATTTATTGATTGATTTATTCATTTTTTCAATTTAGAAAAGCTGCATTTAAGATTTGAAGCATGAGTAATGCACATATTTAGATTAACAAAGTTTGAGTGAATACATTTTGTGAATAAATTCCGACTATAAGAACTGTTTATATATATTGCGTTTTTAAAAATGGCTTAAACGAAAATTTTATAAATAAAAAAGCATCATATTGGATTTTGAAAATAAAAGGTCAATTTCATTTTTAAAAATCCATTAAATATGTGGTTATATTTGAAAATACGCTAATAAAACATTTTGTATAGCAATAATAGAGTTACAATGACATCGAAGTGTCATAAGGGCTCTATAAGTTCATACAGTTAAATACATTTGTATTGGAAGTCATTTGATATGTAGGAATAAAAATAGTTTAGTAATTGTGTTAGAAGTTTTTGCATTTTAAAATTAAGGAAATGAAAATGCTCAGAACATCCTAAATTATAATACTTTTCATGGTAGTTATTAAAAATTTTTTAATTTATTTTAGCAACGCAGGGATTTGGGCTTTAGTATTGTAATTTTTGCATTTTTTTTGTGGGGTTTTATATAGGGTAAGGTGCCCTATTATCATCTCCAGTCACTTTTAGGACCTTGGAAGTTGCAATTTTCAGTGAAAATCTACCAAATTTGGATTTTACATAGAGTAAGTACCCACGTACATAAAAACATAGGCAAATATCGTACAAAAAATTTTTAACAATGCAAAAAATTGTTTTTTCAAAAGTATCTAAAAAATGAAAAAGAAAAAAAAATTGTCCTAATTTCGTCCCCCCCAAAAATCCAATACGCCGAGGCTGAACTTATAACTAAATCAAAATTTATTTCTGAATGAGTAAGTAATTTAATTTACATTAAAGTAAGGCACCTCAAAATGTACTAATTATCTGTGAAAGAATAACATAACGAACATTGGTCATCCAAACATGAGGAAAAAATTGAAAAAAATGTCATGAAAAAGCATTCCTAATTTCGTCCCCGGGACGAAAATAAGAACTGTGAGGGGGACGAATTTGGGAACACGCTACTTCTCAATATGACGGAGCTTCAGTTCCCGTAAGAGGAACTGAGCGTCCTAAAACTCACTGTATGCCACTGTCAGCATCTTACCAACTTAAAATACATGCAATGAATAAGAAATAAGTACTTACAGTACAGTAAATAACGTTCTATAGAAGAAGTAATAAGAACTCAGGTCTTCTAAAAATAGGAAATTCGCCGTCTTTAATTTATGTATGCGTTTTGGCGTACGAAACTCTCAACACTGACCCATTTTACCTTCCGTCCCCTGTGCCTTGCGTCATAAGTGGTGCCACTTTCACAGAAGCGGAGAAGTTAAGAGGGACGAAATTAGGAAAGGGGTCGAAATATGGGCACTTTACCCTATATATATGTGCGTATATATATATATATATATAGTTTTTCATATTCCATTGTCTAAACATCTAATAATAAAATTTCATTAAAAAGACAGTATATATACAAAAAGTATTCAAAAGCAAAGGTAAACAAAGAATTTCAATAACAAATTGAACAAAATGCAATTTGAATGTATATTAAATTGTTTGATAAACAATTTGAACGAGAGAAAAATTAAATAAATTGTTTCCTTTTAGCTATTAAATAATTTAACATTTAACAAGTTTTCTTCTTGCATTTATTGTTACATATTTTATTTTTAAATTTTTCGCCTTTAATTATATTTATGCATCAAATGTAAAACATAGCCGAGTAAAGAAAAAAAAATCTGCAAAAGTTTAAAATGTAAAGCAATTTTTAATCATATAATTTCCTCAAATTTATTCAATTCAACGATTACGTGAAAATGTATAAACTATATAACCTCTTATGTTCACCGTAATATCACAAGATATCATGAAGATCGAAGTATTAAGAGAAGGTCAATGTTCTTGCCATTTAAAAGAGCTTTTCCTGCAATGTTTGAGGTTTATTGGGATCACCGCAATGTTTCTGACAAACCATGCGATTTACGTCCATCCATTTCGACGCAATCGATTGGTGTCCGTCGCTCCATAAAAGTCGGTAGAAAGGATGTTCTTCTAAGCATAAACTCAAATAATAAAAAAAACTAATAATAAAACTTGCTCTTCGGATGTGAATTTGTATTGGAATAATCTAATAGCTTAAATTAATGGCATGAGTTTTTTAAAAGAAATCTAAAAAGAGGATTTTGAAATATTGGTATCATATAAAGCCATCCCCTCCCCCCCTTTCTGTTCTATGAAAGCTCGTTAATATAAGAAAATTTAAACAAAAGCTTTGGGAAATGAGGATTATTAAAATTGAATGAAGTAAAATAGAAATATTTTAATTAAGTTGATTTAATTTTTATTTTATAAAGTACCTTTATATTCTGTAAAGTTTTACCTCTAAAAGTGTTTTACTAGAGAATATTTTAAAGAAAAACTGTTCTTATTTATTTTATAAAAGTAAAAGTTGAAATATAAAATAGTTTTCAATCATTTATTTTTCTCAAATTTATATATAGTTTAGGCCAATTAACTGTATGAGCAATGTAAGCTTTAACGTTCACCTATAGGATAAAACTGGGAAATTTCATTACTGGCCAGTGCCCAGTAGTGCCAGTTTTATAAGTGGCCACTTTCTTTAAACTAGCGACCACTTTTTATTTAAAAATACTAAACAGTAAAGTTTTGTTAAAATTTCTATTAATATTAATCTAAATGGAATAGCATAAATAAATATGCTAATATAAACATATTGAAACCAAAACAAATAGAATAACATGATGGAATGCAAGAAAATTTTTTCTCTTTCCTTGCAGGAAAGTGGCCATAGGGTGGTCGCTGAGAGCTAATTTTTAAATAGTCACTTTTTTCTCATTCACTGACCCTGTGGCCGGTGGCTAGTGCTATAATTTTGCCCTTTACGCCAATTTTGTCCTTCACCATAATACCAAATATGAGTTCAAGCTATCATGAAGATTGAAATATTCAGATAAAGTCAATGTTCTTGTAATTTAAAGATCTTTTCATAATAAAGACCTTTCAGAAGATCTTTTCCTACAATATTTGAGGTTTATTCAGATCATCGCAATGTCTCTTGTAAACAGTGTAATTTATATCCATCCAATCGGTTGGACGCAATCGATTGGTGTCCATCGCTCCATAAAAGTTGACAAAAAAGATATTCTCTCAGTATAAATTCAAATATTAAAATAAATAAATAAAAATGAAGCTTGCTCTTCGATTATAAATTTGTATTGAACAATCTAATACCTTAAATTAGCACTATGGGCTTTTTTTTTCTTAAATTTATGAAAATGATTTTGAAATATTAGTTCATAAAAAAGACCCTCTTTCTCTTTCTCTTTATACTATGAAAGCTTAGTTAAAGACCATAAACTTAAAAAAAATTAAGTACAGTAACCCCTTAACATTTGCGAGTT
The DNA here is from genome assembly GCA_963932465.1 of Maratus speciosus. Classification (NCBI taxonomy): domain Eukaryota; kingdom Metazoa; phylum Arthropoda; class Arachnida; order Araneae; family Salticidae; genus Maratus; species Maratus speciosus. The sequence continues at coordinate 234,218,516 of OZ010791.1, read as the reverse complement.
TTGATAATTCGCGAAATAGAAAATGAAGAACATTTCAACATTCGCGAATACTTAACTTGGTTATTCGCGAATTTTGTTTTATAAGGAATATTTTTTTACGAAGTAAAGATACCCGAAACATGATTTGATGCTAAAAATAAAAAAATCCTAAATTTTCTAAAACTCAAAATTTTATTGCAAGTAAAAGTTTTCTGAAAAAATAGTATGGGAAATCTTAAAGCTTCAACAACAACTTATTGAGAAAGCAAATAAATGCAATCCTAACTGGTGAGGAGTCTTAAATCTTAAAGAGAAATCGAGGCCGCAGCATTTCCTTATATGAAATTCATAAACAAAAGATCTGTTCTTCCAAACAATCGTATATCAATAAATTTTTTAGCCATCAACTAGCAACTAAACTTTGGAATGTTTATAATTATTCAAATTTATTTATATCATGTACTTTTTAATGTTTAATAAATATATTTTTGCGTTTCAGTTGCTTTTTTCCATTTAAAAAAATCATACAACCTATAAAGATAACCTCAACATTCGCAGAGGTTTCCGCGAACCTAACCCTCGCGAAGGTTAAGGGATTCCTGCATTAGGAATCACTCTATTATTAATTTAATAATATAAATGTATAAGTACATGAGAATGAATATAGTTTCAAATAATATTCACTAACCCTCGCGAAGGTTAAGGGTATTATAATCACTCTGTTGTATTAGAAATCACTCTATTATTAATTTATTAATATAAATGTACATGAGAATGAATAAAGTTTCAGATAATATTCACTAACCCTCGCGAAGGTTAAGGGATTACTGTATTAGGTCTCACTCTATTATTAACTTATTAATATAAGTGTATAAGTACATGAGAATGAATATAGTTTCAGATAATATTCACTAACCCTCACGAAGGTTAAGGGATTACTGTATTAGGAACCACTCTATTATTAATTTATTAATATAAATGTATAAGTACATGAGAATGAATATACTTTCAGATAATATTTCACGTCTCGTCTTAATTTTGTTACATAAAATAAGTTATTAAAAATTATCCACGTAAATTGTATCGCTAAAAATTAGCTGAAACACTCCATGTACTATTTTTATATTACGATGAATACCAGTGAATTACATTTGAAGAAAAAAGAATAATATAAAATTAAATCAAATTAAACAATTTTTAAAATATCGCCTCATGAAATTAATACTGATCGATCATATCTCAAATTCCTCTTGCTAATGTCAAACCTATGGGCATAGAATGCAGTCTTATTTTTAAAATATGTTCTCAGGAAATTCATACTATAAAAATATTTTTAACTTCTTTTTTCTGCATACTCTTTTTAAAGAATATTTTATTATTTATTTATTTGTCAAATCTTTTATAAATTATATATGCTTAATTTAGTAGCTCATGTGTTAAAATCTTAGCCAAGCTGGCCAGCTGTGACTAATATTTTAACACTTTAGAAATGTTTTGGAAAATAAAAGAAAAAGAGACATCCTTAAAGAAGAGTGCACAGGAAAAGATGTTAACAATATTAGTTTCACGAGGAGATTTTTAAAAATACGAAAGCATTCCACCCCCATAGATTTAACAATATTTTGTATAGGTAAATAAAAAATGAGCTGAATAGTATTGAAATAAAAATTCAACCAATTAATGACAGGATAATTACCAAATGAAATGGTTTCGGGTGATCGTTAGAATTACTCATTGATCATTTAAGTTTGACTAATCACAGTTATAGGTAGGATGAATACCAGGTGATTTTCAATGATTATTAATATATTGAGAAGTTAAAGTTGCACTTTCTTTTCTATCTGAAATTATCTTCCCTGAAAAGTGTAGCATGTGCCACCTTTCAGTAGAAAAAAAAGGAAAAAAGAATGTAAGAAAAAAAAAAAGTAAAGAAAAAAAAACATTTTGCTGAATTACAAAATAACTATAATAATAATAACAATAATAATAATAATAATAATAATAATAATAATATCCATAAATTGTAAATAAAAATCCAGCTAGCGATTAAACATTATTAGTATTTATTTTTTTTATTTATTAAGCATCAATCCAGTTTCTTTTATTTTACTGCATTAAAAAAATTACATTATATACCTGCGACAAAAACAAAAATAAAAATTTTATCGATAAATAAATAATTACTTGAATTACATTTAAATTAAGCTCACACCAGTTAATGATAAGATTAACTTATTTCCAACACTACCTGATTTATTTATTTCCTAACAAGTTTTTGTATGGGCATTAAAATTCCTTAAACTTCCTTGCTCTAAAATATTCCAAAAGCATGAAAAACTGCCTTTTGAAAAAGAGGGGAAAAAAAAAAAAACATTATGCGTAAAAAAGCATTTACACTAAAAACAAAATTACAGGAATAAAATTGAAGCCATGTTCAAAAGTAGGCAATTACATTGAGCGTTTAATTTTTAATCAATTCATTAACTCTCTTTTTTTATCCACTACCTATTGAAGTAGTTCTCCTCTATTTACAGAGTGAGGTAATCATTTTTTGTTTATTTTTTTAATCTTGAAAAAATGTTTAATGTGTTTGTTGATTTTTCTTTTCTGATTTTTTTTTTTTTTTAATTTGTGAACGATGGGGGAAATTTTACATTGAATAAATGGCTATCTATTATTTTGATATCTTTAAATGATTGAATAAAAAATTCACAGTGCTAACTCTAACGATAAAAAGTTAATCGTTTTTCTTATTTCGAAATTGAAATGCTGATGGAAAAAGTGTTTTAATTGATCGAATGTATTAATATTTTTATTTTAAAATGTTAAAGGGAAAATATTTATAAACTAATCCATCTATGATTGTAAAAAATAAAAAATAAAAATAATATTGTGATTTTTTATTAAAGCTTTAAAACACCAAATTAGGACTAAAATACTTTCATAATTAATATTTTTTATTTCAGATTAATGTTAATGCAAGTTAATTCCTTGCGAATATCATTATTTGCATATCATATTATGTTTTTTGTTATACCATATTATGTTTTATATGTTTTTTGTTTTTGTTTTTAATAATTGATGTAATGATAACAAGCAAAGTTGGGACTACCATAAATTGATTATTCTGATTTCTTAAAGATTATTTTGATAATTGAACGTTATTTTTGAATTTAAAATTATTTTCAGAGAAAAATCATTGGAAACTACAATGTTCAATAAGTTCGAGTAAAGAGAAAATTTACAACATGCTTAAATAAGAACAAATTCGCCCTTTTCTAATTTTTTTTTTAATTTAGGTGTTAAATACATTAAAACTCCAATTAATCGCATTTCGGTCATACGCATCGCCAAATATAATGCACAAAATAAGGAACATAATAAGGAAATGAAATATTACATTTAAGGGGACAAGAGACCTTAAAATCCTTAAAAATATTTTTTTTATTTTTTGTAAATTTCACCTAATTATAGTTCAAGGGTACATTATATGCATTATGACATGCATTTATCACAAAAAAAATAAATAAAAAGAATTTATTTTTATGAAAAAAAATGGAATTTTACGCGTTGTCTTAGAAATCTTCGAAATGCCCCCTGCGTTCCCCATATCAATGAAAATCCCCAATATTTTTTATATAAGTTTGGTTTATATATATATAAATGAAATAGAGCATCGGATTTTATATATTTAAATTTAAAGGTTTAAAAAAAATTAAAAATTTTGAAATTTTTTCGAAAAAATTTCAAAATTTTTCAAAATTTTTTTTAATCTTTAAATTCAATTATATACAATTCGATGCTCTGTTTTATTTATATATATAAACCAAACTTATATAAAAAATATTGGGGGTTTTCATTGATATGGAACGCGCAGGGGGCATTTCGAAGATTTCTAAGACAACGCGTAAAATTCCATTTTTTTTTATAAAAATAAAAAAAAAAAATTAATTTTTTTTTGTGATAAATGCATGCCATAATGCATATAATGTACCCTTGAAATTATTTAAGATAAAATTTACAAAAAATTTAAAAAAATTGAAAAATTTTGAAATTTTTTCGAAAAAATTTCCAAATTTTTCAATTTTTTTTAACCTTTAAATTCAAATATATAAAATTCGACGCTCTATTTTATTTATATATATGAAACAAACTTTTATAAAAAATATTGGGGATTTTCATTGATATGGAGAACGCAAGGGGCATTTCGAAGATTTCTAAAACGATGCGTAAAATTCCATTTTTTTCTCAAAAATAATTTTTTTTTAATTTTTTTTTGTGATAAATGCATGCCATAATGAATATAATGTACCCTTGAATAATATTTAAGATGAAATTTACAAAAAATTGACATTTATATTTTAACAGAATTCTCGATGTCTCTACACTGATATAATTTTTTTTCGCTAAGGCGGCGGTTGACCTTCAGGGTTTTTCTCTGATAACGGGTTCTGAATTCCCCAGTTGGTTACTTTTTTCACACTACATTTGAGGTTGTTTCAAAGCTTTTATGGTCAAGAACGAAAAGAGTTGAAAAAACGAGTTATCTGTGATTTCCATGGAAACTAGTGACGGAGATTATGAAGGTCAACCGACAGTTGAAAAAAATGAGCTATAAAATTTTGCACCAACTATCCAGTCATTCGACCATTTTTATAAAAAACGGCTATGTAGCCGTAGTTTAACTCTATGCCGACCATTTTATTGACCATATTATTGCCGGAACAGAGTTAAATTACGGTTATGTAACCGTTTTCTATAAAAGCAGTCGAATGACTGAGCATTTAGTTGCAAATTTTTAACAGCGATTTGAATAATTCTAAGTTGGTATTTAATTTACGATCTACGAAAAAGAAAACTATTAAATTTGCTGGACATGTCTAACTAACACACATAGTGTGGATTCCGGTTAATGAAGGCAATTTCGCTTTGCCCACCATTTCCTGTTTGCAATACTAAAAAAACGTGACCCAAAAACGAACTTTAAGCCTAAATCTAAGGCTGACAAGAAGACAAACCGACTATAACAAAAGGGAAAAAAAAAGATTTTTTTTTATATATGTAATACATAGTAACGAAACAAAGCTGTTACCTTATAATAGTCTCTATTAGCAACCATAGTTTATATTACCATTATGAAATGTAGATAAATGTACTCATCTCACGCTTTTTAGTGCGAATGCGGACTAGATGTATAGGCGGCTCGTATGAGTTCTGTGCAAGAGTTTGGTCCTCCACACCCTCTTTTTTCCCTTCCTTTTCGAAAACGCACAAAGAAATCCAAATATAATTAATAGCAATCTGGAACCGTCCAACACAGTAACAAAAGTGATAAAATAAATAGCAATGCAGTCAGGAAGGCCAGTGCGCTAGTCAGTTAGATCTCGGCCATGAGGCGATCAGGCAAATTGCACCCCCGCGGGCAGATACAAAACTCGTTAAGCTAGGCATATTGCTTGGTAGGTAGGGGCCTGGTCAGCGGTATAATAATAATAATAATAATAATAATAAAGAAATCAAACTCATCGAACAATGCGGACCAGTTTTTTCGCAAACTGACCAAGCACAACCAAAACTGCTTTTGAACATTTTTTTTTTTTTTTTAAAGGAACTGTGATGTAATTTTTGTTATTGAGCATCTGTGACAATAGTGAAGAGAAAGGAAGCATTCCACCACCCCGAGAGGCTCAAAAATTATTAATGGTTGATCGTCGATATTACCAATCTAAATGTCATGTAGCAAACCAAAGTTTCCAATGTGTCATGAAACTTTTTAAAATGATGTGGAAAAAAGATCATTTGTTCAACTATCGCAAAGAAAAATGAGATATTACTTTAATGAAAGTTAAATTATGTAAGTAGGGTAATCTCTATACGGTAAGGTGAAAATATTTTCTATCGCGAATGATTTTGAAAATGTCGCCGTTTGTGCGATGAAACGATCGTCAATCTTAATAAAGATATTTTATCACTTTTTATAGCATTATTTAACTCAGTTTATAAGTGATTATTATACATGTTGTTATAACTCAATAGGGTAATTTCTTTGGATGTTTTGTTTGTTCTGAGTTATGTACTCTTTTGTGTTGCTAAATTGTCACTAACTCTAAATTTTCTATATTATAGAATATTAGCGTATTTCAAGAATACTTAATATTAAAGAAATAGCTTATAGAGCGTACTACACACTGGATAATGCACACATTTTTTCACAAACTGACCGAGCAAAATTGAAACAGATTTTGAACATTATTTTTTTTAAAGCAACTGTGATGTAACTTTAATTATTGAGAAATCTAAAAATTGTCAGCGACAATGAAAATAAGGAAGAAAAACATAACGTTCTACCACCAAAAAACACGAAAGCTTCAAAAATTGCTAATGGCTGTTTGCTTATAATTAACAGTCTAAATGTGATATAACAGATCAAATTTCCAGTGTTTGGCAAAACTAAGTGATATGGGTTTAAAAAAATGATTTGATCAAATAACGCAATGAAAAGTGGGAGACTGTTTTAATAAAAGTTAAATTATGTAAGTGATAAAAAATAATAGCAATTCATTAAAACATAAGAACTGTCTAACGGATATTATTTTTCCTTAGTTCTGATAAATTTTTATCCTTATAAATATATTAGGAGACTCATAATACTTTAAATAGTAAAATGAAAGAAAATTAAATAGCGTATTTAAAACTGTTGCATAAAAAGTGTAAACAAAAATATGGAAAATGTAATTAAAATAGAAAATTTAAATAATCTTATTTCTAAAAATGCAGCAAAAAGCCATTAAAAGTTTTAGTAAATGCGCTTTATGTTTTTAAAAAAGCAAAAGCTGGTTTTAAAAATATATTCTATTTTTAATAAGCTCTAAAATTATATACTAATAAAATAAAACATTTGAATCAGTTATGTCTAATACTGAAAAGAGTTTTTGCCTTTTGTTATTGTTGTTTTTGTTTTTTACTTATTTAACCCTTTAAGCGGCCTGCAGATTTTGTCATTCATGTTTAATGATTCATAAAATAATAAATGTGAAAAATATTGGTATGGCCATTTGTATTTCATAACTTTACATATTTATTTATCTTATACAATTAAAAAAATTAACATTAAAGTCAATCTTATGTTAAATCAGCTTTTGAATTCAAAAGCTGTGTGACGGAAAAACATGGTTAGGACGCTTAAATGGTTTTAAAAATGCAAATTAAAGCTTTGGTCTCAAACAAACTATTTAAAAATTATTTTTACATCATATGGAATACTAATGATCGCTTATTTATAAGCATACATTCTGAATGTTTCATAGAAAAAAACTGACATTTCTCGTGTTCTTGCTTAAAAAAGTGAATTTTATCTTCTAATTTTAGTTATAAATTCATCATAAAAAGGTACAATAAATTCTCACATACACTGTATAAAAAAAATCTCTCAAATCGACAGAAAAAAAAACTGTCAATTTTGGCGCCTGTGAAAAACCGTTTAATTTACAGAAAATATCTGTAATTTTTCATTAAAACAGTTTTTTCTGTAAAAATTACAGATTCTTTTTACAGTGTACACACACAAATGAAGGGAATCGTCAGTTATTAAGAGGCTATAAAAGTAAAGAATCTAAATTATTTCTTAGCATTTGTTTCAGCTTTTCAAGATATCCGTTCAATGAATAACAAAAATTTAAAAACAAAAGTGCATAATATAAAATGTCACAAGTTTATCTCTATATACACTGCTCAAAAAAATTAGGGGAGCAAGAAAAAAAGTGAAGAGAACAGTGCAAGACAGCCATGTATCAATGCGCAATACAGAAAAAAAGACGCAAAAAATGTAAGGGAGCTTTTATTCTTTGAAAAGATGAAAAGAACATGAAAAGATGGTTTAGGGCAACAATTTGGTTTCATTTAAATGATAAAAATAAGTATTGTTTAGAAATGATGCAAGATTTTTAATATGGCGTGTGGTCTCCTTGAACAGCTAAGACTGCTGCACACCTGTTTTCCATGGATGCGATGAGGTTATCGACAAGACTTTGGGGAATACTGTTCCACTGCTCAAGAATCGCAATCTCCAAGTCCCGGACACTAAAAGGGGCCCTCGGTCTGACAGCAATGTCTCGTCTGAGTATGTCCCAAACATGCTCGATCGGATTTAGGTCTAGAGAGCATGCTGGTCATTCCATACGCTGTATTGTTTCAGCTTTAAGCTTGTTCTACACGAGAGGTGTCGTATGAGGTCTGGCATTAACATGCGTGGAATAAAAGGAATCACCAATTGCTGCAGCATAAAATACGACATGAGGTCTCAGTCTCTCGTCTGTATAACTTCGGACCGTCAAAGTGCCATTCCGAATGATATGCAGGCCCTTACGTCCACCTATGCTGATTCCAGCCCATAGCATCAACCCACCTCGTCTGTAATGTGATCTTTCAAGAACGAATGCGGGATTATTTTGAGTGCCTCTTTCTCTCCATGCCAAAACACATCAGATGTCACATCCAGACTGAATCGTTACTCGTCTGTAAACAGAATTTGACTCCAACAACGTTGCCTCCAAACTCGATGTTCAGTTGCCCAATTTCTTTGGGCCGCACAGTTGCTTGAGATCAACGGAATACAGATCATTGGCTTGCGTGCATAGAGACCACCCTGATGAAGCCTATTTCGGACTGTTTGGCTTGACACCCTTCGTCCTGTGGCCAAGAACAACTGTATTTACAGCAGAGTAGCATTGCCCGTTCCGTCTTGACGAGCTGTTAAAAGGATATATCGGTCATCAGCTTCTGTGGTAGCACATGGCCGACCTTGCCCTTGTCGATGTCTACCATTCCATGCGTCTTGGAATCGATTCCACAGCCTTGCATTGACACTTCTTGCGACCCCAACAGCGTCTGATACACTTCATTGTATTTACCCCCAGATTCAACTGTCCCCATAACACGCCAAGCCGTAGATTTCGTTAAATCACATTGTTGTGACATTTTCAAGTCACCTTTTCTCAAAACACAAGCTTAGCAATTCAATTTCGCAACTGAGATAGTGAAACAGATGTTTCTGCAAAATTCTGATTTCTACATTTATCTTCTTTGTCTACTTTTTGACGTCATAAACTTTAATTTGCATGTGAAGTTTTTTTATCTGTTTTTTTTATTACGCTTTGAATTATGGATGTTTTATTTTACGTTGCTTATCGGTGTAAATAGTTGCGTAATTTTGTTAAAACCATGTGCTCCCCTAATTGTTTTGAGCAGTGTATTAATTGCAGTTAAATGTACGGAGAAATAGAAAAAAATTATGAAGGGTCTCAGATAGACCCTTTCAAATAATAAAATAAGTGAACAAGTAGGATTATTAAACATTATTAAGTACAAGAATAATACATGTACATCATTCATATTGCCAATATCGTTAATGCAAAGATCAATATTTTAGTTAATTTGAAAGCAATAAGTCAATAATTTAGTAAGTAAAAACAGAAGAGTTTCTGAAACAGCTTATGTATATTTTAAAGTTAAGAAGTTATTTTGATTTAGAAAATGACGGAAGGACTCAGACCCTTTCAAATAATAAAATAAGTTTACAATTAGGATTATTAAACATTATTAAGTACAAGAATAATAAATGTACATCATTCATATTGCCAATATCGTTAATGCAAAGATCAATATTTTAGTTAATTTGAAAGCAACAAGTCAATAATTTAGTAAGTATAAACAGAAGAGTTTCTGAAACATCTTATGTATATTTTAAAGTTAAAAAGTTATTTTGATTTAGAACGAGGAAGATTTGAGCTCAATGGTCTCTTTCCTACCCCGCTTTCCTATGTTCCTGATTGCAGTATTTTATATTTACGAAGTATCTCTCCTGCTTTTTTGCAGTATAATCTCCCCCTAGCAAACTTTCTCCCATTCCAGAGCTTTTTTCTTGAATTCATCATTGAGCAGGTTTTCTTTAATCGATAAATATAGTTCCAATCTAGTTCATTTATTTAAACTAATATCTAGTCATGCGTGTTATAAGATTTGAAATTAAGTGAAATTAAAAATCACAAATATGAAATAAATGGTTTTGAAATAAATATGGTTAATATTTCTTTTTATTTTGATTTCAATATGAGTAAACATATTCAACAAATTTATATTTTCTATGAATATGGAGATTTTAAGCATAAAATTCTGTTTTTATTAAGCTAAAGAGCCATACGCATAAAATTCCGTGTTTTTATGCTAAAGAGTCATAGTTAGTGTTTTTAATTTTATACTTCTTGAATAACTCCATCAATTATTAGTATATAGTATTCTTTTGTATACTAACGACGTGTTCGGTTTTTAAACATGAAAGACTTTTAAGAGAAATTTTTAAGAGTTTTCTTTTAAGTAAATAATCCATATTTTCAAGCAAAAGAGGCTGTCAGTTTCTCTAAATTGTACACTGTTATGAACAAGTTCATCAATTATCGGTATCTGATATTATTCCTGCCGTAAAATCATGTGAAATTTTTAAGGATTTCTTCAAGCATAAAATTCCGAGTTTGCATGCTAACGAGTCAGTCAGTGTTTCTTTTTTTTATACTCTTGAACAACTTGATCCATTATCAGTAGTATTCCTTTTGCAGTAACAATGTGTTCGGTTTTTAAACATGACAGACTTTTAAGTATGTTTTTTTAAGTAAAAAATCCGTAATTTCATGCAAAAGAGGCAGCCAGTTTCTCGTAATTTTATAGTATTTGAACAAGTTCATCAATTATCAGTATGTGACAGTAAAGCTACTTAAAAGAATCTTCCGGAAGTAATCATTAAGTTAATCATCAGCTGCTATTCAATTTAAGAACTCATTTCTCATTCAGACTTGAGGGTGGTTCATAATAATTCTTGGGAACGTGCAGAAAACACAGCTGTTAAAGTAGCCATTACATCAACACTCTATTTTACACTCCTACACCAAAAACATGCAAAGGGAATTCCACTATAACTGAATGCTCTTTAAAACGCAATAAGATTAGTCTACAGAAGCCCCCCTTTCCTAACCCCCTCCCCCTTCACACGCGTAACGCGAAAAGAGCGACGAACAAACTCAAACAGCCGTAACGTCATTTGTAATAGAAAGAAAAAAAAAATGCAAGAGGAGAGATTTTTGAAACGCTGGCTGGTTGCTTCTGGGTAGGAGACTGAATTCGGCGGCGAGACGGTGGAAGTGATGCGGCGAGACAAGCGGCATGATGCCGCTGAAATCGAGAAAGCATTACCGGAGAACGGAGAAGCGGAACGGCGCGAAGAAAGCGATCGTGATGAATTCGTGATGAAATACTCGCTTGCGTTAGCAGCTGTCAGAAACATTTGCGGCTGAATGACCGGTTACTTGAGCAGAGAATAAAATGACCGGTTGAGTGAAATATTATGCGTTAAAACTCGTATCGAAAGCAAAATTCAACCACTTTTTAGATTCTTCGTTTTTATATTTTGAATTTCCATAATCTCTTTCGCTTGCCTAAATAAAAGGTTTTTATTAGTTGTATTTTTGAAGGAATTCTTATTAGTTTAAATTGAGTTTTGTATTACATTTTTTGGATAGTTCATCTTTCATATCTAAATCTTTAAATCTAATAGATCAATAAACAACACATAGTCACCTTTATATCTTTATTTTCATGTGCATTAGTAAGCTGTCAGAAAGATTTTCAGCTGAATCTTAAGCAGGTAATAAAATGTCCGATTAAGTGAAATATTATTCACTAAAGTAAATTTCAACCATTTTTTGTTATCTCTCCTTTACGTTTTGCACTATCATACATACATACATGTATACATACATACATATATATTGACAAATAATAAATTTATTTTTATTAGTTGTATTTTCGAAAAAAAAAAAAAAAAAAAAAATCCTTATTAGCTTAAATCAATGGTACTACTGCGTAGCCCCAAAATTAAAAAATATATAAATATAGAGAGATTTATATTTTTTGTAATGTAGTTTTTTTTTTTCGAAAATCCCCTACAAAAAATCGAAATATGGCTTTCATTTATTTATTTATATTTTAAATTAATAAACCCAATCCTGGAGTGGAATATAGCAAGTCTAGACTGTAGCATTTCATGTCACCTTTAAGAACCTCACTTATTAGCTAATGGACGTTATCCAGCATGCAGTTAAACTGTCAACATTTGTGTAAAATAATATTTAACCAATATTACTTTTATTATATTGGTAATATTGGTACCAGTATTATCAATATTAGCACCAATTTCACTTATATATAAGTAATTAGTATATAATAGTAGTTTACTACATTATACTAAAGGTTATACATACAACCCAGTCCACCTGGGTTACTGAATATAAGGGAGAGTCATTTTTATATAAATATATTTTTTTAGATTCCCCATCATAAAACATTTTTATTTGAAAAGTATAGAATTTTGCATTCAAATAAGGTTTTGAAATTTATTAAAAGTGATACTTTCGTATGAGTTAACAGTCGAAGAAATTGCCAAAGACGTCGTTACTTGGAGCAGTCTTTTTTAATTCTGCTCATTTGAGTTGTTTAAACGCTTAGTTCGATTCTGTTAAATTTCTGTCTTACTTATAATATTTTATTACTTTACTTTATGGAGGAAGTTTTAATTTCGTTATGGAATATGGACCAGAAACAAATGATGAACTGTTTACATTAAATTTAATAATGGTCTGCATCATGCAATAGAGAGAGATTTTTAAAAAATCATGCATGGAAATTATGTTTTAAAATCCATAAATAAATGAGTAAATTACGATACAGTTTTTAAACAAATTGCAATACATTTTTGAGACTAATTGCATTTGAAATTAATTTTTTTCTCTATTCGACGTAGACAATGTCAAAATTAAAAATGTGCAATGTTTAGAAGTTTAAAATACTGCAGTAAATAGAGTAAAATTTAATCGTCTGCAGTTGCCAACATTAAAATGACATCAGCGTTACGGACGAACACATTTCTCCTTTATAATATAGATAGATATATGGCTACATAACGCAAGTGTGGTCTTCTAGTTCACATCTGTTTCAGATTTTGAATCTTACATGAATTTTAGTACCACTGGCTTAAATATTTAAATTTTCAAATGTACTATATGTGTCGTTTTAGTAAGGTTGAACTTAAAAACCGTTTTAATTGATGGTGTAAAATATTCAAAGCCTGATTAATGCACGGGCCTCCGGGGCCTCGGCCCTGGGTCCACCAATTTCAGGGGCCCACAAATTTGTGTGTATTTTCTCACAATTTAAGTTTTTCCACTGTTTGCATTTTATATTTTGGCCCCTGACGTAAAAACAAAGTTTTACTGTAATAAAAAACCTCCATATTTAATTTTTCTGTAAAAGTCCTTTCAATTTGAGAGTACCTATAATTTTCAAAACTTGCCGTATCCAAAAAATCAAATTTGGGGAAAATGCCAAAAACTGCATACTGTGTCTATTGGTTTCAATATAAACGAGGATTTTACAATGTCAGAATTATAGTTTAAAATGATTACTAGACTGTTAGGGAAAACACAATTTTTATGATTTTGGATAAGGCTAGTTTTGAAAAAGGCGTCCTCATTTATTCTGCAACATAAACTGTGGGTCACAGATGCTTGTGAATTATACAAATGCTTATTTGAGAAAGTGGACGGTAATTCATTTTCTTGATTATTCTTGTAAGTTAATCTTTTTTTGTAAACTTGAAACTTTCACCCAAACAACTTTGTCAACTCATCAAATAAACCTACTTTTTTTTCTGAAAGTGTCGCCGGGAATGGGGAGGGTGGGGGGGCAACTTTTTAACAGGCCCTGGGCCCAACTAACTTGATCGGGCTCTGAAAATATTTTCTTACTATGGCAACCGCCAGGAATATTTTTAGCTTAATATGATAGGATAATTGAACAGAGGGAAAAAAACCAGACATTAAAATTTGCATCAAAAGCAATATTCGATTTCTTATTTCAAATTCATATATCCCTCATCCTCAACAAAAGTGGCACATCGCGGCAAAAGTAAATTTCACAGGAGAGTCCAAAAAAAAAAAAAAAAAAAAAAAAAATTGCATGATTTTACAGTAACATGAAATTATAGCACTTAGTTTTGCATGTAGGAGTAAAAACGTACATAAAAGCGTAAAACCCTTAAGGCTGTTCTCAACTGCTCTGCCTAACAAGCACAAAACGTTTTGACACATTTACAAATTCATTTTTTAACGGAAAGGTATAAAATTGGAAGGCCTGACTATGGAAGTGATTTGGAATCGAACTGTGTTTTCCATTTTTTATAAATAAATTACCTATTAAGTTATAAGTGATTTTGATCAAGAGACAAGATGGTTTTCTCCCTTCGCTGACTGGTTTTTCTTCTTTCTTCGGGAACTTCGGTTCAAAACGTCAACTTTGACACTATTTTCTAAAAAATGTATTGCGTTCGCAAAAAAAAAAAAAAAAAAAAAAAAAAACGAAAAACATTTCGATTACATAGTTTCTGAACAACAACACCTGCTAGTTTCATGCATTTCCGAACAAAAATAAATTAAAACTTAAGTCATAAAGTTGTACTTTTGGATTTGAGAACAGCCTTAAGAATGAAGACGTTAATGAGGCTTGGGGGGTTGAGTAAATTTACCTCCCCATACAATCCACCCCTCTTATGCGGTCACGAATGGATACATAGAGTAATAAAACGGTTTTACGTATAACTACACTTATGAGGCATCTCTTGTAAGCAAGACACACCTATGGCAGACCTCTTATAGTGGAATAAAACGTAAAATAAATTTTTGCAAGATGTGTCACTTTTCTTGTGGGTGAGCGGTATTTGAGTTTTGTAATGTGATCTATATATAACATTATGTGGTTTATTAACATTATGTGGTTAAAATAAAAATCCTTTTTTTTTTTTAATTTTTAATATCATCAAAACTCTTTAAATCTGAAACTTAAATATCTTAAACTCTGATAGCTTAAATCCTTAAAATATTAACATTTCATAACGGAATGATTAGCTTATTATGCATAAGGTAAAAATAATTGACTAAAATTATTAAATCAAAGTTTAACACCATTTTACAAACTTTACGATACTGCATTACCACACATAATACCTTTACCCGAAAAGAAGATTTTTTGTAAGTAATATTTTTTAATCAATTGTTATTCGTTTAAATATTTCAATATTGTAATATATATTTTTATTTAATATTAGAATGGTGTAAAATATCTGTTTTAAAAATGATTAAACCCCAACCTTTTTCTGACAAATTCGTCAATTGAGAAATTTGTATCACAAAAATCTACACCATTACAAACATAAATAGATGATTAAAATTTCATGAAAATTTGAAAAATGAGATTTATTTTATAGTGGAAATGCGTTAATTATAGATCCATTATTTATGTTGTATTAAAAAAAATATTTTAAAATTTTTAATGAAACAAAATTGATAAAATCTAGTATTTCATAATTACCAGAATGTGCCAAATAAGCAAATACTTTTTTTTACATCCAACAGTATGCTTAAAATTTCATTTGCACCTCAAATTTCTCAGTAGGTATATCATGTTACTGATAATAGTGTTCGCGGTTTGTGTTCGCAGTTATGTACGTTTACTGCGCACTCCTATTCAAGCCGGTGCTGAGTAATATGATCTCTCCTGCTTTTTACATGCACTCGGGCGTGTCTTCCTACCTGTCAAATTATAAAAATATAAAATATAAAATACATACGTATAACCACGCCGAAGCCATATTGTATACGGAAGCGTTGGGTGTGTCAGAATAGAAAAATATATAATACATCATATATAACATAGAGATGAGTTAGAGGATTTTATTTATTCATGATTTTATTATTGATCTTGTCTCATTTATTGTATTTAGCGTCTTTTATATTTACAATATTTTGTGCAATTATATATTTTTTTATTATTATTATTATGTATAAGGGGATCAAATTTGAAAAATGTTTCAGTTTCAAAGCTTAAAAAAAAAAAAAAAAAAAAAAAAAAAAAAAAAAAAAAAAAGATTTTATTCTTTACGTTTCTTTTAATGTTCATAAATTTATTTATTTATTAAAACTCGATATTTTTTTTATCAAAAACTTGACATTAATCCTCTAAAAATGAATTTTCACTGTCAAACGTTCAGAACGTTTGGTCTTCTTAACATGTTCGCATCCATGTGTACACCGGTGGTCATTCATATTAATTTTTTTTTTCGTTGTTGTCGTCATCTTGAACTGTATCTTTTTTTGTGACGTCAATAGACCCCTTCGCTACGATAATCTATTACACTTTATTTTAATTTTTTGGCATTAGTTTTCCCGTACAGATTTTTCTGACTTGTTTAATCACTTAAAATCTGTGATTAGATAAGCTCAAAATTTATGTACGGAAAAACTGGCGTTGAAATTCAAGTGATTCGTACCTTATACGTGTGTACCACCGGTGGCCACACGCTGTGCTGATGAAAAGATATTGGCTGCGTACCACCGGTGGTACACGTCGGCTGGAACGTGTTTATTATGTGTGACTGCAAATTTATACCAGCATTTATTGCATAACTTGAAATTCTTGTGAAATTCAGTTTTATCTTTAATCAAAATGTTGAATATTTCAAAATGATCATTAAAAACTTATTATAAATAATTGTAACATTAATAAATAGCAGAACATCAGTCTTCCTATAAAATAATACCTTTGGAGAAATTGACTGATGATGGTGGTCATTTGAATTCTGACATGTTTAACTACAAGTACATAACAAACCTTACAGAGAAGTGAAATAAAATCTACTGACACTATGTCCAAAACTACTTAAAATACTAATGAGACAATATTAAAAAGCTGTTAAATTATTTTAATACCTTAGTACTTTCAACTATAAAAAACATAGTCTTCGTCAGAGAAATATAAGAAATACAATTGTTATTGACGTCTAATTTTCAACTGACATCTAATTTCTCTGACGAAGACTATGTTTTTTTTTTATAGTTGAAAGTACTAAGGTATTAAAATAATTTAACATCTTTTTAACATTGTCTCATCTTTTAAGTAGTTTTGCACATAGTGTAAGTTTAAGTTTAACTTTTTAAAGATGAATTAAGCATTTTTATTTATTTATTTACTAAAATCTACTGATGTTTAATAATTTGAATATCACCAATCAATAATTAAATTAAAGATCTCTTCCATTAAAGACGAACTAAAAGGTAAATGTAAAACATTTTAATAATTGGTAACAGCTGTTTTATCATGCTGCTATAGATTTAATTGTTAAGTTAATATAAATAAATCTACACTATGAAAATTTAGTGATAAGTTGCAATAACAAGCAATTATCATTATTATTGTTGTTGTTGTTGCTGTTGTCGTCGTTATTATAGTGTATGATAATAATTTGGTATATGCGTTGCCTTCCTATTTATATTGTGTTAGAGAATAAATTCTTGATAAATTCCATATAACTGATTTTTATTTTTAATTTTTCAAAAAGGTAAATGATATTTCCCATTAATAAAACAATAAAAACAGCATATGACGTTAATTTTAATTAGCCATTTTACAATTCAAGAGGTTTGCTTTTATTCAATTAACATCTACTGAAGGAGTTCGTTGTGAGGTAACACCGCACTACTAAAACCGAAAATTAATATTTGCGATCAAAATCTGTAAATTTCTTTTCAAAATGCCATAAAAGAAAAGTTGAAAACCTACTGAAATAGGAAATTAATATTGATTATTTTAGTGTCAAATTTCGACGAATGTCATTTGTAATTTTTAATACTATTTTTATTAGAACCAGTAGTTAATTATTGATATATAAGAGTGCAAAATAAAATTATAAAAAAGTGTATTAACATTTTATTATATTGTACAAAAACTCTATGAATGCTAACATGTGAAACAGATATAAAGAAATAAACGTTAGATTATATGCTACTTTAATTTGAACAAAATGTGCCATATATTTGTTGTAAGATTCTATAAAAGATCTTCCCTTTTTTAGTTCAAAATGTAAAAAGAGAAGTTCAGAAAAAGTACCAACAGTAAAATATGTACTTGCACTGGAAAGCTGGAAAGCTCAATTATTATATTTTTATTATTAAATTCTGATTTACAATTTCACTGTTGCAATATTTTAAGATATAGTAATTTGCGTCATCCAAAATGAGTTCCCTCACCCTTAAAAGAATTGCAGCAGTACTGTTGTTTTATCTTGAACCAATACTATAGAGACTTTCATTTATCCCAAAAAGAAAAGCTCACAAAAAAGTAATCCTGTTTTATTATATCAGTCAACATTAATGACGAAAAAATTCACATAAAAACTGATACTAACATTAATTTTAAAACCAGTCATCAAAGATAATTAAAACTATCTTTTTACATCTGATACTCCTTCTGTACTAACAACGTGTGAGATTTTTCTTTCCTAATTAAAAAAGAGAAACCAATTTCCTGAAATAATCCTTAACATCCGAAACTAATCAGTATTCAATTATCCAGTTCTTCCCAATGTATTCAAATGGGCATCGTCATCGCCTTGTTAAAAGGAAATGAATGCAACATCCGCAATCAGCGCTCCCTGTAGGCTGCAAAACGAACTAAAGTGGCACGCGAAATTCACGTCGCAGTGATTCTTTTCTGATTGTTATCTTTGCGTTTTTTTCATGTCCGACAGGGATGACCCAAAGTGACCGGCGTCACGCGAACACGCAACGGATTATTGAATAGGTGGTGTTACTGACTCCGTAACACAGTAACGAATGTGTGTGAAGTTATTTTTATTTGACTTCTGGACGAAATTAGGTGTAGATTTCCACGAACAATCAGACTGTATTTTGATAGATACTTTTTATTTTTTAATACTTTTATTCTTAAAAGAAATTTAATATTGCTGCAAAAGAAAAGAGGACTTTGACATATATTGTGTAAACTCTATTATACTCATAATTATGTTGGCGAATGGTGCTATTCAGTCTATAAGAAATCAGTCTATCCAGATTATCAAAGGGTGCAGATTTCCACGAACAATGAGACTGTTTTACGATAAATAGCTTTTATTTGTTAATACTTTTTTCCCTTAAAATAAATTTAATATTGAAGCAAAAGAAAAATGGATGTTGACATATATTGCGTAAACTCTATAATACTCATAATTATTTTGGGAAATGGACTTTGACATATAAACTATGAATATAAACTTTTTTATACTCATAATTATTTTTCAGGGGTAATATTACTTTGTAACAAATACATAATCGAAATTAATTTGAAATAATATCAATCATTGAAACGCCGAATATTTTTCCCTCTTAAAATAATACTTAACAAACCTTAACCTTATTTTGAGCATCTTAGCAAAATTAATTTTCTTATTATTTTATTTTAGCGAAATTATACTCTGAATTTTAGAGATATGGGAAAATTATTTTTTATTGACACAAAAATTATTAAGTTGTTTTAATTAAAACATTTATACCACAGTGAATATGATGCATAATAATTGCCCTCTAAATTACAATAATAGTTTTAGTATGCAATTATTTTAAGGCTTTATAAAGCTGCGTAAAGTTATATATGGTAAAATTTAAAAAAAAGAGGGCAGAAACAATAGCAGTGATTTACCGAAAAAAGAAAAGTTTCTGAAGTTTATAGGTTTTAAAAATGGTTTGGTTTAATGTTTAAGAATAATTTTGAATTTGAAGTACGAAGTAAAATAAATGAAACGCGAAACATAAATTATGATGCGAAAATTTTGTTCTCTTATATGCAAGAAACTCGTGCTAAAACTAAAATATCTTAAAGTTATCGGGAAAAAAAAATGAATAAATGTCAATTTGAATTCAGGTTTCATGAAAATATCAAGAAAGTAAACCATAGATAAATGAAATACAAAAGATATGCTTTAAGGAAATACAATATAAATGTAATAGCCTATCCTTACAAGGAAAATTAAAAGAGTTAATTTGTACGAGGTAAACCCAAAACCGAAAGATGAATTGGCTGGTGTATATGCTATACCTTTTAAAACTGTTAGCAATACCATAATGGAATACATAGGAATGACAAAAAGAAAACTCAAAGAAAGAATCATAGAACATAAAGCAGATATAAAATTTTGCCGTCAATCTACAATTCTATCCCGCTTAAATTTTAATCAGAATATCACAATAACAAGCACAAATTATATACCCAACATCTAATTACTACGCATACAATAGCAGAGAATTCATAGAAATCCTGTGTAAAAGCAATCAAGTATGTAACGACGCCCTATCATAAAATATCCTCAACATATAGTTGATTATCCTGAAAATAAATCCTGAAAACTTGAGCAAAGTGACGAATTAAAATAAATGGAACTGCAATTAAATATATTTTTCTCTACATAAATTCAATCCAAGGCACTGCTACTTCTAATTTCAGCTACCTTAATATTTTGAGATTCTCCCATTTCAAACGAAGTGTCGTATTTGTATGAATGGAACAGCAATTGATAACAAAAATATTCTCTGACGATGGCCACGGGAATTGCAGATTATATAGTACGAAATACTATAGTACTAAGAAATAGTACTAAGTAATAGTACTAAGAAATTTTAAATAAAATGTACATTTTTTAACTTGTAACATCTATATTATTATTATTATTGTCGCTTTTTAAATAAAACAGTGAGGTTTTTAAAGTTCATATTGTGTATTTTGTGAAAAAATGTCAATTCTAAACATCACCTTCGTTTATTATTTTTATTAATACCTAAAAACCTATTTTAATTTGATTTGAGTTATACATAAAAAAATAATAATAATAAACTGTAGCAGCATGCACATGTGTATCATTTATATTATCTTATTAATGGAATTAATTTAATGAGATTTAATGCTGTTGGTACTTTATCATATTTTCTATAATAATAGGGCGTGTCGAATTTTTCAACTTTCTTTTTCAAAAAATGAGGGGGGGGGGTCAAAAAGTTGTGTTTTGGTTAGCTATTTACAAATATATTTACATCAACTGGCAATTACATTGCTTTGCTTGGTAAATAGCTACTTCAATTTTGTGATATTTTCCCATTTCATGTACAAATCGCTGCAAACTGTCTTCTCTCAAGAAGTGCTTTCTTACATTATTTCCGTTTGTACTTCTGCTCTAAGGTTAAGAATAAACTTATATAATACTACAATATCTGTAAAAAAATTTATTCCACTCATAAAATTTTAAAACTAGCAATACTCATTTGCAGCTGAGTGTATTTTTATTAATTTTCATTAATATCATACAAATAGTCAAATAGACCGTTGGACAGCATCAAATTGGATTAATTAAGAAGAATATATGAATATGAGCAGAAAAGGGAGGAAGAGTTAACATTACAAAACAAATGAAGTTTTTTTCTCCGACGAAGATGAAGAGCTAACTGATTTTACAGATGAAGAATCTGAATATCCTTTGCAGATTCCACGTGACGATTCTGATGTACCTTCTACTTCAAATACAAGTCAGTATAATGCATTACAATTGCGCAATGCTGCATTGCAAAGTATGGTGTCGGTCTACGTGCTACAGCTGCCATTATAGCAGCTGCATTTTTGGATGCTGGATTAATTGCTGAAAGAGATAGGCGACTTGTGGTTGATCACAATAAAGTAAAAAGGGCACAAGAAAAATTTATGAAATCACTTGATGAAGAATTCCATGTTCGATGCCGGACAGCCAATATTGAATGTATCTTCTTTGATGGACGCCAAGATTCCACTAAAGTTCTGTTACAAGCAGATAACTCAAGTCATCAGTCTCCAAATATTGTGAAGGAAGAGCATTATACTGATTGCAGTGAGTCAGGTGTAAGGTATCTTTGCCGTTTTACTCCAGAGAAAGACTTAACGAAAAGGAAACCTGCTGAAGTTATTGCTGACCATCTTGTGGATTTTTTAAAGAAAAACAGCATTTATAAAAGTTTGCAGGCTATTGGTGGTGGCACAACGAATGTTAACACTGGTTGGGAAGGGGGAGTCATTGGGTTGAGAAAAATCTGAAACGTAAACTCCTCTGGTTTGTTTGTGCTCTTCATACTAATGAGCTACCTTTGCGGCACTTGATCACAGAGTTGGATGGAAAAACTTTGTCTAACAACAAGTGCACTCTCAGAAATGAATACTCAGATTTCACGAAATTTTCTTTGTTTTTGACGAAATGGTTTCCTGGAAAATGCTCCGAGCGAATATTTCGTCAAATTGATTAAATTAGTTTCTTCACTTGCTTGACGATATAAATTTCGTCAATAGTTTCGTCAAAAGAGGGCTGGTGGCGCCATCTCTCAAACAGTTTGGAAGCTCCAGTATTTGACACGGGGAAAGAAAAAAAATCACTTCTCTCTCTTTCCTCGGCGTGATTCGAACTCACGACCTTTCGTGTGGGAGGTCGCTGCTCTTCCAACCTGACTGCTGGGGACTTGAAAGTGTCTGCTTTTAGACTGGTGTAATGAATTCTACTTCGTGTTTATATTTTTATAACGTAGATTGCAATTTTATCGACGCTGCTATATTTTCTGAAAGTTTTAAGAAAGGCTAATTTATTTTTTTAGTTTTCTCGTATCAATGAATAATTATAATATGGCTTGATTAAATAATTTACAACTGAAATTTTCTTTGATCAATGGATGATTAGAATATGGTCTGGTTAATTTGTTGCTCACAAATAACGAATTGTGAAGTGCATATTGCGTGAGATTTTATCACTTTGAGTAGGAGGATAAGATTTTAACACTTTACTGTTTATAAAGAAGAGAAGGATCAATTATGTTTATTTTTAATTTGATTGAAAACATAATATACTTCTTAAAGAAAAAAAAAAAAAAAAAAAAAAAAGATATCCTAGAAGTTTGAAATTTTATTGACCTAATTTTCTTATTGAATGGTTTTGATGAACAGAGGAAATTTATTCTTTTCGAATTAAAACATAACGAACGACAACATATAAATAAAATAATAATAATAAGCATTCCTAAAAATCCTAACAGCTAAAAAAATAACTAATGAAGAAACAATAACTACCTATATTTCAGTATTTTCTGAAAAGCACTAAGTGCTATTTTAAAATAAATTATTACAGGACTAACATAAACAAGCAAATATCTGTTTGCTAAAATCGGAGGATTTGAGGAACTGTTTCCTTAAAATGCACTGAGTCTGACCGTGATTGAGGCAAAACTTTCGTCAAATATTTGAGGGTTTACGTTTCGTTAAAAGTCACGTGATGTTAATAGGAAATGATCGTCAAAAACGACGAAATACAACTCGAGGATTTCTGAATCGTCAAAAGGGAGAGTTTTATTTCTGAGAGTGTGGAGTGGTAAGATTGGTAATATGTTTGCTGCAACAGAACTAGAAAGCAATCCCTCATTTGTCAGAATATCTTTTCCAGAATGTTTGGTCGCATTGAATGACAGTGTTGTCAAAGATCTCTCTACAGATCAGGCTTATGGTTACAGGATAACTCAGGCCATAAGGACAGGTGTACTTCCAACTGATCTGGCATTATTAGAAATTGTTCCTGGGAGCCATTCTCAGTGGTTAACAACTGCAAATAGGATTTGTCGCATATGGGTTTCAAAACATGGCCTTAAAAGGAAAAAAAATTGAAGAAGTTACAACTGCTTGTGGAATACATTGTTGGTGTTTACTATCCCTGCTGGTTTACAATCAAATTGAAATTCTCTTTGGTGGAAGGACCTCACCACATTCTTTCTCCTAAAATATCAGAAGAAGGCAGTAGCAGATATTGTTTTGCCGGCAATCCAGCGTTCATCGTGGTTTGCATTTACTGAAATGGTACCTCAGGCACTTTTATGCTCGGAAGACAAAGAAGAAAGAAAAGCTGGGGTGCAGAAGATTATTGAATTAAGGAATGAAGACGATGATATACCAGGAGACTTATCAGTTCGGCCTAGGAAAACACCTGCAGTTAATCCAAATACAACTTCCCTTTTGGAACTGGTAGCCTGGCCAGAAAAAGTATATGAACCTCCACTTATTGGTTAACTCAAAATATCAGAAATGAAAAAGTTTGTTGAAGAGCCAATGCAAGTTCCAATGTGGCCATGTCATGGACAGCCCATAAAGAGGTGTGTGAAACAAGTAACAGAGGCTTCTGGCAAAGTGTATCCCCATGAGAAACGAGGAGGATTCATTAGAGGACAGGAAATAAGCAGAAGAATAATGTCTCGGAATGAATCGAAGCAAGATTTGATGAATATTGCTGGTTGAAGCTTTTAACTTTTTTTTAGAATGTGTTTTCAGGTTTTCATAATAGAGAAAAAATATAAATAAAATTCTTTGAGTTCATTAAACCACATTTTGAGCCAATTTTGTTGGAGTTTATATTAAGTTATCCCCTTTTTTTCGGAAATTTCAATACAGATTATAATCAAGCGCAAATTTACCAAGGTAAATCCTTATGAGTAATGAAAAATCTTTTAAATTAGAATATTACACTTCAAAAGGCAATTTTTTGGACCCCCCTCATTCACAAAAATCACGAATTTTTATTTTTGCCCTCCAAATTATCACGCTCTACTATAATAAGGGCATTGTGACAGAAATGTCGATATTGCTCTATTAATTATTACGAGAAATAATTTACTTATTTTGAATTCTAAATTTTATTTATTATCCTAATCATATATATTTATCTAAGTGATGTATGGATTTTTCTTTTCCATTTTCTGCTTTTTAATGAATTACAAGTAACTTCAAGTTTACAAATAATATCAGAAGGATGATTTGGCAGTAGTTCAGGATTCTAAGCCAGATACTCAATTTTCTTTAAAATATTAAACAAAATACATTTGGTATATGGAATTAAAAGTATCCCATTAAAGTATCGAAAGCATGATTTTAAAATAGGAAATTAGCAAATATTATGCTAAGAATTTATTTAGTATATCTTTTATATAAAGGTTAAAGATTCTATTAAAATTGTGTTTAGACAAAATACAGACCTAGTCCAATATTATAAGGATTATATTAGTGTATTGTGTGCAACTTTGGTATTAAATAATATTATAGCTGCAAACTGAAAAAAAAAAATAATAAAATTTTGGTAAAAAAAAAATCATTAAATTTTTTTATTAATTCCTTATTGTTTATTGACTTTTAATGATTAAAATAATTCCAATGTATCTTAAGAATATGATTGTATAGTATCACCACATCATCCTTGGAATCAACTAATAATTGTTCGTTGACGCAGCACAGTGTAATAGTTATTGCAATTTTTTTTTATGCTTAGTTATTTACTTCGTTTACATTTAGCTGCAAACTTATCTCTCATTTCTATAAACATCCAATTATAACAAAAGCTACAATATGCCAATATGTTTCAATATTATCTATGGAAAATGCACATTTGTCGTTTTTCATGGTTTTATTCATTCTTTTTATAATAATAATGATTATTTTAACCGTGAAAATGAAATACAACTTACTACTGATTTCACTTTCATGATTTGTACTCACTCCAGTTAATCAGAAAAAACAAGGATCATAATAAAGGAGGTGATTACCATAAAATACCTGAGGTTGAAAACGGCTATTGCTTAAAATAACGAAACTCCTTTTTATTTTTATAGTAATCAGACAATTTATTTTACAATTTTTCAAGAAAGTTCGGGTTAGAACTTATTTTGTTTTGTACATATTTACGTATATTTGTATAAGAAATAGTATCACGAATTTACCAATTCTTATTGTGTAATTTTTAAAGGCAAAATTTGTTCCGTTGCACAAACGCATATTTAAATTTAAAGTGTTAAATAAAATAATAATATTAATAAAAACCACCATTAACTTCTAAATACAGAGTTATTAGCTATTATACTTCTTCGGCTCACATGAAATAAAAATAAACCAATAAATAAAACACAAATAAATGTAATAAAATATTCAGTATAGAAAAAAAAAAAAAGGCATCCAAACTTCATAAATAAAAATTTTGAAAATACGACCACGAACCTGCTAGCTAGAAAAGAAAACAAAGCAAATCGCGCGCGTGGCTGGGATCAAATCAAGCAACAATCAAGAAATATTATATACAAAAGCATTCACGCATGGGTTCTTCGTATGATCATATGCAAGAGAAGAAAAAAAAAAGAGATGAAAAAAAAAAGAGCTAAAAAATCATAAACAGAAAGTGGCCAATTTTCTACGTCTGGTGCACGCCTGAAAATAACAGGGGTGGTCAGTAAAGTTATAGATTTTAAAAATGTGCGCATGATTTTATTAAAATTCAGACTTTTGTGGACGTGGGGTGTTTATTTATTTATTTATTTATTTATTTATTAGTATTGTTAAAACTTATCTAAAGTAGAATGGTTTCTAAGCTTCATAAACTATTATCTGTTTTAATGAAAAAATATAAAAGTAAAAATTAAATAAAATGATAAACAAACACACTTTTATAAGCATTCAAAGTTACCTTAAAAATCATGCTTCACTTCTTGACTACTATTCATGCTGTTCCAAAACAGTTCTGGTATGTAAATTTGGCATTGGAATCCGATTATGGAAATTTCACAGCTTTTATTTATACTGAGTAGAAAGTGCGAAATAGTAAAATTATTTAAGACATATATATAATTTCTATTAAGTTTTCTTTTTACGATATGACAACAGAAAAGAAAAAAGCATTATATTTGCTATTAATACTCGACCGTGATGAATCAGAACCATAATCGGCACAGTGATTAAGGAGGACAAGTACAACCACTGGCGAAATTAAGTGTTATTGTAAATGACAGCATATTAATGTAGACGCAGTAAAATTTTTTAAATCCATGATTACAAACGCATATAGTATTTCTTTCTAAAATAACCCATTTTCCCCGTTAAAAACTAAACATAGCCATTTTCATAACATAGATTTAATTAAAAAGACATTTGATACTAAGAAGATTATTTATTTATTTATGTTTTTCGAAAGGACATTGTTTTCGATCCAGGCAGAAGAATATAAAAGAAAAAAATGCATAACTTTAACAACCGTAATAAATATTTTCAGTTTTCTGAATGTAAATGTACGTACTTCTTTAAACTTACATTACGGTGACTAAATACTCTCAAATTTGAGGGCTGTAGTTCCTGCAGTTTTTGATTAAAAACACTTTTTACATTTTTAAAAGGTAATAAATTCCTCACATTTAAAAAAATAATAATAAAGCTTAAAACTTTATAAACTTTAAAGTTAAAACGGTTTAAATAAAGCCACATTTAGAAATTTACACTCCCTAAACAAAGGTGCGTATATACTTCTGAATTCCCAAGGAGTTTGGGATCACTTTTTCTGATTAGAATATTTCGACTCTATATTTAAATCGCAGAATTTGTAATCGCTCTGCTTGTTAAGAGAATTTATCCCCCCCCCCCCCCGTCCTCTTGGATTAAATAACGTGAAGAATTCTATTAAAAATTTGTAGTAAAACACTACACTGACACATCTTGCCCTAAACCATATTCATTTTTACATTTTGAAAAACTTCCGCATTTTTTATTTTCCCCGTGCAGAAGAGAAAGGGCACATTAGCTTTACAGAACATCAGGATTCATAAGCATTATCTGCTTTATACATATTTGAATTTGCACAAATATTGGCACTAGATAAAATTTTACCCGAGAAAATGCAAGATAAACTGAAGGAAGTATAAATATACTTCTTCCTGTATATAATAAGTAATATAAACGTTTCTGATTTCATTGGAAGGAATTTATACGGATAAATGTGCGACCACGGATGTTAATTAACAAAACTATTACTGTCGAAAACACCCAATTACCCAACAATTTTGAAAAGCCGGCACATAGTACAAAAAGAAATGTGTTTATGCTATTAAAACGCATTGAAGAAGTCTACTGCTCCAAAAATTCTTTCTGTGCCATCTAGGAGAAGTAAGTTAGAAGTAAAAAGAAAAATTTAAGAAAAAATAGAAGAGGAAAGTTTGCGATTTAAGTGCGTATTTAAGAAGTTAAAAGTTTAATTTATGTTCAAAATATTAAAGAAATCGCCAACTTTTAATCTTTCTGTTTCTAAGACAAAAAATAGACAGTCTCCTCCAATTTCAGCAATTGCTTTCATTTATACTTAAAACTTCTAACATTAAAAGTTTAAGTCGATTTAAGCAAAATTGAAATGTCTCATTTTTTGAAGTATTGAATTTGGTATGATAATTGCAATCAATTACTGCTAAGCTAATAAATAGATTCTGATAAATTTTGAATGATTTCCATTGTGCTAAACTATGAAATTTTACAGAATTTTATTTACATAGAATTGTTAAGTCGCACTATGTTTACACTATGTTTGTTTTTTGGTCAAGTTTTACACGTTTAATTTGCTTTTTCTTTTTTTTTATGTTCAGCCTGATAATGCGTAGTTAATGAGCCAAGCAGTGTCATTTTGGAAACATGTCAATGACTGTGCTTACTTTCAAATATGCTAAAATATATAAACATCTTTGTTCAAAGTACAGTAGAAGCTCTTTTACCCGAAACTCTTTTAACCGAAACTTTCGGTTAACCGAAATACATTTTTAAAGCTTTTTTTATTATTATTATCACATTCCTTGTGTGCAAAATCCATTTTGAAAGCTTTTTTTTTTTTTTTTTTTTTTTTTTTTTTTAGCTATCATGTTCCTTGTGTGCAAGCGGTCTTTTCTGAACTACGAGTACATATAAATATTTTCGATCCTCTTTCTTAGAGTTCCTTTGAATTTAACTTGAGCTCCCGTAAGTTGCGGAGTGGAACGAAAAAAACGAACAAATTAGCAGTATTGAAGCTTTTGAATGTTTTGTAAAAGGTTTGTCATGGCTGGAGCAGCAGAAAGACTGTGACGCAAGTGAACTAATAATATTTAAAAACTCCGTGATAGAGCTTCAAAACAAAGGCAATCAAAACTGCGACAAACAAAACATTTTTTCAAACCCTTGTGATATATGTAAAAGGTACTTAATTTCAAAATTAAAATTCAGGTAATTTATTCTTGTTTCTGTTCTGTTATTGCTTTATTTTTATTAAGCACTTGTTACCATAATAAGAAGTAAAGCATATATTTCTCCTTAATCTTAAAATTGAAGCATTCTCGATTATCCGAAAATTTCGATTTTCCGAAAGATAGTCGGTCCCAATTACTTCGAATAATCGAGGTTCTACTGTAATTGAAGAAATGCTTACTAATTATAAAACCATTCGCATATGAACATACATGAAATTAAGTAAGTTTTGCTGTGCAAAATAAACCCCGAAAGAAACTATCGATAAAAACTTTACTGTTTCATTTCAATGAGAACTTTCATTTTTCTTTCAGGATATTCAAATATGCTTTTGCTGTGTAAAGGATTTTCTCCGTTTCTTGTGGTTAACGTAGACGTTATGCTCTTAATCTTGCTCACAGTATTTTGTACAGATATGTAGATGTTCCTTTACTATGCAAGTCGTTCTTTGTCCTGCTTATAATGTTTAAATTTATATTTATAATTTAATTGGTCAAGACAATTAAAATTATGTTCCAAGTTCTTCAGAACTGGAGCCATTCTCTCTAAAGGAATAACTTGACCCAATAATCTAATGGATACAAAATAAACTAATGTTTTTATCTCCAACATAGATAACGCGGGCTGCTTCTGTCGATGGTTGGAAGAATCTTAATTTAGTACTCAATTTGTGAATCTTTACCTACGGTGGATCAAACGATGAAAACAGGTAAGCGAATTTTCTTACCTATATTTATTTAAACTGTGAAATTAAAGAAAAGAAACAAAATGAGGTCTTCCCGCGTAACCGAGGATACTTGTAATAAGTTTAGGGCCTCAATATGAGCATTGTAAAACTTCGCAGCAATGAGTTTTTAAACAAATACCAACCTTTTGATCCAGGAATTGCTTTCATCTATATCTTTCAAAGAATTTGTTTATTTGTTTTATTTAAGCAAAACTAATGTTTGGATTACCCGACAGCAATGCGAGAGGCTGGAGTAGTCTATTTTTGAAAATGCATAGTGTTATACGTGCATATTTAAAAAAGAGGAAAGAGAGAAATGAAGAAAAATAAGAAAACGACTCCCAAAATTTTGAAGGATTGAATCCAATCTAATGGCGTGCCCATATATAAGATATTATTGAGTATCTTAGTATGCGTTTGTCTTTGTACAACGGCACGAAATTTCACATAATGTACAAAGTAATTCACGAAATGACTGTTACGAAAAATATCTAATAAAGTATTTCGTTTTGTATTTGGAGCTATTGACATTCTGTAGCAAGTAGCCTTCATTCATTCATTCCTCTCAGATGTATGGTTCACTACATGCTCTAAGCAGTTTCAGGGTAGTTCAATGCGGCCATCAGAAATTTTAGGTATCATTATCTACGATCTGCCACTAATAAATATTGAAAGTAGAAAGTGTGGCAACAGAAAGTAGAAAATGAATTTGCAAATGCTAATTTCCATCATATTTTTGTAAGAGTTTTAAAAAGCGACTTCTGTTGTAAAATTGTTGCATACCTGAAGATTCGTCTTAAAATAGTTCTAAACATGAAGTCATACATACATACATACATAAATACACAATGGTTCTACAATCCATGAAGGATTTTGACCTCCCTTAATGTATCTC
Source organism: Maratus speciosus (assembly GCA_963932465.1). Taxonomy (NCBI): domain Eukaryota; kingdom Metazoa; phylum Arthropoda; class Arachnida; order Araneae; family Salticidae; genus Maratus; species Maratus speciosus. Next base: position 234,187,869 of record OZ010791.1, on the reverse strand, counting down.
GCCAGACCTTTCAATCCCTGCAATTTATAATGTGGTTTTGTGTTATGTCTTTGTCTACCTCTTCTACCCATCTTTCCCTGGGTCTACCAACACTCCTTTTCCACATTAATTTTCCATTATTTCCATTCTATTCCATTTCCATATTATATCTTCTTTGGGCTTCTGTCATCCCTCATTTTGATTAAATGGCCTAACCATTGCGTTCTACACATGAAGTCATGTGGATATATTTACAATAGCACAATGTGTGGCATATGCTTCAATGAATATTTTAATACCAAAATGTTTTGAATATTTGGCATTTTATGAGTTATTTCCAATGTATAACATTTCGTGCACCATCCTGTATTTATCTATTTTCGTCGTTAAAATCCTGTCTCTTTAAGGAAAAAAAAAAGTTCAATAAAAATCATGTAATGCTGAAACCATTAATCAAACACAATGTACCATGAAATTGTGATAACATTTCGATTTGCTACACCTTTCGAATATTAAAAAGACTCCGACAGTGCAATATCCAACAGTGCAATATCCAACAGTAGAATACGACTTTCGACGCGTGCGACCTCCTGACCTTAACTACAAGCAGAAAAATGGATATAAGACGAGTAATCGTAAACGAACGCACGGAATAGATAAGATAATAGGGGAAAATATTGCTCGACCTCACCAATTGATCTTAGAACCACGCAAGCGTGAAGTTGCATTGTCGACTGCAGGAGCAGGTAATTGTAGCGTTTATAACTGGCTTCTGGTTTTTTACTTGCAGTCCGGTAAAAAAACGAAGCTAAAAATATTATGAAGGAAAGATGAAAAAACTTATTTCGAAGAAATATGTTTTTCTGTATTGTGATTTTCGAGTATAGTTATTTGTGAAGAGAACTAAAAATATCGATAGGTTTTTATGAGAGTATTACTCCGAATAACTACATGAATATTTCATAAACGCAAAAAATAATTGTATGCCACCCACGTGTTATGAAATGCTTTTTAACACTATAGAAGAACGTGAAGCAATACAATCATACATGACAGAAATTTACATCACAGTTAACAAATTGTAGTAGTATTGTCATTTAGGAAACTTCCACATTGTAATTTAAAGTAAATTAAAGAAATATAAGAATCGTGAAAAAATAATTTAAGAATTGATTTACCCCATGCAAATGAGATACCCAAAATATTAAATCTCACATCTAATCTAAAATCAATCTAGATTATAAGGTGCGCAATTAACCTAAGTTCTAACATCCTTTTTAAAAGAGCTAGCATAAATAAAGCAATATAAATTTGTAAGAAATGAGAATGTATAATCTGCTTCTTTTTTGCAAAACGTTAAATTCGCTTCCATTGTCGAAACAAAGAATCACCGCCTACAGACAATTATACCTTAAAATGTGTAACATTATTTCAAACGAAACTATCAGTATATGAACAAGCCGTTTTCAGGTGAGAATTTTATAGGTTCCTCGCTAAATGCATATTACAGATTCGCCAATTTTAAAGATTTCAACAAAAGAAGTTGTTCAGATGAACATATAAACTAAAGTCATAAACATTTCGAATTACATCTAAATTATAAGAACCACAAAATGAATTTCTGGACAACTTGCGTTTTAAAAAGTCCTTCGCCTGGCAAATTTTAGAAGACTATTCTCAAAAATTAAATAAAATAAGATTTTTTTTAAAAAGTGTACATTTATATTTATATTTGAGGTCGTGAGTTTCAAAACTCGCCTTACCCAAAATTTAAAAAATCGAGTTTTCGCTATCAATCTATTCTTTTGGTGAACCTGCATTAAAAAAAAAAAAAAAAAACTCTACAATATGCAAAAAAACTAGATTTATCCTGTATTTCTAGCATTATAAAATCTTAGTTTATAATGAAAACCAATGGACGCATTTCGAAATTTTTCTCGCTTTCCCAAAATTGGATTTTCTAGATAAGGCGAATTTTGAAACTCACGTCCTCATTTACATTCACGTGAAATGATTTTAATCCGATATTTATCACTTGAAGGATATGTTAATCCCCAAGAGGTGGATTTTTTGGTAGCCCTGTTAAACTAAAGTAAGTGTAGTTTTTAGAGCATAAGGAGGCTTTAGCAATTTCCTTTGGAAAAATTAACAGAAATTTCGGATACAAAAAAACATGTGAACGAGTAGCCTCAAAATGCGAGAGAAACAGAATCCAAAAACTATATTTTTCCGTAGTTTCCCAATGGTTCAACAAAACAGAACCGGCTAATAATGAGGCAGACGATTAAATATATATACGTATGACGTAAATACGAAGATGCTGTCTTTGTATACCCACACTGATTTGCATGAAATATATCTTCAACCGTGATTTATCAGATTTTATGTATCTTGATTCTGTGCCAGACGGAATAATTTTTATTTAACCATATCTATGCCACTAAAATTCAGAAATCCCGAGCCAGCCAAAACAAAATACATATCTTCCGAATAAATCAACCGTGACTATTTCGTTCTCTTTTCGAACAGCTAATAAATATTTCATCAACCAAGATATTTCATCCTGGGTCATTTTCTACCGCCGATATCTTCCTTTACATTTTTTTCCCCTAAAGGGGGGCGTCTTAGATCAAAAGGGGATGCTCGACGACATCTGATGAATAGTCCCTAATGGGAGGTCACGTGAACAGCAATTTTTAGTGAGTCTTAGTTTTTGGTTTTGATATCGTAACATGCATGTGTATGTTGTGTTCTTCAACTCTGATGTCATAATGAATTCCGCTGAAGTTATACTAAGAATTAATTCTATTTTTATTTTTATCTTTCATTTTTTTTTCTTTATTTATTTTCACATCGTAGAAAGTTGTGAGCTAAGTTTTCGTTTTTCTAATAAACGGCAAAAGAAATCGAAACCGGAACAATGCTATAAGAATAATGGTTATAAGATACGTAAGTAAATTCGAAAGCTGTTTTTAATTTCAATTATTCTACCTTAGAGAATTCTGGAATAACTATAACCGGACTGTATGGATAATTTATTTTATTCAGTAGAAATTTTTATGCAAATATAAACTTGTTGCCTCTGATGTACGAAAATTCATAGACTTCAGAAATATAGGCAGTTAATATGTGTAATAACCTTTTACTGTTTACACATTAACTAATGTAATTTTTCAGACACTATTTTTGTATGAATATATATTATTAGATGCGTGTCCTTTGCAGATAGGATAACATTCACAGATTTATTTGTCCATTAATTTACATTATGAGTTTATTAAATTATTTGAGATATTTATCTGAGCTGTGCACATAGTAAATTTAAGCTTATATAATTCGTAAAATATTTTATGTCGGTTTTAAATTTACAAACACCATATGGAAGATCCTTATAAATGTTGTTCTTGATAATTATTCACATTTAATTTCTTTTAATTAATAAGTATTAAAATGATATGACTTACAGTGCAGAAGGATTTCTTAAAAATCCAGAAAAATACTCCTTTTTCCTTTTTCTTACGCCCATCTTTTTTTCGGTGTTCTAAAAATATTTTTGAATTATTGATTCGCATATAGCGGAGGCAACCAAATAATTAACCCTCACTATAAAAGCTCGTAAGTTTTGGGACTCATATTTGTACCATATATCCATAATAGTATCATCATAATGTCATCATAGCTGTGAAGATTTGCATTCTGATAATGGTTTAGATTTTTTTAAGAGAATTAATTTATTCATTAAAGTTTTTATGTTCAACATACAGTTTGTGAGAATATTTTTCGACTCGTTTTTTAGAGTGCCAAGAACAAATATATTTTAATCGAAAGAACAAAAAACTTTCAATAGAAAAAAATACAAAAGGAAGACATTTGTAATGCCATAAAAAATAAATCATACACAGTGTACCTGTTGGACTAAAAATTCATGATCCTTTTTCAAGAGTAACCATGTTTTAACCGTCACATTTCTATAATCCATTTCCGTCATGGTTTCTTTACTTTTATTTTTAAATATTAATTCAAATTCTTACTGTAGTACTCTAGACTGATTCTTAAAATGCTACGAATGGGGAAAATGATTTTTATTTAAGCGTACAATTATTCCCTATTAAAAGTTTAAATTTTAGGCATTTATCTTATTTCGACCAATTGGCTCAACAGAGAGACACGCCCCGTTATTCGGAGATCCGTAACTTATAGCATTCTATGCGTTGTCATTTACAGAGTTTCAATAAATAAATGAATAAAAGAATACATTTTATCGTATAAGATGAATAATGAGATTATATTTAATTATTACTTCTAATTATCTCAATTATGCTTAATATTGAAATCCGAAATTAATTTGAAATATTTACAAATATTTTACAGATATACTTAACGTTGTTCTTGCTGCTAGATTTTGTACAATTTTACGCTACTACACCATAAATAGTTTTATGCTTGTATAAAGCATTTTTTTAAATATATTTTCTTGATTTATGCTTACATCATAAATGTCATATATATGTTAGCGGTAATAATTGTTATCCGCTGATTTGTGTGCAAAAATACTTTATTCTATAACCTGAATACTACTTGAGAAAAAAATAAGTGCAGATTGTATATTCCACCAAATGCATGTTTTAAACTTTGGAGCACTCGCAATCAACCTCTGAATTTTAAACTTTTGAGTAAACTAGGGTTTGAGAGATGGTGGCTTCACATTACAAGGTACCCCAACAACTCCAGAGGACTTGTACTCGCCACAGATTTTATATGCCCCAGCACATACAACAGTTTGTTGTAAGAGTTCAAACTTCGATTAAAATCGAACCGACAAACTTAGGCGCTTTTTTTTTTTCACAGGCAGATTTCAAAACTGGTATTAGAATTTTTACATTCGAATTAGTCTTCGAAATATTAATTTTTTCCTAATTTTATATACATTTTTCTAATGATGGCAACTCAAATTTCAATCATAGCAGATATTTTTTTTTCGCATTTCAAAAAAGGTTATGATTTTAGACTAATTTGGCGACCAAGTTTGGCCCACCACGCTATACGCATCTTTTCAAAAAAGATGTTGACTCGCAACAACTGTGTTCGAATGATAAAGCACCATAAGAGAAAGAGCAGCTAACAGCTGAGTTATCGAGGCTCAATCTGATAATTGATCATATACATATTTTATTAAACGTTACATACAATTTGCAATTGCAATAGTCATGGGTACAGCAATAGGAAAAAACAACTGCAGCAGCAGCAAAATAAATAAACAAGAATATAAGATAAGTGCTCAACTTATAAAAATTATTTAAGCATTCTTATATAAGTATAGGCTTATATATTATATACCATTATAAATCAACACAAATTATCATTTACAAATGTGAATATGCAAATCAAAAGTGAAGTTTTATCCTATCTATAATATAACCAAAATCTATATCATAAAACAATCGAGATAAGGATTGAAATTACAGTAAAAACGCAGAATATCAAAGAAATATTGGAAATATTGGAAAAATTGAAGTATTTGTGGAACCAAGGCAGAATTTTCAGATGTACTATTTCATCCTTGCAATACCCATAACAAGCTAAATAATGCAATATCTGGGCTATCGTACATAGTAAAACAAAAATAAAAAAGCCAAAAATACTAAGAAATCAAAATAAAACGAATTAAAGAAACATATATATATATATATATATATATGTGTGTGTGTGTGTGTGTGTGTGTGTGTGTATACAAACTTTTTGTCATTATAAACCATTTTAATGAATGAAAATTTGAGTAAAAAATGAAATCCTTTATGATACCATAAAATTTGATCATCCAAAATACTGTATATCAAAGTGGAATAATTGAAAATGCATTTGTAAAAATTACAAAAAGACTGCAAAAACATGAATAAAAATTGAAACTTACATTGTGAAATTCTCGCCAGGGGCATTATTTCACAATATAAGTAAAAAAAAAAAAGTTGATTTCTTATCCAGAATAGCAAACTATAGCTTTGAAGGCTAATTCTCAAAATGCCCTATCAACTATCACCAGCAGATTAAGAGATAAACAAAACATATAAATCGGAAATCAAATAAACCATGAAAGTAAATAACCGAAATTTTTATTAAAAACATAAAAAAGGAGATTAATATTACCAACCAAAGCTGAGAAGATCTTTACTTCCAAACCAAACCTCGGCAAATCTTTAACAATGAATATTACTGTCACGTGTAAATAAGATAAAGTAACGGTTAGCAGTTAAATTTGACTATTTTAATATTAAAAGAAAACATTTTTTACTGTATATATATTTATATTTTATGGTAATAAAAACAAAAACAAAATCTCTATATAATAAAAGGCTGTGTAACGCAGGGCGGGGCGAATCCATCAATCTTACCAGTCTCCGAGGAAGAGACTCAAGGGTGAAAGATTCCATTCTCCCATTGGTTGACAAGAAACAAGAATCCCGCGATTACTTCTCAAGGTTACAAATCCTGATAATTGATCAGTGGTAGACATGTCTTCCTAACTGAGATTATTTCAAGTATTAAGTTGCAATCATATTAAATTTTCTTTGCGACATGTAAGGAATTTTAATCACGGAAAACAATGATATGGTATTTTTAAAAATATCTTTTTTTTCCCCCTGCAAAAATTGATAAAACTGACTTTCTTTTAAAAAAGTAATAAATTTAAATATTTTAGACTTATTAATTTGTAACTTAATTTTAAATTACACATTACTTATATTTTCCTTTTCCAAATACAGGTGTATGTAAATTTAAACTTAAAAAAAAATCAAACATATTCCATATTTTAAAAGTAAAAAATTAATATTTATACGAAAAGTAAAATTAATAATTTTTGATTTATAGCTTTGCATCAGGAGGACAGAAGCTTAGGGGATTAGCCCCCCCCCCCCCTCCCCGAAATAATATCCTGGCATTTTGTAACTTATTTTTAATTACACATTATTTATATTTTCTTTTTCTATATACAGGTGTATGTAAATTTAAACTTAAAAAAAAAATCAAACATATTCCATATTTTAAAAGTAAAAAATTAATATTTATACGAAAAGTAAAATTGATAACTTTTGATTTATAGCTTTGCATCAGGAGGACAGAAGCTTAGGGGATTAGACGGATGGGATTCAACCCGCGATACTTATTTATTAATCAATATACATATTTAAAAAAAATGGAGGTGGGAGGAAGGGGGGGGGGGTAAACGATAAAAATACAATTTCAAAGTGTTATTAAAAAAAATAGTATTATTTCAATAGTTGCAGCAGACTGTTTTAATTACGCACTTTTATTGCATATTTATTAATTTTTTCTTTTATTAAGAAATCTTAATTGTGTTATAGTATATTAGCCGGAAAACCTGGTTTACCCAGAAATATTGTAAAAGCTAATTGTGTGTTTATTAGAACATAAACTAGCCGAACTTTGCTCATCTAAACGCTTCCATATTGTCAATTATCTTTTTATCAGTTTTTCAAATTTTAAGTGAAAAACACAATTTTTACCCACCGTCCTAGGTGTGTATTTACACTAGTGTATTTACACTAGCCCATAAAAATAAAATATAACGTAATATCATCTAAAATTATAAGTTAATTGAAGCAAAGAGATTAAATAAATGTTTGAAATAGGCGAAAAATCAAATATCTGTCTATCTATATATATATTGTTTATTTAGTGGTTATATATATATATATATATATAATAAATTTGAAATCACAAATATATGAATAAATTGATAAAGTTCTAAAGATGATTTAGAAATGAACATATGAAACCAGTATGTAAAATAAAAAACTATGAATGACTCACAGAATCATCAGAGGAGCCTGTGAGTTCCTTCATAGAAGATGCGTTATTCCATCCAATTTTGTCGGCATTAAGTCTAAAATGACAAAATTTAGCTCCTTATAACGCAAACATTACAGAAAATAAATTGGATCTGGATTAATAAATTGGAACTGGATTAATAACAATAATGTTTAGAGTTGCCATCTTAAGTCCAAAAAAAAAAAAAAAAAAAAATACAAATAAATAAATAAATAAAAGGAATGAAAATGATTGAAGAAATCAAGAAAATAGATTAACTTTTAGTTAAACTAGAATGAAAAAATAGGAATAAACTTAATAAGTACTGAGGGAATACAAAATAAAATAAGGAAAAGGAATAAATTAATACAAATAAAGAAATAAAGAAATAAAGAATTATATCAAAATAAAATAAAAGGGCAATTGATTAAATTAATGTTTTAAAGACAAAAAATTATAATATAAAAAAATGAGAATATAAATAACATTTAAAAAGATGAGGAATATTTGAGATAGTAAAATTTAACCTTGTATTATGTAAATAAATGTGAAAATTTAAAAAGCAATGAGGAATATTGAGATAGTAAAATATATCCTTAAATGATGATGCAATATGTGAAATTTTATTATGTTAAATGCATGATACCCCATATTTTTTTATTTTTTTTATTCTATTTTTTATTATTAAATGTCCATACAATATATAAGCATATATACATACACTTATACACGCTCACACACATAAAAACATATAAGGTTTTAAACTTTTTTTAGCATTCCCGACCTCAACCCTCCATAATGCTATTTTTATTTTTTATGTTTTTTATGTTTTTAGTGCATAATGTATGGAAAAACATACACATACACCAAAACTTTTTTTTTCCTTTTATAAGAATATATATATATATATATATATACACACATACGTATGATTTTTATAATTTTTTCAGCAATCCACATCTCACCCTCCATAATAGTGTTTTCGATTTTTTAGTTTTTTTAAACATATTAAATGCCTATACTGGTAAGAAGTAGAAAAAAAATGAACATTAAGATTTGAGCCATGCAGATATAAAAGAGATGGGATAATTATAAGTCAATGCTAATTGCTTTAATTTAAAAATGTTATGCTGTAAGAATTGGGAGGAACATAAACGTTTGATACGAAGACTATGATTAAGCAGAATACTTCTATATACTGAAAACTGCAAGCAGGAATTAAAGTTCGTAAAATTAATTACATTAAATGAAAATTCATTGCGTTTATCATAAATGTTGAATGTTAGGGTGTTATTAGGGAGAATATTGATTTTAACATCCATAAAATTGATACTAGAATTATTTGAAAATGTAGTACTAAGTTCTAGATTAGAAGGGTACTTTACAGGAAGAGATATAGAATTATTATTTGTAACAGAAAGAATAATTATATCATCTGTGTATCTGTAGATACACAGATGATAAAAATATGATGTAAATTATTATTAATAAATTTACGTTCATAAAAGTAAAGATATAAATCAGATAACATGCTTGAGGAAGCAGCTTCTTGAGGCATGCCCTGTATTTGAATAAAAAAAGCATTGTCTTGGAAAATAAAATTATGAAATAGTAGAAAGTTAGTCAAAGATGTGAAGTAGTCAGTATCAATGTTATCAAGTAAATTTAATAAAGGAAGATATTCTATAAATAATGAATTGATAATAGAATGCAAGTCTTTTAGAATGATATTATTAAATAGGTCTTTGAAATCTAAAGTAATAATATTATTAACATTTGTTAATGGCTTTATTTTATCCACCAATTCAAAACTGTTTTTAATGCAGTGAGTGTTGTCCTTTTTAACTGATAACTCATAAATTTGTGTAAGAATATTTAAAAAGAGTGCATTAGCACGAGTATTATATGTATTACATCCTACAGTGACAGGGCGGAATTTAAGAGGATTTTTGTGAAATTTTGGAATCATGACTACATGAGGATAATTGAGGTTGTTATTTTTAATGCCTAATAATTTGTGATAGCTAATATATGATTATTATTTTCCTTTAAAGTAACATGATGAAGTTTGAAAATATTATTAGAAGTGACTGCTTTAGTTAGGAGGTGATGATAGTAATATTTGCACATGATGGCATAGTTGTTAGCAGCCTTATCTACATATGTAATGATGAAATTATTTTGAAGTTCTGCAATATGTGGTTTAAGGGTGGAGAAAGAAACTGAATTTTTGGCAATATGCAGTTTTAATAATTGTTGTTTCAAAAGAAAGATGACATGATACTTCCAATCTATAAAATATTCAGTAGGTTTATTATAGTTGACACAATTTTGTAAATGAAGAAATCTAAATCATATGTGAATTGTTTAATGATAGACTGTATATCACACTGTGAAGGAATACGATATTTAGTGCCATGACGCATCAAAGATCTTAAATGAATATTATTGACAATGTCTAAATTACCAGTTATAACATGTCCTTGATGGGCATTAATATATGTATTTAGATGGGGATCATTGCATTTACATGTAAAAGTACCAGTGTGTGTGAAATTTTTAGAAAACTTATTATAATTCAAAATTTTACGACCTAAACTAATAGGATATTTAAAAGAGCTTTTTAGATTAACACTTTGAAGTGGGAATTTACATTGCTCGTTGTGAAATAATTGATTAAGTTTAATTTTATTAAAAATAGGATTGGTAAAGGTAACGATTAAATGTGAATTACTTTTATTTAATTTTTGTGGTTTTTTATTAATAATGACATTAAGAGCAGTTAGCCTATAATGGAGTAAATCAAAAAATGTATCACTAAAATGAGAATTGAATGTATTTGATGTAAAAACTTTGTGATATTGATTAATATGATATTTAGGAATTGCAAATATAAATTTACGAAGAGACATCCAGTTGTAATTACTACTGAAAGAAGACTGTAGGCGTATTAATGATTTTTTAATATGAGTATCAGTTAATTTAGATGATGAATGTTTAGTAGTAGATTTCCCTCTTTGTGTGCGTGTGGTTTGCTTATATAATTTGTGATTCAGAGAAAGATAGAGAGATTGATAGTTAATTGTATGTGATGACGTAGAATATACGACATGAGGTTTATTGTTTGAGAGTTGATTTAATCCATATGGGTAAAGTGTGTTATAATGTTTGATATAAGCAGATTCCAGAAAAAGACGTTCATGGAATTTATTTTGTATATTAAGGATATGAATAATGATATTACTAAATTATATATATATATATATATATATATATATATATATATATATATATATCCATTATATAATTGTAAATCATCATCTATTTCCAATTACTAAATTTAAATTAATAAATTAATAAATTTAGCTTCAATTGATAGCACTGACATTATACAAAATAAAGATGGAACCTTTAACTTGTAATACAAAATCAAGCACAATACCACTAATTCGCTAGCGCATTGTGGGCAACTAATCCATATAAAACATATGAAAAACCACCAAATTTTGATAAAATAACCTATTAAAGACAAAATATACAAATAAACAGCAAAATATTGTTGAACCATTAAAAGACGTATCGTAAACAAATAATAGATCAAATGGATGGATGTAGCCGCAAGCTTATATAGCATTTCACTTTTTCAAGGGTACATGAAAAACAAATATAAGCAAAAACATAGTCGATTTATGTAATAGAATCCAGCAATAAGCTAAAAATTGAATTCCATTATGTACCCTATCGACTATACACGAAAAAATATAAATTTACCATGCCATATAAATTGAATTAAAAAATTATTAATCAATGCAAGATCCGTAATAATGAACATTATGAAAAAATTGGAACATTTAAATTTAAGACATACCCAGCAAGAGAATTGCTATGACCATATTACAATCTCAAACATGTATCCCATTTTAGCACAGCAAAAATCCCGCCTAATTAAATGGTACAGTTAAAAGCTAATCCTTACGGTGGCAAATCATCACAGTTTGCAGACAATATTAACATTCTTATAAGCATAATAATTACAATTAACTTATATAGTCTATATAATAAACACTATTTATGCTATTATAAGGATCCTGGAATAAATTATTACTAAAAAGTACATAAAGAGGTATATGTTTAAAATTAAACAGGTAATAAATAAGATATATAATATAATATAATAAAGTATGGCAACATTATTATTTTAGAACTGAATAAATAATTATTTAATGCTGCCATCTAGCGGAACTTCAAAAAATTAAAAAGTTAAAAATGTCTATATGTGAACACAATCACGTCTAAAAGAAGTAGAAATAATTTGTAGTGGTGCTATCTATTGGAGATTACCAAATATAACTGTAGAAAATTGCATATTGAAAATGTTGAAAATATTTGAACCGAATTAATCACTTTAAAACAGCACAACAATATCATTCTAAAACAGCCCAACAGAATATCGATAATAATCATTTAGCATCTTTAATATAATGTTTTATAGTTATTTTTAATTATTTTATTTAAAATTAAGTAAATTAATAATAATTTCAAATACGTTACAATTATAATAATATAAAAGTTTGTTTCTATTAATCACTTAATAAATTTAATGTTTTAAATTTTAAAATGTTTCTTTACAGAATTAGGGAGTTGGGGTTATATACAAACAAATTACAACATTTCTACATACTGATAAATACACATATCCTAAACTGTATTAGCGTCCACCATTATAAATCAAAACATATTTAAGTAAATCAATATAAGTGACTTAAATTGATGTAAATTAATATAATATAAATATTTTTATACAGTACCAAAGACATCAAATTCATAAGGACCAAAATAAACATAGAAACTCATAAATTCAACGTACCAATTCCTTTTTTTAAAAAATACATATATTAAATCAACATTTGCGTATATATATATATATATATAACCATTATAAAAAGTTACAAATTATGATCTATTTTAAATATATAAATTATAAATTTAGTTTTAAGAGAAGATTCAAGCATTACAAATTTTTAATTTCGAACAACAAATTATTAAATGAAGTAATTATAAATGAAGGTGTAAGACAAGATCAAAACATTTATAAATGAAGTTTTAAATAAGATTCAAAGATAATAATTTTTACATTTGGAAAAAATATTAATATGAACAGGAAGTTGAATGCATAAAAAACATTGGAAAATAGAAATACATTTTAACAAATGAAAAATGACCAGAGAAAAAGAAATCATTGATAGTATCATTAAACCTATAATCCAAAATTCAGTACATCAAAGTGGGAAATATATAAATTCAATAAGAAAAATTAGAAAAGGAATGCAAAAAAGAGAATGAGATGTGAATGCAAAATGAAACTTATGATGTGAAACTCGTCTTCAGGGGCAATATTTCGACATCATAAGTAAAGTAAGGTTGATTTTGAAAGAGAAATAGGAAGCAATGCTTTAAATCCTATTTTTCTCATTTCCCAATAAACAATATCCAACACATTTAGACATAAACAAGCCAGACATAACAAATATTAAAACAGGAGCATGTAAGTGAAAAACTTGTTGTTTTGATATAAAAAAAATAATAAGGATTGATCACGAAACAGAGTAAAAATTACTGATTATCCGCATAAACAATCGTCAAAACTCACATTGAAAATCCCTTTTCACGTGGTATAAGAAGCAGTTACAGTTAACAGCGAAAATTGTCAGTTTAAAATTAGCAAATGATGGAGAGGAAAATTAATAATAATATTATTAATGGAATAATTATTAAATTTATTATTGTAATAAAACAAAACATAATAAATATTTTTATATGCTAATTAAAAGAATTTAGAGATCATTTATTAAAAAATAGGATGGAAAAAAACTGTAGTACTGCCATCTGTATATTAATTTGCATAAAACTTCACTTTTAATTTGTATATTTACTATTGTAGATGATCATTTGTATTAGTTTATAATGGTTTTATATAATATATAGATAGATAGATAGATAGATAAATAGATATAGATATAATTCTTTACAGTAAGATTTAATTACTTTTCGATTCTTTTCCAATTTATCTCTAAACTTATCCATGAATTGAAGGAATAAATCATAATGCTCTCATTTTACATTTCGTGTAATATATTTCCAAAAGCATAACTTATGTAACAAATTTACAAATGCATCCGGAAACGGTCATGCATAAATGCTTAACGGTGGATAAATCGGTCGTATTACCAAAAATCTTCTGTTTATGACACAGGTTTATTTATGAAGCAGGCAGAAAGTAAAATCAATATAGCAATATTATGGTGATTTATGAAAAAAGAAATTATGCTGGTTTTAAACGTCATAATCTGCGATGTTGCTTTTAGAATTTTGATAAATTTATAAATTATAATTCATGTTTCCCCCTTCGTTTCAAACTGAATAAAAAGTTGATGAAATTGGATTCATTTATGATTTCTAGGAAAAAGTCTTAATGAGAATTCTTAAATATAAATAAACAAGAAAATAAAATGTCGCCCATTCAAGAATCCCATAATAATGATATCAAAATTCTCTCGAATCCGCTAAAGTCGCCCAACCGAGACGAAGAAAACATAATCACAAAATAATAAATAACAGGAAAAAAAATCCGCTCGTAGTTGATATATATACATTTACTACAAACGCGCACGCTTAAAAAAAAGAAAAAAAAAGAAAGAAAGCCTCCAAATATAAAAACATGGTTATTTATTGCATAAAAGGAACATTAAATATGGCTTTCCCGTTGTGCAATAAAAGCAAAAGTTTCTTACCAGCTCATAGTATGTGATGAAACGCCCCGCATTTAATGGGCCAATAGACAATCCATCATAAAGCGTCTTATTTTGGAAGGCAGAAACGCTCATATTTCACGTGTGGTTATTTATCATTCAGTTTCATATGTCCCAGTCTCTTGCTCCAAAGTGGTCACATTATGGCATTACAGTGCTTGCAACAGTTGGACTGTGTGTCCCACTTTTTTTCCCGATGACAGTCGTTTAAGACGAAGACTGAAAAAAACAAACTAAATAATCTAATCATCTGCCAGAGGCTTAATAGGCTTTGAAGGACGCTGTTTGACTGTAAGCATTTTATTGAATTAATATGTGATATTTAGGGAAGACTACGCTTACTTAATTAAGGATAATCTTGAATCAAAATATGTTACTTTGTACGATAAGTAATTTCCATCCAAACACGAGAAAAAGTTTCATCCACTCTAATTAATATTTTGAAAACATTAAACTTATTTTGATTTTATGCAAGATATTAAGGCATTTGTCAAAAAATATCAACAAATTCAATTTTTCATTTCTCTCTCTCTTGCAGAATTAAAATCATTTGAAGGTAGTAAAAAACTAGCAATTTAGGGTATATCGCATTTATACAAAAATAAATAGACATTCATTTTTTATTTTATTTTTTAGATATCTGATTAAAGCACTTTAAAAGTTACTCCCTCCGTCCCAAATTAGTTGTCACATTTGAATACTTTTGTACCGATTATTGATATTGATGATTTTATGAATTTGTTTGAACATTTTTTCAGAGATTTCTGGATGCCATGCTATCAATCATCAACATTTACTTACCCTCCTCACCACCTTAAATCAGTACAAAATAATTTTAAAAAATCCAATAATATTGCTTCAGGTTTACATATCAGGTGTCGTGGAAGAAGATTTTGACGACGAAGTTTTTCTTTCTTGAGATGAGTTATTTTGTAACAGTTGTCTCCGCCTGACAGCATAATGTTTTCCATACTTGTTTGCAAAGTTAAAAATACATTTTCAAGCTTTTCCACTTCCATATTTTGAAAAGCGGTTTCAACAGCATCAATTAAGTTGTTTGTGGGCATCTGATGTTGCAATAACTGTATTGCATTATAAAACCCGAGATCAAGTACATTTAAATCCGGAATATTCGGAGGTTGACATTTTAGTTGCAAATTCCATCCATCTTTTAAACATTCTTCTGTGATACTGGGATCATCCACTGCCAAATGAGGTTTCGCATTGTCCTGTTATATGTATAGGACTCGATTTTTCACTAGTTGGAAATTTTTCACGTATAGCCGGTAAAACTTTTTCTATAATCATTTTTCGGATTTCTTCTTTGTTAACAATATCTACAACTTTTGTCACAGCAGTTCCTTTTGCACGATTTTTCGAGTTTCTTTTTTGCATTTTCTGAATAAACAACAGGCCATATTACAATCTTTCCATCAAACATTTCGTTTGTATTCGAGTTCCATCTTGGTCTTGCCACTGATGTCATAAACATTACTTTGGTAATAAACCTTTTGCTTTTGCAATGCCTCGAAGGTTCAGTTTCATCTAGGGTGATGTAAAATGAATTACTGGTTTTCGTAATATAAAACCACTTTTCATCGATATGAATACGATCCAACATTTCTGAAAAGCATCCATCAGTTTGAACATGCTGTAATCAAAATCGAATTCTGTCCAGCTTCTTTTTTTCTGTTAGACTTGGCTTAATGGTGAATGAAATACGCTTCAAAACTTTTCCCTCCTTGAGAATCCTGTGTAATGTTGATTTAGGAATGCTTAACAGCACATGATAAACTCCGAAGTGATTGTCTTCGTTTTATTGGGATATCTTTGATTTTGCTCAATTGCTGACGAAAACCTTTTTTTATTCGTCTGCATTTACCAGTTTTTTGTGACTTTACATTGTAAACTCCATCATCTGTTATTTTTGACGTCTTTGCTTGCTTCCACAAACGGGATATTGTTCTACGATGAACATTAAATTTCATCGCTGCAGCATTTACAGAACCATGGCTCAGTTTATCATTTTTCCAATGTTGCAATAAAAATTGCAATATAGCGTTACGCTCTTCATTATTCATTTCCTTCTTTTGGGCACTTTCTAAATTATTATTCATAATTGTAATTTTCGTCAGCTCTTATTCCCATTAGTTCACATTCAAGTTATCATTTTTTCCCAACGCCTAGTTATCATGTTATATTCATTTCAATATAATTTTACTGGTGTCGATCTACTAAACTGAATCGGAAGTTATTTATGACTCTACCTACTTGATATGTGACAACTAATTTGGGACAAAATGTTCAATCCAAATGTGACAACTAATTTGGGACGGAGGGCGTATGAAAAATTTGACAACAGCAATAAAATCAGTCTATACAAAATTTACAATGGCGAACATGGATGAAAAAATTAAGTTGCAAAAGTTACACGCTATCAAGAGATAAATAAAGTAGCATTTTAATGCAAACTGGCTCATGTATATATGTTTTAGTATGATAGAGTAAATGTAGCACTTTAATGTAGGAAAAGACTTTGAAACTTATGTAATTTATTAAGAGCAGATAATTTCATCATTACTCAAATGAATGTGGTGAACAGCTAAAACTGAAGCATTTCAGTATAAAAGTTTGAGCTTAGAGTCTTGAGAAGTTGAAAAGTATTTACAAATATAAACGAACATAAGCAGAAAAAGAATTTAAAACACTATTTTATTTTTTCGTACATTTTAAAAAAATCATTTTAAATTATTTTAATATTAATAGCATAGTTATAAAATAGCAGATAACCGTCAAAAGTTGTCAATTAAACCTTGCGCAATGAGCAGAAAAAGGGAATTCCATAAGTTTCGGATCTAGGTTAGTTTTCTTTAAGCCCTTCAAAATAAATAGTAAAATTATTTACATTTCTAATTATTTTATCTCTATATTAATTTCAAACTGGAATTTTGTGCTTGTCGATAAACCTTCGCGCGAGAGAAGAAGGAGAGAATTCGATAGATTTCAGATCTTGGGTATTTTGTTTCTGTTGGAGTTTAAGTGGCCTATCAAGCCAAAAAGCACTCCATTCTCGATAGCAGGAATTCGCTGTCTCATATTTAAACAATTAGAAAAAATCTCTTGTGGCTATGCTGCTTTTGAAATGGAAATAGGTAAAATGCTCTTACCTGGGATTCATCAATATCGCGATGACGTATAGCTTCATCGGTGTGGCGTGGTCAGGGATTTATCCAAAAGCTTCTTGAAGAAATTATTTTTATTTTATTTTGTGAAGCATTATTTATCCTTTGAAGTATCCTTTGAGAGCTTAATATGAATCCGCTAAATCCATGGGAAGATATAATGTAATATGAATTAGTATTGTGTGTTTTTACGATAAAGAAAGATTCAACTTTTAGCTTTAAATACTTATAATTAAACATATTACTGGAGTATAAGAAACTCCGTGTTAACAGAGAGGCTACATGATTAAGAGTGATAATACATAAAGCTGCTAAAACACATATTCGCAGCGTAGAAAAAATATATAATAATTAAAGGTGTCTGGCAAAAGTCAAAATGTTCAGATGTTCCTTTTAGTTACATATCAGTGATGAAATCTTAGTTATTAGCACATATGCTTTAGAGAGTTACTCAAGTGGGCTGCAATAGCACTCATTATTAAATGCGGAAGTAAAAAGAAGTAGTTCGTAAATTTGCTTGTTGAAATGATCTGTGTTTAGTAACAAGTTCTTTCTTTTCTTTTTTTTTTAATCACTTTTAGCAGTTGCCGAAGAACATCTGGGGAATTAAATTTAACAGTTTCAAGTGCAAAATTATTTATATTAGCAATTAATTTAACTTTATTTCCATTTGAAATTGGAATTTTGTGGTGTTTTCATTATTTATGAACTCTGTTTTTATTTTATTTTATTATTACTCTTTTATTTTATCTACCCCCCCCCCCCCCACACACACACACACATACCACTTATCGTTTCTTTTTAGTTTATGATTAAAAGAATTTATTTCGCAAGACATGAAAAAATTGCCTTAGAAGGAAAAGGCATTTCACCAAACTGTTACAGAAAAACCCGAGATATAAAGGGATATATATATATATAGATATATACATATATATACATATATATATATGTAAAAAAAAAGATGAATATTTTAACATCGCTATAAAAATAATATACTCCAGAAAAGTGTAATAGTTTTTACTTGGTATAGTCGCTTTTTATGCTGATTAATTCCTATTTTCGTTAGCTTTGTTTATTAATTTAATTGCATAGAAATAACTATAAATTGCAATTTTGTGTCTTAAACATAATGTTATAAATTGTAATTTGCCTGAATGTAAAATTGTACATGTAGAAAAGAATGTACAGCTGTTGAAATTTTACAAATTTTACCAAAGAATGTCAAATCAAATGGAAAAAAGTATTTAAAATTAGATGTAATTCAATTGTGATATGCCAATCGAATCAACAACGTCTACAGTAAAGTATCCACATGACGTCACTATCGCTGAATAATACACAAATAATAATAATAATAAAAACAAATGTCACTCAAGAAACTCGACAAAAAAAAATCGGCTATCTAATGATTCATATGCCTTCATTTGTTTGTTTGTGATATAGATAATTAAATTAAATATAGTTTATAATAGCTCCATGTTTTATCATAAATCATTCATTTATATATTTTTTCAAAATAGCACGTATTGTAATTAAATTTTTTTTTCAGTAGTTATGGGATAATGGCAACAAAAAGATATAATTACTATTTTCTAACTATTTTTCCTTTACTTTCTACAGAAATGGAGTACTTGAGTTGCCAAAATTAAAAAAATGGCGCTAAAAACTACAAAAAAATTAATATCTCAAAAATAAGTTGAGATGCAGTTTTCAAACAAATTGCATTAAAAAATACTCTTTTTTTGCCAATATGATGGTTTAGAAATTGAAAATGTTCTATGCTTAGAAGTTAAAAAAATTGCAGTAGAGTATTTAACAGTACAATGATACATCTGCTTTGTTTTACGGCTGGCGAATACGACAGAACGTTATTGTTTGGAGACGACACCTTATTTGCTGGGAGAAAGAAATGGCATATCGGGGTTAATAAATAAATTTTTAAAATGATATCGTAATCAAAAACGAATTTCGTATTGCATATGCGCAATTTCCCCCCCTACATCCCTCTTTAATATCCGTAACGTCGGAGATATCCGCAGAAAAATAGTTCATAATCTCTTCCAGTCACAAGATTGAGGATTATCCTGCATGGTCAACGTTCCATTCGACTGCCATTAGAGCTCTGGCCATCCAGGCATTGACCTTTCCCCAACCTTTCCCAAGGGTGCAAATCAGCGGTCCGCCTCTTCACTTCTGTTTGATATTATGGAAGGCAATTTTCACACGCGTTTTCACGGGCATGGCTTTCTCCTCGTTACGTTATTGATTGCACAAGAGCGCTTCTCCGCTTTTTGGTTTTCAGTTTTTCTTATTTTGACTGCCTGTGTGTACGCGGAACAGTCCAATGCAGCAGGTAGAATGGGTCGGATTGGATACGGAAGATGTAGGAGAGCAATTATTTTACTCTAAGCATCAACAGCTTCACATTATTTCAGCATGACAACTTATGCAGTAAAAACCACAGTCTGCTGTTAAAAGTTAGAAATTGGAATCAGAAAGCTATGACGCGCAATGCTTTAAGATTAAACTGTAATATTGACCATATGTTTTGATAAATACCAAGCCCATGTTAATCCTTTATCGGGCAAGTCAATTCTGTGGCTGAAATGTTGAAAAGATTCACTGCCACCACAATCTGCAAACAAATTTATTTGAAAATAAAATGTCTGTAACTCTTCATGTGCATTCTAAGAACAAAATACTGTAATAAAAATGCCGGTGAGAATTGATCAATTTTCAATAAAAATGAAGTGTTAAATATATTGCCATTGCCCGATAAAGGGTTAACTTTTCGAATACATACATGTAAATGCAACTTAATGCACCTAGATATGAGTATATCGAGTATTTATGCTTCTGGCCATTATCATAGACAGCAAAATATTTATAAATAATTAAATGAGTCAGTAAGGCGCGCCACACACCAGAGAGACATGCGACAATAATCGTGAGACATAAGGCAAATTCTGCTGTTCAAACCGGTTTTTTCTTTGTTAACAGGGTGAAATTGTCGCATGCCTCACGCTTTTTTGTTGCATGTCTCCCTGGTGCGTGGCGCGCCTAAGACTTTCCTGAAACTCGGGAAAGATAAGAATTGGAATAATTACAATTACATTTGTAAGAGTAACTTCTTTAGTCGGGTAGAAAAGAATAAGCGTTCACTCCGAGAAAGAAATTTTATTTAAAAGTGTATTCATATTCGGCCCCATTGTCCAAAATATGTTGTGAATTATTTTGAAAAAGAAAAGTACCCCAAAAACTCATTGACATTAAACATTTACTGTTTTCCCCTGTATATTCTGATCCTTTATAATTTAAAATAAAGTATCATTTAACGCCTTTACTGAATTTCGCAATCAAATAAATTTTAGATATAGTATAATGCACAAACAATTATTCATAACAAAATAAAATAATTTTCAGCACATTAAGAATTGCTTGCACTTATAATTATTTGAATTTAACAAATGCAAAAAGGTAATCTACCAAAGATTGTAATCGATAATACATTTCTATATAATTATTATTAGTGCATATTTTTTCTATTGTTTAAAGATCAAAGACTTCATCTAAGCTTTAAAGTAGCTTTAATGAAGTGAAAATGTAATGAGACTCACACTGGGTGGTAACGATAGCCTTAAAGATTGATAAAATACGGAATTTTGCAAAAAAAAAAATATATATATAACTTTTTACTTTAGTTAAAATATAAATTAAAATTATTGTACCTGACAGAAAATGTTTTGTGATTTATGCAACATAATTTTGTTATTTTGAATGAAGATAACTTTTCCGAAATAAACTTATTTTCATTTGTGTCGTATGAAGGAATGTTATACAATTAATCATAAATTATGTGCCCATGCAATAATTTTAACTTTAATATACTGACACTTAAAATTCACCAATAAGCAAATGCTTTCAATATTTTAACTCTAAATTTGAAATATAATTATTTTACTATTATAAATGGCGCTGGATACTTTCAAACGGATACATTAAAAACTATAAATTTACATTTATAAATTCTACTTGTCACCTGTAATCATGTAACCAAAAATAAATCAGTGAAATGCTATCTATATACTACATAAGAAATTACATATACACACCCATCTTTGCTAATCTGTATCTGACATCCAGCAAATAGTTGTAATAGGCTAAAGGCAGCAGATCCATGTTACTTGTGTAGATCAGAAGCCGAAGATCAGAGAAGCAGATAAGTGTATCACAGTTACAGTCTTTTTCCCAAGACAAAAGTTACAAAATCACAATTCTGCGAAAACAATGTCTTTCTTGTAAATCTTCATGATATTCAACAGCATTATTTTGTAAGAAAATATTCATTCAAGTTCTTAATATTTAATTTTTAAAATGTCTTAGATGTCCATAAATCGTTTCTTTAAAGTGGCTATTTCTGCTTGTAAAAGCGCAACCACAAAAGTTGTCTTAGATAATTAGAATGTTCAAATAGAACTTTTACGAGTCTTATTGGAGATCTATTCATTATACTTACAAGTTTTATATAAATCAATCGCCATGAGATCAAGAAAATCTATCTGTGCTTAATTATAAGTAAAATAGACATTGCTAAAATTGTTCAAATTTGTTGAATACAATTTCCAATTTCCAATTATCCAGTTTGTATTGAACTAGTATTTAACTAAAGTTTAAAATGTACTTCTATTATAATACCAATTTATATTATGACTATAGCAGTACTCAGGCTAATGTTTAATGTAATCTAAACACCGTCGTATCTTCTTGAGTTTAGTCACAGATATTGTGTTTGCACTTAGTATGAACTTCTTTTGTAAACAACTGTCACATATTTTGTCAATATTCATAGGTGAAATATGCAAAGCATTTTATATTTTTCATTATCAATTATACTTTGGCAGAAAACCTACTATAATTTTAAGATAATATCCATCAAAATTTCTCCTAGACAGTCATTGAATTTTCCAACCGTAGAAGAAATATTATCCGCATGTTTATCCCAAGATACTTCCTTTTTTTCCGGTAAAGAGAGGCAGAAAATTGATTAATAATAGAACTTCAGGAGTGAGATAAGAAAATTAAATAGCACGCATTCTGAATGAAGATTAATAATCTGTTTAAATATTGTGGAGATGATGGATCGGACAGACACAAAAATCCTGGTTCTTATCCAACAGTTTCATCAACTTCAGTGAATCGTCAGAATGAAGATATAGAAGCAGTTTGTTATCGGATCGTTGAAATGTGCCAAATATTAATCATTTATCAGATAAGAGAAGCGTATACAAACAACATAATGTAAGGTAATTTGGAGAAATTTTTGACTGTGATATGCTTGTAAATATGCATTAATATCCAATCTAGGAATACATATTATAAACTGATTGCATATGTAGCATTTTAGAGTGGTGATACATATCAGATGGAATTTCTTCAAATGAATTTGTAATTGATTTTTTATGTAAAAAAATCAGAATCCCAAAAGACAAACAAAATTATAATTACTAAACTTTTATGGTCATTTATTAACTATCATACGCCTTATCTAAATAGCTACTAATGAGAAAAAAAAATTTCAAGTAAAATACACATTTTTTGGTTGTTTTTTAAATTGTATTTAATTTAAAAATTAAAACTGGAAAAAAAATATTTTATAAGTAAAATTTTATTAAAAGGTTTAAGACACAGCTTAGGATACTTTCTAGTTAAAAACAAAACTATTATTTAACATTTTTTTATTCCTTTTAATCACTTCCTTTTAATCATTTTAATCTTCACTGTTAATAGTTTAGACATGAAATATCTCCATTAAAATATAAGCATGTTTACTATTTTTATTTTTGCAAAAAACGGATAAGTATATAACTTCTGTTTATATTCATCGCCTTTTTACATGTAAAGTTAATTCATAAGCTTAAGAAACTAAACACTTTTAAATAAATCCTATGGCAAGAGAAAATTTCAAAATTTAATATAAATATAATTAATATACTTAAAAACTTAATTTACTTCAATGATTTCAAAAATTATTTCAGCTTTTAAAATATCATATGAAATTTATAAATATTATGCTTAGTTATTAATGAAAAATTTCGACATTCTTTAGAAACTATGACATGTGAAATTATTACTATACAATTGATTTAGATAATAGAAATTTTATTCAATGAATAATAAAAGCTAGATTATTTTTATTTACTTATTTTAATTAATGAATTAATTTTTTGATACATAAAAAATTATTGTGAATAAAACCAAAGGTTTCCAAGGTTATTATAGGAAAACAATGATAAAGAATCACAAAAATATTTAAACGTAACTCTAAAAATTAAAGTTGTTAGGAAGATTTTTAGCTAACGATTTAGGAAAGCGAATAGCAAAATATTTCGGAAATATTTTTTGAAATATTTATTACTTTCCTTTTTTTAATATATAATCAAAATTTATTAATAAATAATATGTGCTAAATCTCTCTCATAAATACTTAGTTAAATTAATATATTGTTGCTGTATACACTGTAAGTATAATGAATAAAATATCAGTAATCTAGTAGAGTATATTTTGCTTGTAGTTAATCACACATAAGTTTTTCCAGAACGTTAAAAATATATATGGGTGAAAAAATTGTGGAGATCAATTTTACATTTAAATTGTTTTAATATTCGACAACTTATTTTAAATTATGTTTATTTACAATTTCTTTTCTCTTTATAATTCTCCATTAGAATGATAATGTAAAAATCACTTGATTTTAATTTATTATATATTTTTAAATGAATAAATAATATAATTCTATAAAGTAATTTTTCATGATCATCCAAAACAATTTAAAGATTTATTATTATTATCATTATTATTATTTGATATAGCTTTTAAAAATATTTAACTTCGTACGTAAAAAGAAATTTTACACACAAAAAAATAAATAAATAAATAAATAAATAAAAATAAAACCTTTAGATTTTATTTCCCGCAGAGATGGTCTAATTGAATGTTATAAGTATTTACGGTTTTGTTCCTCCTTGAAGTACGTTTTTCATGCATACGTCATTATATATTTTTTCTATAATTAACGAGATGAAAATAAATTCTAAAGTATGCAAAAACTTTCTAATCTGAAACGTTTCATATTTTATGATAAGCTGAATACCATTTCTTATTTTCTCTTTTCTTTCTTTTCTTTTCTTTTTCTACATTTGTTAAATACGTTTTAATACAATTATTGTTACCTGTATTCTAAACTTTATTATCCACTTTAGTACATACATTTAAAATTTATTTCTGCATTAACTTTGGCAACTACAGTTTGAAGAAAATCTTGTAGATTTTCTAAACTATAATCATATTATTTCTTTCCACTCGTGGTTCAAAAAATATATGTATTTTTGACTAAAGCAACATTTTGCAAAAAGTTTCAAGTATAAATGTATACTAAAAACACAACACGCTCTTAAAATAGTCGCAAAATAATTATTTTCATCTATACTATTCAAGACTGAAATTGAGACGAATATACTTGAGCTAATAAATATTTCAAAGAAATCCGAGATCTTAAAATGGCAAATAAAATGTATATATTTTACTACGAACTCCGCATGTCTGAAGCATTTTTTTCTTCAATACACCACGGAGCATGAGCAGCCAAATCTTTATGTTGAAAAAACGATTTTCTGTCAAAGCACTGTTTTTCTGCTCTCTCTCTGGTCACTCCACTAAGTTCTAGTAAGTTACAACTTGTCGCTTCTAGTAATATTTTTCTGCGCCCTGGGAAATTTCATCGATTTCCTAGTGAGGCAAATATTATTCCCACTACTTATTTAATACCATGCACTACAAATATCTATGGGATCATTGGATAATGCTAGACTGACATAATTGCTAGTTTTTTATTAAAGTAACCTATAACTTTTGAAAATGTCTTAATCATATAAAATAATTATTTAAAAATCTGTTGCTTGTATGCACTTGATTCGCGATGTTAAATCTACTGCATATGATATTTGAGTTTATAAATAAAACTTTGGACATCCAATCTTCAAAGATTTCATTAATATGCTAATCAGATTAAATACTTTGAACTGAAATAGTGTCTCCAATATATTTCTGAGTATGTCTGTAAAATTATTGAAGATCTGAAGGACTTCTTTTAAATCACCAATTGGTAATACCATGCATTAATTAATTATCAATCAAGAAAAAGTCCTTTTAGTTTGACTCCACTCTAAAATTAAATGCTGTTCTTGTCGATGACATTAATTAAATTAAAGATGGTAACTCTATTTTTCGATACGTTCAGTGAAGACCAAATCTTTAACAAAACAATGATGATGAACAAGTTCGCCCAAATGATACTTTTTCTGATCGACTATTTAGTACACATAAAAATTAAAAACTAACTTAATAAAATATGTCTTCGTTCAGGCTGTCATTTTCTGGAGGAATTTTTTTAACTTCCACAATGAGAAGCCGCTATTTACTTTGTCTTCACCTCCTCCGCCCCGTCACATTTTACAAAGCAACCGGATAGGTCACAGTTAAGTGCGCCTCTGTATATCACTTTTCCATCTAACAACACTTCACATCGATCACTAGCCGGACAGCCGGACGTGTCGCCGCCGTGTTTGGCACTGCGGGAATACCGGATCGAAAGAGGCCGGATTTACCATGGACGTGCGCCGGTCAGGCCCAACCCTCCCCGGGATAACCAAGTTAGGCAACCCGGGCAACACTTAGAGATGTGTCGCAGTCCAAACACATACTCCCCTTCGCGCCTTTGCTTTTATATATAAACAGTCTTCTGCTTGCCGAATGAAAATTCGTACTGGCAGTAATTGAGTTAGGGTCCGAGCCGAGGCAAAAATGGGAGCGACCCACAACTTTTTTTTTTTTTTCACTCTCTTTTTGTTTTGTTTGTTATCCTCCGCCTTGTATATGTATGTGTCTGTTTATGTGTGCATTTTTTGTTCTTTCGTTTTCTCTTACCTTTTTCTCACCCCCTCCTTTTCGCTCTTTTTTATCGCCATTTTCTAAGTGCATCTTCGCGGCACAATGTGGATGAAAAACTCTGAAGAGAAGTGGAGTTAGTCAGGATTTGAGGTTAATTGTTGAGTCACATCGATGCCTGGAATTTGTCATGCACGCGAACTAGAGTTACACTTGAATCACTTGTCATTCGCTGATTTTTTTTTATTATTATTATTTGTTTCTCTTTTCAAGAGGCATACTAATTTAATTTTCTTAATTTTTATGTAACTCATTGAAATCTATTGAAACAGCTATGGAAATACAGAAAATTCAAATTCAAGAAAAAATAAATTACTGTTCCATAAGACATTTCACAAGCTAAATGCTACCGCACTCTCTACAAATTGCCCCATATGTGAATTAATAAAATAATTTCTATTATAACACAATCTGCATAATCAATTTTCACATGATATTTCTTTTTTAAAATCACAATTGAATAATTATATCTAATTACTATCATATTCACCCCATTCTTGAAATAGTATAATAATAGAGTAAGTAAATTTCTTGGAATTGCATCGATTTTAACATTGAAAATTTCAAATCTTGAAGTCATGTTTCAAAACGTGAAAGCCGTTATAGCTTGAACGCCTAAAATTCATATTACTTACATAACTTGAAAATTCTTTTGAAAATACAAAAATAGCATTTATGGTTAAATGCCATCAGGAATAAAATAAAAAAACTCAAATCAAGAATCTGTCCCAGACACTATTCAGATTATCTTAACTCTTATAAATAACAATAATTTAATTTCTTAAATAACGCCAAACCTTATCATTATCTGACATCAATGCAATCGCATATATAAGTTGAATTTAAATTACTTAAATAAGGATATTTTATTTACTTCCAAGCTAACACTTCCTGATATTTTAGACTAATTATTTTTCAGAAGCTGCGCATAAATCAGTAATAAATAATTTAAATTGTGTTTAATAATAAATACTTGACATATTAGAGTAAAATTTAATCTGTCACTTTTTACATTCATATAACAGCACTTTCTCGCGGTAAATGTTAAAACATTTATTCACATTTTAGGTACATTTAGAGTAAAGGAAAGTGAAATAAAAAAATAATAATAATAGTTTAAAGTTTTGTTGATATACCGTGCTACCATAAAAAAACCCTAAATTTTTATTGGTGTATGAAGTTTTCTATATTATTATCAATATCATTATTATCATCGTCATCATCATCATTATTTTAACTTTTGTTTTTGTTGTATCAATATTTTTATTATTATTATCATTATTATTAATGTAAGAGAATTTATATATAAATAAGCAAAAACTAAAATTTGATATGTTAATAAAACTTTTTATTCCTTAATTAAATCAAAACTGACTTTATATTGATGATTTTTGAGACAAATGTGATATAAGAAATTATTTGTAAGTTTTTATTTTTCAAAAAAAAAAAAAAAAAAAAAAGAAAAAGAAAAAAAACGTTCTAAGTAAATATTCTTCATCAGTATAATGAAAACCAACTTTGAAATTAATTTAAATAGCAGTGATTTCTTGCTATTTCTTATTAAATTTTAATTGAAAATATATTTCAATCATTTATTGATATTTAAAGTGTATTGTTTGTTTGTTTTTTTTTAACTAGAGAAAGGACATTTTTGAAAAACTTGAAACTTTGTATACCTATATTCTTGCTTGTGTTCGTTTTTCTTTTTATCCCAAATATTCATCATAGTGTAAATATTTTTGTGATTATATTCTAGTTATTAAACTTTTTTTTTTCCATTTCAGTCAGGAAAATCGCAATAAATTAATATTAGATAAATCTCACAATAGAGTGAACATCTTTAACACCTTAAAAGCTGTCTAATAGACTTGAACAAAAAAGAAGTATGACTACTATAAATTACATACTTATTATAAAAATCAGCAGCATAATTTTCAAAAATTTTAAATAATCCACTCTATCTATCTATCAGACTTCTAAAACATGACTGAGAATGAAAATTAAAATTCCATCGACGCATACTTAAAGTTTATACAATGCATCCCCGTACCATAACCGCGTGTAATTCACGCGATCAGATTCACGTGCTGCCTTTTGATCGCGTTACGCTCACGTGACTTAACCAGTGGAGCGGTGTTCCTGGTGAACACTCACTTTCACGGAATGCACACAATTTGAATTCATGGTAAAAAGCGATATAGCTTCAAAATGTACCTAACGAGACACTAAATGTGTGTCATTAAGTTTCAGTCGAACAAAACTTGTAGAGCGAGGACCGGTAGCATGTAATTATTTGCACGTCATATATTTTCTACACTTGTTTTTGCTGGCATCCTTACGTTTAATGAAGTATTACCGGTACATTTCCCATAAAGTTAGAGCGAAAATGAATAATATAAATAACGCGTTGAAAGATAGTTTACTTTTATTTTTGTATTTTCGAGACATTACAAATCTTATATAAAACTGTGTTTTAAGGATGTGGTAATATTGCGTGTTTAAATAATAAATGTTAAAATGTTTGTGCTAAAAATAATGAAAGCCGAAGTAAAATCTCAAATTAACTCGAACATTTTCTTTATTCATAATTATTAAATTTTGTAACAGATTTTTTAAAAATTATTTTAAAAGCAATAACGTTAAATATAAAAGCTTCAGATGTTACAAAATGTTTCATACAAACATTTGCATTTGCAAAAAACGTTTCATATAACATTTGCAGTATTTGAATCCTCCAAATTTAAATATATAGTACATACCGGGTGTCCCAAAAAGGACTGACTGATTTTAAAATTCAATAACTTGCAAACGGTGACAGATATTTAAAAAATTTTTACAGGAGGGTTATGCATAAGGTCAAAAGTTTTTTTACAGTGATTTTCAATTTTAGTTCGAATTACAAACAATAGATGGCGCTGCGATCAATAGACGCTGAATTCAGGCTCGATTTTTGGTACTTCGTGGCCCGGATAATACATTTCCATCTCCTTTTTCAGCATGGAACAAGAGAAAGGACCAGAAATCGAGCCTGTATTTAGCGACTATTGCTTACAGCGCCATCTATTGTTTGTAATTCGAACTAAAATCGAAAATCACTGTAACAAAACTTTTGACCTTATGCATAACCCTCCTGCAAGATTTTTTTAAATATCTGTCACCGTTTGCAAGTTATTGAATTTTAAAATCAGTCAGTCCTTTTTGGGACACCCGGTATATATATAGTCTAATATTGGAATATTCTAAATCTTCCACAAAGTGGAAGAAACCGAAATTGGGTTCATTTTGCATTTTCAGATATAGTTGTTGTCTGAATTTTTGAGATTACGTCGGAGCATATTTTTATCCATATGGTGACGTGTATGTTTAAAAATCAAATCATTGCCCGAATATTGAATGTCAATACTTTTCCAATAACAGCACTTATTTTTGAAGTATGTGCAAAATTCAATGCAAAAGCTTTGATTCTGATGACACTAAATTTAGTATTTAAGAATTCAGAGTAAATTTATTTCAGCCTTTAGTGTCTTTTGAGCGCAAGTTTCGTTCTTTATCATGCAATAAGAAGAAAGTTGAACTCGATGTTAAAGTAAAATGAAATAAAACAAAAGTTAATTTTAGAAGTTAAATTTTCTAACAGATGGTAAATTCAAACAAAATTTTTGGAAGAAATTAAAAAAAAAGTGTTTTTCCTCAGTAGAAATGGTATTTTTCAACTTACCTCCCAAAACATTTACAATGCACATGAACAAGTAGACTGCTGAATATAAAAATAATGTGCTTAAAACGTGGAAATGATAATTTCTGAAAGAAAGATGGGGGGAAATTTAATTTATTTTTATATGGACGAATTCGTTAAAATATCTTTTGTATTATTATTATTACGATTTTAAATTACCTTTAAATAAAATTATGTAAGGAAATCTTTGGAAGAAATTCAAAGAAAGTGTTTTTCCTCAGTAGAAAGGATAATTTTATACTTATCCCCCAAAACATTTACAATGCATACTAACAAACAAACTACTGAATATAAAAAATGTGCTTAAAATGTTGAAATAATAATTTCTTCTCACTAATCTCCACTGCTATCTCAATAATATTACGTAATATGAATTACCTCCACAATAAGCATATTCAGATATATCTTATATTTGTATCATCATTATCTTTCACAGCAATATTTTCTGAATATTCTTTAAATTTTCAACAATTAGACCTGCATTCTTATAATAAAAGCCTGCAATAAAAGTTACAGACACGTGACTTACACCACTTCTCAACAAATGATAGAAGAAAAAAACGCTATAAAAATAATAAGTCTTTGAAAAAAATTGAAGAATCTCAAAATAATGCATCTATGCAAATGAAATTTAATTTCTAGAGAATAGAAAAGATAAGAAAAATAGGATATAGAGGGAGGGAGAATTTCTCGAGCCTGCGTCTGGAGTACGAGTAAAAGAAATAACACAGTGAAAAGCAATACGTCTTCGATATCCCATCAGGAGAAAAGTGTATAATCTCATTTGAGTTCTTGCTTTTAACAATGAGTAACTTAATATAAAAAAAGGATCAGAGCAGTATTCTTTAGTTCTAGTTTATTAGAGGAACCTGCAAAGACTTTGTTGTCTCTTCTTTGGAAAAGCTGAGTACGTAAGTGATGAAGAAAATTTACATTGAAATTAATGCGAGTGACTGTAGTGATTCTGTGCAGAGAAGAGAAAAAAGAAGAAAGAGAAGAAAATGGGGGAAAGGTAATCTTATATTTATGTAAACGAATTTGTAAAAAATACTTTTTTATATTGTGTGTATTATTATTATTATTATTATTATTATTATTATTATTATTATTATTATTACTATTATTACTATTGAAAAACGTTTATGGTTTCACTTTAGATGTTTGCATGTTCATATATCATGTTTGCATGTTCTACGTTCTTGAAAGAGCTTGGATAGTCTCGAAATTAAAATGTATTGTTTTTTTGGAGACATGCAGCGCATTTCTATGAAAAACGATCTTTTTAAAGCATGCCAGTATGTCATGGGAACTCAGAAAAGAATTCTCATAAACTGTTATCTACAAGGAGCTGTTGCTAGAAATTCAAAGAAATTGCTGTCTGCGTACAATTAATTTTTTTAAATGCACTAATATGAAATTATGCTTTTGCTTCTATTGTAAAAAAGATGTGTATAGTTAAACACTGGTTTTTGACCCTCTCCACCACCTCCTCTCCGAATAGGGTAAAAAACAAAATATGTTTTCTATGATGTTTTGTTTATTTTAATATCATTAAAGACGTATGTTTATTGCCTCTCTGCACGATTTTTGATTGAAGTTTGTTTTAATGTGTTAGATAAGATCAGGAACTTAGGCTTATCTAGCCAAATTTTAATGTAATTCAATTATATAAAACTGATTTCTTTTCTTTTCTCTTTTGTATGAAAACATAATACAGATGCCGTTTTTTTACATATGTTGCACTTTATTTTTCACACGTTAACATATGAAGCGTTCAGAAGACAATCCGACTAACTCCATTTTAAGTGGCTTTTTTTTTTTTTTTTTTTTAAACAAAGGAACATTGAAATTTTTCTATATATTTATGCAGTGATAAAAAGTTACCCCTGACTAAAAGAAAATTAATGAGTTCAATCAAAATATACCGAGAAAAAATATTATATAGATATAATATTGTTATAGTTACAATAACTTTAACTGTTTATCCTGAACATTTTCATTTGATGGAGTTAAACGATTTATGCACTGAACGGCTCATATAAAAAACTACTGTGGTGTTATAAACGTTTCCTTTACTAAAAAAAAATCAAAATCAATTTTTTATAAATGAAATACATTAAAATTTGCGAAACAAACCCATATTTTTTTTATCTTGTCTAACGCACTAAAAAAATTTCAAACAAAAATCAACCAGAGATACCTTAAACAGATCCTAAAAAAATATTTTAAAATCATCAAAACATCGCCGAAAAAAGAAAGAAAAATCCTAATCTTATCGGAGGGGCAAAAATCAAAGCTTATTTACCCAACTCTTTTTAATATGGTCCTTTATATGGGTTTTCCAATTTTATTTTATCAGTCTGCGAGATCGTCCGTCCACTAATATTCGAAAAATATCCAGAGGTCGCTAAGAAATTTAAATATCTTTTTGAAGAATGCTAAAATATATTTCTTTTTAAAAATGGTCACTAACATGCATACATTGATATACCAGATAGTAATATGCTTTTTAGAAGAGAATATCTGTGAGTGTTTATAATTCATTTGTGATTTGTGTATAAACTATGATTAACTTTCAAAATTGAATCTGCATTTTTAAAAACTATCTTGTTACTTTTAATAACATCCAGTGAATTTGATCTTCATGTATTTTATTTATAGCATTGGTCCTGATAACCTAGATTTAAAAAGCACCTTTGTTAAACACAAGATTCGTTTAAAAATAAATTATAATTCTTTCAAATTAAACTGTAATTTATTTACATAATTATATAAATTATATAAATATAACACAAATTACATAAATATTTACCTGCTTATAATCAAGTAAATATTTTTCATGTGAATGTTTTACGCAAAGAAAATGTTTATATTTATAAAGATAACAAATCATTTATCTTATGTAATAGAAAGTAAATGATAATTTCAAATGCTTTAATCTCCCCAGTACCGTTTGTATTTATTATTTTATATATACATCATAGTAATCATATTTATGCTTCAGTGATTAGATGCACGTAATATAAAGAGGTTTATATTATCACTGATTATATTACCAAAATAACATTCTCAAAACCAATTGCAGAAATAAATAGTTTTTACATTTTAAATTGTGATTATTTATGATTACGCTTTATATGAGTTGTATTAAACCTGATAATGTTATTTTACGAACCATTAAATGTTTGGGTTTATCAATAAAACTAAGATAAATAATACTTGTTAGCATGCTTATTTAATGTTTTACAATCTATAAATGTCTATTTTTATTCGGAGTGGCCATGTAATAACAAGGTTTATTGTATTCATAGTAAAACGCACAGTACATAACGCAATAAAAGAAAATCCCTATAAATACTATATGTTTAATTCTTTGGTTGCCTTTATTCACTTTATTATACAAGTTAAATAGTAATTGAATTGATGCATGTAATACAATCGTACAATCAGAATGATACATAGTATTTCCCATATCAAAATAGAATTATCAAAACTAAAGGGCAAAAGTTATAAGGTTTTTAATTTCTAATTATTTATATGTTAAACTGACCAGATTAACGTTATCTTTATAATCAAAATAACACAAACCAATTATAATTATACAATTAAGAACATATTTTACTATTCATAGAAAATTAGGGCCAAAACTTTACAAATGAGGGTGAATGAGATATATTTGGTCACATTAGACTTTTCACCATATGAATTCATTCACTTAGGCTGATAAAA
This sequence comes from Maratus speciosus, assembly GCA_963932465.1. Classification (NCBI taxonomy): domain Eukaryota; kingdom Metazoa; phylum Arthropoda; class Arachnida; order Araneae; family Salticidae; genus Maratus; species Maratus speciosus. The sequence goes on along the minus strand of OZ010791.1, from coordinate 234,153,600 downwards.
TTGGTTCAGAAACATTCCAGTATTTATGTTTACAATCCAAATACTATAAATAGCACATGCCAGCTAATTATGAGAATACGTTAGTGTTCAATTTGCATTTTTCGTTTTTCAAGAAATTTTTCGTTTTCCTTCTCTTTTCACAGTAGCGGAAATTATAATGCTTCCCTTTGAAACATTTCTTACATTAAGCTTATGTATTTTTTCTAAGTTATTGATTCTTATTACCATTTATAAATGTTGCCTTTTTATTGTTTATATTTATCTTTATTACTAGAATATTATTTTATCAATATTTTTAATATAATGTTGAATGAATAAGGTTTGCAGGAATAACTTACTTATCATCAAACATCATGCACTTAGAATATGTCTCAGAATCTTAAAAATTATGTTGAAATATATTTCTTTAATTATTTCTAACTGGATATTAGTTTTCAGCTAAGTTACTCTTACGATATCGAATGGATTTGTTTTTGAATTCTACGAAAAATCTCTATTTGTCACTGAAAAGTTTGATATACAATGCAAGGGTAAATGAAAATAAATAAATTTTCATATAATGATAAATTAGATTCTCTTTCAACATATGTAATTAGATCTTGTTTATAAGAAATATTTTAATTTTGAATAAGACTTTTGCACTTAATACTATTCAAGAGCAAACTGATCCCCATTATTCAAGAGTAAACTGCAACTAAAATTATTTGAAATTTGTTATATTAATAATGCAATAAGGCGTTAAATGAAAGGAGATTTCATAAGATGGATTAAATAAGATGGACAGCCTAAACTTTTCAGATTTCATCAACATTAAGACTGTTATATATGTTTTTTTTTTCTTTTTCTTAGCAATCGATCTGAAAGAATCGCTGTATTATTTTGGTATAGTCAGAACAAACATGTAAGCAAAAGTGTTTATAATGATACCATGGAACTATAATAATACACGGATTTTTCGCCCATAGTATTTGCAAAAATCTTTACATTTCTATGTAATCAGTAATAATATATATATATATATATATACACAGATACACGTGTCTTCTTATAGACATATTTGAACATAAGCGCGAAAATATGCGTATAAAAAAAACAGTAATACATAACTCCTTTAGGATTCTGAACTATAAATTACATTTATCCGTCAATGCAGAACTGTATAGAAAACAAGCATGTATACAAATGCACGTTCATAACATGTTACTTTTACATGTGTTTATAGGTCGTGATCACCGTGTGCATGCGCAAATTATTATTTTTTATTTAAAAAAAAATAATAAAACTTTTTCATATCATGAAGAAATTAAATATCTTTACAGAAATAAAATTCATTCATTTTTTTTCTTTTTTACTTAAATCGTTTAACATTAGACTTTATAATTTCCTTATTCGTTGTGCATTGGATACCAAACTTATGATTAATGAACCATCATTTAATATCGCTAGATTCATCATTAGATATTCATCATTAGATATTTAGATTAAGAAGAATGCTGATTGCTGAAAAAAGACATACGTTGTTCAAAAAAGTATATTTTTAGATAGAAATTTAATTCTCTTACAAATATAAATTTAAAATCGTATTTGCAAACATATTTTACGTGACGAATTTTCCTTCGAGCATTTTTCTTTTAACTTAAATTCTGGCATTTTTCATATAAATTCTAATTACATCGTAAGACAAGACACAGAATCTGGTCACTGATGGTTCATAGAGTTTTAAAAATATTTTCAGGCGTTACTATATTGATGACTACCTTTTTTTCACAAATTTTATGTTCATTCACTAGTATAATGTATTATTAAGCTTCATTCTAAATTCATTGTCAAAAAGCATCAGCGGTAGAATTGATAAAAAAAAGTCACTGGTTCCAAGGACCAGTAAGCATGAGAATTTATTGGTCCGCAGTCATCATCACTGGCCCCCTACATAAAATTCTATTAAGTCCCTTTAACCCTTGAGTGACCTCCCCCACTCCCTCCTCTCTTAGAATATAAACCAAACTTCCTTTACAGCCATCCAAAATTTTCAGCATAGTAAAATGTAAAATTATAATTTACTAAACATTAAATAAACAGTATACATAACGAAAAACTATAAAATTGTTAATTAGATATTTTATTTATCTGATTATTTATTTCAAATGACTAAGATTTAATGCAATTTTTTTTAATTTTTATTGTGTGATTTGTGTTTAGTTGTGGTTTTCTAGGGGACGGGGAAATTAAGTTTACCTATGAGAAAGGGGGAAATAGTTATTGGTCCTGCGGACCACTAAATTTTTCAAATTAGTGGTCAGATTGCATTTTTGGTGGTCTCGGACCAGCGGACCACCAAGGATTTCGAACGCTGAGCATGTTCACAGTAAAATATTAGTATAACTTCTCCTTAAGGCTGTTCTCAAGTTCCCCTGCTCAACAACGCGACACTTTCTGACACATTTCAGGACACATTTTTAGACGTAAAGGCACATAATTGGTAGAGCTGATTATGAAGCGATTTGGAATCGAAATGAGTTTAACATTTTTTGATAAATAAATTACTTATCGAGTTATAAGCGATTTTGAGTCACGTGAGGTACAGTTTTTCTCTTTTCTGAGGTTGGAAATTCAGAAATTCGGTTCAAAACGCCATCTTTGACAGTATTTTCTTAATAGTATTTTGTGTTTACCAAAATATGGAAAACGTCTTTCGATTACATAGTTTTCAAATAATAAGATCTACCAATTGCATGTGTTTCCGAACAAAAATTAATTAAAAGTTGTGTCATAAAGTTGTCCCTTTGAATTGTTAATAGCCATAAGCTCAGAAAACTTTCGAATGTATTGTTATATTCACTGAAATATTCGCTTAATGAACGCGAAACCGTTAGGTTCTTTAATAATCTGCAGTTTTAACATACATTAAAATCAATTTAATTAACCGTGTTTTCCATCAGCATTTCAAAAAAGATACACCGATGATGCCAAAATGCACTGGAGCATTAGTATTAAATTAGCGTTTTTTCACTAAACTTCACAACACCTTTCAACATCCTTGAGGATGAAAAATGCTTTTATAATTAAGTGTCAAATGATTGTTTTTCTAATCTCTCACGAAAAAAGCAAAGCAGCAAACTATCTTTAACAGTGATCAATTTTATCTAGAAAACAGACAATAAACAAAGCTACCGCTTCACTCTGTTTTATTCTAGAAATAAGAGTATTTAGAGTTAGACTAAAGAAACAGGGGCCGGTGTTCTTCGCCGTTGAATAACCAGGCACAACTGCATGCAGTATTCGATATCTGATGTGTTAAAATTTAATAATTTCCAACATCTTCTATAAGTGCAGTGTAAAAATTGCAGAAGCAGTTGCCGAGCCAGAAGAAATATTTATAAGAATTTTCTTTATACCCACAATTCTGATAGCATCTCCCTTTTCTTCATAAAAATTTAGTAAGAAAACGAATCAAAAAGTTGAGAAACAAATTGCTTTTCGGAGTTAATAAAAAACAAAACTTCAGAAATTTA